>OY728157.1:722366925-723566925 GCA_963277665.1 Viscum album | reverse complement strand
GGGATGAGGAGTGATATCATTTTGGCAATATAACTAGGTTGGATCTATTCTTGGTTTTCTAGTATGTCGGGAAAAATAAATTACCTTCAGGCCGAAGAGGTAACACCCAGGTTTATTCAACACCATTCGGGATAATGAAAAATTAGGATTCATTGAAATCTTTTATGTTAATGATGATCTAAATATATGCATTTTTATGGAATATTCTTCATGAGATTTTTCAATGACAGGCTGCTGCAAGATGTTAACACCTTCTTACCAATTGGACGCATATGGATATCTCTTATATTTTATTGAGACACCATAAAAGTATAATTTTCTATTTTTGAGGATAAGAAATCAAGAATTACCAAAAGATGAGAATATCAAGAGGATCAACCTCAATTATGCATTCAGATGCACATGTTGTGATAAGCGACGAGAGGAAGTATCAGAACACTTTTGTTTTGCGTGTGATTGGGCTCATATCATTAGGAATTTTTCAGAGGATTCATATGTATCCATTAAAATGTCAGCCTAAACATGCATTTAAGGAATATGATGGTTTAGGTAGTGGAATAGTTAGGTCCTATGACAAAATCTTGGGCTCTAGTTCTCATTGTGGGATGCTAGGGTTTACAACAGGTAGGGAACAAAGTTTAGTTCAAAGGAGGAGTATGCTCGGGTATGACATTTGTGATCTGAATAAAAAACAACTTCTCGATATGAACAAAATTACGAAGAGTTGGAATGGGGATCCCACTATGATATATCCATTTTTTGGTACGTCCCTCTCCCACTATGTTTTTGGTGATTCTCATGGTCACTGGGTATATTGGGTTCTGTATGGGTTAATAATTAATCTCAATGCGGATGGATCATGCTCTATGGGATTAATTCATGGTGTAGGAGTGATTAATGACCTCAAGGGACACTTAGTAATTACATAGACAACATACTTTTGGGTATTCCACTCACTTATAGCCGAGGAAATGGCTATGCTCATGGTCCTCCTTATATGAAGACAGAAGAATGTTTGTATAATTACGGTAGATATTGATTCTCATACTCTCTATAACTCCCTAAAGAATACCTATGATGCCCCATTATCAATTTATAATATAGAAGGAAGGTTCATGTTTTTTATATTAAAACAAAACAATTATACATTTTCAATGAAAAGGTAAAACTATGGTGGATTTCATTAGTTCTCTATACAATCTCGAAGTTAACATTACATGCATCAATATGAGCCAGATATTCCTCCTGAGGTGGTGAATCTTATTACAGGGGATTCCCTCAGGCTTCATCCTTACCGAACACCCTAATTGGAAGTTATTATTTTTCTTTTTTTGATTCCATTTACCTTTGTATCTTTCTTATACTTTTTTCTCCCTATTATAAATAAATTATAATAGAAAATAATGATAAAAAATATTCTAACATCCTGGACTTGGTGACACACACCGATTCAATGAACTAGTCAGTCACATGACCTCAAGTGTGCCTCCCCATACACCATAGGATAATGACTTGTAGTGAGGGTCGAATATCATTCATGTGGAAACTATGCCCTATTTGTCTCATTAAAACACCAGTGTGAAATAAAATATTAATAAGTATAATGGTCCAGATCCATGTGGATCATCCATTTGCATGTTTCTGAACACCGAGGTTCTTGAAGGATGGTCGTAGGACATCCATTGTGATTCCGATCCTAAAATATAGAAGAAGGAAGATTTCATGATGTGTCAAGTTAAACAATATGAATATGGGTTTCACGATACATTTTTTTATGAAAATGGAACCTGAGGGTTACATGACATGAATAGGGACTTCACATCATGTAAATCTCTAATTATGTATGTATTAAATGTTTTCAGGAACTTGTGTTTACAAAACCCTATAGCAGCAACACCTCTCTCTTGATTCTAGGAGAATAAACAACCCCTTATTTGAAATTTTTGGGATTCCTTTATCAAGAATTGATTTATAGTTTTCCTCCATCGATCCTTAGAAATCTATTTTTGATCTATGCTTTGTTGGATCTATGTTCTTGTGGCTTCATCAATATGTCACTTCCCATTACTCTTTTCCTTGTGAGGGCACATGATCTTGATGTTTTTAAAGAAGTTTTTTTGGTGCAATTGTGGGGCGACATCTTCATGTGAGAGCATTTCTTGGGGGAGAGGCAACCAGGATTCACAACGTTGGTCTGTTCTAATGTAGAGATCATTGAAACCCTTATTGGGGATAGGGGATTCATTTCATATCTATTTTTTATGTTCAATCATAGAGTGACAATGATTTATCTCATTGGATCATAATTATATAAACATACTAATTACTTGAACTAGATTGATGAATTGGTATCAATCACATGACGATGTTGCTATTTGGAATCTTGATAATGGTTTGCCTCTTTTTTTTCTAGATAATGTGGTATGCATGTTCTAATTTTCATTATTGAATTATAATATGGAATTGGTAAAGAACATAAATATGGAATTAATTATTAACTAATTGGATAAATGATTATAGGGGCATGTTTAATGAATCTAGTTTGTTGTAGCTTTAATGTCGTGAGAATGTTTAAATTATTTGATCTTATATGTGTTAATAAAATTGAATAAATGTGTAAATTATGTTAATTCTTGTTGGTAAAATAATAAATAGAATGATAAATTAACTATTTAATTAATATTTGACATCTTGTGATAGCTTGTTTCTTAGGTTTCCCATAGATGGAACATTTGAATAATGATTTGGGCAATTCATGATTTAATAAGAATCAGTTCTATGGTAAAGGATAATGCCATATAGGGCTTGAGATTCCCTCTTTATTGTAAAAGTTGTGTGCCTTGTTCTTTGGGGCCATGAGGGATCATTATGTATGAAGGATGGATTCCTTGTTTAAGGGCCAAGAGACTGATTGCTATGTTTTTTTAGCTACTTGTGATGTGAGATTGAGATGGCTATGCCATAAATGCTATTGTGTTATATGGGGAAGGGTGTCTCAGATGTGATGTGAGCCTGGGATGGCTGATTTTAGAGAGATTTTTTGGTATATTGGGTGTGGAGGCCTGGTATTTTTGGCCATTGTTGACGCTTGTGATGGAGGGATGCAATAGGATTTGCATGTGGGTGTTGGGGAGGGCACTGGGGATGAAATAATAGGATGAAGTTTGGTTTAACCATTGATATGAATGTTGTGTGATTGTTTGAATCTATATTTTTTTGAGGACTAGATTATTTATTTATCTGTATTCCTTTCCCAAATAATTAAGGCCAATGAATGTTCTTATTTGAATACCTTGTTCGGTAGATTATAATGTATCCTAGTTTACCTGGTGATATGGAATGTAATGATGTTAATAAATGAATAAAATGTTTAACCAATGGGGTTGGATAATTCTTGGAAACAATGATGAGGTTAAAATTCATAGAATCCATGGACCCATTTTTTTATGTCTAGAGGGAATAGAAATTTATTGTGATCCTAATGTAATGCAATGTGGAAAATTTTAATTGTTAATTATTTTTTAATAAACTAATTAAAATAACGTGATGCTGATGAAAAGAAATAAATTGGTTTAATGTTTCTATTTAAAAGGTTTTGTGCTTATAGAATATCCGGTCTGAGCAGTGGTAGCTAGGAGTCTGAGATACATTAGACGTAGTTCAGTCTAAGACTAGGATATTCCCACTGTTTTAAAGATATATTATATAATGTAATTATTGTGATTTCATACCCTACTGTACACTATCAATTAGGGAAACAGACACCCTAGGGATTCTGACCCCCGTCGGGGGGAGGGGTGTTTCCCCCATCATCCTAGTGGGAGGATGGCGGAAAGACTACACCTTTTCCCAAGATCTCCTCTATTGGTTGTTAATTGTACTGGTATTCACAAAATTTAGTTTTCCCCATATGTGTGTGTAGAGGAATTTAATGGATTATGTTTATTTCACACACATTTTTTCTAGATATAGATTCCTAACAATTACTATAGGTATAATATGTATAGAATGTGATGGTTTGAGGTTCATTACTCGGTGCATGAGATGTGATGTCTTGAGGTATAATACCTAATGTGTGACACACATTATCTAGGATGTGGTGGATCTCAAGAACTATCTAAATAATGTTTTTATGTGGACTTGGTGGTGTGTTGCATGAGGTGAATGTTGTGGTTCTTCTCCTAGGTGTATGCAGGATATCATTTTTAGAGAGAGATTCTTTGGATGTGATACATTGGGGTAGATAGGAAAACTATTGGGGAAGTTGTATTAGAGTACCCTTGATATTAATTATTAAATTATATTCTCTTGTATGTGATATGTGGTCATAGTATCCATGGTGAAGTTGTGAACTTAGTATACTAGTTAAGGTGATGAGTTAGTTTCACATGTTGTTCATTGTTCTTTAGCATGATTTTGTTATCTTTTGTTGGAGAGTATAAGAGGAGGATCCTACATATTATAATATTATAAACACCCTAAGTATATAATAACTATATTTCCGACCACTTAGAGTAGGTTGGAGATCTATATGGTTATTACTAACATGGGGTTTAAGAGGAGCTGTCTGGGCTATGTGGTCACTATCTCCCATACTTTTCTTTTGATACATGAAGTTTTTCCTTGTAGTTGTAGTATTTATTGCTTGTTATTACATATTTTCACATTCAATTTTCTTATATATTTGATTCTGAGTTGGATTTGGATGGTTTATATCTTATCTATCTCTTTCAAATGTGTTATCTTAGAGTGCAATTTCTCCCATATTCATGTTTACTATACCCTTGGTGCAAGTCCCAACCCTAGGTGAACTAGAGGTGGTTCTTGTGTGCCACTATATATTTTCTCCTATTGTCATCCAAGGAGGGTTACACCTTGTTGGGAGGGGGTAATTATAGTGTGGTATTAGATCCAATTTGAGATATAAGATAAATTTTGGAGTTAGACACATGTGAGGTTGCATGGTATGGTAGGGAAACAGTGTCAGCTATGTTTAGGTAGCATCATAAACATGGGATACCATCTTAGTCATTGGTATTTAGGGACCCCTATGACATGGTGAAATGACCATTATGCTTACAACAACTAAAAAATAAGGTGATACATGTTTCAGGGTAGAGAAATAAGAAAGGATCATAGACCATTCTTCTTTTATCTTGTGTTTGAATGGGTATAACTACATATATGTTTACCAAAAATTTATAAAAGAACGAAAAATAATTAATGTTAAGGTCTTAAATTATATAGGTTTAGGAGATGTAAGTATTTTTGTATTTAACTGCAATGGCTCTAGGTTGACATCCTCAATAGCTTCATGCATAAGTTGTTCAGTAGGTTGCACCAGTAGATCACCCCAGTGTGAGGTATAAAACAATGAAAATTGTAGGAGGACACTATGAGATATTCAATGATAGAGTCTATAGATGTACACAAGAACTGTTTTCGATGCAGTCATAAAAGACTTGTTGGAGGATGGTGAGATATCATTTATTTCGATATGTGCTCACATGGAGCACTGGGAATCATTGGTTGTGATAATGCTCTGTGGGGTAGTAAGGTAGTGGTGGTTATTGTTCGTTAGAGATTGTGAGGAGTCGAAAGTTTCATGGGAGGAGTTATAAGACCAGTTAAAATCTATGTTTCCTTATTTTTCCATGAATGTGGAGAATTGTAAGTCATTGTTTACCCTTAATTAGAGGACCTCTAGTGTATGAGAGTTTGAGATCCAATTCTGGAACCTTCTGTGATATGATTCGAATCTGTTTCTAGATGATGAGGCTAGGGATATGAATTTTGAGGTGTCTTTGTGTCAAAATATCTATTGTTAGGTCACCCAATTAATGCTAATGATGCAACTAGAGGATTTGGTGGTAGAAGAGGTCATCGAGAAGACGTTAGTGAGAACCAGATCACCATGAGTGGGGAGTCAATAGGATTCCACATGAAGTATATTTTTAGTATGGGGTTCCTAGTTTTCAATATATAAGAGCATTCGTTTAGCTGGGAGTAGGTCATAACTTTTATTGTCTCTTTTCTCTGAGGGATGTGGCTCTAAAACCTTTGTCAATGTATCAGAAGAATGTTTTTATTATAGATCCCACATTCAAAATAGGAGTCAAAAAATGATGCATCCCACTCCCACATGAGTCAACTAATACCACAACATCTAGACACCCCTACCCAGATACCACAAAACCCCTCCAGGGAGGACCAACCAAGGGTCACATCATTTCCAAGCATCCCCACCCCACATCACAAGGCTCATATATACAGACCCAAAGCCTGAAGTACATGGAAATTACATTACTTTTGCGGAATACTTAATACATAACAAAACAGACACCAAAGGACCGTAATAGTTTAGTGTCTTTGGAAACTCGGAATATAATCTTATAATCTTGGAGAAAGATTTTCAAAATATCCGATAAAGATATTCCTTCTTTTCCTTACCTAAAACCTTTCTTTATATCATGGGGAAAAGAAATCATATAATGGGTGAGCTCAAATGCTCAGTAAGGGTATTCATGGAGAAAATAAAACAAACCATATACATTTGAACTTCAAAACAAGAACAAAATATTTAAACATCAAAATCATGAGAAATGACATAAAACATAGCAGTACGTAAGGCATAGATCATAATGGATAATAAATAATGATTAAATAGCATGGGAATAAATCATGTAATTGTGGAAACCATTAATCACATGTTATTATTTCCATAGCATCCAATGCATTGCTGCCAAGACCATCTTAGTAGACAAAGTCCCTTACTAAACCGGGTTTACTTACCATTCCAGCCCTGTATTACTAAACTGGATTTACGTTCCATTTCAGCCATGTCTATCTCATGAGATATAAATCTTTACTCAATGCATTGTAGGGATATATAGGTCCCACCAATCTCATAATGAAATTATTCTTACTTGTGCCACAACATGATCATAAATCATTCATCATTACCGAAAGCATAAAATGGGTTTCATAAACATCATCCCATAATAACATAATCCATTAAAAACAAAATGGATATCATTTCATCATAAGAAAATTGAAACCATGTAAATCATAGAGAAGTTATACTTGAAACACACACACATGAAATAATTCCATCTTATATGGAAAATTGTTTTGATAAAACACTTGAAATGAATTCTTGAGGAAAATATCATTTCTTCTTCAAAATAATTTTTTTTCACAAAATGCCATGAAATTTTAAAAGAAAAGGATTTTGTTAAAAACTGTCATGAAATCTTATAGAGTAATATTCATGAAAACTGGGTGTTATAAAACCGTAAAAATCCGTTCATGTTGTATAAGTTAAAAAAACATTTTCCTTGTACTTTTGTCAGAAAAGTCAAAAAGTAACTCGTATGGTAAACAAAAGAAAGATTCTATCCAAACTTTGTGGTGAAAGTCATAAAAGGGTAAAAATGACATTAAACATACAAGGAAGAATACTAAACATTTTACGAAAACTTTTTTAGAAAACATGGACTTGGATGATAAACATAACCCCAGTAAATACTTACGAATAAACAATCTTTGATAAGAATGAGATTGGAATAATTATCCCTTACCTTAGGTCTGATATGCTTCATACGTATCCAAACCTCCTATATAATGATTTAAATAATGTCATTGAATTATTAAAAAATCATCTTCATTTTTATGATATCACATATGGTTCACTTATGACTTTATATTACCCGTTCTTTTGTAAATTCATGTTAAATTAGCGTTTTTGGTAAAATCGTTTCATTTATCGTCTGTGTTTTGACTTGTAATTATTAATATGATTACTTAGATTATGATTGCTTAATTCCAGAATATAAAACATGATTTATATATAATATATATTCAGAATATACATATATATATAATAGATCAATAAATGGAAAGAAATACACCGTTCATGGAGACGGTAGGTCGTATGTATGCATGAACACTGTTTTCATTTCCTTATTGAATTGAATGGAATTTATTAGATGAAATACATATATATATACCTACAATAGAATTATTATGTCCTATATTTCATGATTACTTATTATATATACTTTATAATCATTCTCGAATTGTTAACATGGAAATTGAATCTCATTGCATCGTGGAGACGGTAATCTGTACGTATGCACGAGCGATGATATCGTTCCCATATTTATTGAATGGAACTGGAGTGACTGATATAATATCTTAGAGTCATTATGATGTTATAATAATCATATTCAGTTATTATTTACACCATTATACCCATCCAAGTAAGGTGGTGGTAGAAAAACAGATTACACCACGGCGTGGAGACGATAATCCGTAGGTACGCACACGCGATGATTTTGTTTTCCTTAGGTTAGATAGAAGGTGAAATAGGGTTGTTTCATATTTATAATAACATATCAGTATATGAGTGATACTGATGTTATTAATTCATAATGAAACAACTAAATAATATTATGTAGAAGAAGAAATAAATTTGAAAGAATTGGTAACAGATATTACCTCATCTTCAACACACCTCTTTGAAACCTCCTCTTAGGGCACAAAAATTTGTCTTTGAAGAATACCAGGACCTCTAGTATGTTTTTAAGGAGGTTGAGAAGGGAAATGGACAGGGGTTGTCTGATATTTAAGGCTCAAAAATGTGTGAGGAGGAGAGGGAAGAGGTTTCCTTTTATAATGGAGGAGAGGGGCACCTTTGGAATTTTATGAAATATTAATTTATAAAAACATCCAAACCCACTTAAAAAACTCCAAAATGGCTCAAATACGAATATTATATGAGATAGGGTTGTAATATTATCAAAAAATATTATTTATACAAGTTGGGAATTTATTTTAAATATTATCAACTTGATTTATCCTTATATAATCTATTTAATTTTATTTGTTGTAATAATATTCTAAATTTTAAATCATTATAAATAATTACTTATATGTTGTGAATTGTCCATAATTGTCTGATTTATTACATTTTCTGCCATATAAAATTTAATTTATAATTTTTAAATATTTTTTTGATTTTTAAACAATTTTATAATATGTAATTTTTATAAAATAACAAGAGTCAATTTTGACACAATTCATTTATTTGAATTTAAATAAACTATATACAAAAGATATATTCAAACTAAAAGATTAAATAGATTAATAACATGTCATATTTATCTATAAAATGAGTTCACCACATTAAATAGTTTATATAATATTTATTTTAATACTTTTAAAATCATTTATTTGATATTTAAATTAATAAAATAATTTCAACATCCCTATTGTGTCATATTTAATAATAAGTATTTAATCCCTAAAAATTATATATAAATTTATATGATGTATATAATTATATTATCTTTCTAGGGACTATTTATATCGGAAGTTTTATGATGTTTATCACTAACTTAAAATTATTACACTTATAAGATTTAATAGAGTGACATGTTGTCACTTTCATTGGTTTTAATAATAATTATATTATTTCATGGTCAAAAGTCCATTAAATGAATCAAGTCCGACCCTTAGGTGATATGAGTCTACTTTTATTCATCCAATAGGATTTTGGAAAGTGTTAGAGTAATTTTATAATCTTATGTTTACCCTTATTACCAGATTTACCTTTAACTGTAGTAAATAAAAATTACCATAGTTAATATTCATAATATCAAAAAAATAGAAGTAACCTATTAACATAATTTGGACCCACTGAATTCAAATATGGAATCCATTTTTAAAAATTCAAAACAAATAATTTTTAGTAATTAATTTAAAATTAATCCTGTTGTTAAGAAAATGAGTTTTAAAAGTTAAAACATTGCAAAAGATTGAAATGATCTTACCTATGAATTCAATGTAAAATAAATGATAATGACATAAATTATATTAAATGGTAAAAATATATTCTATTTATACTTTAAAATAATTCAATATTATAATTTAACCATATAAATTATTACGATGAAAAAGTTATTTTTAATTAAAATATAGTGTGTTTTTACTATTCATTAAAATATGAAAGTTATCGGAATAATATGAAAAATTTATTGAAAGTAAATTTTTATATCCTGATTCAAAAAAAGAATTTTATTTTTTAAAATAAAACGTATAAACATGTCAAAAACTAGATTTAATGTGGGTGCGCTATCAAAAGGCGTCAAAACTGCATTTTTTGAAAAATACTTATTTTACCCGAAAAATTTATTTTGTTCACATACCATGTTTTAGAAAATGATTAAGATGAATAATAATGTTATACAATTCAAAATATAGTTAATACTATTCTTAGCGGCTAGTCCATAAAAATATTATAACAATATATCGTTGTTTAGTGAAACCCATTATTGCGTACTACACACGCTATCAAGGAAGGTCGTGATTGCATGTAACACAAGACAAGTCATGGTTTCTTGTAGTGAAAGACTCTTTTGTTGTTGAGTATAAAAGAATCCAACCATATTTCATTTATACATTGAATATATATATATACATACATACTCAATGTTGCGTAGAATAACTACAATCAAACGAACTTGAAATTTTGTGTAACACAATCCAAGAACAGTGTTGTGTATACTGCAAGCTAATTGGTGTTGCGTATAGCGCATGATAATCATGGCGTAGCGTACAAAGAAAGATATTAAATAAATTAAAAGGAATATATCTCATAAAATCTCGGGGTGTTACATTCTACCCCCCTTAAAATGAATTTCTCCCTCGAAATTCGTCGGGTTTATAAATGGTTTATTACGTGAGAGTTTCTTTCATAGAAACCCACATCGTAAAAAGGAATACCAAAACTTTTATTTAAACACTAAATTATGAAACATAATGGTTATCCAAATTAACTAATCACTGGGTTTCCACATAGGATAACATATGTGAAAATATGGATATGGAAGAGAAATATAACCATCAAGTTCTGATGGAGAGTGGTAGAGGACATGACTATGATAAAGCCAATAGTCACCAAGCCATAAATTTGGGATGATTTAAGGGACCATCTGATTCATCAGATATGAGGGAACTGAGACAATATTTTTTTTTCATGATCATTTCTCTAAAGATGATCAATTAAAATAAATACTTACATGATTTTGGTACAATTTAACTTTTGTTCATGCCATGAACAATTTATACTTAATCTCTTAAAGAAATGAAGTTGAATTTTTTATTCGTGAAGAGTTAGCATATCATGTGATAGAATGATGGGTCATTCCATATGTTTCAATCAAAAGGTTATAAAAAGTTATCAAATATACATAAGTCCATTTATGGTGAGGTTAATCGTATATGATTCCAAAAATGAACTTATACTTCATCTATCATACCACTTAATAAAATAAAACTAGTTTCTACTAAACATGGACTTCCTGGAGGCCAGTGGTTGGTGCTAAAGGCCTATCACACTTCGGTTGTGGGTTCGATTTTCACAGCCTTGTCCGACGTGATGGGTTGTCACCCATCATATGGGTTGTCCTTTTTCTAAAACTACACTATTATAACATTCCTGCAATAATATCAAAAAAGTTATAGCCTTAAACAATACTATCATAATTCATTCCAATCTTTAGGCTTATCGAAAATACTTCTATCCAAGCTCATAGTATAAAGAAAACAATGACTAGAAATGTCATCTACCAAGAATTTGAATAACATCATTTATCCCCCATATATCATAAAATATATATTTTTGGTCACATTCCAGACATGTGAATACCTTAATCATGTATTCTCTTGAAAAATGAATACCCATTGACCCTTAGTGAAAACATGAATGCTATCAAAAGCTAACTATTTCTACATACCAAAATCCCAAATATTCTAAATACTCAAACCATGATATCACTTTGTCCTCACATCATTCATGAGCTCATTAATACTATAAAACATTTAATTTTCTTCTTATCCCTTCATTATGCGCATATCATCTACTTTCCAAAATATTTGAATCACTTTTCATTGTTACCGGTACCATATAATTATCGAAAACCACAATAAACCATTACATAGATATTCCAATGTTCCACAATTACTATAAATGAGATTCCACAACATTATATTGGAATCCCATTACATAGACACATAATCATTCCACCACATTGTTTTCATACTCAACATTGCTAATAGTGATCGCATGTGACTTCCCTTTGTCCTTTTCCTTAAGAGGTTTCTCACATTGATCATCATTAACCCTTGGATTAGGGCATTGATTAGCATAATGACCCATTTTCTTACATTTGAAGCATTTAAGTATTGGTGGTGCGTTATATACAGTCTTTTCTTTATTTACATCATTAGAAACCCTTTTTCCATTATTTCGACACTCAGCTACTCGATGACCTTATTTTCCACACTTAAAACATTTTCTAGTCCCTTTAAGACAATATCTACCATGCTTCTTTCCACACTTTGAGCATAAAGAAACATTCATATTATTTTCACCATTATTTTTAGATTTCTCCTTAAACTCCATCTTTCGTTTCATGTCAAAACCATGAGATGAATATGTAATACTAACTTCCAATTCAACCTCGATA
Organism: Viscum album; assembly: GCA_963277665.1. Lineage (NCBI taxonomy): Eukaryota > Viridiplantae > Streptophyta > Magnoliopsida > Santalales > Viscaceae > Viscum > Viscum album. The sequence goes on along the minus strand of OY728157.1, from coordinate 723,554,395 downwards.
GCACAACTCACAATTTCTTCATAGCTACTGAAGTATCTTTATTGCTAATTCCCTTCAAAGACTTGGTTTTAAGCCACGGAATAATCGATCAACTTTACTTTCAGGTTGGATGATAAAGCCAGATGCATACCTTTCAAGCCTTGTAAAATTCGCTTTGTATATACCAATAGATTCATCATCCTTTTTCTTAAGATCAAGGAAATCCTTTTCCATATTTGTTTGAAGGATTCGAGGGAATTACTTATTGAAAAATAAGTTCTTGAACTCATCCCATTCCATGGATTTAATTTCATCTCGGGGCCTCATATTCTTAATTAGAGTCCACCATTGATCTGCTTCACCTTCTAAACGGTAAATAGCCAGAATGAATTTTTCATGTTACGAACAGCAAAGTATGGAAAATATCTTTTCAATGGTACTGATCCATTGTTCAGCAACAATTGGATCAGAAGACCCACTGAAAGAAGGTGGGCGTTGCCTCATGAAGGACTCAATAGAATATTGTTCCCTTCTCTACTCATTTGGAAGTCCAGAATGATTCATATCTTGTGTAAGTATAGCAATAATATTTTACACTCCATCTCCAATAACATTGGTTTGTTCAAGAGAACAATCATTGCATTTTCCATTACATTGATCAACACAGTTCTTTCGGGTCCAGCCATCGTCTAAAACAAAAAAAGAATAGTGTGAGAATAAAAAATCGTCCTAGGGAAAACAACATAATAAAGGGCGATTACCTTCAAAATCTAACATCTTATGTTTAATTATGAGATCTTTACCATAATTCTAGGACTATAACCTATACTTATACTTAATCTTAGGAACATACCTATACATACCTTAGAAATATCTCTAAGGATATCACAAAAGTTTTCACATCCTAGTTTCCAAAGGTTAACTGAACCTTTCATCTGATACCAACTGTAGAGACCCAAAGCCTGAAATACATGGAAATTACATTACTTTTTCGGAATACTTAATACATAACAAAAACATACACCAATGGACCGTAATAGTTTAGTGTATTTGGAAACTCGGAATATAATCTTATAATCTTGGTGAAAGATCTTCAACATCTCCCATAAATATCTTCCTTTTTTTCCTTACCTAAAACCTTTCTTTATATCTTGGGGAAAAGAAAACATATAATGGGTGAGCTCAAATTCTCAGTAAGGGTAATAATGGATAAAATAAAACAAACCATATACATTTTAACTTCAAAACATGAACATAATATTTAAACATCAAAATCATGAGCAATGACATAAAACATGATAGTACGTAAGAAATAGATCATAATGGATCATCAATCATGATAAAATAGCTTGGGAATAAAGCATGAAATTTTGGCAACCATTAATCACATGTTTTGATTTCCATAGTATCCAAGGCATTGCTTCTAAGGCCATCTTAGTGGACAAAGTACCTTACTGAACTGTGTTTACTTGCCGTTCCAGCCCTATATTACTGAACCGGATTTACTTTCTATTTCAGCCATGTCTATCTCATGAGATATAAATCATTACCCAATGAATTGGAGTGATATATAGGTCCCACCCACCTCATAATTAAATCATTCTTACTTGTGCGACAACATGATCATAAATCATTCATCATTACCCAAAGTATAAAATGGGTTTCATAAACATCATCCCATCATAACATAATCCATACAAAAAACAAAATGGATATTATTTCATCATAAGAAAAGTGAAACCATGTAAATCATAGAGAAATTAAACTTGAAATATACACATATGAAATAATTCCATTTTATATAGAAAGTGGTTTTGATAAAACAGTTGAAATGAATTCTTGAAGAAAATATCCTTTCTTCTTCAAAATCATTTTATTTTCACAAAATGCCATGAAATTTTAAAAGAAAAAGATTTTGTTGAAAATATATATGAAATCATATAGAGTAATCTTCATGAAAATAGGGAGTTATAAAACCGTAAAAATATTTTCATGCTGTATAAGTTTAAAAAAACATTCTCCTCATACTTTTGTCAGAAATGTAAAAAAGTACCTCGTATGGTAAACAAAAAAAAGATTCCTTCCGAACCTTGTGGTAAAAGTCATAAAAGGGTAAAAATGACTTTAAACATACATGGAAGAATACTAAACATTTTATGAAAACATTTTTAGAAAACATGGACATGGATGATAAACATAACCCCAGTAAATACATAAGAATAAACAATCTCGGATAAGAATGAGATTGGAATAATTATCCCTTACATCAGGTCTGATATGCTTCGAACCTATCCGAACCTCCTGTATACTGATTTAAATAATTTCATTGAATAATTTAAAAATAATCTTCATTGTTATGATATCACATATGGTTCACTTATGACTTTATACTACCAGTTCTTTTGTAAATTCATGTTAAAGTAGCGTTTTGGGTAAAATCGTTTCATTTATCATCCGTGTTTTGACTTGTAATTATTAAAATGATTACTAAGATCATGATTTCTTAATTCCTGAATATAAAACACGATTTATTTATAATATATATTCAGAATATACATATATATAATATATCGATAAATGGAAAGAAATACACTGTTCATAGAGACGGTAGGCCGTACGTACACATGAACACTGTTTTCATTTCCCTATTGAATTGAATGGAATTAAGTAGATGAAATAAATATATATATATATATATATATATAAATCCAGTAGCATTATTATGTAATATATTTCTTTATTACTTATTATATATACTTTATAATCATTCTTGAATTGTTAACATGGAAAATGAATCTCATCACGTCGTGGAGACAGTAATCCGTACGTACGCACAAGCGATGATATTGTTGCCACATTTATTGAATGGAATTGGAGTGAATGATGTAATATCATAGAATTAGTAAGATTTTATAATAATAATATGTAGTTATTCTTTACACCATTATACCCATCCAAGTAAGGTGGTGGTGGAAAAATAGATTATACCACGATGTGGAGATAGTATTCCGTACGTACGCATGCGCGATGATTTCATTTTCCTTAGGATGGATAGAAGGTGAAATAGGGTTGTTTCATATTTATAATAAAATATCATTATATGAGTGATACTGATGTTATTAATTCATAATGAAACAACTAAAGAAGAAGAAGTAGAAGAAGAAATAAATTTGAAAGAATCGGTAACGAATATTACCTCTTCTTCGACACGCCACTTTGAAACCTCCTCTTAGGGCACTAAAATTTGAGATTGAAGAATACCAAGACCACTAGTATGTTTCTAAGGAGGTTTAGAAGGTAAATGTCCAGGGGTTGGACGAACTTGAAGGCTAAAAAAGGTGTGAGGAGGAGAGGGAGGAGGTTCCCTTTTATAAGGGAGGAGAGGGGCACCTTTGGAATTATAAGAAATATTAATTTATAAAATATTCCAAATCCAAATAGAAACCTCCCAAATGACTCAAATAAAAATATTATATGAGATAGAGTTGTAATCTAATCAACCAATAATATTTAGAGAAGTTGAGAATTTATTTTAATCATTATCAACATGATTTATCCTTATATAATCTATTTAATTTTGTTTGTGGTAATAATATTATAAATTTTAAATAATTATAAATAATTACTTATATGTTGTTAATTGTCCATAATTTTATGATTTATTAGATTTTAGACCATAAAAATTTTAATTTATAATTTTTAAATATTTTTTTGATTTTTAAACAATTTTATAATATGTAATATTTATAAAATAACAATAGTGTCAATTTTGACACTATTCAATTATTTGAATTTAAATAAAATATATACAGAAGATATGCTCAAAATAAAAGATTTAATATATTAATAACATGTCATATTTATCTATAAAATTAATGGAGCACATTAAATATTTCATAAAATATTTATTTTAATACTTTTAAAATCATTTATTGATATTTAAATCAATAAAATAATTTCAACATCGCTATTGTGTCACAAATAATGATAATTATTTAATCCATAAAAATTATAAATAAATTTATATGATGTAGATAAATTTATGATCTTTCTAGGTACTATTTATATCCGATGTTTTATGATGTTAATCACTAAATTAAAATTATTACACTTATAAGATTTAAGAGAGTGACGTGTTGTCACTTTCTTTGGTTTTAAAAATAATTATATTATTTCATGGTCAAAAGTCCATGAAATGAATCTAGTCCGACTCTTAGGTGATATGGGTCGACTTTTATTTATCCAATAGTACTTTGGAAAGTGTTAGTGTAATTTTATAATCTTATTTTTACCCTTAATTACCAGATTTACCTTTAACTGCAGTAAATAAAAATTATCGTAGTTACTATTCATAATATCAAAAAAATAAAAGTAAACTATTAAAATAATTTAGACTCACTGAATTCAAATATGGTATCCATTTTTCAAAATTCCAAACACAGAAGATGCAGTAATTAATTTAAAATTAATCCCGTTGTTAAGAAAATGCGTTTTTGAAGTTAAAACATTGCAAAAGATTGAAATGATTTTTCCTATGAATTCAATGTAAAATCAATGATATTTACATAAATTATATTAAATAGTAAAAATATATTCTATTTATACTTTAAAATCATTCAATATTATAATTTAGCCTTATAAATTATTACGATGAAAAAAGTTGTTTTTAATTAAAATATAGCGTGTTTTTACTATTCATTAAAATATGAAAGTTATTAGAATAATATGAAAAATTTATCCAAAGTAAATATTTATATCCTGATTCCAAAGAAGAATTCTATTTTTTCAAATTGAACTGATAAACATGTCAAGAACTAGATTTAATGTGGGTGCGCTATCAAAAGGCGACAAAACTGCATTATTTGAAAAATACTTATTTTACACGAAAAAATTATTTTGTTCACATACCATGTTTTAGAAAATGTGTCAGATGAATAATAATGTTATAAAATTAAAAATTTAGTAAATACTATTCATAACGGCTAGTTCATAATAATTTTATAACAATATATCGTTGTTTAGTAAAACCCGGTATTGCATACTACACACGCTATCGAGGAAGGTCACGATTGCATGTAGTGAAAGAATCTTTTGTTGTTACGTATAACAGAATCCAACCATATTTAATTTATACATTGAATATATATATTTATATATATATACACACTAAATGTTGCGTATAATAACTACTATCAAACGAACTTGAAATTGTGTGTAACACAATCCAAGAACAATGTTGCGTATAATACAAGCTAATATGGTGTTTCATATAGCAGAAGATAATCTTGGTGTAGCGTACAACAGAATAAATGAATGAAATTAAAAAGAATATATCTCATAAAATCTCATGGTGTTACATCGTATCCAGTGCACATCACAAAAATACATAAACTGACATAGCAACCAGGCTTTAAATAAAGGCATTTAACATGTACACGCAATGAACCATCATGCCTCCAATGAACAAGGTACACATTCTTTTTAGTTAATAAGTAAACTGAAACCCCACAAAGGAATTATCTTTTTTCTCACAATCGATTCTTATTCCATTTTGTATTAACTGATTCATTAATTACAGGTTCTAACTATGGGAAACCTAACCAGAAAGCTATCAAAATCTATCACAAATTAATTAAACAAATAATTTTACATGACTTAATGTATTTTATGAATAACCATAAACATGAAAAACATATTTATTTGATTACATTAACACATGGAAGATCAATTCATTTAAACATTCTTAAAACATTAAAATTAGAACAAACTGAATTCATTAAACATGCCTATTATTATTTTATCCAATTAACTAATAATTTATTCAAGATTTACATTCATTACCAATTCCACATTATAATACAAGAATAAAAGCAACATTACATATACCACACTATTTATAAAAAAACTGGGAAACCATTATCATGGTACTAAACAGCAACATCACATGCGATCGATACCAATTCATTAATCTGATTAAAGTGTTTATTAGGTCAATTACATCAGAATCCAAGGTGGTAAAACATGATCAATTTATGATGAAAAATAAATAAACGATATTCAATGAATCCCTATCTTCAATAATGGTGTCAACAATATTTTCATGAGAAAAGACTACTTCTACAAATCCCAATTTTCTCTCCTGCAAGAACTGCATCAACCTAAGGATGTTGTGGCACCACAACACCAAATAAAAACAAAAAAATACTTTAGAAACATGGAAATTAAGATTCATCACTTGTAATGTAAGAATGGGCGGAAATAGATTTATGAAACTAAAATAATGGAGGTAGACCATACCTTGGATTGAATATGGATTGCTACAGATCAAAGGAGGGAAGCTAGAGATCCATAGTTGATAACGAAATCCAAAAAACATCGAAGTGGGGGTTTTCAATTCTCCTAGAATTATAAGTGAGTTTTTAAACCCAAAGGGTTTGACAAAATCGAGTGGAGGAAAATATTTTAAACATACATCATCATGGATTTACCTAACATTCAAACCCTATTCAAATTGTGTAATATTTAGTGTTTGGTTTTCACTAAAAATGCATCATCTTTTTTTATTTAACACTGAAAACATACACATCATGAACCTACATTACATGACATGTAACACTAACACAACATATAGTTATTCATGTTTCTATGATTTCATAGCCAAACTCTTCATACTTCCTCTAAGCCTCATCCAAGCACCACTATCTTTGGATATTCAAAAAGGGTAGATCAACATGGATTCAAAACGATACACTAGATTCCTCTCAAAACGTTATAATCCTAATGAATCCAAAACCAACTTAGAGAGGAAAAACGAAAAGTTACATCTAAATAGACATCCCAAGAGATACCTCTAAATGTTATCACCACCATATGAAATCAACCACCTCCTCAATAGAACATCAGAAAAGAAAGAAATATCCACAACCAACTCTTAATCACTCTCCCATGGGAGATACATTTGAAATAGAGTAATCAAAAATAATAAACACGAGAAGTCCATCACAAAATCATAAAATTTTCAATACCAAAAAATGAAAAGAGTACAGTATGAGATCGAAATATCAATCATATTGTGGTATTGAACATGTATCTGTGACTCACGCTCTTAGGTACTCTCCTTGATATAATCAAGATATCAAAAGAAACAAACCCAGTTGATATCACACATTCACAACACCTTATCATAGCAGTCATGGATCTCAGCAGAGCACTACTCAAAGTTGGTAGCATTTTTGACATCGATCACTCCCCAATTGATGATATAAGAGTCACGATGAAGATAATAACGGAGATGAAACATGTGGAAAGCATAAATTATCTAGCTCATCTTTGGGGGAAGCGCTATTTAATATTCCATGTCTCCAACAAGATCTAACACATCAAATGTCCCAAAAACCTAAGAGATAACTTACTCCCACAACCAAACCATCATATACCATGATGAGGAGTCACCTTATAGAACACATGATTCCCGACACCGAACTCTAGAAGATTAATCCTATGATCGGTAGAGATTTCTAAATATCATGTTCAACATTCATCCTCTCAAAAATCACCAGAACCATATATTTTGTTTTCTATTGTAGTTTTGATCCAAGAATTATTGAATCCACGACCTCAATCCATCATAACAGACAATGGAATGGTAGTCTATAAACTCATTCAAATGATGCTATAATTATGGTGGAGTGGAAAATATTTTTGTAAGTGAACTCTACTTAGTGCATGTGCCTAATCCATGAACCTCTATAATCTACTACACAAGAGTATAACATGTATTCAAGAGGATGGATGGTTAGCTATGTCTGACCATCAGTCTGTAGATGAATAGAAGTGTAAAGACATAACTAAGAACCAAAATCATGATAACGACAACTCCATACCCTGGAGGTAAAATGAGGATCTAAATTGTAAATGATCATCCTATGAACCACGTGGAGTCTCACCACCTCCTCTAGATACTCCCTAAAAAAACTCAATTGATCTCAACTCCTTGATTTCTATAAAGTGTTATGATTTTATCAAATTATCCACTACCACCCATATTGTGTTATAACCTCCTTTATCTCAAGTCAAATTGAAAAAAAATCCCATCGATATTTCCCCCAAAATACACTAAGGAATATCTAATGTCTAGAGAAACCAACCAAGAACACAATTCTCATAATTCTCCTTCTGGAAGGCTAAACACCGAGACACAAACCCTGTAACTACATGCTTCAAACCATACCACAAATAATGAAATCTCAAATCTAAAGACATCTTTTCCATGTCAGGATGTACCCCAAAGGTAAAATATGAAACTCTATGAGAACCATCATATGCATCACCAGAGGAACAAAAATACTTTCGTGAATCAATACTCAATGCTATTCATCTTTAGAAAAAATTGTATGGGCATCTCCTCAAAAAACCCAGCCTCTCCATACCTCACTCTCTGTATCCCCCAAATAGGAATCTTCCACGTATTACACCAGATATGAATGAAAAATATTCTGAAAAATAAAACCACTAACACTGAATTCAACTATATCTCGGTGTAATGTTGAATGTTTATCCATCTATATCCCAGAATCGACCATTTCCTACACTAAATCAATAAATGAACTCATGTTTAGTGCATCAGATACAATATTCCCCTTTATATGTGAATATGAATCATTGAAGTTATAATATTGTATGAAATACATCCTTTAGAGTCATAAAAAATTAATTTCACATTATGAGAAAACATACCTTAGGATATTATGCTCAGTGAAGAGCACACATCGTTCATTGATGATGTAATGTGTCTACAACTTCATTGAAAACACCACCACCATGAACCCAAGATCATGGTTAGAATAGTTATACTTATGGGGATGTGACTGATGAGAATAATAATAAGTGATTAATGTCGAATTCATGAGAACACAACCCAACCCCTCAAATGAAGCATTATAGAAAACACCAAACTAAACCCCTTCTGTTCAAAGACAAATAACTAGAGTACTGACCAACTTATCCTTCAGATAGTCCACATCTCTTTGAAATTGAGTAGACCATAGAAACACCTAATCCATTCTGGTCAATGATATAATAGGTGTCACTACTTGAGATAAATAAGATAAAACATCATGTAATAAGCTTCAATACAAAGAATAAAGTAAACCATTTCCATTGTGTTGGGGGATACCCAAGACACAATTTCTTCTATCATCTACAGATCCATAGATACTCCCTACTAGGATATGAAATTCCACATGGAATAGAACTCTCAAGACCAAGACTCACACTTTGAGAACATCAAAAATAATAGCTCAGAAAGATGAACTCACAAAATGGTACACATATGCCTTGTATGATCTTCTTCAGACACAATGTACACATAGATGTATTCAAAGAAAGCCCCCATGAACATATCAAAAGACTCACAAAAAATCATTCATTAAATACATTAACCCAAAAAAATATTTCATCATAGCAAATGAAATCACAACAGACTGGTAATTCCCATGACGACAACAATAATCAGTCTTTGGGATATCCTCATCCTTTATATGCATTTGATGATATCCTGATCGACAATTAATCTTCGACAACAAAAAATCACCCTTTATTTGATCTAATAAATCACCAATACATTAAATAAGATATAGGTTTCTCCTTGTCACATGGTTCAAGCGATGATAGTCGATATAAAATCGCAAACTATCATCATCATTCTTCCAAAAAAACTGATTCACCCCACAATGATACACATGAAAAAACCCATACCAAAATAGACCATAAATTTATATGCACAAATCCCACAACTCACAAGGTTCTATATTATATAGATTAATCAAGATATAAGACACCCTTGACTGTATTTCGATCCCAAAATCGATCTCTTATCGTGTAGGTAATGCTACATCCTCTTTTAGAAATAAATATGGGCACTCTTCAGTAACCTTGGTAAATGCCGATTAATGAACATCCGATGAAGTCAGAATTATCTCAGGAATCATGGATTATAAGGATGGAACATGTGTCTCACCCATTAGAGGGTCTAACTCACCAAAAATAATACTGGGACTCCATCAACATTGAATAAAAAATCCTTCCCCCCTGAATAAATCCATGATATCCTACACCATATAAATCTAATATATGAAGAGGATAAGGTCATATAATTGTATACATAAACATTGGAAATCTTCCCAAGGGAGGTGTTTCCCTAGTATTAGATCATGAACTCTATAAACATCAAACAATTTAGTTTGACCTCCAGCTGGCCTAGTCAACGCCAAGGGAACTGGAAGTCTCTCTATCATAAGTCAGAGATCATGGACAAAGGGAGGTGATATGAAGGAGTGTGTCACTCTCAGACCATACAAGGGAATAATCCAAGAATAAAACAAGAAAAGTGTACCTCAAACAACATCTGGATTTCCTGGTTCTAGAAATACTAAATCACAAAATTGACCACAACCTTCTCCATAGACTCTCTGACTATGAAGAATACCACCTCCAGGGACGCAATATTCTCTCTAAAGATAGGTAGTATCTCAGGAATATACTATTCTTTCCGTATATTCCCTCTTCGGATCCAAAATAGGATAAACATACTACTACTACCTTAGTTGAAACTACCTCAGTGGAGAAGACTAATGTGGAACCACTAGTGCACACCGACTAATCGAAAAGGTTAGGCACTCCCTCTACTAATGAACTCATCCTCCAAAAACAAAAAAATGCATATGATCCATTGGTAGATTCATGATATCGGATTCCCATAGAGAAAATAGATATTGAGGGTAAGGACCTACCCCCTGCTGGTAAGAAACTCTTATATCCGGACAATTAAGAATCCCAGAACATAGATCTACTTAGATGGGAATCCTAAAAACTCTCCTCTCATGATGATCTAGTTCTTTCTAACATCCTCTCAATGACCTATTATCTTTAAATCACCTGGAGATATATCTTCAACATAAATTGGTTGACCTAGAACTAGATAACTAGGTGAAAATCCTCCTCAAAGTGTCTCTCCCTAGCCTTATTTTCTAGAAACTGGTTTGATGCACATCACAAAAGGTTCTTAAAATAGATACTGAACTCTCACACACTAAATTTCCACTACTAAAGGGCAAGTAGGTCATAGTGACTAGACACCATCATGTTCTAGGAAAGACACTCGACTCTAAACTGGTCTCAGAGATTCTACCACGAGACGACCAACTCCTCGCGATCTTAGAGGAATAAGAAGCACTACTGCCTTTCTTACCCATGAAACATCATCAAATCCTTGGATACCTACTATTATTTACAAGAAATGATTAAACCGAAGTCTATATAAGAATCCTACAACCATTCTATTTTGGATGCATCATAAATGTAGCCCTCATACCTCTACAGACTCTAGTGTTGAAACTCTCAGAGTATCCTCCTCTAGTTGTTGTCATTTTCAACCATTACACTGTAGTGATCTGCTGAAACAACCCTTGGAACATATTATTGGTGAACCTTACATAGATTTCCACCTAGTTATTTTACTATAATGTAAAAAATACTTATGGCTCCAAAATAAGTAATATTTGAGAGCATATCATTATTTTTTTCTTTTATTCATTTTAAGTTACCCTACCACAAGGTATTCCCAATCAATCACAGGAGTAAAGAAGAATGATGCATGATCCTTTCCTAGGAATCTACCCTACAACCTTTATAAACTCATTTAATAGATATTGAGATCTTAAAGGTCCGTGAGTAAGATCACATGGCCTCCATAAAAATCCATTTCTAAACCGCTCTCCCATGTTTGAAATGATTACTAAAGTTAGATGAAACGGTTTCCCTACCAGCCCATAGAACCTCACCTATGCATAAGCCCAAACTCTATACTATACTTAAAACATAGCTCTAATACCAATCAATCATGACCCACTACCCAAATATTTTACCCCTTCTGGACTGATAATGGGAGAAGAGTGATAGTGACACCCGAGTCCCTCCGTCTATAGGCCTCAGGTTGGTAACTAGTATCTATGGTATAATAAACACATATATGTGAGCCATTACCATATACGAGAACACATGAAAAAGTGAGAGATATGATATACACCAACCAACTCCTGCTCATACAACAATTTAAAATAAAACCCAAGTTCACATATGTAATGACATGCAAGAGATACTATAACTGAAGAGAAAAAATACATTTACAAAAAGAAAGGTAATGAAGAAAGTGACAACAAATCCTAAATAGCTCAGGCTAAACCCAAATATAGTAGTAACCAAAATGATCTCCAACATTATCCAATAGAACTAAAATTACAGATTATACATATGGTGAGTACCATAGTATGCATAGTAGGATCCTCCCCGAAGCCTCTCCTAAAAAGGTAATGAATGCATGCTAAAGCATTGTGAACAATAACTGAAACTAGCTCACCATCTAAATAGTATACCATTTTCTTAAAATCTCTATGGATACTATAAAAAAGTTTCACATACAAGGGAATACAACATAATAATGTATATATTGGGTCCCATGATACAACTTCCCCATTGGTTTCCCACTCTTCCCCAACATCGCATGTCCAAAGTATCTATCTCTAAAATGTCTAACCCACAGACACCTGGGTGAAGCACCAAAACATACACCTCATGAAACACACCACCCTGTCCATTTAACCAAAAGTAAACAAGTTGTTTCTGGTGTCCACCATAACCCGTATAACATCTATCAATCATTTTTTATTATACCTCATTCCATTATAACCCATACATCAAGTAAGGATTCTCAATCCATCACATAATTTACACGTTAAACCTAAAGATTTACTTAAGAATATAAATATATAATACATGTGTGTTATGTAACTAAAATCCATTACATCCCTCTAAACACATATATGGTAAAAAATAGATATCATTCATTCCATCTCAAGTAACTATCAAGAGAATATAATGTGGAAAAATGGGGTAGTCATCTATCATTCCCCCCATCAGGATGTTGGAGAAAACACCCCCAGGGCTCATAATAATTTTAGTATCAATTTCCCTAAATGAAAAGGTAGAGTATAATATAAATAAATTTACATGATATAATATAACTCAAAACCACAGTATGTGCATAACCTTGTCTCATACTCAACTACAACTAACATCTTTTGAACTCCCATTTTCCACTAATAAGGCCATATATCTTATAATCAAACAACCATTTAAAGAGACACATTAAATTAATTCATACCTTTATATCAATTTTAGTTTTTGTTAATTATTTCTTTAACCATTAATTAAACATTAAAATTTTCAGCATTACATTTTATTACCATTACTACAATGTTCCACACCATAAAAACATATGAAAATCGAGTCCATGACTTCTCATAATAATAACTTCCGCATTACATCACATAAATCCCCAACTCCATGGGTTAAAAATATATTCATTTATTTAAAATATTACTTCCATATTAACTGGTAATCTAGGAAAACATCATAATCAACCTAATAAGGTAAACAACCGAGCACATTCATCTGCCTCTAGTAGTGGGGAAAATAAAAAAGATAAAAAAACAACCATTCCTTCATCCAAACAAAAGATTATAATAAGAATACAACAATAATATAAATGGGTAATCCCACATTCAACTTTTTTTTCATCTCCAATGTCCTCCCCACCACCCACATGCAGATCCTGGTGTATCTCACCTCCACATGCGCCAATTGCTACCACAACATCAGAGCCTCCTTACTCACATATCACAATAGGTCTCCAGGTTCATCCAATATAGGATCACATCACAAGTGGTCCTCCGCACCCCACAACACAAGTCTCATTTCTTGATAACATCAGAAGTAGTAGGAAACAAACATAGCAACCATGATCTTTTCTCTAAAAAAAGGAATTCATCCATCACAAACAACGAGCCCTTAGGGCTGAAAAGCACATGGCACTCACACTTTATAAGAAATCATGTAACTCAGGATTTACAAAGTCATTATATTTTATCCAATAACCGATTCTTTTTACATATTGAATTAACCAAATTATTTTTTATAGGTTCCATCTACGAGAAACCGACTAGCAACCAAGCACAAGCTGTAACAAATTAATTAAACAATTAATTCAACATTCCTTTAATTATTTTATCGAAAAGCATAAACACCCTTCATATCTTTATTCAATTTTATTAATACATGGAAGATCAATAAATATAAAAATTCTTGCATCATTAATATTACAACACACCAGATTCACTAAACATGAATCTTTAATATTTTATCAAATTAATTTTCTATTAATTATAACATTACATTCTTTACAAATTAAACAAGTTAATCCAAACATGAAAATCACAACATAGATACAACATTATCTAGGAAAAAATTAGGAAAACCATTAGCATGATAAAAGATAACAACATCACCATGTGATCAAAACCAATTCGTTAATCTGATTCAAGTATTTGTTAGGTCAATTTCATTATCATCTAATTGGTAAAATCTTTCTCAATTTTTAATCACACACAAATAAAAGAGAAGCAAAGAATCCAAAACCTCAAAAAGGGTTTGAACATTATTTTCATGAGAACATATCGACGTTGCTGGTCATGATCACCTCTCCCACAAGAAATTCATCCACACATGGACGTCATTACACAACATCACCAACAAACAACCATCAAAAATATTTTTTAATCATGGATATCATGCTCCATCGCATGCCACGAATGAATTGGTGGATGAAAATTGAATAAACTATAAGATTGGTGGTATAATAAACCATGGATTAAAGAAAAATCACCATGAATCAAAGGAGGGAATCTAGATATTAATAATTGTAAAAGGAATCCACAAAATATCAACGAGGGGTTTTTTTAGGTCACCTAGAATTGAGAGAGAGGTGCTACTGCTATAGTGGTTGAAAAATCCAGGAAGCTGAAAATGTTTACACTATATATAATTGAGGATTTACCCAACATGTAACCCCCTTTCATGTCGTGTAATCCTCAGGGTTTAGTTTTCAGTGAAAAATGTTTCACATTTTTATTAGTTAACCCTGAAAACCTACAGATACGGAACCTAACAAACACAACATTTAATTCTTATACATGATTTAATTCTTTTTTTATGGAATTTCACAGCCAAATACCTCCATAATTCCTCTAATCCTCCTTCGACCAGCTTGGTCTTTGCAAACACACAAAGTTTCAATCTATGTGGATCCAAGACCTTATATTAGAATGTCCATGTTTCCGTTATTCAATACATGATAAATTCAACAATTAATTATACACATCAATTCAACAATTAAATAATCCCATCAATAATAATAATGAAATCAACAATTAATTCATCACATAATTTCCTCTAATAATTTGAATAACTATCTAATCACATCAATAATGTTAATTAATTTAGAAAATAATTATCACATCTATTCCATAGGTTAATACAAAAATTAATTATTCACATCAATAAAATTAATTAATACACTAATTAATTAATCAGATGAATTCCATTTTTAGTTCAATAATTAACTAATCACATCAATTCCATTATTTTATTCCGTAATTAACTATTCACATCCATATCAACAATTAATTCAACCATTAATTAATCATGACAATTCCTCAGGAAAATTAAATAAATATCTATCCAAATAAATAACATTAATTAATTTGAAAATTAATGAATTGTGTCAATTACATTAATTAGTTCAAAAATTAATTAACTATAATAATAAAATTATTTTATTCATTAATTAACTAATCATGTCAATTCATTTAGTTATTTTAAAATTTAACTAACCACATCTATAACATTAATTAATTAAATTATTAAATAATCATTTCAATAACATTAATTAATTAAAAAATAATGTAATCATGACAACAAAATTAATTAATTCAATAATTAATTAATAATGTAAACCCCATAATTAATTATCCTGTTTGTTGTTCACCTCAATTATATTAATTAATTCCACAATTAATTAGTCATATTTAATCCATTAAATTAATTAACCAATTAGATGTTCATGTCAACCCAATTAATTATATCCGCAATTAATTAATCACATTAATATCCTTCAATTAATTGTCTAATTACTTTTCAATGTCAATCACATTAATTAATACAATAATTAATCCCATCAATCCAATTTTTTAATTTATAAATTAAAAAATCATATTACTCCATTAATTATTCCATAATTTAATTAATCCCATCAATACAATTATTTAATTCATCAATTAAATAATCAAATTACTCTCTTAATTAATTAATCCCATCAATTCCATTATTTAATTCAAAAATTATAACATCACATTAATCTATTTATTAATTCCTAAATTAATTATTCCCATCGATCCCATTACTTAATTCAACAATTAATTAATCTAATTACTCCATTAATTCAATAATTAGTTAATTTAAACCCATAAATCCAATTATTTAATTCCAAATTTAAATAATCACATTACTCCATTAATTAAATTAGCAAGTAATTAATTACCTCGATCACATTATTTAATTTAATAATGAAAAAATTACATTACTTTATTAGTTAGTTAATAAATTAATTAAACCTAAAAATCACATTATTTAATTCAACAAAAAATTACGTTAATTCATTATTTAATTCATCAATAAATTAATACATCAATCCCATTTTTATTTCAATAATTAAATAATCCAATTATTCCATTAATTAATTTTACAATTACTGAATCAAATACATAGTCACAAAATTTCCCATAATTAAGTCATCAATTAATTATTTCAACATAAATGATTTATTAACCCTAATTAATTCAACTATTAATTGTTCTATTTCAATCAAATAAATACCCCTAATTAATTCCTTAATTAGTTTTTCCAACTAAATTAATTCAAAATCCCCCAATTAATTCACTAATTAATTGGTCCATCACAATATCATTTCTAATTAAACAATTACTTCATCACATCAATCTCCTTAACTAATTCCTTAATTAATTAATCACATCAACCCCATTAATTTATTCCCCAATTAATTAATAAATATAAAAAACTATATGTCCCATAAATTTTTCAATAATTAATTATCTCATGTAACACATCTTAATATATCATAATAAATTATCTAATTAAATTCTAATATCTCATAATTAATTCATTAATTTATTTTATCATTCGAAAAAACCAATTAACACATTTTTAATGAAGAAAATAATTCATTAAAATCTATAATCCCAATATCCCTAATTGAAATATTTCCCCCAATTAAGAAATTCACTATATTAATAAATTAAATCAAGAATGTAAATGATAAACATATAATAACAATTATACAATTAAAAAAACTTAATTTTAATTAAGAATTTGGGATTTGAATTTTATACCACCTACCTTAAAATTTATGAAGAAAAATCATCCATGAAAATCTCCAATTAGAAGAGGATCAATCAAGATTATGATGAATAACATGATCCAGATCCAAAAAAACCAAAACCAGGATAAAAAATTCAAGATCATTTTTTTGATCTAGATCCAACAAGATATGGGATATCTTCTATTAAATAAATAGAGAATAATAGGAGAATAATGGGAAACTAACCCGGATGAGATTCATTTACTTTGAGTGGTGTAGATATTTAATCTAGATTTTAATTTACCCTTAATTGAGGTTGGGAGAGCATTGAATCCATCAGGGAGCCTCTTAAATTGAGAGAATTTTATTTTGGGCAAGTTGGGGTTAAATATTTGTTAAAATATCCAGTATGAAAACATAAAATATATTTTTTATGGAAAAATTAAAACTTGTGAATGGTTTTCTATATGAGACACAAGGCTTCCCCAAACTGTGTGCCTTAATAGTGTTCCCCTCTCAATAATGTCACATGGTTACTCTTAATATGGTTCATGGTTTGGAAAACCAATGGCCAACAACATGAATCTATTATTCTTGGGTTCCAGTTGTTATCTCGGATAGCCGCACAATTTGTGAAAAACATGCGTCAACCATGCACTACCCCTTTTTCTTCCAAAATTTCAAAATTTCACCCAAACACAGCCAAAGGTAAAACCCAAAAATGTATTCTAATACAAATAAAAAATAATAGTTAAATCCATTTCGGAGTCATCCCAATAAAAATTTTAGATCTTAAAATCTCCCCACATTATAACAGCTTGTCCTCGAGCCGTACTCCCATGAATCTCTAAGATTCCAAGTCAAAAAGATTAGGAACCTAAGACCTCATATATACTTACCACTATCATATTTCTTCATGAAAAAATCTATATTTCCAAAGTACATGAACTATTATCAGGGCCTTTCCCCAAAACAATTTATCACTGTGATCCAACACATGTATCAGATGCTTCTCAAATGACACATCTATTTTAAGCTAATCATTCAAAACATACCTAATGTGTTTCCAAA
The DNA here is from genome assembly GCA_963277665.1 of Viscum album. Lineage (NCBI taxonomy): Eukaryota > Viridiplantae > Streptophyta > Magnoliopsida > Santalales > Viscaceae > Viscum > Viscum album. The sequence continues at coordinate 723,536,016 of OY728157.1, read as the reverse complement.
CTCACCATGCCCAAAAAACATAAGAAAACTATCTAACATTTTAACTCATAATTTATATCAAATCCACATATAAATAACATAAATCAACCACATCCAAGGTCCACCTAGCCTTTTCCTAATGAATACAAACACGTACCTTACACGTATACCATTTTCCTTCTAATTTCACCACTACAATCCCATGGTTTAGCTCTATTCATACACTATAGACACATCTCTCCTCCCCCTTAGGTGTGTTGTTTTCATCACATTCCTTAGTAAATTACCAACTACCATGGCTCACACCCCCTCCAATATAATTCCTATGAATTGGGAATGGCCGTCTCATCCTCAAATAATCATCAAAAATGAATCATTAACCATCACCCAGTGCTGGCTTTTAAGAACGTAAACTATAGTATTTATTGACATGAAAACTCTTTATGACCCACACTTGTAAACTGATGGTGGTTCACCAACCACCACGCGGTTTCACGATTAATTTTCTCAAAGGTAAAAACCTTCAAGAACACCCATTATCCCAATAGAAAATATTTGTAAGTAGTTAGGCGTATAACCAATGCTCTCTCAGCTTACCAAGGATGATGTCAAGGTGTAGGGAATGATCGTCTCAAATATGAAAGTACCCAAATATTTTCACTGATTAATAGCAACCTTTCTCAAAAAAATCCCAACCATGTAACCACCCATCTCCCCCAGTTTCACTTACCCCAAACCCTACCACATGGTCAAAATCAAGGTGTTATCACTACACATTACTATCGTACACCTACTTCATCATTGTAAATGGTACACTAATCCAAAATTTCCACTTTTATCATTTAGAAACCCATTATTCTCATCTTCAAAAAAATTTAAAATCTTTATCAATTTCATATTTGGAAGCAATATTTAAGTAAATTTCACAAATAAAGAAAAAAATTACAGTTAAAAAAATTATCCATAACCCATTTTTCCATATCTGCTTAAAATGATGGATGTCAAAATAGTCCTAAGTGACTAGAATGATGCATGGAAACAATACTATCTTTCCATACCTATAAATGAATAAAATTTCATAGAAACTTAGAAGTAATAGTAACATAACACAATAAGTGGGTCACCCATGGTGAAATAATTTTCAACTATAACAATAAACAACAATAATAACAATATCACCATGAGTACTAGGGTTTCCCCCATACATGGGGTAGGTACTCCATTTAACAAGATTATAAATATAGATTGAATCATCATATTCTCCAATCTAACTTTCCAAATAATAATAAATAATAATAATAAAAGAAACTTCTCTAATAAAACTTTGTAATGTCGTAGCCTGGGTGCCACATAGCGATGCCCTAAATAGGCTGATCCCAGGACCTCAAGTATCCCCTATATACCTTAGAGTCTATTGACTAGTAGTGTGGGTCTAATATCAGTCCTAGAAAGACTATACCATCTCTTTCAGAATAAAACAACAGTTGAAAATAAATATGTAATATACAAATATATATCCATAACCATAAATATTCCAATATCACACAGTTACCAAAATTAGAGATACAATATCAAATAGAACAAGAAAAATGACATGCAAAAATGTGTACCAATGGTCAATATAAAAACTAAAAATTAAGGACACTAACATCTCCCAAGAGGGTGGTAGAAGTTGTCTGGTTCCCTAATCCATTTTCTATCCATACTCAACCACCTAACACAGGGCCTTCGTCCTTGTCATGTCCTCCAATCATGAAATCTATTCGGGTATCAATCTGGTGGATCGAGTAGGGTGTGATTGTAAATCAATAGGTAACATAAAATGGTGTCAAAAACAATATATAGTCAAAAAATAGTGTATTAATTTGTATAAAAAATAAAGTACAATGAATAATTAAATAGTTACCGCATTTTCACATATTCGTTACTTAAACCCTTTAACATCCGGGTTCTCTTAAAATCCTGTACCTCAACACCAGGTTTGGCTCATGACGGTTCCCAAAGTATTCCTAAAGGATGTCATATCTCATAATTCCATTGTTACAATTCTTAAATTCACACAATTGAATGACCAAATTCACATTCTTTAATTAATAACTGAATTCCCATGTTACCATTCACATCTCACACATTACAATGACCATGATATCATTATTCAAAACATAATCAATTATGAAATGAGTTATCCACATCAATTACATTAATAACTCAATTTTTTTTAAACAAAACAATTACATTATAGTTTATTTTACAATAAACCTATCATATCAATAACATTAATTAATTCAACAATTAATTAATCACATTAATTCTTCTAGTTAATTCAACAATTAACTAATAACATCAAAAATACTAATTAATTAAAAAATTAATTAAATACAAAAATTACATTCATTAATTAAATAATCAATTATTCACATCAATACCATTAATTAATTCAAAAATTAAATAATCAGATCAATTACATTAATTAGTTAAAAAATCAACTAATCACATCAATTATGTTAGTTAATTCCACAATTAAATAATGTCATAAATAACACTAATGAATTTAAAAAAAAATCATGTCAATTACATTGGTAATTTCAAAAATTTAATAATTAAATGAATAAAATTAATTAATGTGACAATTAATTAATAACATCAATTACATAAATTAATTAAAAATTTTTGTAATCTCATTAATAAAATTATCAAATTCCAAAAATAATAAATCATGGAAATTACTTTGCATAATTTAGTAATTAACTATGAAAATTGAGAACATTTACTATCTAAATAATTAATTAATTAAATCAATAACATTTATTAATTAAACAATTAATTAACCACATCAATAACATTAATTAATTTAATAAATGATTAATCATGCTAATTTCCCCAAATTATTTCACCAATTAGTTGTTCACACAAATTCTATTAATTAATTACATAATTATTTAATCACATCGAATCCCTTTAATTAATTCACAAAAAAATTGTTCGCGTTGAATCCGTTAATTATTTCCACAATTAATAAATTTCAATAAAACCTATCAATTAATATTCCAATTAGTTGTCCACGTCAATCCCACTAAATAAATCAGCTGATCAATCTCATAAATCCCATTCTTTAATTAAGTAATTAAATAATCACATTACTATATTAATTAATTATCAATTAATTAGTCCCATCAATCCCATTATTTTATTAAAAAATTTAACAATCAGAGTTCTCTATTAATTAATTCATCAATTAATCAATCCCTTAAATACCATTTTTTAATTAAATAAATAAACAAGAACATTACTCAACTAATTAATTGATCATTTAATTAATCCTAGAAATCCCATTATTTAATTCAACAATTAAATAATAAAATTACTCCAGTAAATAAATAATCAATTTATTTAATCCCATAAAACCCATTATTTAAGTCAATAATTAAATGATCACATTACTCCATTAATTAATTCATCAATTAATTAATCCCATCAATCACATTATTTAATTTCTGAATTAAAAATTCATATTACTCTATTAATTAATTAATCAATTAATTAATCCCATCAATACCATAATTAAATTCAACAATTAAATAATTACATTACTCCATTAATTAATTCTTTAATTAATTAATCCCTTCAATATTATTATTTAGTTCAATAATTAAGTAATAACATTACCCCATTATTTAATATTGTAATTAATGAATTAGATCATTTGACACAAAATTTCTATAATTAATTCATCAATTAATTATACCAACTTAAATAATTCAATACTCCCAATTAAATTTTCCATGTCAATCAATTCATTATCCCCAATCTGTTCCTCAATTAATTGTTCTAACTCAATCAATTCAATATCCCCAATTAATTCACTAATTAACTGTTCCATCGTAATCTCATTACTAATTCAAAAATTATTCGTCACATTAATCCCCTTAATTAAGTCCCAAAATAACGAGGCACACTAATCCCATTAATTAATTTTCTTATTAATTAATCGATAACAAAAAACTCAATGTCTTATAATTAATTCAATAATTAATTATTTCATGTCAAGAATCTCATTATGTCATAATTAATTCAATAATTATTTATCTAATTCAATTCAAATATCTCATTATTAATTCAGTAATTAATTATATCATTCAACAATCATAATTGCATCATAATTAATTCAATAATTAATTATAAAAAATATACAATCCCAATACCCCCAATTTGAAAATATACCATAAATAATTAATTCAATGAACTAATTAATTTGATCAATAATACAATGGATGAACATATAATAGTGATTCTATAATTACATACCCATAATTGAAATTCAAACTTTGGGATTTGAATTATAGACCCCCTACATCAAACCTGATGAAGAACACTTGTCGACTAAAATCCTAAATTTAAAGGAGATCATTCAAGAATATGATGATGAACATGATATATATATGTAAACCCTAATTCAGGATAAAAAAACTAGATCCCATAATTCTAGATCTAAATCGATCAAGACACCAGATATCATCCCTTAAATAAATAGAGGTGAATTAGACAATAACGGGAAACTTGCTGGGATGAGATTTACTTTCTGGGAGAGGGGATGATCTTTAACCCACCTTTCAAATTCAATAGGAACACAGGTTGGGAGGGAATATAATACATTGGGAACCTCATAAAAAAATAAAATGCGATTTAGGGTAAGGTGGGTTTTAATAGGCTTAAAAATACGGTCTCTCAAAATTTGAAATCAAAATTTCATTATAATTAAAACCCATGCACTGTTTCTTGTATGAGAATCACAATTTCCCCTAATAGTGCATCATAACATTTTTCCCCTCCAAAGGGTGCCACCTGATTACTCATAATAGGGAGAATGATTTGGAAAACCATACCCTAGCCAGTTTAATCCTTTCGACCATGGTTACCAAAATTATATGGGCTGGGAGCACGATTTGGGGAAACAGTGCGCCAACCGTGCACTGCCCCTTTTTCTTCTAAAATTTAAATTTTTTTCCCAAAGATAATCTAATGTAAAACTAAAAATAATTATGATAAAACAAAGAAAAAAAACCCTGAAAAAGTCATATTTATCCCTAGAAAAAGTGGGGATCTTATAATCTCCCCACCATATAACAACTCATCCTTGATTTGTACTCCCACAGATATCTAAGATTCTGAGTAAAAATATTTGGCCATTGATCCCTAATATGTACTTCCCTCTAACTAGATTCCTCATGAACACCTCCATATTTCCAAAATATATGAACTATTAGTAATAAAATTCCCCATATCACATTACCACTATGATTCAACACACATATTGGATTCTCCTCAAAGGATTCATCTATTATATAGTCAACTTTTAAAACATTCCGAATTCATTTCTTAGATCATCATGCCCATCAAAAACAAAAAATATTAAACATTGGAACTCATACTTACCATTGAAGCTTGTTAGAAAGGATATACATCCACCACCTTCATGTCCCACCAGTCCATTCCCCAAAGAATTTAAACATGCACCTTACAGGTTCCTCACTGGCATTCTAAATCCACCACTTACAACCTAAGGTCTTTCATTATTAATATTCTAAACAATGATCTCTCCCCAACTTAGGAATTTTTTTCATCAGTTTTCTCAAAAATTACGAACTACCATAGCTCACACCCCCTACACTATAGAGCTCATGAAGTGGGAATGGTCGTCTTATCCTCAATTTATCATAAAAAAAATTAAATGTAACCCATTCTTACCTTCCATGAAAGGAACCCTTAGAATTTATCAACCTAAAAACACCTTTTGACCCTCACTCAGGTACAAATGGTGGTTCATGAGCCATCACATTGTTTCAGATTTAACATACTCTATAGTAACAACCATTAATAAGGTCCGTTATCCCACCAGAAAAAAATCCTTATGTTTCTTGGAATATACCCAATGCTAACTCAGTGTACATAAGAAAATGTCTGGGTCTATTGAAAGATCATCTTAAATCAATAATTACACAAATATTTCTATATATGAACATTATCCTTTTGTAAAAAACTCCCAACCAAGTGACCAAACCACATCTCGAGTGTCACTTCCCCCAAACCCTGCCATATGTTCGAAATAGATGTTTTATCACCACCCTTAACCATTCTACACCTAGGTTGTGGTTAAAAAGGGTAAACTCATTCTCAATTTTCAAGTTTCTCATTTAGAACCCCATTTCTTCTCATATTGCATCATTTTACAATGTTTACCAATTTCATGTTAGGCACTAATTTTCAATTCAATTTAACAAGAATGGAAAAAAATCATCTTCAATAAATTATCCATAACCCATTTTCCCATGAATTCCTAAAATGATGCATGTAAAAATAATCCTTAGTTCATAGAATGATGCATGAAAACTCAAATCTCATGCCATATTAGGCCACAATTCAAATAATAGAGACACTCAAAAGAACTAATCACATCACAAAACAAGTATGTCCCCCAAGGTGAAATAATATTCAACTATTAGATACAAAATTAATAAAAAAATCCCACACTGAGTGCATGGGTTTCCCCCATACATGGGTCAGCTACTTCCATGCACAAGCTCATAACAAATAAAAATCTCATAATATTTTCCTATATATCATTCCCATCTAGTAAGATAAATGAAAAAGAAAAGAATCTACTCTGATACATCTTTATAACATCCCGACCTGGGTTTCACACATTGGTGCCCTGAACCAGTCAGTCACATGACCTCATGTGTGGCTCCCCATACAGTAGAGGCTACCAACTAATAGCGAGGGTATAATATCAGTCATGGGAAGAATATAGCCTATTTTTTAGAGTAAAACACCACTAGAAAATAAATAATAAATTACAAAATATATATTCATTTACATAAAGATTCCAATATCACATTATGACCAAAATTGGAGATAAAATATCAAACTAAATAAGAAATATGTAATTATAATGTATGTCCCATGTGTTAATATAAAAACAAAAAAGTAATGGAAATGAAGACTTCCAAGGCAGTTCCAAACCATGACTGGTTCCCTCATCTATGCTCCACCCCGACTCAACCATATAACACATGGCCTTTCCCCTATCTTTTTCTGAAATAATAGAATTTATTCCTGTACCGAACAGTAAGCCTGAGTAGGGTGTGAGTACAACTTAGTAGGACACCAACAATGGATTCTAAAAAAATAAAAAGTAAAATAACAATGTTTTCAGATGTCTAAAGAACAAAGTAAAATGAATAATTAAACAATTATCATATTGTAAAATATTTTTTATTCAACCACATTAACCCCTAAGATCACATAGTCACCCTTAACTAAATACTTTCTTTGGATTACCCTAGAGCCCAATATATTCTTAAAGGATTTCATATCTCATAATTCCATTGTTACCATTCTCAAATTTACAAAATTTAATGACTATGTTCCAATTCATTAATTCAAACCTGAATTCCCTTTATACCATACATACCTCACACATTAGAATTACCATGTTACCATTCTTCAACAAAATTAATTTAGCATGTAATTATCCATATCAGCTCCATTTATAAATAAACAATTATTTAAACACAAATATTACATTAGTTAATGAAACAATAAACTAATCACATCAATAATATTAATTAAATCAACCATTAATTAATCACATCAATTCTTATTGTTAATTAAATAATTAACTATTCACATCAATTATATTAATTAACTTTAAAGTTAATTAATCACATAAATTCTAATAGTTAATGAAACAATCGAATATTTATATCAATGACATTAATTAATTCAACAATAAATTAATCAAATCAATTATTTTATTTACTTTTACAATTAGCGAATCACATTAATGCCATTAGTTAATTCAATAATCAACTAATCATATCAATAACATGAATTAATTCTATAATTAGTTAATCAGGTCAATTCCTCTAGTTAATTCAATAATTCACTAAAGACATCAATAATATTAATTAATTAAGAAATTAATTAATCACATTAATTACATTATTAATTCAAGAAATAACTAATATCTTAAATAACATTAATGAATTAATTTATCAATTAATTAATCACATCAATTCCTTTAGTTAATTCCTTAATTAACTAATCACATAAATAAGATTAATTAATTTAACAATTCATAAATCATGTCGATAACAATAATTAATTGAAAAATTAATTAATCACATTAATAACATTATCTAACTCAAAAATTAATTAATCATGTTAATCCTCTTAATTAATTAACCACATATTTATTCACATCAATTCCATTAATTAATTACATAATTAATTAACCACATTAAATTCCTTCTATGAATTCACGAATTAATTGTTTACGTTAACTCCATTAATTAAGTAAAAAATTAATTAATAACATTAAACTCCTTCAGTAAATTCTCAAATTTATTTTCCATTTGAATCTAATAAATTATTAATTTAACTAAGACATTCAATCTTATTATTTCATTCAATAATTAAATAATCAAATTACTCCACTAATTAATTCAATAATTAATTTACCCCACCAATAACATTATTTAATTCAACAATGAAATAATAACATTACTCCATTAATCAATTCATAAAATAATTAATCCCTCAAATCACATTATTTAATTAAACAATTAAAAAGTCACATTACTCATCTATTTAATTCATCAATTATTTAATCTCGTCAATCTAATTATTTAATTCAACAATTAAATAATCACATTATTCCATAAGTTAATTCAAAAATTAAATTAATTCCATAAAACCCATTATTTAATTAAAAAATTAAATGATCACATTAATCCATTAAATAATTCAAAAATTAATTAATCTCATAAAGTCCTTTATTTAATTCCACAACTAAGAAATCAAATTATTCCATTAATTAATTCATAAATTAAGTAATCACATCAATCCCATAATTTAATTCAAAAATTAAATGATTATATTACTCTATTAATTAATCCCTTCAATCCCATTATTTAATTCAAAAACTAAATAAGCACATTAATCCATTAAATAAATTAATAATTAATAAATCAGCTCAAAAATCTAAAAAATTTGGATAATTAATTATTTGATTAATTATTCCTACTTAAATAATTCAATAATCTAAATTAATTCCTCAATTAATTTTCCATTTCAATCAATTCAATATCACCATTCATTTCCACAATTTATAGTTCCAACCCAATAAATTCAATATCCCTAATTAATTCACGAATTAATTGTTCAATTTCAATCTCGTTACTAATATAAAATTTTCTCATCACATCAATACCCTAATTAATTACCCAATTAATGAAGAACAATAATCACATTAATTAATTCTCAAATTAATTATTCAATATCAAAAAACACAATATCCAATAATTAATTCATCAATTAATTATCTCATATCCAAATTCTCAACATATTATAATTAATTCAATAATTAATTGTCTAATTCAATTTCTATTTCTAATAATTAATTCAATAATTAATCATATTATTAAAAAATCTCAATTTCATCACAATTAAATAAATAATTAATTATTAATAATCTATATTCCCAATATCCCCAATTTGAACATTTACCACAATTAATTAATTCAACAAAATAATAAATTCAATAAAGAATAAAATTGATAAAAAAAATAAAAATTATATAATAATATAAATATAATTTAAATTATGACTTTGGGATTTGATTTATAGACAACATACCTCAAAATTGATGACAAATTATCGTTAATTGGAATCCAAAATTTGAAGATGATCTATCAAGAAGGTAATAAATAACATGATCTTGATTCTATAACCCAAATTCAAGATAGAGAAATCAAGTTACCACAATTATAGATTCTATATCCAACAAGATAGAGGATATATTTTCTAAAATAATGAGAGATAAAGAAGAAAAAAATAGGAAACAAACTAGGATGAGATTACACATATTGATTGAGGTGTATATCTTTAATACACATTTCAATTCACCTTGAACTGAGTTCAGGAGGGCATGGAATCCATCTTAGGGCCTCCAAAATTGATATAATTCAATTGGGGTTGAGTTTGGGAACACTTAATGTCATAATATGGATCTAATGAATTTTAAATCAAAATTTCTAGGATAAATTAAAACACAGACATCGTTTCTTATATAAGGCACAACGTTCCCCTAATTGTGCTCCTTAATAGTGTACCCCTCGAAAGGGTGTTTCATGGTTACTCCTAAGAGGGAACACATTTTGGAAAATTTTGTGCTAGCTATTTAAACCCCCTCTCTCATGTTCTCATTATTATCTGGGTTGGGTACACAGTTTGGGAAAACCATGTTCCAACCATGTACTACCCCTTTTTTCATCCAAAATTTCAAAATTTCAAAGAAATGAACCCCATGTTAAAAGCCAAATGAAGTATGCTAAAACAATTATAAAAGTACATAAAAAACCTCGAGTCATCCACATAAAATGTCAGGATCTTGAAAAAATCATTGAACCACATCTTTGATAGAGATCCATAGTTTCTTTAGTTTAGATGGATTTAATATTTATAATGAACAACGTCTCATGTGTGTAGAATTAGTATATATTATATATTTTTATTAGATAAATTGATATTGAAAATGTTTGTTGGTTTGAATTTATTTTTTATATTATAGGGGTCTTATTTTCATTTTGGGACATAGATAAATATTCTAAAGCTCAAGAATGACTTAATATGTATTTTTTAATTTAGTTTTTATTTTTGTAGCTATCTCAATAAATCAATGGTGTCTATAAATTTGTTCCAAATTTATTTTACAACTGTAGGAGACAAAATGTATATGGTAGATAACACTGGGTAATAGTTGGACCTGGAAGAGTTCCCAGTGGCCTAAGGGTCCCACTGGGTACCCTATACATCTATAAAAAGTACTATATAATCTGAGACTTTATTTATTTTTGAAGTAGAATTATTATCATCTCCCCTTTAAATCATTTAGTTATTTATTCTTATAAATTCATTCTTTTTCCTCAAGCTAAAATATTATTTTGGATCTCATCTTGGTCTTCTTCATCCCATTTTCTTACCACATGATATATAGAGGATTTTTTCATGATAAATCCAAGGTAATACCACATTTCACTTCTCATCTTCCATATTATAATATTTTCTACAAATTCATTACTATAAAAGGGTATTTTTATTTTTTATTTCCTCAATGTTAAAGTCTAATCTATTTATATAACATGGATTCTTTTTTTGGGTTACAATAGTCAAGGGTGAGTGTTTTCATAGTTATTATTTTCTATTTTTATAAAATTTCATTATATAGAGATGTTATTAGGGATTTATGGATTATTAAATTTTATTTAATTTTATTTGGTTCATGATTAATTGGGTATTCCCATCGATTTATTGGTAGTATAATTTTATATATATTATATTTTTATTTTGGTTGTGTCTCCAGTAAGACTTCTATATTAACACGATTGTTTCTAATGTAATTGAATATAAATTGTTTTATGGGTTTTATGTGAATTCATATTTTTTTGGATAATAGAAATGTCTTTCTATAAAAATATTAATGGTTGGTTGTTCCAAACCATATAAAATTTCTTAGTACTAGTATTGGATTTGTGTCTATGGTTTTTCCTTATGTTAATAAATAACATTTAGGACATATTTCTAAAATTATGGATTAATTTAATTTTTTCAATTCCATGTAATTATAATAATTTTTTTAGAATATTCTAATATACATGAAAAAATGGTTCATAGATCAATTTTATATTTCAATATCTTATCTATTTTTTGTTAGAAACTGCTTAATTGTCACATGTGAATTAAGTATTTCTTCGTGAACTTTATGATGGTGATATAACCTATAAAATGTTTTAAATTATTAACATACATGATTTATCAAAATTATATTCTATCTATATTTTTTTATTTAATAATTAAATATAGAGAAGTGAGTATATTTCAATGTTTTATTAATTTGTAAGGACTAATAAAGAATATTATTGTTCTTAAATGAGAAAAGTGATGCATTTATTTTGTAATAATGTTATATGGATATTTTTATGGTATTTTTACCATTATAAAATTTTAATTTAGTTATATAATTCTTTATTACATAAATAACCAATAATTACATGATTTATAATAATGGGTTTACATTCATATGTATCTAGGATCTTTTCAGTTTTTAGTTACAGATAATTATGAAATACTTTTTTATCAAATAATTATAATACAAAGTGGTCAAATCCAATAAATGTCTATTTTTACTAAAACAATTATTTCCTATATTTCAACCCATTTTTCATTCAAAACATGTTATCTTATTTTAGGATGGATCCATATAGAAAAAATAAAGACCATGTTATAGTTCCTACCAATAAATAATCTATATATGAAACATTTGAAAATGCTAGAAGACCATAAAATCTATAGTAAGAGATATAAACATAAAAGGAAATCATTATCACATTTAAAAACCTAAAAAACCATATGGAATTTTTTAATTTTCTGATAATATATATTGAGAAAATAATAATCACTTGCTCTTGAAATAAACCGTTTTCCGAATGTTTTTCCTAAAACACTTCCTAAAAAATAATAAGTTGAAATTCACTATTTATAAGGGTTTCATGAAAAAAATGAAACATTTTTCCTGAAAACAATCCTCTTTCTTTTAGAAAATAAACAAACTTGTTTAAAATCACAATGTTATTTTGTTATGGTTAAAAATAAAATTATTTATATGAAGAGACATAAAAAATTTGAACTTGAAATATATCCAATGATAACAATATATATAATATCATTTATAATAATAATGAATTTTGAAATGATTGATTTAATTATACCATAAATAATTCTCATTCCATCAAAGAATCATAACAAGATATTATCAAACGTAACAACATTCCATTATGCCCATAAAATTTACATTTCATTAATGCCTTATTACATTGTGTTTTATATACCATAAATGGTTTTTTCCAATACATTTTCATTTTCTGGGTAAGCATATACCATGAAATACAGATTCTGTTTTATCTCATCATCCTTTGGATACATTTAGTGTATATCTATAATAGGGATCAAATCAGCACCAAAATATGTCCCATTTATTTCTAATATATTTTATCTACAATATAATATATAATCAATATACCTTGATAATTAACATTTTAATTTGGAAGAACAGTCATATGAAATGTAAATATTATACCTAGTCAATAATATTAAATGGCATGATCATAATCCATCTAGATAAATAATGTGCATAGTATTATTTAAAGAATATTGATAATGAATTATAAAATAATTCAAAGGATTTTTACAAAAATGAAAATAATTTTTTAAAATAAATATAAATATTCTTTGAAAAAAGTGAAAAAATCATTGTTTTAATATTTTAAAAATTTGTAGAACTATAAGAAAGTAATATTCACTAAAAAACTAATTGAAGCGTATAGAGTAATATTTTCAATGAATAATGTATTTGTTGTTAGGAACAAATGATCAAGTGATAAATATTAAGAATCATTTTTTTACATTTATACAAGAAAATTTAAATAATCAATATCTGAAATATTGAATAGATTCCTTTTCAAACCATGTAAAAAAATATAATGTATTTAAAAATAATGTTTAACAATATTTAATTCATAAATAAGAAAATTATTGAAACATTTGAAATAAAATGGATATTATTGAAAAATATTTTAAAAATTTAAAACCTTTTGAAAAATATTTAACGAATAATCACTTAACACAATGATAACATTGTAATGATAAGATAATTGAGGGAGAGAATATGAAAAATATTTGTTAAATAGTTTAATTTTATTAAATGAGAAATAAGAGGTATAAAAAGTTAATATATACAGAAAAATGAAAACATGTGGTAAAAAATTGATATTCGACTATGTATAGAAATTGATAAGAGAAATCCTTTACCCTAAGACCGACTCACTAGGTACATTATTTAACACTTATATAATAGAAATATAATAATTATTTACTTTCTAAAAAAAATTATCGTTTATACCATTATCATAATTTTATTAATTTAATTTAATACCATGTCTTTTATAGCTAAAAATCAATTATGTTCATGTCATACATTTTGAGGATGTTAAATTCAAAATCCTACAACCACATAAGTAGGTTTAATACTATTAAAGGGAGAATGATTCTAAAATATAAAAATATTAATCATGAAATAATTATCATCTTTATACAATAAATATTTTTATAACCAAACATGAAATATTCACATGTAGAAGGAACCACTTTTCTTTATGGAGGTAGTAGTCCACACATAATCAAGAGTAATGTTATCAATTTTCAATGAATGAAAAGTTAAGAAGATAAGTAAAACAATATATTTAAAAAATAATAATTATTTAAAAAATATCATAAATATTCAATAAATCTATCATAATACCCAGTCCCATGGGGCGATGATAAAAAATGAAACATGCCACTTTGTTGTGGTGGTAGTCTATATATACATGTGTGGTGTTTTCATTTCCCATTGGATAAAAAAGTTGATAAAGTGATGAGACATTAAAATAATTAAATTTACGTATAGATATGATACAAATGTTGTAATATCATCATGGTTATATAATATTTCAATGATGTTATAAAATAAATATAAACAATTATAATCAGTTATGAGTTATACATCTCCTTTGGAAATCATCAGCTAACTTAAAGATTAAGCCTTTCGGAATTGTTTTTTCGTGAGAAAACAACCTATAAATTTTTTATATCATATTTATATAACTCACATAAAATGTATCCAATGTTATATATAATTTAATATAAAAATTATATGGTCTACATAAATTCATGAAATAAAATTTAGAGAAGTTTTTGTGGAATTTCAAACCTTATCTCATAGTTTTACCGCCTCATTAACTATTTTAACCTTAACCATGGTAACAAAATTGTTAATATCTATAGGTTATGAAGGTAATTTAGAAAATATAAACTATAATATATATGGACCATTAATGGTATTACATAAAAGTTTGGAGAAAATATCGTTAGTATAGTATTTTTATGATTTACAAAGGAATTAAAAATATTTTTAAAACATTAAATACCATTTAAAGTCATTTTCAGAACTATTAATTATTTTTTGAGTTAAATGAAATAAATATTACTATATAATTATGATATAAAACCATTAAAAAAGCATAAACTTAAAATATTTCATAAAATTCATGTGAAATCATAATTCAACAAAAAATAATTACATTTAGTATTTTTTCAAAATCATTTAATTATTTATTCAGCATCTTGAACAAGCAATCCATAAATGACGTGAAAATGTTCTATGTAGTTATACCGTCATTAAAAATTAAAAATAAAATAAAAACATCAAAATATTTTATTCCTATTCAATTTTATCATCAATATTCATTCAAATATAATTTATATCGATATATATATCATGATAAAATAATAAGTGGGAGAGAGTGACATTTTGTAATTACTGTTATATTTAAATTATATAATGGTTATAATCACACACTAGTGGTATAAAAAACACTAACTTTCAAGGTTATGATGATTAAGAACTAATTAATGAATTAAAATGTGATTAAAAAAATGTTTTTATTGTAGTGTAAAAGATTTACCATGGTTACTATTAATTATAAATTAAAATTAAATGAACCATATTAAGTTCAATTAATATTTTTTTTATAATTTAGAATCTATTTTAATTGATATAATTTTCATATTTGTGGAAAATTACTTGTAAACAATTCTAAAAAAATTAAAAACACATTAAAAAAACACCATATTTTACGAAAATAGAGATTTTATACAAAAAAAATATATAATGTCAATTTGTATAGATTTAATTAAGTTATTTTTAATAAAATTAAACATATTTTACTTTAAAAAAATTCCAAAATAGATGTTAACTTTAAAATTATTTTGATTAAATGTATGGAAATGGGAGTTTTTAAAAATAATTATTTCTCTATTTATCAAAAAATCTTCTTTTTTAGAAAAATCTTCAAAATTTATACTGGAATTGTTTTTTAAATTTACACTACCAAGTTATCTCATTTTTTTCCAAATAAAATTTCTAAATGTAAAAAATATTAATCATAATAACCATGTACAAAAATTCTGAAAACTTATTTTTGAAGAAATTGTATTTTGAAAGAATAAAATGAATTTAAACATATTACCAATCTAGTATCCACTATTAGATGAATTTTAATTTATTATATTAAATATATTATTTATAAATTAAATTTTAATATTTTTTTATTATAAAAATATTTTTATCATAAAATCAGTTTTCTGAAAAATATCTCTTTTAATACTGTATGATCGCATTTAAAATTTTATTCATATTTTCTAGTAATTAATTTGTAAATTCATATTAAGTAAAATTATTCTACACATATTTCATATTGTGGTTACTCTTGTTCAAACCAACCAATTTAACTAATAGGTTATAGTAATCATATTTTAAAAATATGTTTTAAGAGTATTTATGAGTTATTTTTCTGTTTGTTATTACATGTAGAAATCATAATAATAAATAATATTTTTAAAAAACTAAAATATAGTGACTTTATATTCCCTCATAATTAAAATATAATCCTTAAAATTTTAATCTGATTCTATAATAATTTCTTTTTCATAATATATTAAAAAAATAAAATATATATGTTTTTTCATTCATAAGAATTTCTTGGTCCTGATCTAATATTTTTTTTCATAAATGTATTTTTCTTTATATGAATCACACATAGGGATGATTTTCTAAAATAATATATTGATTGTTTAGTGTTAATCATAATACTTGACAGATTCAGAAAACAATTTCACCATCAAGATAGATATTCTAAGAAAATAAATGTACCTACTTTCTTTCTACTACAAAAGTTTAATCTCATCCTTTGTTTGTGATTCAATCAGTTTCTACTTATATCATTTCTATCACTCTAGGAGATGAATATCCAAGATCTATTTTTCATGCCTAAAGAAATAAATTCTACTTCTAAAGGGCCATAAGATCAAAATAAGGATAAAAATTATTTTCTCTGGTTTCTATCTATTAATCAAAACCAAAAATGTTCAGAACAAATTATGATAATATTTAAGATGAATAAACCATCATTTGAATAAATAATACATTAATCATTAATGAACCGATTTTAGCACCGAATTTTCAACCTAATTCATTACCTAAATAACTAACCTTAAAACTCATCAAAATTTTATTAACCAAGTTCAAAACCCAAAAATAATAAAGATATGTTCACATATTCTTCTAAGGAAAATATAACATTTATCTAAAAATAATATTTAAAACTCATAAAATTGCATAAAAAATTTATATTCCTAATAATATAATCTAAAATATATGCTAAAATTTCCAATAAATAACAAAAATTAATTTAAAGGAAGAATAAAATCATATATTTTTTTTAAAAAAAATCAACCATTATTCCTAAAATAAAACACCATTTTATAAAACAATATTTACATTTAACTTAATCATATAATTTTTCAAAAATATAATAACCATTTTAACCCTATTACACCAAATGAACTATATATAAATGGTCATATTAACCCTAATGGTTATCAATATATATCATCTTATTTTCACAAAACATAAACAAATTATTTCTAAAATAATGTTTTTACTTGAACACATGTTTAAATTAAGGGTTATATATACCTAAAACATCTATTGAAACTCAATAAATGTCTCGAAAATTACTCCAATAACATAAAACATCAAGAGAGTTATAATTCATTTAATTTTTTTTATCATACATAAATTTATCACGGATTAAATAAAATACCACAACATCATAACCCAATAAACCATGTAAATTTACACTTGAATCATTCAAATTCCGTCATAAAAAATTAACCAATATTTTCCTCATTATTCCTCAGTAATTTCTTCTTGTAATAAAAAATTAATCATTTCATTGGAATTATAATTCTATTTATATTAATGTTTTATACCTTAAAAATAAGGTTAACTATTAAAGAAACTCATACCTTTTATATATTATGTGTAGTTTATTTGACTTCATTGTAAAAATGTATTTCCAAGAAAAGAAAATTTTTGTAGGATATTTTGGATTGCCTTCCTGATAATTCAAAATTTTTTATTTGATTTTTATTGAACTATTAACTCTATTACTACATGTAAAACATCTACCTTATCTGTTGAGGAATTTCTGTAGATTCTTCTTCCCACATTTATGACACATAGAATCTCAAATCTTTTTTCCTTTATGATATTTATCACAAGAACTTCCATGAAACACCATTTTATCTTATTTTATTTCTTATCAAACTCACCTTATGTCATGACCCCCTCACTCCCAAGATTCCCCTCTTGGGATGACAATGAATAATGAGATATAATGATCCCCGAGTCTTTCCACCATTAGGCTGTGGGTTCACGACTAGCATCATGGATGTATAAATGTCATATTATGGGAGGTGTTACCCTTTATAAGAAAACAATATAGGGAGATAAGATGAATCTTACACAATAACTCCAAGACTCATACACACAAACACACACAATTATATATATATATAGAAACCCAAAGACCATCCCACAATGCATCTTTAAAGATAACTGATATAAAAAAATGTATCCAAATTAGAAACCCAAAAGTAAGGGTAATGCAATGACAGAATAACTGACCTAAGTCTTGAGATATAAATTACTACAATGGTCTAAGTAATCCTCATGGAAACCTAAAAAAAGTATTATATATTTAGGGTGAGCATACAAATATACTTAGTAAAAAAACCAAAGTCTCCCATGCACATATGAATGAATAAAACTAATTCCCCTATGAGAAAATAGAAGAACCAAAAAAACCTAAGCTGGTTTACTTACCAAACACAACCTTTATAAGGAATTCTCACCATGTAATGAAAGTCAAGTAAAATAATATTTTACAAATCATATAGATGATAGGAACCCATGCCACTTTCCCACTTGTATGCCACTATCGTCTAATGTCATACGTCCTAGATCTTTCATCCATTACACATTCCAAATCAAAACCTACCGAAACACACAAGGGACACAGAACACATATTTCCTGAACAAAACTAGGCCTCACAACACATCACAACTCATCCCAAAGACACATGGTAAATCAGATCACAACATATACTGAAGTCCCCTAAGTGAAAAACCACCTCGACTAGAAACACCTTAGATATAAAAACCCCTTTCAAAATCACTAAAATTCCTCTAACCATCACATAATGTGCTATATATACCTCACCCAGGGGAGAGAGAGGAAAATAGTGGGTACCCATCTATTCATTCTCCTCACTATATGTTGGGGAAAACACCTCTTTCTTGATGATGCAGGTGTTCGACACATAGTTCTCAATGTGGGTGGGGTGTATATAGAAATCACATGGAAATACAAGTATATAAGAATATTATAAAACAATAAAGCCTAAAATATAGGTTCTTATATTGAAAACCAACTCCTAACACCATTACCTTTGATGCTACCTCTAAATGGACAACACCACCCAACAATTCAAGAATCTTAGTTCACATTTCAAACCAACTCCATTCAACCCCTTCCATTATTTTAATCAAATCAACCCAAGCCACTCTATACATTATTAAAAAAATAATCTCAGAAATTACCCATAATAAACACTACATTCGATCAAACTAATCCACCTAGTTCATCATATTTATAGAAACAACTCCCAACTCAAAACCATATCTAGCAACACATTATAGTATAGCCAATTTCACATCCCTACTACATAATCCACCAAAACCCATCATATCAAAAATTGTACAACCACATGTCATTCAATTACCAAACACAAAAAAACCAAAATAATACCACACATCACATCAACTCATGTACCAAAGAAAAACAAATCATATTTAATAAGAAATCCCTTATTCAATTACAATTTAAAATTTAGGGGTTATAATAAAAGTTTTATGATCCTAGGGCATCCATTTATTATCCTAATATATGTAGTTAACAAATTTCAATAACAATTAAACAAAAAAACAACATCTATTCAAAAAACCATTAGGTGTGCAAACCTGGACAACCAACAACCATGATTTTGTAGTGGGTAATTAGTCCATAAAAATCACAATATTAACAAAATCAAACACATAACAAGTTCTTGAATCTCTTTCCCAAGCCCATGTTTATTGAATTTTAATCAAATTAAATTATCTTTATTAATCCAGAATCAAATTTATTCATAGATTAAATAATCTACATAACCATCTCGCACAATTCAAATTTTATAAAGATGAAGGAAATCCTACCTGGAAGAAGAAAAATTGACACTTCCTGGTTGTGCAAAAATAGGGGCTCTCATATAGAATGTAACCCACTAGGGAATAAAGAACAGAGTACATCATCTTGTACACATGAATCTGATTTGAAGAGGGATGAAGCATTTTTCATATCAAGAGAAATCAATAAATAATGAAAAAGGGGAAAGATATATCGACTTTAGTAATATTGGATCTAATTCATGGGATTAGATGTGATTTTGATTTTCCATTAAAGTGGATCTGGAAAAGAAAATTCATTTATACCTTTTAAAAACCTCTAAAACCTTAGGGAAATAAATGTATAATTTATTTCCTTTGGGTTTTTCTCAATGTCTTTTAAATTTGGACTTATACCCATTTTATGACAATAAATGACTCTAAAAGGGAAAAACTAGAAGAACTGGAAACACTACTCATGAGGAACCACCAGCAAGACCTCACAACACGAGGTACCACCAGACATGGTACCACCATCAATACACCACCAGATAAGGCACCACTAGATGAACAACTACTATTGAACCACCACTAGTGAGAAATCACTAGGGTGAGACACTGCTAGTGATCCACTGCATGGGTGAGACACTGCCATGGTCTTCTACCGTCAGCGAGGCACCACAAGGGTGAGACACCACTAGTGAGCCACCACCAGGGGGAGACACAGCTGGGGCGAGCTACCGTCAATGAGGCACTTCCAAGGAAAGACACTGTCATTGAGGCACCTCAATCATAAGAAATTGTTTGGATTATCCCCTGTTGGGATGAGGTATCATTGGAAAACATGGAATATTTGGAATTTTTTAAAGTTTTCAAAAGAGTCACATTAAATTCCTAGGACACCTCAAACACCGTATTTTCCTCAATGTGATGGACCAAAAAGGTTCATTCCATTACATCTAATACCTATCAAACTATTCTCACCCACGGTAATTCAAAACAAACCCAAATATAAAGAGAGGAAGGGTCTAAACAACTATAACTTGAGATACCTATCAATGATCTCATAACACTTGAAACACTAATATCAACTAAACATATAGATGTTCATTTATAAAGAACCATGTGTTGTTCAGAAGTTGGAGTGGAAACCTCTACACCCTAGAACACTCCTTCTAAAATCTGCTAACCATGACTTATTGTCTTGGTTGTTGACAAATTAACCTAGACAAAAAAACCAATTTTCTAAAGCACAAACAACCACACCATCTGAACACATGAATCCGGGAATTCCATCCTCCATGTCAAGATAATGTCTACTTAGGGTCTCAACAGCTCACCTCTATAGGTTTAATTACATCATAATTAATGAATCTCGATTAAGAATTAGGTCCTCCCCTTTTCATATGTCATGACGTTATCAAACATCCCAAACTAATGGAAAACATCTCATATCAGAATCAATATGTTTCAAATATCATATCACAATGAAATATAGAATAAGGATGAACTCAAAAAATAATTATGTAGTAGGATTACTTCTTCATCTCTCACTCCCATATACTCAACTGTAACACACCAATCCTTAAAAAAACATGAACCAAAGGAATGACATGTCCATGAAGCAACTTCTCTCAACAATGAAAGTTCTCTACTGCCCGCTCCAAAAAAATTGAACCATCCTCTATATCTATATCTCCATAAAAAATGACATGGTAGTCATCATGAATATTACAATGAATATGAGAGATGTAAAAGATTTCATGGTTCCTATTTAAATGTGGTAGAAATACCCACTGAAACACCACATTGAAAACTCACCCCAGCACATCAAAGGTCCCAAAAATTTAGGGAAAAAGATTACTCCCTATACCAAACCATCACATCCCACATTGAGGGGAAAACCTAAAAAACATGTGGTCCCGACCCTCAAACTCCAAGGTCCTCCGTCTATGATCGGCATAAGAACTCTTCTGGGAAAATGCTTCTTTTAATATTCTAATGAATAAGCTGAACTTTCTCTATCGTGCTCTTCACCACATAGGTAGAAAGAAAAACTATCTCCCCAACCTCTGTATAACACAATGGAGAAATATATATTCTCCCACATAAATAATTATATGGGGTTATGAAAACAGAATAGTGATGGATATTATTATGTGAAAACTTCACTAAGGGAAACTGTCTTATCCTAGATCCACCAATTTAAAAGGAACATGATCGTAGCATATATTGTAATGTCTGGACAGTCCGTTCTATCTTCCCATCTATATGAGTCTATAAAATAGTACTGAGGTGTAACAGAGTGCCTAAAGCATGACAGAATCTCCTCTAGACTTGTGGGGAAAACCGTGCATCCCAATCCGAGAAAATGGACCTCGGAACTCCATGCAATTGTGCCACATAATCAACATAATTCTTATCCAAACATCCAATACACCCGACTCATTGATTGATATGAAGTGGGCTAATTTCATCAAGAAATCCACTATCACCCATATAAAATCAAAAGCACTACGATATCTAGGTAACTATGTGATAAAATTCATCGATATTTCATCCCATTTCCACTTAGGAACATACAAAGGCTTCAGGAAACACTAGTAACATGGTGGTCAACTATTACCAGATGGAAAACCAGGAACTTTACGATAAAATCCACCACTAACAATTTCATCCCAGGATACCAAAAATACATCATTATTCCACGATACATCTTGAAAACATATTTCAGACAAAAAATGTGATCTTTGAAATTCATGAAGGACAACATCATTCATTTCCACCGAAACATACAACATTACATGAAATAACATCTCATTCGGACCATCCCTCTCAAGCATCACATTGACCCTCACGATCGACATCACCTCTGTATTTTAGTCTCCCCATTGAGACTCCTCCACCCACTACATCATATATGATTTCACCATCACATTAAACAAAAAACCATTACCAATATCTACCTTGAAATCTATGTGCATGTCTTCTGAATCCTTCATTACTCTCCAAGAATACACAAATTCCCAAACAACATCCTTCTATGAATTTCTACAACAATCATTAGCATTGAAATTTCCCTTTTCTGAGGTGTAGGAGTTCTGAAAATAAAAATCCGGAAGAAACTCCATCCACCTCAATTGTGGTAGATTTAGGGCTTGCTGGGAAAAAATATGTCTCAAACATTTTTTTATATGCGATGACCACAAAGAGATCCCCGATGATGTAATGCCACCGCAACTATAGGGAAAACACAACTGATAATATCTTTAATTCATGGATAAAATAGTTAAACTAGTGCGGATGTATCTTCCTACACCCACAAGAGATTACATAACGCTGCTACATCACCATACATCCCAAAACATTATGGGAAGCATTAGAAAACCCCTCAAACATTACCCATTCCTAAGAATCTGTAATGCTGGGTCATTGAAAAACTTCCCCTTAATGTAACCAAAAACTTCATGGAATTGGTCACCCCTTGGAAAATGTTGGTCCTTCAGTGTCAAAGATGTCAATGGGGCTCCAAATCAAGGGAAATAAAGAAAAAAAGATTTGATAATAGACTGTGAGACCAAGGAAACTATGAACCTCTGCCACATTCCTGGGTCCAACCCAAGAATCAACGACCTAAAAATTCTGTGGGTCAACTTACACACCCATAAGAGACCCCACACGCTTCAATAAATAAATATCATATTTATACTGCTTACACTTGTAAAAATCATTGTAGATATAGTGGTGTCAAAGAACATGCCTGACAATTTTTAGATTCTCAGTGTTCTCCTCCTCCTCCTCCCAGTAGATTATTATATACTCAATGCATAAACTTATAAAACGATCCTAGAACTCACATAACACATAGTTCCCAGTCCCCAAGAACATGACTAGTGCATTCATCATACCAAATAACATAATTACAAACTCAATGTTCCCCTACCTAAATTAGAAGGCAGTCATGGGACATCACACACCTTCACCCTTAACTAGTGATATCTGGAACGTAGGTCAATAATAGAATACCTAATCACCCATTTTAGTAGGTCTAAAAGATCATCTATTCATAGAAGATGGTAATATTTTTTACCATCATTTTATTTTACCTTTAATAGTCTATAAAAAACATAATACCATTGTCCTCATTCTTTGAAAACAACTCTGTAGAAACCAACACCGACGCACTGGGATGGATAAAACCTTTTGGTATCAAATCATCTATATTAATCTTAAACACCCACAACTCTAAAGGATCCATCCAATAAAGAGACATTGAAATCACCTAAACATTTTGCTTCATGTCTATCCTAAACAGAACATCACGTAGTGAGGGTATCATCACAACCTCTTATGGGAAAACATCAATGGACTCCCCAATGATCATAGGAAGCTCTACTATCTGAGCATCAACTGATTCCACAAAAAAATCATTCATAATGGAAATAAGTGGATCCACATGTTGGCATGCCACCTGGCTACTCTGCTCACCAATGAAAAACACATGCTAACTATCCACATCTAAAAAGATGACTCCTACAAAAGCATTGAATAACAGCATGTACAGAATACAACTAGTTGACAATGAAGATGCAAATATATGGTTGCATATATTACAAGAAAATATAACCAAATGACTAATTCCATCCCATCAAAAGTCTACACGCCCTGCACACATCAAACAAGATGGATTGGAATCCAACTAGAATACTAAAAAAAAGGGGAATGGGAAGACTCTATAAGTCTATTACCATATCATGGTATAGAGAATATGTAAAAAATTAATGTGAATCTACTGAATAAAATATGGCACAAAAAGTGTTCTAACGAAACTGATTATACATCTGATGATCAATGCCCCATCTAGAACTACTACCTTTGTGGTGGGAAACTGACCATGCCCAACTCATCTACCTCTCTGATGACAACCACCTCCTTGGCCACAATTTTTTTATGATCCACGAATAATAGGAATATCTGGAAGTCAGCATCTACCCCCTCCATCTTCCCTTGGCCGAGAGAAATCCTGATGCCACAAAGGATGAAATGGTTTCATAAGAAAACGCTGTTTTTGTTGGTGCTAAACCTATTTACATATAGAAACTGATATTGGGGAACTATTGGGCACATAATATAGTGATGGCCATGAACCCCAAAACAAAAACCAAATGGTGATGAACTCCTAGGTAAATCATGTAAACAACAAGCACTAGAAGGTCAGAAAGGAATATTCTAAGGTCCAATCCCTTCTAGTCGAAAAATAGAATGACCTTGTGCATTGGATCATCCATTGAAAACTATGCATATTGAAGAACTCTACAATATCCCTTTTCACAGTTGAACTCCTCACGAGTGAATCTTTTCGATCACCTCTACCTTATTTTAAACCTCCAAATACGTTGGCAACGTAAAAGGAGAAACCTCATAATGGACTGATAGAAAATGTGCCTCTTCATGATGTATCACATGAGAATACTCATATAAGAAAGGGTCTGTGAAATGTGTAGAAGTTATTAGATATTTATTCCCAGATCCCACACTAAAATACTCCCCCTGTGGAAGAAAGTGTAGCTCTCACCTCTTCTCGGACTTCAAGGTAGATGAAAAAAAATATTCCCAGAACTCCTTCAAGAAGTCAACCCATTATAAATATGGACCAATAATATATCTAAGACAATGTTTTCCCTGATTATGTCTAAAACCCCAACTATGACAGACTCCCAAAGGAACCCAGAACCCCATCGGGTCCTCTATCAACTCGAAAGTGATCTCAAGCTTATATTTCTAGCTCTTTATCTCTATATCTAATGCACATCCCTCTTACTTCCCGAAATCCAACGCTAAAAAGTGTGAAACATATTCTTCCACTGATGATCCTCCTCATCTGGATCAACCCTACAATTATCAACTAGATCAGCCTTCTGAACCACTACTTCCTAAGACACACATGGGTGACAACCAGGATCCATAGCTAAAATGAATATATGGATTTCATAATACCGAGTAGTATATAATTTTAATTAATATTTATTTTAAGTTATTTCATTTATTTTATCCTTTTTAATCTTCCTAAAACAAACCAATTAAAACTATAACAAAAGTCATTAGGATTCATGTAAATGTTATAGGTCTCTACCCGAAAATTAGTTCTATCTCACTTTGCTATTCAATAATCTCAGATTCTATTCACTGGATCCCCGAGGCCCTAATATCTCATTTCCTAGCTAGTCTCCTTGGCCTAGGTCACACACCAAGGTCAACTGAAACTATTTCCATACCTTCCCATGCAATCTTCACTGTGTTTAACTCCAAACGCCATCCTATTTATCAACCATCACCTCAGATACCACCCTCTCACAATGCCCTCCCTCTACCGATACCCCTACTGGGATGGAAATGACAAAAGGGATATATTGAATTCTAAGTCCCACCACCAGATGTCCCCAGGTTGGTGACTAGTACCAAGGGTGTAAAAATCTCACAATATGGGAGGCATTACCCTTTATAAGAAAATAATACATGGAGATAAGATGAATCATCCAAAAAAATCAACGAAATATGTATATAAGGAAACCCAAAGACTTTCTCTTAATTCATATATAAATATAATTGACATAAAAATAGTAAATTATCCAAAGTAAATCCTCAAAAGTAAGAATAATGTGGGGACACAATAATTGCCCCAGGTATGAGCTAGTAATGCCCATCACATTCCAAATAATTATCCAGGAAACCTGAAAACCATATAATATAAAAATGACGAGCATACCCAAATAGTCAGTACAAAAAATAATGTCCCCCATACACATGTGAAAGAAGCATACTAATGGACCAAGGAGAATATAGTATAACCAAAAATCACTTTTGTAGTTATAATAACCAAAACCTGACTCACTGAGGAACACTCACATACTAACAGAAGTCAACTATTATAATATATTACAATGATCTTTGACGATAGTGAACCTAACACCGCATTCCCACTGGTATGAAACTCATACCCAATGTCGTATGTCATGGAACTCCTATCCCTTCTGTATACCACATAACTTCATACCCACACAAACATGGTCCACACTACACATCCCTCCCACACACAGTTGGGCCTCAAAAAACATCAAAACTCGTTCTAAAGACAACGAATAAAGAACATCACAAATCATCTAGAAGTCATGTGGGAAATGAACTACCTCACCCACAAACAACTGCACTATCACATCTCGATCGAAAATACAAGGGCCACAAACCACCTCGCCCAAATACACCAGGGTTAATGAAAACACCATATAAATAACTAATAGACCACCGTCCATCATATATCATGGAATAATTTCATCTCATGGAAGAGACAGTTGAAAACAGAGGGTACCCAACCATTCCTACTCCTCACAGAATGTTGGATAAAACAACCCTCATGTGATGATGTGGGTGTTCAACACATAGTTCTCAATATGGGTGGGGTTTGTATGTAAATCATAAGGAAATAAAAGAATATATAAATAATACCAAACACTCAAGCCAAACCTAAGTGTTCTCATACAAACAACCAACTCACAACACCATCAACTTACAACTACCTCTAAATTGACAACACCACAGACTAGCCACAAATCTCATTTCACATTTTCAACTGAATCCATTTAACCACATACAATCCTTAAACCAAACCAACCCAAGACACTCCAAAAATTATTAAAATTATAATTTTTAATTCAATCACTACCAAAGAAACTATCATGTTAGAAACATATTATAAAACATATTAACAACCATTTAGGAGGTGAAGAGCCCTGGTAATTTAACGCACTACACATTAATGAAATATCATACCATAAACTATAGAGAATGGGTGGATATTTATAAATATTATCAATAAAGATACTCTAAGAAATTACCCACACAAAATCTAATATCCTTTAAACTGATCCGTCTAGTTCATCATATTGACACAACCAACCCCCAAATCACAACCACATACAACAACACATTACAAAACAAACTATTTCACGACCCTACTTCATATTCACACCTAACCCATTATATCCCCTATGCACAACCACATTTCAACAACTTCCCCCAAACTCAAAAAACAAAAGAATATAAAAAATCACATAATCTCACATACCAAATAAAAAAATTAGATTTAATAATGCATCACTTATTTAATTCCTCGTGTTAATTTAAGGGTTATGATAGAAACTGTAAGATATTGGGGCATCCGTTTATTATTTTAATATACATAGTTAACCAATTTATATAATAATTAAAAAAACAATGTACATTCCATAAAGCATATGGTGTGCATACATGGGCCCCCAATGACCACAATTTTCAGTGGGTAGTTAGCCCATAAAATCACAATATTAACAAAATCAAATATACAACAATATCGTCCAACATTTTCTCAATACTCTATATATTAATATTTAAATTTTTTTGATTAACTTTATTTATCTAGATTAAACGATCTTCACTGAGTAAAACATCTATAAACCCATCCCTCATGATGTAAAATTTATAAAGGAAATTGAAATCATACCTGTATGAAGAACCATCGATCCACCGCTAGGGCGAGACACTGCAATAAATTCATAGCGAGGGTGAGACACCACCAGGGTGAGCTATCAACAGCGTGGCACCACCAGGGTAAGACACTATCAAGGAGGCACTACCAATGGGAGATACCATTGGGATGTGGCACCATTGGGAAATAGTGAAAACTAGAAATTTTGAATAGTGTTCAAAATAGTCACCTTGATTTCCCAAGACACCTCAAACACCATATTTTTCACAATGTAATGGACTGGAATGGCCTCTTCCAATACACCTTGGTTTATGTTGTTTGTCATAACAAAATATCAATGGTCTGGAATAACCACATGATTTTTCACTTTAACTCCTATCTCTTTTGGTTTCTCATTTGGTCAAACATCACATTGTCCTTCACATCCACTGTTAACTTGGTTTCTTTTGGTTCTATCCATTTATTAAAAATTAAATAATTAGTGAGAATATATAAAATAACATTATGAAAAACCATTTAATGAGGATGATATATACTAATATATATTTAATAATTTCATCTTCATTCAAATAAGAATAATAATCCTTAATGTATTACCCATTTTGGTTATAGAATAATTTTAACATATGCTCAAAAAACATTATATCCTCTAATGTTTTCTAAAAATTTATTCGATAAAAACTATAACACATCATAACAAAAATAATCTATAATTACATGATTTAGAAAAAGGGTTTAAAATTCTAATAATTTGATGGACTTTAAAATTTAATATTCTAGATAATTTGAAAAAAATGTTATGTATCCAACCCTTACAATGAAAAGTGTAAACTTCCAATGAATGCCATTTGTTTTTCAAAAAAAGTATTCTTAAACTTATACTCTTATTTTATTAGAGAAAAAATTTGTTCTTTTAATAATGATAACCATAGATATATAAAAGTCTTTAATATAGATCATGATCATCGTTAAACCCTATAAAATATGTCTAAAAACATCAAATATGAAAAGTATATTAGTAAGTGATATAAAAACAAAGGGAAATAATTAGTCATTTTAAAATTATGGAAAACCATATTATAGTTTTCCATTTATAATTATAATCAATGAGCTCATAATAATAACTATATTACTCTTGAAATTATATTAATTGCCTATAACTTTTCACAAAATATTTCATAATCAAATATAAGAAAAAATTCCTAAATCATTTTTTTCTTAAAAATAATTTTTTATGAAAACAATATTTCGCAATTACAATATTATAAAATTTATTTTAAATCATTAGATAATTTTCTTATCATATTAATAATTTTTTTTTATAAAAAATAATTAATTACTAGAAAAATTATTATATATCCATGGATAACAAAATCAACAATCATGTGGAGAATAATAATTAATTTTTTAATGATAGAATGAATAGTGTTGAAAATCATGATCATTCCATCATGGAATCATACTAAGACATCATGAAATTTACTTCCAGGGCCTTATAACTAGATATTTTACACGCTGTTAAATCCTTATACCATGACATTTTATAAACTATCAAGGATTTTCTCTAAGGAATATTCATTTTATGGGCCAACGTAAACTGAGAAATACCTATTTTTTTAATATTTAGAGACCTCTAAATGCATCGATGGGTTATTTGTAGTTGGTCCTCACCCATAATAAACATATTTCCAATATATTCCTCACACATTGAGTAAATAATTCAATAAAAAATAAATATGACATGATAATTAATATTTTTATTTTGAAGAACACACATATTAAATGTTAACATTTTACTTGATTAATAAAATAAAAAAACATGATCATAATGAATCCATATAAATAAGGTGGATGGTATCATTTAAATAATATCCCAACTATTGAAAAATTGAAATATGTTTATATATATGGAAAATACTTTTATAGAATCATTACAAACATGGTATGAAAAAAAGAGAAAACAACATTTTATTTTTGTAAATTTTAAAAAATATTAGAAAAAAAGGAAAGGATGTTATTTTAAAAACATATAAAAATATAGAATATTCTTGAAATTTTTTCACAAATATGATGTAGGAAAAGGTGTATATTTGGTTAATTATAAAAATTATTACCTTTATACATAAAAAAGACAAAACAACCCATACATAAAAATGCAAAGAGATTCTATTTTAAAACATGGTAAATAATTTCAAAATAATTTGAATATGATGATTAAAAATAAATTTATCATAAATATGAAAATTCTAGAAACATTTAAAGTTACATGGATATTAAAGAAAAATATTTTAAATCATTAAAAATAGTATTTTAATGAAATATCCTTTATCAAATTTGTTACTTCTAAATAAAGATATAATTGAAGTAGAGAAAACAAAAAGGATTTGTAAACTACATGGATTTTATTAAATGAGTTTTAATGGTAATTAATGTCACATTATATACACCACACAAAGGAATACATGTAGTGATTATGGTATGAGTCTCAATGAATGTAATTTACAAGGAGAAATCCCTCACCTCCAGTTCAACATGGAACATATATTATTAAAATAATATATATTAATAATATATTAAATATTTTTTTAAATAATAAATATTTTTAGATTTCTTAAATTATCATAGTCCTATTTATTTAATTTATTTCTTTGTTCTAAATAGTTGTGGAATTGATTATGTTTCTTTCTGACGTATTGAGGGTATTTTTTTATAATCTAAATATAACATCCATAGGATTACCATGGTAAAAGTGGTTATGGTTAAATAATCTCCGAAATATTATTATTATTATAATTATATTTTTTATAAATTACGTATAATTTTAGAATCAACCATGAAATGTTGATATGAGAAACGAATCACTTTTCTTTTTAGAGGTGGTAGTCCACATATACACAAAATTAAATTTCTCATTTTTTAATGAATGGAATGTAAAAAAGTTAAAAAATACAATATAATTCAAGAATCATAATAATTTCATAAACACAATACATTTTCATTAAATAAATCATATAACTAGAGTCTCGAGATGGTGATAAGAAACTAAACACATCATTCTGTATAGGTGGTAGTCCACATGTATACACTAGCAATGTTTTCATTTCCCATAGGTTGGAAAAAGATATTTTATAGGGGTTTGGAAGAAATGTAAATATATTAATTATAGTAAAATTTATTATTTTATCATATCAACATATCTAGAGAATATTTTAATGAATTGGAAGAATAAATAAACATGAAACCACTCAGTTAAGAGTTATAGATTATTTTATAAGATGGTCTTTTATTGCGAAAATAACCAATAAGACATGACATCAAATATATGGGAAGGAATTTGGGTATATATTGGTCTTTTAGTGAATGTTTTTCCCAATAAGTATTACTTTTAATATTTTTATAATCAATTACTAAATTTTTCTACAACTTGCACAAGGGAAATCTCAATGTTGCTTAAACATGAAAGGTGAATAGTCCATAATTTAAAATTTAAAATAAATAAATATTATAAAAATAGTTTAGTATTTATAAATTTTACCTAATGTATTCATTTATATAATATTTTTATCTCTACTAATATTACGAAAAACATAATAAATGATAGAGAGTAACATTTTGTAACTACTCTTTACCTAGAAATAAATATAAATGTCATAATTAAAAGAAAATTGTATAATTTTTTTAAAAAATTAGATGTTATGATGATTATGGATGAAATAAATACAAAATAAATAATTTTTTTTAGAGATTTGAAATAATTATCCCATAGTTTTGATCTATATTAACTTGTTATACCATTTTTCACGGTGATAAACTTTTATGATGGTTACTATTCATAATGACGAAAAATTAAATGAATCTTAATAAATAATTTGAATACAAAGATTAAAAATTTTAAATCAATTATATATGATTTAAAATTCATAAATGGTAAAAATTATTTTTAATATATGTGTAAAAAATTAATTAAAAGAATGTTTTTTTTGGAAAATTCCCATTTTAATCATAAAATATATTTTATACCAAAATAAATAATAAAGATGATTCGCCTAGAATTAATTTGAATATTTTTAATTAATGGAATATTATTTGACTGTTAAAAAATCCAAAATAAATTGTTATATTGAAATAACATTAAATAAAATTAAGAAAATTGTAGTATTTTAAAAAAATTATTTTCCACATTCATCAAAAAATCAACCTCTTTAGAAAAATCCCAAAAATCTCTAATAATATTTTTATGAATTGAATATTTAAAAAATTATTTATGTATTATCAAAAAATATTCAAAAAACTAAATTAATTATTTGAAATATCCTCACACAAAAAGAAAATGATTTTTTTGAATAAAATGTATTTTCAAAACATAAAATGAATTTTTTCTTATTTATTTTCTAGTTACCACCATTATATGAATGATAAATCATTTTATTAAATGTATT
The DNA here is from genome assembly GCA_963277665.1 of Viscum album. Classification (NCBI taxonomy): domain Eukaryota; kingdom Viridiplantae; phylum Streptophyta; class Magnoliopsida; order Santalales; family Viscaceae; genus Viscum; species Viscum album. The sequence goes on along the minus strand of OY728157.1, from coordinate 723,502,814 downwards.
ATCCATAAATTTTATTGAAATAAATAATTTATATTGATTAATATCATTTATTTTTATAAAAATAATCTGTACATATAATTCAGTTTTGTGGAAAATATCTCCTTAAATAATACTTGATTATATTTAAAATAGTGTTCTTATACAACTGAGATTAATCAAATTTTTTTTAATAAAAATATTTCTATATATATATATATCATAATGGGGTTACTCTTATTCACACTCTCAAATTCAATGACTAGGTTATAAGGGTCATATTTTAATAATATTATTTTTACAATATATCATAGATCATTTTAATTTTAGTATTAGATGTAGTAAACACAATGAAATGTTGTATTATTTTTCAAAATAAATATGAAGACATTATATCTTAGTGAAGTTTCACTTATATATCAATAATTGTGAAATTTTAACATTTCTTATGTTATTAGTTTTATTACGTAAGTAGGTTAGAATCCTTACAAAATATCAAATTCACCCATTGAAACATTCTGTAATTACAATGTGTATGATAATAATATCATCATATAAGTATAAATTAAAGATAGTGGGTAGTGTGGATACATTTAATTATAAAAATTCATTCTTGTTTCCAACAAAAAATAGTTATTAAGGATATCATTATATTAGTATTTAATTTGGATGAGTAATAAGTTAATGATTCATTCTTAACCTTCGATAAGAGTTTTTATCTTTAGTGATGTAGAAACTAGGTTGATTTGGGTAGGAATGAATGGTCAGAAAAAAATGTATTTAGTATCAATATCAAGGTTATTACATAATAAAAACAACTTCTCTAGTATACCTCACCTTTATCTATTTCATAATGTGTTATACATTATATTGGTTTATAAAAAATCTCTAAATTCTAACTTGGTTTTATAAGGATACTTTTTTCATTAAATTATATTAAATGTTTTTTCAATATATAATGCTAAAAGTAATACTTTAGTTATTAATGAATCATTTACATAAGTTTATGTTTTACTAAAACACATTGTATGTTTGAAAACCTATTTTTTGAAGAAAAATATTTTTAATTTTATTTTTTCAAAACAAATACATGATCCTCATTTTATGAATAAACATTGTTTGTGTAATTTTATATTAGTTATGATCAAAACCATTGGTGATATTTTCACAATTATTTTTTCTATTTCATTCACATTACTACCCATTATAAAACCATAGTTTTATACGTATTTTTTAGTGAATCTTGAATTACTACATTCAATATAACATTGAGTTGGTATAAACATCTTATTGAGTGTTTATAAGGGAATGCATTTCCAAATTAATCTATACATGATCTGAATTTTGAATACTTGTTTGTATTCCATAATTCAATAATCATTGGTCACCTACTCATTATTTTGGGGTCATATGTATCCTTAAAAAATAATTTATTGGTTCTATAGCAAATATATTTTATGTTATCAGGTATATTTTCAATGTGTTTTGAAAATTATAGTCATTGTAAAAGAATTTTTACTTGGGGACGAATTATTATTTGATATATTAGGAATGATTTTACTCAATTGTATCAATTAATTTTTCGAGTATTGATACAAATATTTTATTATGAAAGAATTTTATTTTAATAGATGATGATCATGATATATTCAGTGTATTAATATTATAGAAATTATAAGTAGGAATAACTTATATGAAGAATGATATATGGAATGGGATTACAATGAATTGATTATAGTATACCACTTACCCTATCCCTGAAGGCATATTCTAGTAGTTCCCAAAATCTTATATAAAATTTCCACTTTATTAGAGATGGATATTACCCCCTGAATGTACCATCAGTAGTATTGACTTGTGTTTAGTTTAATGGAAGTGGAATCTTCATTATCCTTACCTAGTCATCTTAGATTCCAAGAACTATCCACAATGTGGGTGTGTTAGGTATGGACCCTCTCTGTATAGGGAGTTATCATTAATTTTTGATACTTTTTTGTGAAGTGATTCAGTATCTACTACATCTATTCATTGATATAAACCATATATAAATCCCTCTTTAAACAGATTTATAAAAATGTATAGATTTATCTAAATCACGCAGTTGAGTGTATTATATTTATGAAATAATCTTAGTGATTTCCTTAGGAGTATTATATTTTCCCACCATGTATGTTCACTTTAGGGTATATACAATTTCATGGTCTATTTTGTAGATACATACATTTAATATTAGATATCATGATGAATGATTTATACTAGGTATATTACACTTATATTTTTAACTATATATGGGAAATAAAAATTTAAATTTATCCGTTTACATCAGGGACCAAATAATACCGTTATATTTTCTTTAAACAGCACAATTTCATTTCATGTATTAGTCTCTATGAAATAGTACTTTTTTTCTTCACTTGTTATAAAATGGTTATATGGGGTAATCCAAAACCCAATAGTGATCTCTAAATCTCTGATTATAGTCACTAGACTTTAGTGAGAAATTGGGGCACCAAAAGTCTTAATATTGCCTTAGTGAGTGACATTTGGGAATGCGAGTCACAATTACTACCATATATCATTATTGAAGGAAAATTATAGTGTTTCTCAGTTGGATTATCAAGATATGTAATATTTAGAGAATATTTGATCAAGAAATGTCAGGACATTGACTATATCATATAAAAAGGTAATTTGAACCTCTTTAGGGTGGAGTCCCAATATGGTTAAGCTGCCTGGGTAGTTATGTTGTTACAACCATTAGTGTTTTAGTTATTGATAGGGAACCACACCTCAAGTATTTTCAATAATTATCTATTTTTTCAAAATAGGATACATTCATAAATATTATATGATAAAATCCATGGGAAACAACAATTAATTAAATAATACTTATAAAGTATGTGATATTTTCATGTAGACCTTATTTGGTAGAACAAAATTGATTTAGTTAAATCACATGTATGATTATCAATACATTATTGATAATGGTGAGTATGTTAGATTTTTACCTTTATGAGTTTTATATTTAAATTTTGACCCTTATTTACTCCATTCCACACAAAAATTACAAATTATAGAGCATGGTTCTATTATTTGAATGATATATTACAACCAAGTTAGTGGTTAGTATTATTTAGAGTAAGCCTTTTTTTTATTTTTTACATTATAATTTTTTTATATTATCATGTTTAAAGTTAGATTCATTCTATAATTAACATTCCATTAAAAAGTTTCTTTGTTAAAATGATTTATTTTTCATAGAATGATTTTATAAAACTATTTTTATCTTTCAAAATAGATAAGTTGAATATTTTTAATGATTTTGATACATAAAATTATATTATATTCAAAGTAATTGAAATTTGTTTTCCATTAATGTATTAATAGTTAATATTTGTTTGTTGCAACTATTCCTCTTTTAACATAAATTTTAGAATTGTATTTCGAAATGAAACATGAAAACTATTTTAAATGAATAACTATTTTTTTGGATAAAATGAGATAAGTAGAAGTTAGAGATACGAATACTTGAGGTAATTAATATGTGGGGGGATCTTTATTTTTTACTTGATTAGTAAAAAATATTTATGGGTTCATAAAGTGGTTGTTACATCCCTTGTTGTAAATAATTTATGTCTGTTTGTGGTTTGAGTTGGTCTTATGAGATACGAATTGGGGATGTATTGATTTATTAAGAATATTTAATAGTTTTTCAATTGTTATGTTTCTTGGATATTGATACTATAAGGCCCCAGCCTTAAACCTTACTTAATCTCGTGTTATTACAAGATTACACATTGAGGATCTTTTCAGGTTTAGAGTTTTAGAGAATTAGATCATGAAACTTGCATTACATTCCACTTTTAAACAAAGTGGTTACATAAAAGACAATATTCATTCTTCCCATCAACAGAAACCTCTTTAAAATTAAACACGGATTCTTTCTTGACACATCCTTGACACTATCATCACATCATGTACCTTTCCCTTGACCTGTGAAAAACATTTCAAAAACTTGGGATGAGCATAAAAAGCTCAGTAAGGGTTATAAAAATATGGAAAGGAAACATGAGTTCATATATACATAAGAATGAAATCATACTTTACCCATAAAACAAAGGCACTTTCATACCTCATCAAACCATGAATAAATCATAGAAAACATAAGACATAAAGGTAACTTGAGGCATTCATAACATTCTTACGTAGGGAGTAACCCTCTTGGTTACGTTTGGAATACCCATCACAGTATATTCCCTAAATCTCTTCGGAGAAACCATAACGTTTCACTCCTTCGCGTTACCCAATGCATTGGAGAGCTATAACGGGCTCACCCGCCCTTAGTTTATCACGGAACCACCCGTTTTCATAACAATGACCAAGAACCATAACATACACGTATCACATAAAATATTCATAAAGGAAACAAAACATTTCCACATTTCAAACACAACATAACATTTTAGTATTTTGAAATAATGAATCCATATAAAAAGAAACCATTTCCAAAACCATTTAAAACATTTAATAAAAATATTTTTAAATCAAAGTGTCCCATACCACCTTGAAGCTTAAAATTTTAAACCATTAATATCCATATAAATAAATCCTTAAAACCATTTTGAAAACATGGATATTAATATGAACAAATAATTAAAACATTTAAAACGGTATTTTGGTTAAAGGGGTTTTACCAAAATTAGAGACACTTGAATACAATAATTGAGGAATAACATTTAGTCAGAACTTTATAATATCATGAGAATAAATGGATTCATGATATAATACTCCAACGGACAGTATATACACCATATAAGAGTGAATTGGTGCATAACAACAATGAACCCTCAATAGAAATGTCAAATGTGATGAAATCCCTTATAAAAAAGGTATCCTTAAATTAAGGACAAATCAATCTCAAAAATATGTGTGACAAATATAAATACACCCAATATAAGTGGATATTAATTGTAAAACAATAAAAGGTCATTCACACATATTCAATGGATGACATATTCAATGACTACATGTTGAACCCAAAGAAATCGAAATTGGGTTAAAAAGTTCCCTTGACAGCCTAACGGCATCACATCAAAATGAGTTGATGAGAGATAAAAAGTGCATCTCATCACTTGGACATAAAATTTACATCAATAAGGATATATGAGAACATTTCCCAACATAATAATATGTAAATTAAAAGACCCAACAAAAGAAGTCTTTTAAAAAAAAGAGGAGGGTGAAAGGTCCCCTTACCGACTTGGGTATCTTTCAAAACATACACCCCATGAAAGAAGGGCAATAGATCATTGATGTAAATACTCATAAACGAAAGTATATTACACAAAGAGTAGAATAATGGGCAGTACATACACCACTCAATGGAATTTGTGGCAAATGTAGCATAAATCTCACGGGAATAAAAGTGAGATGAAAAATCCCTTACGAAAACTCGGCAGCCTAACGGCAACACATAAAACTCCCGAATATGGATTGATGAGAGCGAATAGGGTCTCTCATCATATGAACATAAAAATTACAGTAGGATTAATATAAAATAACATCCCATTCATAATAAATATGAGCTTAAAAGAAATTACATAAAAGAGTGTACTTAAAAAGAAAGAGAGTTGTAGGATCCCTTACCTCGAGTCCGACTTGACTCGATCGTTCTTTAATCTCCTGAATAATAAACTTGAGTTAATTTATACTTCATTAAGAACCCTTTTCAAGTTCATTATTCCTTTTATATCACTTATTACCATGTCATAAACATTATGTAATCATTTAAGTCAATAATATTTGTTTTGCCGATATTTGGTTCTTAAGTCAAAAATAGACTTCTTATACTTACATGTTGTTAATTTAGTCAAAGTTTCATTATGTACAGAATGGTATTCATGATTTAGATATCATATATGTAATATATATCCAGTACATACATTCATTTATAATATTACATCACATTTAGAGGTAAGAAATGAAATGCACCGTTCATGGAGACGGTAAGCCGTACGTACGCATGAACGCTACTTCCATTTCTATTTCATATTTTCTGGAATGGAATCATAATGATATAATATTATATTATAATTCCAGTATAATAACATATATAATATCATTAACTTTATCCTTTACACATCCCACATATGGTATTAACGAATCAAATCACTTTTAGGGGGCGGTAGTCCGCACTTCCTAAAATGAAGATATCGTGTTTTACCCATAATGGAAACCATAAAGGTATGCCAAAAATGAAAAAAAACAGAATCTTAAGGAAAACATAAACATATTATATATCATATATAAAAATAGTGACATCATAATGGCCACCTTTGAAGGTGTTAAATGAGTGTTGAACAATCATCGTTTCGGGAGGCAGAATTTCGCCATCCACGGAAACCTTATGTTCTTTAACCATTTGATGTAGTTTTGTGAGAGTGTAGCTCAAATAAATCTTATAACAACATCCTAGTATATTGAAGATACTGGTGTTGTTACAAAAGAAGTAAATAAAAAGAGTTTAGGGGGTTGGAGAAGCAAAATAAAACAAATGAATATGAGAGAATGAATTACCTTTAAAAGTGTAACTCCTTTTGAGTTGAGCCTAAAGGCTTCCTTTGAAAGGAATCTGCCCAAAAGTTATCCTCTAGGATTAGGAGAGGGATGTGGAGAGAGCAAATGGGCAGGGGTTGGCCGAGCCAAAGGCTTGAAGAGTGTGTGAAATGAGGTAGAGGTGGGGGCCTTTTATAAGAGGAGAGGAGGGTCACTTTTGGAAAGTAAGAAATATTACTTTATTTGAAAATGTGTTTCGGTTTCAAAAGGTCCCACATTGATATAATTATTGGATAAGGTGATAAGGAATCGAAATCCACTCATCCAATTGGTTTTGGCCATGTGTAGGTTTTAGATTTTTTCATTATCTTTCCATTTTATTTTAATCGTTAAATAATGATGTCATCACTGCATCATTATGATGTCATAAATAATTTAATTTATTTAATGTTTAAAAATTATAAAACAATTACTATGATGTAGGAAATCTTTGTAGCCTTATAATTACTGTTTATAATCAAAATTTGGACTTGTATAACCCCACTTAAAAATTGTTTTCGTAAAACATATTATGTTTGTGTCATTTTCACTTTAACATTAAATAAAAAGTAATTTATGTCATTTCCCAACAAAAGTGGATCCATGGGGTCCCCAAGTTGACCCATGTCTTTTCATGGTCGGCCATGACACAACCAATGAGGTTGGGACATGTGTCATGTTCATTTCATTTTATTAAAGCATTATTTTCACCTTAAACTACACTAATTACCACTAATCGCGATTAAGAACTTAATGAGTTACTATTCACCAAAAAATTATTATAATCTCATTGAACCACATTTTACTTCTTAATAATAACCATGTATGTCGGATTTTCAAAATTCAATACACATTAGTGGTAAAATTTCATTTAACTGAAAAATCAGTTTGCTTGATTACCATTTAGTGGTTTCACTATTCATCAAAAATTGGAGTTTTTCAGAAAATTACCAAAAATTCACCCTAAGCTATATTTGATATTCCAAATTCAAAAATTAAGTCCATTTTACAAAATTCAAATCATATAAGTCACATTAATTAATTTAATTATTAATTCCCGCTGTCAGAGCAAATAGCGTGTTTTTATAAAACAATAAGTATCAAAAGATTGACACTAGTTTAAGTCTGATTTCAAAGTGAAATTAATTCCAACGACCACTATTGGATTTAATGGTAAAAATATTTTCTAATTTCACTTTAAAACCAATTAAAAATATAATCTAATCATATAAATAAATTATATTAAAAAGAGGTTTTGAATTAAAATACAGCATTTTACACTATTCATTAAAAAATGAACTTTATCAGAAAAAAACCAAAAATTTACACAAAGTAAAATTTGATGTCCCGATTCTTAATAAGAGTTTTATTTGGTCCAAAAGAATGTATAAGAGTGATCAAAACTATATTTAATGACAATTCTCCATTAAAAGGTGATAAGTGAACCTTTAGTGAAAACTAGGGCATATACGCCAAAAATTGAATTCTTTCCGTATTTTAAGCCTTTATCTTTTATTGTATAAATGTAAAAATATTTAAGAACATATATAATCATATTTTAGTTATTTCTATCCATTCCCGCCAATACAACGGCTACATATTAACTACCATTTAAAATAATATTATTTTATTATTAGAGTGCAACGTAAGATTCCCAAGAAACTCGTTGTTGCGTGTTGGGTACGCCATCGAGAATAGCTTCCCCTTTAAAGTCATTTCAATATTTTATTCATAAATATAGATAAATATGAAATGTCATATTCTTTATTTACCTGGGGTGTTACATCCTTCCCCCCTTTTGGGAATTGCGTCCTCGCAATTTTAAAATTGCGCTTGGAAACATCCTTGAAAGTCCCACATCGGAACAAAAGACGGTAAAACAAACACTTTAAAATAAAGAAAGATAAGTACAAAGGTCACCCGAGTTAACCCATACTAGGATTCCAAGTATGAAAATATGGACATGGAGGAAAAAACAAAGGGTCATGTTCTGATGGAGAGTGATAGAAAACATGTTTAGGAGAAAGTTAACCACGAGAAAATCACAAACTTGTGATGGGTTAAACGGTCTTCGATTCCCCAGTAGGAAAAGTTAATAGACAACATTTTTGTTTTAAGTTACTTTTTATTGAGGAATTTATTCATAAGGAAACATAATCACTTATCATATTGACTTTCAACCTTTATTAGATTCCTTACACAAACTCATATTTTCTCCAAAAGATGAGTATTTAGGAAGACTTGTTCACATTAAGAGTACTATAATCAACATATAGAGAATCACCTAATCCACAAAAGAGAACTATATACTTCCCATATCATTAGACCTTAACCATAACCAAAACCAAAAAGGTTAGTACAAGGTCAGATAATCCAGAAAAGGATAACCCATTATAAAAAGAAAATCTATTCTTAATCTCCAAAATTTGTCCAACAAAACCCAAAGTTCAACGAGGACCATTCTATAATAAATTTGTCCATAAAATTCTTCAAAGTAAACCAATATAAGATTGAAACCCAAATATTTGAAGAATTTAGTCACATAGTCTTCCAAGATAAATCGTAACATTTATCTCCAAACAATATCAGTTGCTCCTAAAGTCTCGTTTTGAAAAGTAATTAACCTAATCACATATCCTTCATGATAGGTTAATCATTTTCAAAAATAACCCAAAATAAACTTACTCTTAATTCATAAAATCATATAACTAGAATGAATCAGTCAAACTAACCAGGGACTTCACGTAGTCCAGTGGTAGGCGATAAATACCAGTCGCACATTGGTTGTGGGTTCGATTCCCGTAGCTTTGTCCGACGCGACGGGATGTCACACGGTCTGCGTGTTGTCCTTTTTCCAAAACTATATAATTCTTAAAACATTCCCCAAAATGAGATAAAATCTTCAAGAATAATCATAACATATTTTAACCTCAAGTTTATCTCATTCCTTTCATTTTCCATCATATCATAGAGTAACCCACAATTACCTAAAAAGTAAGGATCATATAAACCCTAATGGTTACCTTAATAATTATTAACTGAATTTCCACATCGAGTTGGCCATCTCGTACATGATGCATTAGAGAACTCACCAAGGTTGAAGTGGTTGATCATGACTCCTTGATAGTTTGTTTAGAACAACTATGAGATTCCTCATTGAATCCCCCATCTCATCCAGTATCTTAATCAGAGAACCACCACAGTTTCCTTGAAACCCATTGTCACTTTGGTGCCTGCTAGATCCAGCCATTTACTAAAACCAAAAAGGTCAGTGTGAGTATATCAACAAAACCATCATGTACTAATTAGTAAGATAGACAATAATATATACTTACTCATTCACTTTATCTAAAACTAAGACTCTTTCTGAAATCCTAACCATTATGGTAATTGTCACTTATGCTTAAAGAATACCCTAACCTCTAAAGTTATCTAAACCGACCTTTGATACCAACTATAAGGCCCCAGCCTTAAACCTTACTTAATCTCGTGTTATTACAAGATTACACATTGAGGATCTTTTCAGGTTTAGAGTTTTAGAGAATTAGATCATGAAACTTGCATTACATTCCACTTTTAAACAAAGTGGTTACATAAAAGACAATATTCATTCTTCCCATCAACGGAAACCTATTTAAAATTAAACACGGATTCTTTCTTGAAACATCCTTGACACTATCATCACATCATGTACCTTTCCCTTGACCTGTGAAAAAAATTTCAAAAACTTGGGATGAGCATAAAAAGCTCAGTAAGGATTATAAAAATATGGAAAGGAAACATGAGTTCATATATACATAAGAATGAAATAATACTTTACCCATAAAACAAAGGCACTTTCATACCTCATCAAACCATGAATAAATCATAGAAAACATAAGACATAAAGGTAACTTGAGGCATTCATAACATTCTTACGTAGGGAGTAACCCTCTTGGTTACGTTTGGAATACCCATCACAGTATATTCCCTAAATCTCTTCGGAGAAACCTTAACGTTTCACTCCTTCGCGTTACCCAATGCATTGGAGAGCTATAACGGGCTCACCCACCCTTAGTTTATCACAGAACCACCCGTTTTCATAACAATGCCCAAGAACCATAACATACACGTATCACATAAAATATTCATAAAGGAAACAAAACATTTCCACATTTCAAACACAACATAACATTTTAGTATTTTGAAATAATGAATCCATATAAAAAGAAACCATTTCCAAAACCATTTAAAACATTTAATAAAAAGATTTTTAAATCAAAGTGTCCCATACCACCTTGAAGCTTAAAATTTTAAACCATTAATATCCATATAAATAAATCCTTAAAACCATTTTGAAAACATGGATATTAATAAGAACAAATAATTAAAACATTTAAAACGATATTTTGGTTAAAGGGGTTTTACCAAAATTAAAGACACTTGAATACAATAATTGAGGAATAACATTTAGTCAGAACTTTATAATATCATGAGAATAAATGGATTCATGATATAATACTCCAACAGACAGTATATACACCATATAAGAGTGAATTGGTGCATAACAACAATGAACCCTCAATAGAAATGTCAAATGTGATGAAATCCCTTATAAAGAAGGTATCCTTAAATTAAGGACAAATCAATCTCAAAAATATGTGTGACAAATATAAATACACCCAATATAAGTGGATATTAATTGTAAAACAATAAGAGGTCATTCACACATATTCAATGGATGACATATTCAATGACTACATGTTGAACCCAAAGAAATCGAAATTGGGTTAAAAAGTTCCCTTGACAGCCTAACGACATCACATAAAAATGAGTTGATGAGAGATAAAAAGTGCATCTCATCACTTGGACATAAAATTTACATCAATAAGGATATATGAGAACATTTCCCAACATAACAATATGTAAATTAAAAGACCCAACAAAAGAAGTCTTTTAAAAAAAAGAGGAGGGTGAAAGGTCCCCTTACCGACTTGGGTATCTTTCAAAACATACACCCCATGAAAGAAGGGCAATAGATCATTGATGTAAATACTCATAAACGAAAGTATATTACACAAAGAGTAGAATAATGGGCAGTACATACACCACTCAATGGAATTTGTGGCGAATGTAGCATAAATCTCACGGGAATAAAAGTGAGATGAAAAATCCCTTACGAAAACTCGGCAGCCTAACGGCAACACATAAAACTCCCGAATATGGATTGATGAGAGTGAATAGGGTCTCTCATCATATGAACATAAAAATTACAGTAGGATTAATATAAAATAACATCCCATTCATAATAAAGATGAGCCTAAAAGAAATTACATAAAAGAGTGTACTTAAAAAGAAAGAGAGTTGTATGATCCCTTACCTCGAGTCCGACTTGACTCGATCGTTCTTTAATATCCTGAATTATAAACTTGAGTTAATTTATACTTCATTAAGAACCCTTTTCATGTTCATTATTCCTTTTATATCACTTATTACCATGTCATAAACATTATGTAATCATTTAAGTCAATAATATTTGTTTTGCCGATATTTGGTTCTTAAGTCAAAAATAGACTTCTTATACTTACATGTTGTTAATTTAGTCAAAGTTTCATTATGTACAGAATGGTATTCATGATTTAGATATCATATATGTCATATATATCCAGTACATACATTCATTTATAATATTACATCACATTTAGAGGTAAGAAATGAAATGCACCGTTGATGGAGACGGTAAGCCGTACGTACGCATGAACGCTACTTCCATTTCTATTTCATATTTTCTGTAATGGAATCATAATGATATAATATTATATTATAATTCCAGTATAATAACATATATAATATCATTAACTTTATCCTTTACACATCCCACATATGGTATTAACGAATCAAATCACTTTTAGGGGGCGGTAGTCCGCACTTCCTAAAATGAAGATATCGTGTTTTACCCATAATGGAAACCATAAAGGTATGCCCAAAATGAAAAAAAAACAGAATCTTAAGGAAAACATGAACATATTATATATCATATATAAAAATAGTGACATCATAATGGCCACCTTTGAAGGTGTTAAATGAGTGTTGAACAATCATCGTTTCGGGAGGCAGAATTTCGCCATCCACGGAAACCTTATGTTCTTTAACCATTTGATGTAGTTTTGTGAGAGTGTAGCTCAAATAAATCTTATAACAAAATCCTAGTATATTTAAGATACTGGTGTTGTTACAAAAGAAGTAAATAAAAAGAGTTTAGGGGGTTGGAGAAGCAAAATAAAACAAATGAACATGAGAGAATGAATTACCTTTAAAAGTGTAACTCCTTTTGAGTTGAGCCTAAAGGCTTCCTTTGAAAGGATTCTGCCCAAAGGTAATCCTCTAGGATGAGGAGAGGGATGTGGAGAGAGCAAATGGGCAGGGGTTGGCCGAGCCAAAGGCTTGAAGAGTGTGTGAAATGAGGTAGAGGTGGGGGCCTTTTATAAGAGGAGAGGAGGGTCACTTTTGGAAAGTAAGAAATATTACTTTATTTGAAAATGTGTTTCGGTTTCAAAAGGTCCCACATTGATATAATTATTGGATAAGGTGATAAGGAATCGAAATCCACTCATCCAATTGGTTTTGGCCATGTGTAGGTTTTAGATTTTTTCATTATCTTTCCATTTTATTTTAATCGTTAAATAATGATGTCATCACTGCATCATTATGATGTCATAAATAATTTAATTTATTTTGATGTTTAAAAATTATAAAACAATTACTATGATGTATGAAATATTTGTAGCTTTCCAATTACTATTTATAATCAAAATTTGGACTTGTATAACCCCACTTAAAAATTGTTTTCGTAAAACATATTATGTTTGTGTCATTTTCACTTTAACATTAAATAAAAAGTAATTTATGTCATTTCCCAACAAAAGTGGATCCATGGGGTCCCCAAGTTGACCCATGTATTTTCATGGTCGGCCATGACACAACCAATGAGGTTGGGACATGTGTCATGTTCATTTCATTTTATTAAAGCATTATTTTTACCTTAAACTACACTAATTACCACTAATCGCGATTAAGAACTTAATGAGTTACTATTCACCAAAAAATTATTATAATCTCATTGAACCACATTTTACTTCTTAATGACAACCATGTATGTCGGATTTTCAAAATTCAATACACATTAGTGGTAAAATTTCATTTAACTGAAAAATCAGTTTGCTTGATTACCACTTAGTGGTTTCACTATTCATCAAAAATTGGAGTTTTTCAGAAAATTACCAAAAATTCACCCTAAGCTATATTTGATATTCCAAATTCAAAAATGAAGTCCATTTTACAAAATTCAAATCATATAAGTCACATTAATTAATTTAATTATTAATTCCCGCTGTCAGAGCAAATAGCGTGTTTTTATAAAACAATAAGTATAAAAAGATTGACACTAGTTTAAGTCTGATTTCAAAGTGAAATTAATTCCAACGACCACTATTGGATTTAATGGTAAAAATATTTTCTAATTTCACTTTAATACCAATTAAAAATATAATCTAATCATATAAATAAATTAGATTAAAAAGAGGTTTTGAATTAAAATACAACATTTTACACTATTCATTAAAAAATGAACTTTATCAGAAAAAAACCAAAAATTTACACAAAGTAAAATTTGATGTCCCGATTCTTAATAAGAGTTTTATTTGGTCCAAAAGAATGTATAAGAGTGATCAAAACTATATTTAATGACAATTCTCCATTAAAAGGTGATAAGTGAACCTTTAGTGAAAACTAGGGCATATACGCCAAAAATTGAATTCTTTCCGTATTTTAAGCCTTTATCTTTTATTGTATAAATGTAAAAATATTTAAGAACATATATAATCATATTTTAGTTATTTCTATCCATTCCCGCCAATACAACGGCTACATATTAACTACCATTTAAAATAATATTATTTTATTATTAGAGTGCAACGTAAGATTCCCAAGAAACTCGTTGTTGCGTGTTGGGTACGCCATCGAGAATAGCTTCCCCTTTAAAGTCATTTCAATATTTTATTCATAAATATAGATAAATATGAAATGTCATATTCTTTATTTACCTGGGGTGTTACAGATATCTTTTGATACAGTATATTTGAGATTGAATTTATAATTTTGTATTTTGGATAATGGTTTTATCTTGAGAATCATGCTGGATGAATGGTTGTTGACTATTAATCTAGTTGAGTAATGGACATTTGGATGAGTGTCTCCCTAAACCTATTAAAGGCAAGAATTCATATGGAAGGAATTTTATAGTGACCAATTTACCACTATTTGGGATTTGAGTTATATTATGGATATTTATTTTTGGATTGAATGATGAAAATATGGGATGGTTTAATTTTTGCTTCCAAATTAGGGGACTTATTTTTCTTTTTAGGACATTGTAGATGATTATGATGTTTGAGAATGAATGAATATGATCTTTTATAAGTAATTAAATGTATTTTTTCTGTATTGATAGTTTAAAGGTGGATAATAAAGAGTTCCTCATTTAATTTATAAATAATGTTACAAAGGCTATTTTGCAGAGACAATCGGGTACCCACAGAACCTACTAGTGGACTAGGTGGAATGATTGTGCCCTTAGTTACTCTATGTCCTGAGATGAGGTACTGCTAGGATAATAATTTCTTTAATTAATGGAATTATTTTAATTTAAAATTTATCCATTTTTAATTCTTTCATCCTCCTCCAGCTGAGAGGCACTCTTAGAGTTCCCCATTATTTCCTTCAACCCTACTTCTTATCTTATAATCCAGGGACAATCCTTATGATATTATTTTTTTCTAAAAAAGTTAATCCAACTAATTAAATTGCATCATAAATATTTTAATATTTTCATAAAATTACTTTTAGTAGATGTTTATAATGATTTGGGATTTCATTAAATCAATTTTTCTGAATTCGTCCAGGACACCACTGAACTAGGAACCTGATCTGGTCTGTGATAGGGCCCAAAGTGTGTTCTCAACCCACAATGCCTAGTGAAAATATCCAAGTAATCATATAATAAGCATTGGGAAGAATTTATACAGAAAAATATATAAATTAATAATGATAACTCCCACCCATGAATATGAGATATCTATCCAATACAATGGAATGGCATGAAACATAGATAAATTATTTATAAAATAAATGAAAAATACTGGTATATGAGAAGTAAAAATCACACATAATAAAAATAAAATGCAATGAAACGTATTTCAAACTTAAAATGAATGACATCCAAAAATTATTATGTTGAAAAATTAGTCTATATAATAAGGGAACCACAATGGAATAAAAATAATCAAATCCAATTCCAAATCCAAATCCATCTATAAGTGAAACATCCCCAACTGCCACCACTATCAATCCTAAAATAAGATAATGGAATTTTTTTTGTCATTAATAGACTATATATACTAATAATATGATATTAATAAAAAAATACAAATATTATGAATCTTTCCTGCACTCAATGTATAACGACCCTAGCCATTCACATATAACATTACATGATTTTAATCATTATTATACATCAGAGTACATGACAATGATCATAAATTCTAGTGTCATGGATGATCAGGTACATAATGAAACATAAAAAAATTATTTAAACTCTAAAATGAGCTCTTATATTCAATTTTACTCATACATCTTCATAGGGTATCCATGAAATAACATAAATAATGGGACGAGCAAAAAAGCAATGTATGGGAGTATACTTAAGAATGAGGCTTTAACACATGGATTAGAATGCATGAAATAATGATATAAATAAGGAAAATTTGTAATTATAACATAAAAAAAGGGATCCTATAAACATTTAATCTTATTAATTTGGCAGTGACATAAAATATGACTTTAGTATGAGTCAAGGCTAATAGCGAAGATTGTTTCACATAGTATCACAAGCCAAGGATAGCCGCAAAGACTATCAAACATAACATCTCATGAGACATAACTTTACCCAATACATTGGAGAGATATCTAGGAACACACATCATATCTTTCCATTAAAGTTTTTTTCCACATAAATAATCATTTGTAATCAACCTTACATAAACAAAAGGGTTAGCCTTGGAAAGAATAGGGTACAATAATCATGTCCTAAAGAAAAACATATTGATTGTATCATAAAAGTGTCAATTAATGAAATTAATTTTAATATACATGATAATTAATAAGGTAAAATAAGAACATATCATGGTATGTGATGTCAAACAGAAGTGAAAACATGTATGAAATGTATTTGAGAAGATTTAGCATTACATCATTTTTGTGCAGTTTTGAGGAAAATAATATAGTCCTTTTTAAATAGAAAGGGGAAATATTCTATATAAAACTAGAATTGAACCAAGATGTTTTTATTAATAAAAATAATTATTTTATAAATATAATTGTGTCTTAAAAAATGGGATAGAGTGTACTCGAAATTGGGTAAAAATTGAAAAATTCCATTAAAATGAGTCTCCTCATTAGGAAGTATCACGGTGGGAATCACTTGAAAGAATGTATATAACTGATAATGAATAAGTTATAGATCTTGAAAATTGAGTTTGAAGAATACAAAAAGCATGTATAATCTATAAATAAAACGAAAATACAACTTTATTTGGGTAAAAAGAAGGATAGAGATACCTGAAGGAATAAAGGTGGTTTGGGTAGAATCCCTTACAAAATATTGCATCATATCATTTATTGTTAAGAGATCTCAATGAGAGATAAAGGTATTTATAATATTTTATAAATCATGATGATATTTTGGGGAAGGTGAGAAATCATACCTCAACATTATTAATTATACACAAAAGGTCATGAAATATAAGACATTCTTGAATAAATGTGGAATAGAGAGAATACCTTACCTTAAGTCTAGGGATATTATCAACTTGATATTAGATGCCTGAATAATCAAATTAGGTTAATTAATTTATGATTTCATAACCTATTATATATTTATATTATATTGTCAAAACATGTTGAGTACATTCAAAACCGTTTTTATTGGTTATGAGGTTCAATTTCATTGTTTGGGTCTGTTTGTTTCCTTGGTTTTAATGATCTTTTCACTTGTGTTCATGTTCAGAGAATCATGTAAAATGTGGATGGTTGTCTAGAATTGGAGTTATATTATATTATTTATTATAGATAAGGTTAATTGGTTGTAAATTCTATTTCGTTACATGGAGTGATGAGTAATCATTATATAAATTCATTAATGATAACCGTTTGAGTTAATTGGCGGTTTTTGAACACAATGTACATGTTTTGTTTTATAAATAAAAAACATGAGTGAAAAAAGATTCTAGAACCATATATGCGACAAAATAAATATATTATGGCCTGGAAATACCATGAAAATGGGTTCCTAGCCATAATTGAAGACATGAACAGAAATTGAAACCCCATCATCATTGATTTTGGTAAATTAGCACATCTCAGATGGTGTTTTCATTTTAGTATATAATAAAGGGAAAGGAGAGATGATGAAGAATTATTACATTATAATGAAAATATTACCATGCATGTAGGTTTCTAGAGTCATCAAAACATTTGGATGAAAGTATTTCAGGAAAGAAAATGAAAAGAGATGAACATAAAAATGAAAGAAAAGATGAGAGATCCCTTATGAAAATTCGGCAGCCTAACAACATCACTTAAATTTTCATAATATAAAATTATGAGAGAAAAAAGGGTATCTAATCTTATGGAAATGAAACGGATAGAAATCGGGATACATAAAATGAGACCCCAACATATGAAAGTGGAAATTCAAAGAGATAACATAAAAGAAGTTTTGACTAAAAGAGGCGGGTGAAAGGTTCCCTTACCTAGTAAAGTAACTCCTAAAACATGTAGGATGGGACCTTGGGGGCTTTTGGACACCTTGGTAAGAAAATTATGTAGGTAAAACCACCATATATTCTAGTTTTATAGATATTTAATGTAATCAAATGAAGGTAATAGTGGTAATTTATAGTAAAAGAGCGACAAATTTTATTAATTTCAAAGGACACCTCATCAGTGGTTTTTGAAAAACCTTTAGTTTTCCCATGGTATTTTGCCGTGGTATTAGCCTCATGGGACACCTCATATCAAATTCCACCGTACACAAGTATACCATAATTGTTTATTAATTATTAATTTATTATGTTGTCATTAAATATACTGAAAACTCAAAAATTGTATTTTTAATATTCATGAAAAATTCATGTATTTTAGAAAAATTATGAAAATTAACCGTAAACATTTTTTACTGTTTAGAATTTAAAAATGAACCCCATTTTTTGAAAATAATTTTCTAATTTATTTTGATTAATTTTAAAATAAAATCATAATTTATTCATCAAAAACAACATCAAAACTATAAATCGTTTTATAAAACCTTAAAAAAATAATCAAAGTCCCGTAAAATTATATTATAACCCTAAGACAATAAAGTATCAATTTATGAGTAAATTTTCTGAAAATACATTTCCATTTTTAATTATTAAATTAATCAAAAAAATTTAATTAAAATATTTATGACATAAAAAAATAACAAAACTTATAATATGACCATGTTTTCACTTTTAAGATGTCTAAGTTGTATTTATACATTCATGAGTGAAGTTTCCTTTTTTGGCTGATTTTCTATTCATTACTATTGATAAAGGAATGTTACTATTCATAAAAAATTATGTTTTTCGTATCAGACACCAAATAACTTACTGATCACAATTATATATGACCATTTTTTGAATTTAAAATCCCATAGGTGAAAAGAATATGTTTAATGGTCACATAGTACTTAGTATTTCATTATGTTATGATTTAATGTGATTATATGAAATTTTTATAAGAAAGGAATTTCCATTGATAAAACCTTGGGTCTTTAACATTATTCACACCTTAATAAATTTCTCCCATGATATTTATTTTTACATTATAGGCCATATATAGGTTTAGATACTTGTCCATCATTTCTCCCTCCAATTCCCATGTTGCATCTTCATACTTATGGTTCCTTCATAGTACCTTGACAAGGTGAGTAGTCTTATTACATAGAAAATTTTCTCTATTATCCAAGATCTTCATTGGATACTCTGCATAAGAATGATCATCCACCAACTGTACCACCATTAAAAAGAGTGTATGTAAAGAGTCTGGTATGTGATTCCTTAAGAGGGATACATGAAATACATTGTGAAATTTGGACATGGCATGTGAAAGTTCTAGTAGATAGGCCACAAGCCTGATATGATCAAGAATCTAAAAGGGGTTGATAAACATTGGACATAACTTTCTTTTCTTCCCAAAGCTCATGACCTTTTTCCATAGAGATATGCTTTGAAGTACCATGTCCTCAAATTTGAACTGAACGTCTCGTCGATGATTATTTGAATAACACTTCTGTTGACTTTGGGAAGCCTAAATATTATACTGAATGGTTTTCACCTTCTAAACCATTTCTTCCACAATTTCAGGTCCTAGAAGATTATGCTCACCGAATTCATCCTAACACACTGGTGTTCTACACCTTTTCCCATAAAGGGCTTCGTATGATTCTATTCAGATGATCGAGTGGAAACTATTGTTTTAGGAGAATTAAACCAATGGGAGATGTTGGTCCCATACTCCTTTATGTACATATAACATGATCTCAACATATCTTTCAGTGTCATAATAGTTTTCTCAGATTGGCCATCTGTTTGACGATGATATGCCGTACTGAAGTTTAGTTCAGTCCTTAGTGCATGTTGGAAACTTTCCCAGAACTTCATGGTGAATGTCGAATCATGATAAGATACAATAGATAGTGGTAATCAATGAATCCTTACCACTTCATTGTTATATATTCGTGTGTGATGATCCAATAGGAAGTCTGCTCGAAGCAAGATAAAGCGAGATGTCTTTATTAGACGATCCACAATGAACCATATAGAATATTTCTCTCTATAAGTCCTTGGAAGTCCAGTGACAATGTCCATGGTGATGTTCTCTCACTTCCATGTTGGTATGGGTAGTGGTTTCATCATCCCATTAGTTTTTTTCTTTTAGCCTTTATTTTTTGATATACCTGACACATTGATGTATATTCAGAAATCTCCATTTTCATATTATCCCACCAAAAAATTCCCTTGGATATCTCGATGCATCTTTGTGATCCCTGGGTGAAAAGAGAAGGTCGAGCTATGTGCATCATTCAGAAGCTCCTTCTTTATCTTTAGATAAGATGGTACACATAATATTGATCCAAATATTAAAACTAATTCCTCATCTATTTTGAAATCATAGGATTCCCCATTTTAGATATCTTCCACCCATTTCTGAATTTCCACATCTTTTCCCAATGAATCCTTTATTTTCTCTACGAGAATGGTTGAGAAATCATTAGAGAAAGGATTGGTGATGTTTTCCCCTTAATGATTCCCATTTCCATCCTTATAAAATATAAGATGATCAGATCCTTTATCAATTCTCATCATTGATAAAGATGCAAGATTCTTTCTACTTAGAGCATCTCCCACCTTGTTTTCCTTACTAGGATGGTAGTGGATTGGGTAGTCATAATCCATGATGAGCTCTATCCATATTCACTGGTGCATATTAATCTGTTTTTGTGTGAATATATTTTTTTGACTATTTTGATCAGTATATATCTCACACTTCTCCCCATCGAGATAATGCCACCATATTTTCAATGTAATGATCATAGATTCCAACTGTATATCATTCATGGGACATTTTTTCTCATGAAGTTTTAGCAACCATGAGGTTTAGTCTATCACTTTATCAATTTTCATCAGCACATATCCTAATACCTTCTTAAATGAATCACTATACACCACCATGAGTTATCCATTTGTGGGGAGTGTGTGTACTGGCACGGTTACAAGCATCCTTTTCAATTCATTGAACATGTCTTCACATTCCTAGTTCTATAAAAACATTACTCCCTCATGTGTCAGCATGGTTATTGGGTTTAAAATCCTGAAATGTTTTTTTACTAATCATCTAAAATACCCAGGTAGACCCAAAAAGCTGCAGATATCTATTACATATATTGGTATGGGATACTCTTCAATCACCTCTGTCTTGGAAGGGTCCATAGATATCTATTTTCTGGTGACAACATGCCCCAATAATGATACTTCTTCCATCAAGAACTTACATTTACTGTACATTGCATACAACTTCTCCCTTCACAAATATTTTAACATTGTATTAAAATCATCCTCATGTTCCTCCATTCTCATGAAGTATATTAGAATATAATTAATAATTACTACCATTTTTTTATGTAATCTCTAATGGATATATTCCCTAAATCCATGAAAATTTCTAGAGTATTAGGTAGTCCGAAGGGCATCACTCTGAACTAATATTGTCCATACCTTGCTCGAAATGTATTCTTGGGAATATCTTCCATTCTCACCTTTAATTGGTCATATCTCGATAGAAGGTCTAACTTAGAGAAATAATTGACCATAAAAAGGTGATCGTAAAAGTCATATATTTTTGGTAGGAGACACTTTTTCTTTATCGTTATTTTATTGAGACCATGATAATCAACAGAGAGGCACATTGATCCATCCTTATTCTTGATAAAGAGGACTGGTGCACCCCACTGTAAAGTACTCGAGCGTATAAAACCCTTCTCCAGATTCTCTTGTAACTGCTTCATTAGCTCTTCCAACTCAATGGTGGCCATTATGTACTGTATTTGATATAGGAAAAGATCCAGAAACAATATCGATTGAGAACTCAACCTCTCGATTTGGAGTGTGGCTATGAAAATATTTAGGGATTGCATCAATGTAATCCCTCATGCTGAGAATGTCATCAAGAATGATTATCTCATTTGTCTTTATCATTTGATCTAGAAATGATATATCATATGGAATTAATATCCACACTTGAGACACTAATTCTAAAGGATATTCATCTTCCACCTTACAATTATAAATAATTGGAGGATTCTTCGAGATGGTATGAGTGATCTACCATTCCCAAAATTTTATGTGGGAATTGTATAAATATAGCCAATAAATTTCCATGATAGCGTTGAACTACACTAAAGGATGTATGGAAAGAGACTTTGGTAGGTTCAGTCAATAAACATTAACCAGGGATGGGTTAAAAATAGTGTACAATGTAATTTCCCTATACGCAGTTCTCACAGATAACTTTTCTTCCAATTATTCAGGTGATGTTTGAATAGTTCTACTAAACATTCAAGATATTAAAGAATGTGTAGAACCAGAATCAAATGGTACATTAACTATTCATGAAATAATAACTAGAATACCTGTCAACGCATCTTTTTCTAGATCCACCTCTGTAGTAGTTATAGCATAAGACCTTCCTTGTTGTCATGGATGTTGTTTTTTATTTCCTCTGATAGCCATTGGCATTGGGAAATTGTTTTCATAATGACCATGCTCTTTATTATTATAACACTACACGATTGGCTATGAATTGATCTAATCTTTCCTTTCATATTTCATATTAGAAGTATTTTTCATATCCATTTGGCAGTTCATGGAAAGATGTTCCAACATTATACATTTTATGCAAATCCATGGTTCACGTTTGGCAGTTCCCAGTATTCTTCTTAACAAAATATTTAATAGTAGGATATTCCAGCTTTATTCCATCAGGGGATTTCATTGTTTTACACCCTTGTTGGTCTCCATTTTCTCTTCTTGTAACCAGGCCCATGAGACCACTATGAGTTTCCAATCTATATTTCATCCTTTAGGGAACAAAAAAAAATATCCTCCCAACTGTCAAAGTCTCCAATCACAAATTATTTTCATAGACTCAGCTTTATTACACTAAAGAAGCAATCCACCTTGATTTTTGTGTTCATGAAAAAGAGAGAGGCCTACCTAGAAAGCCTTGTGAAGTTTTATTCATACACCCTAATGGAATCATATTCCTTCTACTTCAGACCAAGGGACTCCCTTTCCATCTTGATATCAATCATTCGAGGAAAATATTTATTGAAAAACATTCTATTTAATTCCTCCCAATCAATGGAAACAATTTCTTCTTAGGCCATTGTATTCTTGATTAGTTTCCACCACTGATCATCTTCCCCATCAAAACGATAGACTATTATTAAAAATTTCTCTTCTTTTGAGCACTAGAGGACAAAAAATATCTTTTCAATGGAGTTAATCCACTGTTCTCTGAAGATGGGTCAAAAGATCCGCTGAACATGAGAGGCCTTTATTGCATGAAGGATTCTACAGTAACAAGCTCTTTCCTTAGAGGAGGGAATTCCACATGATTCAACTTATTATTCATAACATTATCAAACTAATCAAGTACTATCATGATGTTTCGAGTACCAATTCCCATCATATCAGACATATCATTTGGGATTTCTTCGCATTCCCTATCACATTTATTTTGGGAACATGTTCTTCTATTTCCCTTAATTAACTAAGAAAAGAACTTACAATTAGAGGGCATTAATAAATAGCTATTGATTATAAAAAAGTAAAATTTGATGATAAGGAGTTAAAATTGTGATGTAGATGTATATTCTAACATGCGATTCCCTATGTTTCAATCAATGTTATCCTTGATATATTTCTTAACTTATATTTTAAGGGTTTTTTTCATTCCCATTAGTAATGGTTGTACCATGCTCATGAATTTACCGAGAAATACTATAAGGACTTGGAAATTCCATGTAGAATTTTTATTAATTAAATGATAATTGCACGGGTCCTAGAAAATTTACGGCGCGTGATTCCAAGGCCCAGTGTGTCCAGAATAAATTTCTGAACATTTTTTCGGGTACGTTTAGTAAACATACGAGCATGTTTTTTTATCTTTTGACCCGATGCTCAGAATTGAAATCTGAGGGCACCATTAAACCCACATTACCGATATTTGCTTAAGGGGAAATTCACCTCGGCCGATGTAGGTCGAGGGTGAATGATAGATTTTTGGTTTTTTGTGGAAATAGAAATAAAATAAAATATACTTTTATATTATTTTTCATTTTTTTGAAACCTATCATGTGGATGGCTTAAAGGTGGGGAACATCATAACTAAAACCACCCACATGTGTGTTATGGAGGTGGGGATCGTTGAGCCTAAAACCACCAATTTGAATTCCTAATGGTGGGGCCACCCGAACCCTAATAATGGGAGAAACTCTTTAACTCCCTATTAAATGTGGGAAACCCTCTTGATCTTCCCCCACTTTAATGGTGCCACCCCCCTTTAATTATTTATACCAACTCAATAAATTAATTAATCCAATTTTAAATTGTGCCAATAAACTAAATAGATAACATATTCTATTATGCTAGATTTTTCATTTTTTGGTGGAATTGGGGGTGGAGGGTTTTGGAAAAGGAGAAAGGGGAAGCTTTTGGGGGAGAACCTTGGAGGAATTATTCCTCTCCAACGAAGAACTTCTTCTAGGAAGAATTCTCTCATCAATGAGGAATGTATTCAACGAACGAACTGATGATCGAGGGAACATCGATGCTACTGATGTCTGTCTTACCCTCCTCAACGTCATCAACAAATGAGGTAGTGGTTTTATTATTTAGATTATGGTTTCCCATTTTCTTCCCTTCTAAACAAAGAATGTGGATCAACTCTCTAACTAGTTGATCCGAAGATGTTTTTCTTTTCTGTAGGTTTGGAAATAATCAATGTCTGGGGTTGTAGAGTTTGATGTTATTATTTTAGGGTTTGTTGAGATGCTTGTATCCACTCTAACGTGGAGGGTGTAGGACAAACAAACAAGGCCTGACCCCTCCGTTGTTATTCATTTTTGGTGTGTTCTTCATGATGGAGGGAAGCAGCTTTGTGCCCCTTGGTGAATAAAGAATGACCGGCCAAACCAACAGTGAAAAAGGAGACAAAAATAGGGTGGTCGGCCCTGTTGGCCTCCAGAAAAATCACAGAGCTCCACCGCCTACGGCTGCGGCCGCCCCCGGCTCCCTCCGATTCACAGCTCCGCACAGCCCGCGGCCCCCACAGCTTCCGAGGCCTCCGCCTCCCACCATTCCGTAGCCCCGCTCCGCCTGTGGATCCCAAGATCTCTGCCGCCCATATCCTTTGCGTTTTCACGCCGCTCCTCGGCCTCCACTATCCCACGACCTCTATCATCACGTCCTCTCCGTCCCACAGCCCACCGTGGCCCATCGCGACCCTCGCAACCTGCCGAGCCACCCAGCGTGGGCTGATCCGAACCCAGCGGATTGGGCCGGTCCTAGTGGGTCAGGCCAAGTCGATCAAAATGGGGTCATCCCTGGCCGAGTTGGTCCGACCGGGTCGGATCGAACCCAGACCCACATCGACGCATTTACACTCATTTGGACATAACATTGGCACCAGATGTCCGTTTGACGAATCATATGTGGTGCTTGAAAAATTAGAGCGAGATAGTACCTTTGGTATACCCCACTAGAGATGTGGATAATGTTGGGGAATAGTTGGGTTGGATCGAGCACAAATCCAATCGGGACCTCGGGACTAAAAGGATAATAACTCACTGACCGGGAATCCGATTGACGCGTCATCTGTTGCATTGAGACCCCTATGACGTGGTGGTCCTTTGAGATACTTCTTCGTGGGACTTCATGGATGTTGGAGTATTGACCAGTGGCTTGAAGAACGGACCCTGTCAGAGACGATCAGGATTAGTGTGAAAACCTAGTAGCTGGCTGGGATGTGAAGAATGATGAGAGATCCTATGTGGGTTATCTCCTAGAGATCCTGTGTGGGTTAGCACCGAGTGATCCTGTGTGGGTAAACACCTTGAGATCCTATTTCGATCAGCACAAAGCGATCTGCTATGGGTCAGCACTGAGCGATCCTTTGTGGGTCAGCACCGAGCAATCCTGTGTGGGTCAGCAATAGAGCCTCTTAACAGAGTAAGATGTTTCGGCAATTACATCTAATCATCTCTACTACTGTACCTAAGAAATACCTGGTGTGGGCTAAGTCCATACCTAAGCGGTACTTTCCATTGTGGTAATACCTAGGTGGAATTCTACTCTGTGGAATACCTGAGTGGTACTTAGCATCATGGTACTCCTTCCTTTGTGAAAAATTTGAGATTTGGGTTTTGGGTTAGACTATGTGTTTCCTCAACACTGAGATGTGTATACTTGATAACTTAGGTATATTTATGGGAATCTACCTAAGTGGGGTTGTCAATTGATTTCATTATTTGTGGTTTATACTTTGTGGATTTTGTGGGAACTTGAGGGTCTCGGGGTCCCTACTACGTATCGTTATACTCACCCCTGCATAAGTTATTCCCGCACTTCATTGTGTTTGGTGCAGATGGAGAACAACACTGATTGAGGACAAGGGAACCCGGACTGGACGGTGCCCGGAGGTGGACCATACAACGTGTTGATATGAAGAGGATATGGGCGGACATGGAGTGTTGAGGAATAGATCTATACCTACCCTTCTGATAGGAATCTCTGAGGAAAACCCCTCAGCTTCCTTTATCTTTTCCTCAGTTGTATGGAATTTCAGTTGTACTTATACCTTTAATGTTGGGATTCTAGTCTGACCCCACTTACTTTCAGCACTCTTTTTTCTATACAGTTTTACTTGAGTTTGTATCTCTCTATGTGTTTGGTTGTGTGTGCTTACTGGTTATAAAGGAATTTCCTTCCCCGTTTTAGGGAATATGCCTTTTGTGTTAGTCGCCAGCCCCTAGCCTATAGAAGGAGGGCTTGGGGTCGTCATAACACGGGCCACGGGGAACGGGTTGTAAAAAATTGGTATCAGAGGAGTTGGTTCTACCATATATCATATGACTCTAATATTTTTATTGGAAATAATGGTAAGTGCAGTGAGTGTGGATATTAGTTTAGGGAATCCAATATTGGTGCGTTGGCCAACATATCCATACACCAGGACCCTGACTTCTGATTTCTGACTTAGTGCATGAAAAAATTGATTGGTTTTGTGTTTTCAATAGTCTTATTTGTGAACTCTTTGAGTCATCTCACTAGGTATAATTTATTGAAAATTTCACACCTGTTACTTTTCAAGATGCCTCCACACAGAGAGCCAGCTAGGGGTCCGAGAGTAGTATGCACTGATAGCCCACCGAGCGACGAGGCCTCGGTGTAGGTCCGCCTTCCAATAGTGGAACCAATGAAGGCACATGCGGTACAATTACCCATTGGGATACCGATTCCACCTGTCCCAGCATAAGAGGGTGAATGCCGCTTGAGAACATTGCCCGAGTTCCAGCGCCAGAGGCCACCTAGGTTCGGGGTGGAGATGGACCCACAGGTGGCTGAGGATTGGCTGGAGGCTATGGTGAGAGTCATACGACTGATAGAGACACCAGCTGATCTCATGGTGATCCATGCCTCCAGCCTTCTACAGGAAGCAATAGGTAGATGGTGGAACTTGGTACCCTAGGTTCACGAAGAGGTGATGATTCTTTGGACAGACTTTGAGTGCCTATTTCGGGCAGGGTTTGTCCCAACGACTCTTCACGCAGTGCGCAAAAAGGAGCGTCTTCTTCTGGAGCAGGGAAACATGACTGTGGATCAGTACTCAGCGAGGTTCACCGACCTCTCACACTAATCCAAAGATATGGTGCGGGACCCATTCTTCAGGGCCTTAACCTTTGAGTAGGGACTCATACAAGTGGTCAGGGATTCAATGATTTCTGTTAGCAACCCAATGTAGGCGGGGGTGTTAAAGAGAGCCCTCTTAGTGGAGAGTTTCCTGGAAAAGTAGTCACCAGCAGTGAGACCCACCACCGAACATCACGTACAAGAGTCTTCTATAGCTGGTAGCATACATAAGATATATAGGTCCAAGAGGACCAGACCTACAGGTGCATGACCGTAGGACTCAGGGTCGGTTGTGCAGGGCACCCGAGAAAGAACCAGTCATGCGAGGAGAGGGAAATGTTATGCATGTTGCATGCAGGGTCACATGGCTCATGACTGTCCAACCCACCGTACGGATGATCAATAGATGGTTGAAGGACTGCCCATACAGAGACAAAGATTCAACCGAGGTGTTCCTCAGGGAGTAGGTGGACGTGGCAGAGGAGCAGGCCATGCAGCTGGAGGTGGGCGATGAATCAAGTTATTACCTCCACCACCATCAGGTGGTCCACCCCAACCACCTGGAGGATGTGGATAGGGGAGAGATCAACTCTAGGAAGCTGAGGCCTATGGATATGGTTCTCCAAAGATGATACGAGGTATGATCTGTGTCTACTCCACCCTAGCTTCATTACTTCTAGACACAGGTTCCAGTCATTCTTTTATTTCCACTACCCTCGTTTAGAGCTCAAAAATTCTGATGGAGCCATTGGCTCGATCCTTATGGATAGAGACTCCTACGGGAGAGGATTCGTTGATTAAACATTTGTACTGGCAGTGTCAACTAACTCTTGGAGGTGGGAGCTTTAACTGGGATCTCCAAGTAGCGGCATCGAGGCCTTACGATGTCAACTGGGGTATGGACTAGTTATATACAGTATATACTCAGATTAACCGTATTAGGCACAAAGTGTGGTGTTTACGCATGGATGGGGCTAGGTTTACCTTCACCGGTGAGAAGGGAGCCTTTACAGTACATGATGAACTTACTCAGAGGAGGCTGTAGTAGATAACTCGTCAGTTGGATAGCCTTACCCTCATAGCGGTTGATGTGGAGAGTCCAAGTTATCCGGTAGTGGTGGAACAATACACAAATGTCTTCCCCGATGATGTTCTATGTCAACCTCCTCACAGATATGTGGAATTTTACACTGAATTGTACCCCGGGATGACACCAATATCTACACCAGTGTATCGGATGGCTCCCGCGGAGCTTCATGAGTTGTTGGTATAGCTGGAGGAATTACAAGGTAAAGGGTTCATTTGGCCCAGTTTTTCTGCTTGGGTAGCCTCGATTTTGTTCTCAAAGGATTCAGATGGGATCTTGAGACTTTTTGTCAACTATTGGTGCCTGAACGAGGTGACCGTGAAGAACAAGTACCCACTTCTGAGGATTGATTCCCTCTTTGATCAGCTGAAGGGAGCATGATGGTTCACTAAATTAGACCTCAGATCAGGCTATCACCAGCTCAGAGTACAAGATGAGGATGTGAAGAAGACAACTTTAAGATGTTGGTATGGCCATTACGAGTTCTTGGTTATGAAATTCGGCATGGCCAATGCTCCTGTAGTGTTCATGTTTCTCATGAACAAGATCTTTAATCCATACCTTGATCAATTTGTAGTAGTCTTCATCAAAGACATTCTGATCTACTTGGCTACTGAAGGGAAGCATGCCTATCATTTGCATGTAGTACTAGACATAATCCGAGAGCTTCAGCTTTATGGTAAGATCTCAAAGTTCCTTTTTTGGATATAAGAGGTTCAATTTCTGGGACATGCCATATCGGAGGATGGAGTTGCAGTGGATCCAGTGAATATTGAGGTGTTACTTGCTTGGGAGCCACCCAAGAGTGTGACAGAGGTATGAAGTTTCCAATGTTTCTCCAGATACTACCAGAGATTTGTACCATAATTCTCCAGAGATGCATCACCACTATCAGCATTGACGAAGAAGGGGAAACCCTTAGTATGGTTGGAGAGATGCCAATAGAGTTTTCAGGAGCTGAGGTAGAGGCTAAATAGTGCCCCCCCCATCTTAAGGATTCCAGAGGAGGTTGTAGGGTATGTATTCTACTGTGATGCATCAGGGACTAGACTCAGATGTGTCCTGATGCAGGAACGAGCAATTATCTCTTAGAGTTCTCGATAGCCGAGACAACATAAGAAGAACTATGCTAACCATGAACTGGATTTAACAGCAGTGGTCTTCACCTTGAAGAAGTGGCAACATTATTTGATGGGCGAGCATTTTACAGTGTACTCTAATCATACGAGTCTCATGTATAACTTCTATCCGAAGGAACATAACCTAAGACATTTTCATTGGCTTGAGTTCATCCAGGACTATGAATTCGAGATAGTCTATAATCCAGGGAAGGGAAATGTTGTAGCGGATGCACTCAGCAGGAGATCTGGTATACAGCTGCTAGGGGAGGTGACAGAGAAGGTGGCCACTTTGATGATATCCTTTGTGGATCGTGATGGAGGAACTTTTCTTCAATCTCATATTTTCACTCCCTTACATCTTCATCAATTAAGGGAGGCGTAGCATGGGGACGATGACTGTGAGTCTTGAAGTGCTCAAATATCCATTGTACATGCACCTAATGGATTTTATGAAGGTGGGGAGCATGTCATTCTCTTCAGAGGATGTACCATGGTACCAGTGTCACTTTAGGAGGAATTTTTTAGGGAGATCCACACTTCCCCTCTAGCAGTACATCTAGGTGTGGAAAACATTTACCAGGATCTTCGACGACAACACTAGTGGCTGAGAATTAAGAAATAAGTAGTAGAGTTTGTCTCTCGGTGCCCCGCTTGTCAGCATGTGAAGGTGGAGCATTAGGAACCAGCATGCTTGGTTCGGCCTTTGGATTTACCAGAGTGGAAGTGGGATGGTATATCCGTTGAATTTGTGATAGGACTTCCACGTACATCCAGGGGTCATGACTCAATTTTGGGTGATCGTCGACGACTCACCAAGTTGGCCCACTTTCTACCGATTAGAGATCAGGGTTTAGTAGAGAGAATGTGATGCCTTTATGTGCAAGAGATTGTGCAGCTACATGGAGTACCCTCAATGATTGTCTTCGATCATGATACACGTTTCACTTCCCGGCCATGGATGTGGTTTCTGGAGGCTTTTAGGACACATATTCATTTGAGTAGTGCCTTCCATCCTCAGAATGAAGTCTAGAATGAGAGGACCATTCAAACCCTCAAGGACATGCTGCGTGATTGCATCCTCAACTTCGGGCGCAGCTGGGAGAATCACTACCTTTTGGTGTAGTTTTCATACAACAACAGATATCACTCCACCATGGGGATGACGCCTTTTGAGGCATTGTATGAGCGACCTTGTAGATCATCATTGTACTAGACTGAACCTGGGGATTCGGCACTCGTGGGACCAGAGATGGTATGAGTTACCACAAAGAAAGTGTAGATCATTTAGGATCGGATGAAGACTGCACAGAGCTGGCAGAATTCTTATGCATATAAGAGATGGAGACCTCTCGAGTTTGATGATGGTGATCAAATCTTTCTTTGGGTCTCACACCGATGAGGTTTACAGATATTTGGCTAGTGTAGAAAGTTCTCTTCGAGGTTCATCGGACCCTTTTAGGTCCTTAGTAGAGTTGGTGTCGTGGCTTACCACTTAGCTCTTCCACCTCAGTTACACTGGGTGCATGACGTCTTCCACGTATCATAGCTGAGGAGATACCTGTACGACCCTTCTCACATCATCGACCACAGCCAACTGGACTTCAACAATGAGAAAAATTTTACAGTGGTTCTAGTAGAGATTGACGATCGATAACACCGGGTCCTTCATAGGAATTCAATACCTCTGGTGCATGTTTGCTAGCATCACGTGAACCTATAGGAGAGAACATAGGAGAAGGAGGCTCAGATTCATTCTTAGTACCCCCACATGTTCCCTTAGTTTGTGTTTTGGATTAAGGGGATGTAAAGCCCTGAGGTGGGGAGAATGTAAGGACTCGAAAATTCCACGTAGATTGTTTTTAATTATATGGGTATTTTAGGAGTCTGTAAAAATTTATGGCGCGTGATTATAAAACCCGATGTGCCCAGAATGAATTTCTGAAATTGTTTTGGGTATGTTCAGTAAATGGACAAGCAGGTTTTTGTAACTAATTAACCGGTTCTCGAAATTGAAATCTGAGGGCACTGTTGAACTCACAGTGCATGTATTCACTTAAGGGGACCTTCACCTCGACCGCTGTAGGTCCAGGGTGAATGATAGAATTTGGGTTTTTCATGAAAATAGAAATAAAATAAAATAATCTTTTGTTTCATTTTTCATTTTGTTGAAACCTCCCATGTGGATGGTTAAAGGTGGGGACCACCTGAACAAAAACCTCTCACATGTGTGTTTTGGAGGTGGGGACCACTGAGCCTAAAACCCCCATTTTTAATTCCAAAAGGTGGGGCCACCCAAACCCTCATAATGGGAGAAACTCTTAAACTCCCTCTTAAATGTGGGAAAGCCTCTTAAAATTCCCCCACATTAATGGTTCTACCCCCTTTAATTAATTATACCAACTCAATTAATTAATTAAACCAATTTTAAATTGTTCCAACAAACTAAATTGATAACATATTCCATTATGTTGGCTATTTTTTTGAGTGGAATTGGGGGGAATGTTTTTGGAAATGTAGAAGGGGAAAGCTTTTGGGATAGAACCTTGGAGGAATTATTCTTCTCCAACGAAGAACATCTTCCCTGAAGAATGTTCTTGTCAATGAGGAATGTCTTCAATGAAAGAACTGACGATCAAGGGAACTCCGACTCCACCGACTTCTTGTCAATGAGGAATGTCTTCAATGAACGAACCGACAATCAAGGGAATGCCGTCTCCACCGACATCCGTCTATCCCTCCTCGTTGTAGTCAACAAATGAGGTAGGGGTTTTATTATTGAGATTATGGTTTCCCTTGTTCTTCCCTTCTAAATAGAGAATGTGGATCAACTCTCTAACTAGTTGATCAACATATGTTTTTCTTTTCTATGGGTTTGGGAATAATCAATGTCAGGGGTTGTAGAGTTTGATGTTCTTCATTCAAGGTTTGTTGAACCACTTGATACCTCTCTAACACAGAGGGTGCGGGCCAAATAATCAAGGCCTGAACCCTCCACCATTATTCATTTTTTGTGTGTTCTTCACTATAGAAGAAGGCATCTTTGTGCCACATAGAGAATAAATAATGACCGCCGAACTGGCCGTGACAAAGGAAATGAGCGAAGGGCGGTCGTTCAAGCCATCCATTGGCGAAGGAAAGACGCTCCACTGCTTGTGGCCGCCGCCGCCCGTGGCCACCTCTCGTTTGCAGCCCAGCACCACCCGCGACCCCCACGGCCTCTGCCGCACACCACTCCACAGTCCCACGAAGCCTCTGGTGCCCAAATCGTTTTCCACCCATGGACTTTGTGTCTCCACACTGCCTCGTTCCACCCTGAGGCCTCTGTCATCCCGTTGCCTCACGGTTCCCGCAGCCTCACCGTCCCATAGCCCTCTGCAGCCCATCGCGACCCTCACAGCATGCCGATCCACAGAATGAGCCAAGCCAGTCCTAGTGGGTCTGGCCGGGTCGACCCCAACTAGGTCGATTCGACCGGGTCAGACCGGACCCAGACCCACTTCGACCCATTTACGCTCTTTTGGCCATAACTTTGGTATCGGGCGTCTGTTTGATGAACCTTCTACAACGATGGAAACCTTAGAGTGAGAAAGACTCTTTGGTATACCCCACTGGAGATTTAGATAATGTTGGGGAATGTTTAGGTTCGATCGAGCATGAATCCCACTGAGCCCTCAGGTCTAAAAGGCTAATAATTGACAGACCACATTTTCAATTAATGCCCCGTCTATTGCGTTGAGACCCA
This sequence comes from Viscum album, assembly GCA_963277665.1. Classification (NCBI taxonomy): domain Eukaryota; kingdom Viridiplantae; phylum Streptophyta; class Magnoliopsida; order Santalales; family Viscaceae; genus Viscum; species Viscum album. Next base: position 723,468,707 of record OY728157.1, on the reverse strand, counting down.
TATGATGTGACAATAATTTGAGATAAATTTTCATGGGACTTTGTGGATGTTGAAGTATCAACCAATGGATTGAGTAGGAAAGCCTCCCGGTGATGATCAAGGTTACTGCAGGAACCCTGTAGCTGGTTGTGACGTGAAGAATGAAGATCAATCTTGTGTGGGTCAGCACCTAGTGATCCTATGTGGATCAGCACCGAGCGATCCTATGTAGGTCAGCACCTACCGATCCTGTGGGGGTCAGCACCGAGCGATCCTATGTGGGTGAGCACTCAGCGATCCTCTGTTGGTCATAATCGATCAATCCTATGTGGGTCAGCAGTAGAGCCTCATAATAGAGTAAGATGATTCAGTAGTTACATCTAATCATCTCTACTACTGTACCTAAGAAATACCTGGTGTGAGCTGAGTCCATACCTGAGCGGTACTTTCCGTTGTGGTGATACCTTGGTGGTATTCTTCTGTGTGGCGTACCTGAGTGGTATTAACCATCGTGGTACTCATTCTTTTGTGGAATAGTTGAGCTTTGGGCTTTTGATTTGGACTCTATGTTTCCTCATGATTGAGATGGGTGTACTGGAAAACTTAGGTATATGTATGGGAATATACCTAAGTGGGGTTGTCAGTCGATTTCATGCTTTGTGGTTTGTCCTCTGTGGATTTTGTGGGACCTTGAGGGTCTTAGGGTCCCTACTGAGTATTGTTATACTCACCCCTACATAGGTTATTCCTTCATTTCGTTGGGTTTGGTGAAGACGATGGACAACGCTGACTGAGGATGAGAGTACCAAGACTGGGCAGTGCCCGAAGGTGGACTATATGGCATGTCAGTACGTAGAGGAGATGGGCGGACGTGGAGTGGTGAGGAGGCGATTTGTACCTACCCTTCAAGTAGGAATCTCAGAGGGCAACCCAGCAGCTATCTTTCTCTTTTCTTCAGTTTTATTTTATTTCAGTTGTACTTGTACCTTTACTGTTAGGCTTGTATTCTAGCCCCTCTTACTTTTAGCATGCTTTTTTCTATACAGTTTTACATGAGTTTTTATCTTGTTGTGTTCTTGGTTGCATGTGCTTATAGGTTATAAGGGCAATGCCTTCCCATTTTTAGAGAATACGCCTTCGGTGATAGTCGTTTCCCCCTTGCCAATGGACGGCGGGCTGGGGGTAGTCACGACAAAGGCTCCAAGGGATGAGTTGTGGAATATATCCCCCATGATTGTCAAAACAAGAGTGCATCAAGTCCCGTTGTTGTGTACGGCGATACCCTGTGTTCGGGTCGAAACTCCTTGTAAGTGTTTTCAATCATAGGTATATCTATGCTGGATCCACCTCTACTTTTTTGTATCCATACAAGAATGTATTTTACTGATAAACAACTTACTATATACTTACCAAAATTTTTGGATGCTTTACTATACTTTGTCTCATATTTAAGATTCTCACTAAGGTGCTCAGTTCCTAATCTCCATAAATAACTAGACCATCCTCTGATACCAATTATAGTAACCCTAGCCATTAAAATATTACATTATATGATTTTAAGAATAATTATATATCAGATTACATGCCAATGATCGTAAAGTCTAGTGTCTTGGAAGACTAGGTATATAACAAAACATTAGGAAAAAAACTTTTTATTTAAACTCCAAAATGATATCTTATCTTCCATTTTTCTCATAAATCTGCATAGAGTAATCTGGATGTAACATGAATAAAGGGTTGAGCTAAAAAGACCAGTAAGGGAGTATATACAAGAATAAGGATTTAGAACATGTATTAGAAGGCACGACATACTGATAAAAAAATATGGATCATATGGAATTATAACATATAAACATGGAATCATATAAAAATGGAATCATGGTAATGTGTAAGAAACATAAAACATGGCTTTAGTATGACTCCAAGATAACTTCCAAGATCATTTCACATCGTAGGAGAAGCCCAAGGCAAACCGCCATGACAATATCACATATCATCTCTTGAGACATAACATTACCCAATGAATTGGAGCACTATCTAGGCCCCCTATTTACATTTCATGAATAAGTTTTACACATAAATAATCATACATAATCAACCTTAAATAAACCTATGTGTTACCAATGGAATGAATTGGGTACCACAATCATGTCATAAAGCATAAAAAATGGTGGAATCATAAACTCTCATGAACCAACCCGGGTACCCTGGTTGCCCAGTAACCAAGATGGCCCTGACATAACCTGAAGGGCATTCCCGATCCCCATGTGTCGGCGATGAGCACCTGACATCACATAAAAAGGAAGTGGGAATGACATTTCCACAAACTATGTAGAAGAAAAGAAACAAGACAGTATTTATAACAAAAGAAACTCCACTCGGAGTAATGTACCAGAATACAAAGAGGAATGAAAAGCCCAATGTACTAAAACCCAAATACTAAAATGGGAAAACAACCCCAAGGTCCCAAGGATATAACTCACTAAGACAAAAACCAAACAGCTGGATCCACCTCCAAGTGATCCCTTCACTTTGCTCGAACCTGGAACAAGAAATTCTACAAACACCCAAAGGAAAATGTACGGTGTGAGCCTAAGCCTAGTAGGATACCACCAAAAATCCTATAATAGATACCAAATATAGATTATCCAAAGAAAATATTTCAATTACAAATTAAACAGGTTTGTCAATTCAAAAGCATATTTAAACAAAACATGCTATAAATTTTCAAAGTATTGGGCAAATACATCAAGCAAAGGCTTTACAATGATGCAATATTTCTAAAACAACGGCTTATATAAAAAATTTACACAAAACAGTTTATATAAATTCACCAGGCATGTAACGAAGTTCAAAGTCATTGGCATAAAGTTGTTTCTCAAATATAAATAAACAAGCGAGCAACATGGTCATCTACCAAACGTTACTATAGTATTGACCAGTTATAGGATTCCACACTCTCTATGTGAACTCTGAAAAATGTGTATAGAAACATACCTATGACACTGGACAAAGGAGACTCGTCACCAACCCTTAGGAGATGTGACCTGCCGCAAGTATGTTTTAGAACATTTTCGTAGCCTAGAGTGTATCCAAATAACTCACTAACTACCTAAGTCTTGCATGCGCTCTTACATGATGGGAAAAATATTTTAAGAATGCTTAAAAATACGATCAATAAAATTATTCCATTTCAAATGTTCCAATTTATTTCCATTTAAAACCAAAACTGGTTTTATTCAAAAACATCCCTTTTTCACAAGATAAAACCAATGGGTTTCTATCAAATCATTTTAATCCATTTTCACCAGTTTGAAATCCAATAAAAACTAATTCTATAATCACATAATTTATTTCCAGAATTAAATTCAACAATTTAATTGAAATCATTTCTGTTAAATCCAAAAATTTAAATTAAACAATTTTAATCGGCCAATTTCCATAAACACACCCAATTCAATGGAATATGGGTTTTTTCAAATTTCCATGCCAAAACCATTTCAAATATCTCGATTCACTAGAATCAAGTTTTTATCAATTTAATTGAAAGAATATTTTGGAAAATTAATTTAAATCAATAATTTAAATAAATAAATCAAATATAATGATAATCAATTTAGTAAGTCGAGACGGAACCACCTACCTCAAGGTCATCGATGTCAGCGACAATGATTAACAACCTTTGTGGTTCAATACCACTCCACATGAATGAATTATCTTAAGTGTCGACACACAAATGTTCAACGTTTTTTCAAGGGTTCCAAGAACCAAAACAAGTTATTTTATTTCAAAAAGAAGTGAAAATTCACAAGCGATTATAGTTTCTCTCTTCTGAATAATTTTCAAATTATGGAATAAAATATTACAAGTGATAATATTTTATCTCCCTAGAATAATTTTTAAATTACCATTTTATAATTATAATAATTATCCTTTGACAATTAACATAATTATCCTTTGACAATTTAGATAATCTTGTCAAGTGATAATTACCCTACAATTATCTTAAGAAAATGAATAACTATATTCAAATAATTATTCCTTACAAATCATCATATTTTAATTATCTTGTGATAATTTACTGTAATTATCTCATGATTATTATTTGTAATTATTCTTTCAATTTAATATAAAACTTGTAATTTCCCTTTTGATAAACGAAATCAATTATCATTTTAATAATGTTAATAATAAACATTTGATTACAACATGCATTTATAATTAGACAAATTTTTTTTAATTACACCTTGATAATTCCATGTGATTATCATTTCAAAAAAAAATATCTTTTGATAATTTTAAGCAATTACATATTGATAACTATATGAATTTATCATTCATTTATTCTATAAAATAATTCTTTGATAATTTTTATAATCAAGCCATGTAATTATTACATTAAAATTTTCCTTTTTTAAATTTGTATTATCATAAATAATATTTCATGAAGGAATCATCAAAAAAAATATTGAAATAAACTCTTGATAATTCAAGGTTGGCCTTATTTTTATTCCTGATGTTTTTATTTTGAATTGACAAAAAAATTGACAAAAGGAAATAATTAAAGAAAATAAGTAAAATTTAAACACAAACCTGTATATTCACACTGGTGCAAAACCCCAATCCCCCATGCAGTGTTCACTTCCAATGAAGATGATCCTTTTTTGGAAGGTTTTCAAAACACGCAAAATGGGGTCTTAGGGTTGTCTGAACTCTAGTGGATCTACCCACCAGAAGACAGATGTTTTTAGACCATTTTATAACCCCAAAATCTGTTTATATTCCCGTCAAATTCCAATCACCTAATTAATCTACCATTTCAATCAAAAAATTTTGATGGAGTTAAAGATTGTTCCAATTTAGTAGGTTTCTAATTTTTAAACGGCCAAAAAGGTTGAAATACAAGATTTCCAAAGGCGTGTGTGTTACAAATGGAGGTTTCTATGTTTTTTATCGATTTTGGGAGAGAATATGAATAGTAACTCTTTTTTTTGTAATTAATTTAATAATTAAATGAATTAATTATTTAATGTAAAAATTAAATGACACCAAAAGCCCATTTTGAATGAAAGTGATACCCCTTCTAGGGTAAACACCCCGTTCCAGACCCGACAGAGGTCTCAGATTTCTCAAATGATGGTCGGTTTGAGAGATACTAGTGATTTTTAATTAAAACCCAGAATAATTAATTAATTAATATAATAATTGGTAGTCTTGCGAGAAAGGTATCAAAACACCTGATGAGAACAAATTTTATACTTTGTCTAGGGTAAATCCCTCATTCCGGATCCATTAGTTGTCTCAGATTTTCAATACGACTCACCATTTGAGAGATATTTAATTTTTAATAAATAATTTAAAAATATTATTTAAAAAAATTTATCTCACAATCGAGACATCTACATGTCCGACGCCATTGAATGTTATACCCTTCATAAGGTAAACACTGTATTATAGACATAACCGTGGCCTCAAAGTTTTCACATGACAGACCATTTTTAGGTTATTCATTTATTTTGAATAAATTTATCATGCTTAAAATAATAAATTTAATATTTTTATTCCGTCCTCTTTGAGACTTTGCAGACCTCAAAAAATCATACATACATAGTGTTTAACTTAGAAAAAATTTAATTGAATAAACTGAATCATTAATTGGGAATTTTACCATTCTGAGATGTGTTTAAATTTTTTTTTACTGATAATCCATTTTTTCCAAATTAACATAAAAAAAATTACATAAAAAGAGTTTAGGAATACCTGAAACAGTAACGTGATGTTACAACCTCCCAACCATAGGATCTTTCTGTCCCCCGAAAACCTATGAAGAATCCTCCGTGTAAAAAAGATGAGGCCACTACTCTCTCATTAGTACCTTCCTTTCCCACTTTTCATGAGAATCAAAACCATGATGCCATAGTACATGGACCAAACGTATCATCCTCACACGAAGTACCTTGGTCTCAGAATCAACAACCCTGACCGGTCATTCATTCACTGATAAATCTGGTTCAATCTCAAGATCATTCTAGCCCAAAACATGAGATGGATCAGAGAAATACTTTCGCAGCTGCGATACATGGAACACGTTATGTATCGACATCAGCTGTGGTGGTAGATCTAGAAGAAAAGAAACTTTCCAAACATGACCAACAATCTCAAAAGGTCCCACAAAACGAGGAGAAATCTTCCCTTGCCTCCCAAGCCTTTGATGACCTAATATAGGGGAAACTTTCAAGAACACATGGTCAACAACAGAGAAATATAAATGTCTATGGAGATGATCAACATAATACTTGTACCGACTCTGTGTTGTCAACAATCTCTGACGAATCAAATGGATCTTAGTAGCCTTCTCTTTGAAAAAACTCAGTCCTACCAAGGAACATTCACCAATCTATGACCAACATAAAGGATATTTATAAAGAAGACCATAAAATTCCTCAAAAGGATCCATTTTGATCATAGACTGATAACTGTTTTTATATGAAAACTCAACCTGCCCCAGATGATCATCCCAAGATACACCAAAGTCAAGAACACATGCGTGGAGAATATCCTCAAGGATCTGAATAGCTCTCTCTATCTGGCCATCTGAATGTGGATGGTAGGTCGTGATCAAATGAACTTGAGATCCCAGTTCCTCTTAAGGTCCATTCCAAAAGCGATAAGTAAACCTAGTATCCCTATCATAGACTATATTAGACGGAACTCTGTGTAAATGAACAATTTCTTTCACATAGATATTTCCCAACTCCTAAACTTTGGTTGTATCTAGAATAGGTATAAATTGAGCCGACTTGGTTAACCTATTGATCACAAATCATATCACAATCTTCTTCATCTGGGTTTGAGGTAACCCAAGTACAAATTCCATAGAGTGTTCATCCCACTTCTATGTAGGTACTGGAAGTGGTTGAAGAAAACCCGAAGGTTTCTAGTGCTCGGCATTCACCTGCTGGCATGTATAGCAACGAGATACAAAATCAGCAATGTATCAGCTCATACCTGGCCACCAGAACTATTTCTGCATATCGTAGAACATCTTTGTGGTTCCCGGGCGCACAACCCACTGAGATTTGTGGAAATCCCCCAAGACATCCTTCCTTGCCGCTAACGGAACAACGTAATGGTTTCAATAACACAGAACACCCTCTTTGTAGAATGACCACTGGGTGTCAGTCTCCCCACCATAGAGAGCTTCCTTAATTCCATGGAATTCATCATCTAGTTTTTTTTCCTAATGAATTAACTCGAGAAGAGCATATATCAACTGAACATTGGCTAAAGAAACTTAATTCCCCTTCCACTGAAATCCAATATAAAACTGAGAAAAAAGAGCCATCAAACTCCACTCTTCCGAAGATTCATTCACATCATATGATGGAAGTTTCTTGATTAATGCATCTGCAACTACATTCCCTTTCCCCAGGGTATAGGCATTGTCAATGTGGAAATATTACAGGTACTCCATCCAACACCTTTGCGGAGATTCAAATCTTTTTGATAGAATATATAACTCAAGATCTTGTGGATTGAATACACAGTAAACCTTTATCCACATAGTTAATGTCTCCAAACATAAGTGCGTGCATTAAAACTGCAAGTTCAAGGTCATGGGTAAGATATTTCTTCTCATGAGGCTTAAGCTGACGAGATACATAGGAAACAACATGATTACCTTACATAAGGACACATACCAAACCTGAACCCAATGCATCACAGAAGACCATGTAACCTCTCCCAGACTCATGAAGAGTTAACACCAGCGTAGTAGTCAAAAGACGATTTTTCTCAACAAAAGAACTCTAACAATTATCATTCCAGGAAAAATTCACTCCCTTTCAATTCAGAGCAGTCATTGGAGAAGATAATTTTGAGAAGTCCTTAAGAAATCGGCAATAATGTCCTGGTAAGCCCAAGAAGCTCCGAATCTTGAAAACATTTTGTGGTTGTTTCCAAGTCATAACATCCTTCACCTTCTCAGGATCAATTGATATTCCTTGTTGTTACATGACATGTCCTAAGAATTTTACTTCCCAAATCATGAAATTGCACTTTGAAATCTTGACATAAAGTCGGTGATTCCTTAGAAGACTCAGATTTGTAGTCAAATGATGCACATGATCCTCCTCAGACATGGAGTAGACAAAAATTTCATCCACAAAAACTACTACAGAAGTATCTAGATACTCATGTAAAACCTTGTTCATCAAATCCATCAAAACTGCAGGAGAATTTGTTAGGCCGAAGGGAATAACAAGGTACACATAATGGCCATACCTACTCCGAAAAGCAGTCTTATGAATGTCAGATTATTTTATCCTCAACTGATGGTAACCAGATCGAAGATCAATTTTTGAAAACCACTTTTCCCCTTTCAATTGATCAAACAAATAATCAATTCGTCGTAATAGATATTTGTTCTTTATCGTAACTCTTCTGAGCTTTCGATAATCAAAACATAAGTGAAGAGAACCATCCGCCTTCTTGGCGAAGAGAACTGGTACTGCCCAAGGTGACAGACTCGTGCATATAACACCTTTCTTAAGAAGATCATATAACTAATACTTTAATTCTATTATTTCTTCTAGAGCCATTTGGTAAGAGGGAATAGAAAAAGGTTGAGTATCAGGGTTTAATTCAATATAAAAATCAACCTCCCTTTGATACCACTTTGTCTCGAACCAACATGGGTACACTGGTAACCCGGTAACCAAGACGACCCTCACATAACCCGAAGGGCGTTCCCGATCCCCACGGGTTGGTGACTAGAACCTGGCATCACAAAACAAGAAAGTGGGAATGATTTTTACCCCAACAATGCAGAAGAAAAGAAACAAGATAGTATGCATAACAAAAGAAACTCCACCAGGAGTAATTTACATGAATACAAAGAGGCATAGAAAGTCCAAAGTGCTAAAACCCAAGTACTAAAATGGGAAAACAACCTGAAGGTCTCAAGAACTTATCTCACCATGGACAAAATTGAAAAGATCTATCCACCTCCAAGCGACCCCTTCCCTTTGCTCCAACCTAGATGAAGAAAGTCTACAAACACCCAATGAAAAAGTAGGGTGTGAGCCTAAGGCCCATAGGATACCACCAAAGATTCCATAACAGATACCAAATATAGATTATCCAAATAAAAGCTTTCCATTATAACGTAAACAGTTTTGGATATTCAAAAGCATATTTAAACAAAACAAGCTATACATTTTCAAAATATTGGACAAATACATTAAGAAAAGGCTTTACAATGATGGAATATTTATAAAACCATGGCTTATGTAAAACATTTATATAAAAAAGTTTATATAAATTCAACAGGCATGTAAAGAAGTTAAAAATCATTGACATACATTTGTATCTCAAATATAAAATAACAAGAAAGAAACATGGTCATCTTCCAAAAGGTACAATAGTATTAACCAGTTATAGGATAACACACTCTGTACGTGAACTCAGAAAATTGTGTATACACACGTCCCTATGACACTGTCCAAAGGAGACTTGTCACCAACCCGTCGGGGATGTTACTCGCCACAAGTATGTTTTAGAACGTTGTCGTACCATAGAGTGTATCCAAATAACTCAATAACTACCCAAGGCTGGTATGAACTCATACATGATGGGATAACTATTTTAAGAATGCTTAAAAATATGATCAATCCCATTCTTCCATTTCAAATGTTCCAATTTCATTCCTTTTAAAACCAAAACTAGTTTTGTTAAAAAAAGATTCTTTTTTCACAAGATAAAACCAATGGGTTTATATCAAATCATTTCAAGACATTTTCATCAGTTTGAAATCCAATCAAAACTAATTCCATCATCACATAATTTATTTCAAAAATTAAATTCAACAATTTAATTGAAATCATTTCTATCATATCCACAAATTTAAATTAAACAATTTTAATTGGAAAATTTCCATAAACACACCCAATTTAATAGAATTGAGGTTTTTCCAAATTTCCATGCCAAAACCAATTCAAATATCTTGATTCGAATGACATGTGTTGGCCTGTAGGGATAGTCATTAGTCAGATGACCCATTCGGGTATGTGGGTGGGCCCCAGGGTGGGGACCATGTGTCTGCGGGGAAACTGGTGGTACCTGGTGGGCTAGGACCCGACGACCATGTTAAGGCTGGGTGTCTGTGTTGTCACCGAGACCCAGTTGTCACATTTGGTATTAGAGGCAGTACCCAGCCTGAAGTGTGGTGCACTGCCTTAGTGGTGATTCAGGGCCCACAATGAGGACGTTGTGCTCTAAAGGGGGGGGGGTGATAGTAACACCCAAAAATGATAAAGGGTTAAATGACTAAATGATATGAATCATGTCAACAAGGTGAATCTTCCTTTTTGGGAGCCTGTCTGATTAGAACTACATAGTTATGTGTGCTTGGCCTGGAGTAGTGATCAGGATGGGTGACCTTCTTAGAAGTTTCTTTGGGTGTGTCTGAGTGAGGACAAAACACACTGGAAAGGACATGTGTTGGCCTCTGGGGATAGTCATCAGTCAGACGACCTGTTCGGGCATGTTGGGGGGCCCCAGGGTAGGGACCACATGTCTGCGGGGTAAATGGTGGAACCTCGCAGGCCAGGACCTGATGACCATGTTGAGGCATGGTGTCTGTGCGGTCACCAGACCCAGTTGTCACATAAACGTTTCCATGAAATAAAGGAACAATAACTTAAATGGTTGTTCATAAGGTAAAATAGGAATATATCCTGGTATGTGATGTCAAACAGAAGTGACAACATGTAAAAAATGTATTCGAGAAATTTTAGCATTTACACATTTAAGTGCGGTTTTAAGGAAAATACTATAGTGCTACTAAAATAGAAAAGGGAATGATATTCTATATAAAACCAAAAGTGAACCAAAAAGGTTCCCACAATAAAAATACATATTTTATAAAGATAATGGTTGATTAAAATAGAGGATATATTACACATGAAATTGGGTAAAAATGGATGTTCCCTTGAAACGAATTTCCTTATTAGAAAGTATCGAGGATGGAATCATTTAAAAGAATGTATATCTCTAAAAGATAATGAGAAATGTATATTGATACAGGATTTTAGAGAATATAACAGTGTTTTGATGTTTTAAATAAAAAGAAAAAACAAATTGAATTGGGTAAAAAGAAAGTTAGGGAAACCCGAAGGAATAAAGGTGGTTCAGGTAGAATCTCTTACAGAATATTGATATGTTATTAGTTGTACTTAGGAGATATTAATGAGAGATAAAAGGAATTATCATCTATTATACATAATTAAGCATGTATGGGAAGGGTTTTAAATGATACCCCAAAATTAGTAATTATATGTAAAATGGTGTAACATAGAGGATATTCTTTAATAAAAGTGAAATATAGATGATCCATTACCTTAAGTCTGATGGTATTATCCACTTGATATTAGTGACACGAATAATCAAATTAGGATAATTAATTAATAATTATATAACCTTTTCTATATGTAAATTATTTTGTGATACCTTTTTGAATTCATTCATAACCATTTTGACTGGTTATGAAGTTCAATTTCATTATCTGAGTTCATTTGTTTCCTCGGTTTTAATGATGGTTTTACTTATGTTAATGTTCTAAGAATCATGTAAAATGGGGATAGTTTTACAGAATTATAGTTATATTATATTATTAAATATAAATAATGTTACCTGGCTGTGAATTTCATTTTATTACTTGGAGTGATGATTAATCATTATAAAAATTATTTAATGATAATCGTTTGAGTTAATTGGCGGCGTTTGAACACAATATACTCATTTTTTCTTTATAAATCAAAACAAGGGGTAAAAAAAGATTCCATAACCATAGATGAGACATAATAAATATATTTTGGTCAAGTTAAATAATGAAAATGGTTTCATGACCAGAATTGAAGATGGTAATGGGAATTGAAAACCCATCGTCCTTGAATGTGGTATATTAGCACATATTGGATGGTGTTTGCATTTTAGTATAAAAGGAAATTAAAGGAGAGATGTTGAAAATATATTAATTTATCATGATAAAAGTAAAGTATATGTATGGTACTGGAGTCATCAAAACATTTTTTTAAAGGATGTGCGGAAATAAAAAGAAAAGAGATGAATATGTAAATGAAAGAAATGTTGAGAGAACCCATATGAAAATTTGACAGCCAAATGGCATCGATAAAAAAATTTATAAAATGAATTGATGAGAAGAAAATGGAATATCATCATATTTAAATCAAAAGGGAAATAATAGGGATATATTAAATCAAAACACAACATATTAAAATGGAAATTTAAAGAGATAACATAAAATAAGTGTCGACTAAATGAGGAGGGTGAAAGGTTCCCTTACCATGAGGAGTAACTACTATAACATGAAGGTTGGGAACATGATGGATTAAGGACTCATTGGGAGGACTCATCAAGAGGTAAAACTTCCAAATCTTCGAGGATTATGAATATTGAATGAAATAAAATGAAGGGAAGAGTGGTTATTTATAGTAAAAGAGAGATTTTTTTTATTAATTTCTAATAACACCTCATTAGTGGGTTTTGCCAAACCATGGGCTTTACCATGGTATTTTCCCATGGTATTAGCCAGTTGGGAAACCTCATATAATATTTTATTATACAAAAGTCTACTAGAATATATTATTTTTTTATATCATTATCGCCTCATTAAATATATCGAAAACTCAAAACAGTATTTTTACTGTTCAGGGAAATTCAACTATTTTTGAAAAATCCAAAAAATTCACCCCAACAGTTTTTTGACATTTATAATTATAAAATGAACTCTATTTTTTGAAAGCATTTTTCAAAATATTTTTTATTTAATTTTTAAATGAAATCATTATTTATTCACAAAAACAACATTAAAACAATAACTCGTTTTATAACACCTTGAAAAATTAATCAAGGTCCTTTAAAATTATCTTATAATCATAAGACAATAATGTAACAATTTATGACTACATTTTATGAAAATAATTTATCATTTTAAATTATTAAAATAATCATAAAATTTTAAATAAAATATTTATGACATACAAAAAAATACTAGTACTTCTAATATGATCATTTTTTCATTTTTAAAATCTATAAGTTGTATTTATACATTATTGGGTGAAGTTTTTATTTTTTATCTAATTTTCTATTCATTGCTATTCATACACTTATGTTACTATTCATAAGGGTATGTAACTGTTTATCAAAAATTATGTTTGTTTTATCAATCTCTAAATAAATCACTTATCACAATTGTAGATGAACATTTTTTTAAATTAAAATAACATAAGAAACAAACTTATGTTTAAAGGTCTCATAGTACTTATATAGTTTATTGTGTTGTGATCTCACGTGACTATATGAAATTTTTATAAAAAAGGAATTTTCTTTTGATAAAACATTGGGTTATAACACCATGAACCACCATTATTAATAAAAAATCATTGTTTTTTTGAAATTTATTTTTAAAATAGGATTTATGTTTCACTTTAAAACAACACCAAATCATTTTTATCTAAACAAATTTTTTAATAGAAGTTAATAAATTTGAAATGGAAGTAGAAAAATTGTAGAAACATGTTTTAAACCAAATATCTACATGATAATGGTTTGAAACATGTTCTACTCAAGAGTTCATATAAAATTTTAACTATGAAATAGTAATATATACCAACATATGAGTAAAATAATCTCAAAAATCAAGTAATGATTGGTGCTCTAATGATAACTTGAGTAACTATAAAAAATCAAAATATCTTTAGAAAAAGTACTAGATATAAGAAACCATACCTAATACCTGGTATTTCCCTACCTATCTTAATTGAGAGAAAACTACATTATTAGTGCCACCTCCAGCCTTGGGGCCACTAGTGAGAGTGTGATCACATAGTAGTAAAAAAGTGTTCCTATGTTTCCCACATAACTACAAAAATATTCCCATGATACATAAATTGAGGAGATAAAATTTATTATCTTATATTATATAACCACATAAATAAACAATAAATCTCTACCTGGACCTTAAACACCATTTATAGAAAAACACCATTTCATTAGGAGTAATAAATAAATAGTTCAATTACCACAAAATGGGTTTCCAACACACTATACAATAAATCAAAATTTCATAATTCTATTTGCAATAAAACAATGTGAATTATTTATGGGATAAAAATATTTGGAATGAATTTAAGTTAGGTAGAAACCATGTAGTTGAGTTATATTTTATAAAACCATTTTAGAAAAACTATTTTGAAAACTAAATAACACAACCATTAAAAATCATAAAAATTCATGTATCCTAAATTCCCCTTTAAGGAATCCAACACACATCTTACTTTTATGGAAAACTGTTTTATAGAAACCAATTGAACTGGTAAACATATATAAAAAATTGAGATTTTTGTTTGAAAGTCCGAAATAAGAATTTACATGAACACTTGGTATTATTATTATTTTAAAATAGTTTTATATTTTGGAATAATATGTATAATCCTTTCATTTAACATTAGATTCCAAATGAATTATTAATTCTTGGAAACAACCACTTAATAATCATGGTATAATTTTTAAAATAAATTGAACACAAATTAAAATTGAATAGTTATTCATAATTCTAAATTAAAATTATTAAGAAACGAAAAACCAACCATAGATACATTACCTTAGTGAGCGATGAATCCAAACCACATCTAGAGAGAAATGAAATCCTAAAGAAGCCATATGATCCCAAAAACTAAAACCACCAATTTAAAAAAGATCTAACAGAAAGAAAAGGTCACAAAGAGAAAATTTGTGATAAAAGGAAGAAGAATAAAAAGAAAATATTTAAAAAAGATACTAGGAGGAACTAACTTAAATATATAATCCTTAAACCCCCAGGAAAAATTATAGAGTCATAAAAAAACTAGGGTTGAAATATGAAATGTGGTTTTCAAGACAATGGGGTAGAATTTGAGGAAGGGGAATGGGTTTATTTGTTAACAAAATAGAAGGGAAGAATAGTAAATTCTTATTTTTTAAATACCTGATCATAAAGCACAATTGTGTGGAACAGTATACTAAACCATTCTTGAACTATGAAAGACCCCTTGGATCGACATGTGTTTCCACGTAGTTTGTAATACCATTTCTAACAGTGTAAAGTATCTATATTAAATTGCAAAAAAAATTATAATTTATTCATAGTTTCTACTAACCATGATCTAGATAGTGTGATAGAATAATTATAAAATTATTCTGAACATCTCAAGGTTAAGGACCAAAAATACAAGTGTAAATGAAAAAAAATTATATTTTTAAAAGGGAAAATTTATATTTAGGTGGTGTAATGTAGAGACCCTATGCTTAATGTACATAGACTTTACATTACTTTTGCGGAATACTTAGTACATAACAAAAAAACACACACAAGGACCGTAATAGTTTAGTGTCTTTGGAAACTTGGAACATAATCTTCTAATTGTGGTGAAAGATCTTCATCATCTCCCATAAAGATCTTCCCCCTTTTTCTTCTCACCTAAAACATTTCATTATATCCTGGGGAAAAGAAAACATAAAAAGGGTGAGCTCAAATGCTCTGTAAGGGTAATCATGGATAAAATAAAACATACCATATACATTTGAACTTAAAAAAATGAACATAATGTTTAAACATAAAAAGCTTGAGCAATGACATAAAACATGGAAGTACGCAAGGCATATATCATAAAGAAACATTAAGAATGATAAAATAGCATGGGAATAAAACATGTAATTGTGGCAACCATTCATCACATGTCATGATTTCCATATTATCCAAGGCATTGCTGCCAAGACCATCTTGGTGGACAAAGTCCCTTTCTGAATCGAGTTCACTCCTCGTTTCAGTCCTGTAACACTGAACCAGATTAAATTACCATTCCAGCCATGTCTATCTCATGAGATATAAATCTTTACCCAAAGCATTAGAGGGAGATATAGGTCCCACCCATCTCATAATGAAATAATTCTTACTTGTGCCATAAAATAAACATACATCATTCATAATAACCCAACGAATAAAATGGGTTTCATAAACATCATCCCATCATCACATAATCCATATAAAAGAAATGGATATCATTTCATAATAAGAAAAGTGAAACCATGTCAATCATAGGAAGATTACACTTGAAACATACACATATGAAATAATTTCATCTGAGATGAAAAATGGTTTTGAAAAAACACTTGAAATGAATTCTTGAAGAAATATCCCTTTTTCTTCAAAATCATTTACTTTTCACAAAATGTCACGCAATTTTAAAAGAAACAGATTTTGTTGAAAATAATCATGAAATATTTTGGAGGAAGCTTCCTGAAAACAAGTCTTTATAAAACTGTAAAAATATGTTCGTGCCATATAAGTTAAAAAACATTCTTCTCGTACTTTTGCCGAAAAAGTCAAAAAGTACCTCGTAATATAAAGATTCCATACATACCATGTAGTAAAAGTAAAAAATGGGTAAAAAAAACTTTAAACATACATGAAAACACCTTTATAAAACATGGACACGGATTATAGAAATAACCCCAGTAAATACTTACGAATTCGCAATCTCGGAAAAAATGAGATTTGAAAAACAATCCCTTACCTTATGTCTGATATGCTTTGTATGTATCCGAACCTACTATATAATGATTTAAATAATGTCATTGATTTATTACAGAATCATATTCATTGTTATTATATCATATATGGTTCACTTATGACTTTAAATTACCCGTTCTTTTGTAAATTCCATGTTGAAGAGTGTTTTGGGTAAAATCGTTTCATTTGTCATCCGTGTTTTGACTTATAATTATTCATATGATTACGTAGATCATGATTACATAATTCCAGAATATAAAACATTATTTATATATAATATATATTCAGAATATACATATATATAATAGATCGATAAATGGAAATAAATACACCATTCATAGAGACGGTAGGCCGTACGTACGCATGAACGCTGTTTTCATTTCCTTATTGAGTTGAATGGAATTAAGTAGATGACATACATATATACATATATCCAGTAGCTTTATAATGTCATATATTTAATTATTATTTCTTATATATACATTATAATCATTCTTAAATGGTTAACATGGACAATGAATCTCATCGCGTCGTGGAGACGGTAGTCTGTACGCACGCACGAGCGATGATATCATTTCCATAATTATTGAATTTGATTTGAGTGGATGATAAAATATATCATAATCAGTATGATTTTATAATAACTATGTATAGTTATTCTTTACACCATTATACCCATCCATGTAAGGTGTTGGTGGAAAAATAGATTACACCACGGTGTGGGGACGGTATTCCCTACGTACGCACGCACAGTGATTTTGTTTTCCGTAGGATGGATAGAAGGTGAAATGGGGTTGTTTCATATTTATAATAACAAATAAGTATATTAGTAATACTTATGTTATTAATTTATAATGAAACAATTAATGAAGAAGAAGTTGAAGAAGAAATAATCTTGAAAGAATCGGGAGAAGAAATTACCTCTTCTTCGATACGCCTCTTTGAAACCTCCTCTTCGGGCACTATGATTGGTCTTTAAAGTAGACCAGAACCTCTATGATGTCTCTAGGGAAGTGGAGAAGATAATTTGGTAGGGGTTGGACGATCTTGAAGCCTCAAATTCGTGTGAGGACGAGAGGGAGGAGGTACCCTTTTATAAGGGAGGAGAGGGGCACCTTTGGAATTCTTAAAAATATTAATTTATAATAAATCTTACCCCACATAAAAACCTCCAAAAATGACTCATATCCTCAGATTAGATGATATATGGTTGTAATAACATCAACCAATCAAATTTAGACATGTTAGGTATTTATTTTAAACATTATCAACTTGATTTATCCTTATTTAGTCAATTAAATTTTATTTGTGGTAACAACATTATAAAATTTAAATTATAACAAATAATTACATATTTGTTGTTAATTGTCCATAATTGTTTACTTTATAACATTATAGACCATATAAAGTTAAATTTATAATTTTTAAATATTTTTGTGACTTTTAAACAATTTTATAATATGTTATTTTTATAAAATAAAAATAGTGTCAATTTTGACACAATTCATTTATTTGAATTTAAATAAACTATATATAGAAGATATGTTCAAAATAAAAGATTTAATAGATTCAAAAAATGTCATATGTATCTAGAAAATTAGTGGATAACCTTAAATAGTTCATATAATATTTAATTTTTTATTTTTAAAACCATTTATTTGATATTTTAATTATTAAAATAATTTCAACATCACTATTTTGTCATAATTAATGATAATTATTTAATCCCTAAAAATTATAAATAAATTACTATGATGTATATAACTGTATTATATTTCTGGAGACGATTCATTTTCGAAGTTTCATGAAGTGTATCACTAAATTAAAATTATTATACTTATAAGATTTAAGAAAGTGACATGTTGTCACATTCTTTGGTTTTAATAATAATTAAATTATTTTCGTGGACAAAAGTCCATTAAATGAATCTAATCCGACCCTTAGGTGATATGGGTATACATTTAGTCATCCAATAGGATTTTTTCAGGTGTTAGGGTAATTTTATAATCTTATATTTACCCTTAATTACCCGATTTACCTTTAACTATGGCAAATAAAATTTACCGTAGTTACTATTCAAAATTCACAAAAATAAAAAGTAGCTTATTAACATAATTTGGACCCACTGATTCTAAATATGGAATCCATTTTTTCAAATTCAGTACACAAAAGATGCAGAAATTAAATTAAAATTAATCCCGTTGTCGAAAGAAAACGGGTTTTCCTTTAAAATATTGCAAAAGATTGAATTGATTTAACCTAAGAATTCAATGTATAATCAATGATAATGACATAAATTATATTAAATGGTAAAAATATATTCTATTTATACTTTAAAACCACTCAATATTATAATTTAACCATATAAATTATTACGATGATAAAAGTTTTTTTTAATTTAAATATAGCGTGTTTTTACTATTCATCAAAATATGAAAGTTACCAGAATAATATGAAAAATTTATCCAAAGTAAATTTTTATATCCTGATTTAAAAGAAGAATTTTATTTTTTCATATTGAAATTATAAACATTTCAACAACTAGATTTAAAGTGGGTGTTCCATAAAAAGGCGGAAAAACTGCATTTTTTAAAAAATACATATTTTACCCGAAAATTTTATTTTGTTCTTATACCATGTTCTAGAAAATCTGTAAGATGAATAATAATGTGATAAAATTAAAAATTTAGTTAATACTATTCATAACGGCTAGTTCATAATAATATTATAATAATATATCATTGTTTAGTAAAACCCAGTATTGCGTACAACACACGCTATCGAGAAAGGTTGTGATATCGTGTAATGCATGAAAAGTCAGGGTTGCGTGTTGTGCAATAATCCTTTGTTGTTTCGTATAACAGAATCCAACCATATTTTATTTATACATTGAATATATATATATATATATATGCTCAATGTTGCGTAGAATAACTATTATCAAAATTGTGTGTAACACCATCCAAGAATAGTGTTGCGTATACTGCAAGCTAATACAATGTTTCCTGTAGCGCAAGGTAATCTTGGTGTAGCATACAACACCAGATATTAATGAAATTAAAATAATTTTTTTCATAAAATCTTGGGTTGTTACATTCTACCCCCCTTAAAATGAATTTCGCCCTCAAAATTCATCGGGGTTATAAATGGTTTACTACTCGAATGTTTGTTTAATAGAAACCCACATCGTAAAAAGGAATACCAAAACATGGCTTTAAAAACTAAAGTATGAAATGTAAAGGTTACCCAAATTAACTCATCACTGGGTTTCCACACAGGAGAACATAAGTGAAAATATGGATATGGTAGAAAAATCTAACCATCAAGTTCTGATGGAGAGTGGTAGAGAACATGGCTATGAAAAAGCCAACAATCACAGAGCTATAGATTTGTGATGATCTAAGGTACCATATAATTCATCGGATATAAGGGAACTAGGAAAACATTTTTGGTTTTCAAGATCATTTCCCTAAAGTTGATGAATTAGGAGAAATACTTATATGATTTTGGTACAATTTCACTGTTGTTCGTGAATTGAACAATTTCCACTTCATCCCATAAATAAATGAAGTTGAATTTGTTATTCGTGATGTGTTAGCAGATCATGTGATAGAATGATGGGTCATTCCATATCTTTCAAACAAAAGGTTAGAAAAAGTTATAAGTCCATCTTATGGTCAGATTAATCGTATATGGTTCAAAAAATGAACTTATACTTCATATATCATACCGCATAATAAAATAAAACTAGTTTCTACTAAACATGGACGTACTGTAGGCCAGTGGTAGGCGATAAAGGCCAGCCGCACTTCGGTTGTGGGTTCGATTCCCACAGCATTGTCCTACGCGATGGGCTGTCGCCCGTCCTGCAGGTTGTCCTTTTTTTAAAACTATATTACTATAACATCCCATCAATAATATCGAAAAAAAAACTTCTATCCTTAAACAATACTAACTTATGTCCAACATAATTCATTCCAATATTTAAGCTTATCCATAATACTGCAGTCCACTCTCATAATATAGTGAAAACGATTACCAGAGATTTAATACCATCGTTGATCCCCATATATCATAAGATATGTCTTGTTGGTCACATTCCAAACATTCAAAGGCCTTAATCATGTATTCTCTTGAAAAATTAATACCCATTGAACCTTAGTGAAAACATTAATGCAGTTAAAAGTTAACACTTTCCACATACCAAAATCCTCATAATTCTATATACTCATACCATGATATCACTTAGTCCTTATATCAATCACGAGCTCATGAATACAATCAAACATCTCATTATATTTTTATTCCTTCATTATGTGCATATCATCTACTTTACAAAACTATCTGAATAACATTCCATGGATTCTAGTACCATTCAACATATACTTTCAAATAATTTTAGGAAAAACAATAGTGTAACAATCTTTAGATGATTCTTTATTCCATGGTACCATTAACTATACCACATAACTCTCGATAAACATACAATCATTCCACTACCTTCTAAAACAACCGACTGAGCTTCAACATTTCTTTCAGCTAATATATCATTTGTTGTCTCCTCATCAGCATCCACATAAATACTACCCATATGACCATGCTGATTCTCTTCATGATATTTTCCATTAGGGAATTAGTTTGCATAATTCCCATACAATCCACATTTAAAACATCTAATCATTGTTAATTTCCTAACAATACCATTATCCTTGTCCATGGTGTTAACTGAAACTTTTCCTTTGCACTTACTGGCTTTGTGTCCTTCTTTTCCACACCCAAAGAATTTTTTAGTTCCTTTGAAACAATCTCCTTGATGCCTCTTCCCACATGATTTACATGAGGGAAATTGAACTTTCGTTCCTCTATGATCATCATGAAACTCCATCTTTCTCTTATTATCTGAGTCGGGAAACTTAACAAAGTTGAGATTATTGATCATATTATGAGATTGATGATTAGGAATAATAAAGATGTTTGGAATTCCATATCCCGTTTCATTTGATTTCTCATGAAGAAAAATCATTCCATTGTCCGTCATATCCTCCGTTATCATGAATCTTCCTATTTCCAGCCATTTTATAAAACCCAAAAAGAATAGTGTGAGAAGCAAAAATCATGCTAGGGAAAACAACATAGTGAAGGGGGAGCACCCTAAATATCTAACATCTTAGGTTAAATTATATGATCGTTACCATAGTTCTAGGACTATATCCTATACGTATTATTATCCTTAGGTACATCCCTAGACATACCTTAGAAATATCTCTAGGGATCTCACTAACGTTTTCGCATCCAAGTTTCCAAAGGTTGACTAATCCTTTCCTCTAATACCAACTGTACAGACCCAAAGCTTAACGTACATAGACTTTACATTACTTTTGCGGAATACTTAGTACATAACAAAAACACACACACAAGGACCATAATAGTTTAGTGTCTTTGGATACTTGAAATGTAATCTTCTAATCATGGTGAAAGATCTTCAACATCTCCCATAAAGATCTTCCCCCATTTTTCACAACTAAAACCTTTCTTTATATCCTGGGGAAAAGAAAACATAAAAAGGGTGAGCTCAAATGCTCAGTAAGGTTAAGCATGGATTAAATAAAACATACCATATACATTTGAACTTAAAAACATGAACATAATGTTTAAACATAAAAAGCTCGAGCAATGACATAAAACATGGAAGTATGTAAGCCATATATCATAAAGAAACATTAAGAATGATAAAATAGCATGGGAATAAAACATGTAATTGTGGAAACCATTCAGCACATGTCATGATTTCCATATTAGCCAAGGCATTGCTGCCAAGACCATCTTGGTGGACAAAGTCCCTTTCTGAATCGAGTTCACTCCTCATTTCAGTCCTATAACACTGAAACATATTAAATTACCATTCCATCCATGTCTATCTCATGAGATATAAATCTTTACCCAATGCATTAGACGGAGATATTGGTCCCACCCATCTCATAATGAAATCATTCTTACTTGTGCCACAAAATAAACATACATCATTCATAATAACCCAACGAATAAAATGGGTTTCATAAACATCATCCCATCATCACATAATACATATAAAAGAAATGGATATCATTTCATAATAAGAAAAGTGAAACCATGTCAATCATAAAGACATTAAACTTGAAACATACACATATTAAATAATGTCATCTTAGATGAAAAATGGTTTTGATAAAACACTTGAAATGAATTCTTGAGGAAATATCCATTTTTCTTCAAAATAATTTTCTTTTCACAAAATGTCATGAAATTTTAAAAGAAAAGGATTTTGTTGAAAATATTCATGAAATATTTTAGAGTAAGCTTCATGAAAACAATGCTTTATAAAACCGTAAAAATCTGTTCGTGCCGTATAAGTTAAAAAACATTCTTCTCGTAATTTTTGCCGGAAAAGTCAAAAAGTACTTTGTAATATAAATATTTCATACATACCATGTAGTAAAAGTCAAAAAAGGGTAAAAAGGACTTTAAAAATAAATGAAAACACCTTCATAAAACATGGACATGGATGATAGAAATAACCCCAGTAAATACTTACGAATAAGCAATCTCAGATAAAATTGAGATTTTCAAAATTATCCCTTAACTTATGTCTGATATGCTTCGTATGTATCCGAAACTCCTGTATAATGACTTAAATAATGTCATTGATTTATTACAGAATCATATTAATTGTTATGATATCATATATGTTTCACTTATGACTTTAAATTACCCGTTCTTTTGTAAATTCCATGTTAAAGCGTGTTTTGGGTAAAATTGTTTCATTTGTCATCCGTGTTTTGACTTGTAATTATTCATATGATTACTTAGATCATGATTACTTAATTCCAGAATATTAAAAAAATTTATATATAATATATATTCATAATATACATATATATAATAGATCGATAAATGGAAAGAAATACACCGTTCATGGAGACGGTAGGCCGTACGTACGCATGAACACTGTTTTAGTTTCCTTATTGAGATGAATGAAATTAAGTAGATTACATACATATATACATAAATACATTAGATTTATCATGTCATATATTTCATTATTATTGCTTATATATACTTTATAATCATTCTTAAATGGTTAACATGGAGAATGAATCTCATCGCGTCTTGAAGACGGTAGTCCGTACGTACGCACGAGCGATGATATCGTTTCCATAATTATTGAATTGGATTGGAGTGGATGATACAATATATCAGAATAAATATGATGTTATAATAACTATGTATAGTTATTCTTTACACCATTATACCCATCCATGTAAGGTGTTGGTGGAAAAACAGATGACACCACGGCGTAGAGACGGTATTCCGTACGTACGCACGCGCGGTGATTTTGTTTTCCATAGGATGGATATAAGGTGAAATGGGGTTGTTTCATATTTATAATAACAAATAAGTATATTATTTATACTTATGTTATTAATTTATAATGAAACAACTAATGAAGAAGAAGTTGAAGAAGAAAGAAGCCTGAAAGAATCGGGAGAAGAAATTACCTCTTCTTCGATACGCCTCTTTGAAACCTCCTCTTAGGGCACTAAGATTGGTCTTTAAAGTAGAAAATAACCTCTAGGATGTTTCTTGGGAAGTGGAGAAGATAATTTGGCAGGGGTTGGCCGAGCTTGAAGGCTCAAATTGGTGTGAGGAGGAGAGGGAGGAGGTGCCCTTTTATAAGGGAGGAGAGGGGCACCTTTGGAATTCTAAGAAATATTAATTTATAATAAATCTAACCCACTTAAAAACCACCAAAAATGTATAATATCCGAATATTAGATGAGATATGGTTGTAATATCATCAACCAATAAAATTTAGGCATGTTAGGTATTTATTTTAAACATTATCAACATGATTTATCCTTATTTAGTGAATTTAATTTTATTTGTGGTAACAACATTCTAAAATTTAAATTATAACAAATAATTACTTATTTGTTGTCAATTCTCCATAATTGTTTACTTTATAACATTATAGACCATATAAATTTAAATTTATAATTTTTAAATATTTTTGTGATTTTTAAACAATTTTATAATATGTTATTTTTATAAAATAACAATAGTGTCAATTTTGACACTATTCATTTATTTGAATTTAAATATAATATATACAGAAGATATGTTCAAACTAAAAGCATTAATAGATTCATAAAATTTCATATGTGTCTAGAAAATTAGTGGAGCACCGTAAATAGTTAATATAGTATTTATTTTATTATTTTTAAAACCATTTATTTGATATTTTAATTAATAAAATAATTTCAACATCACTATTGTGTCATAATTAATGATAATTATTTAATCCCTAAAAATTCTAAATAAATTCCTATGATTTATATAATTGTATTATAGTTCTAGAGACTATTCAAGTTCTAAGTTTCATGAAGTTTATCACTAAAGTAAAATTATTATACTTATAAGATTTAAGAAAGTGACATGTTGTCACATTCTTTGGTTTTAATAATAATTAAATTATTTTCATAGAAAAAAGTCCATTAAATGAATCTAATCCGACCCTTAGGTGATATGGGTCTACTTTTAGTCATCCAATAGGATTTTGGCAGGGGTTAGAGTAATTTTATAATCTTATATTTACCCTTAATTACCCGATTTACCTTTAACTATGGTAAATAAAATTTACCGTAGTTACTATTCATTATTCCCAAAAATAAAAAGTAGCTTATTAACATAATTTGGATCCACTGATTACAAATATGGAATCCATTTTTCCAAATTCAATACACATATGTTTCAGAAATTAAATTAAAATTAATCCCGTTGTCGATAGAAAACGGGTTTTCCTTTAAAACATTGCAAAAGACTGAATTGATTTAACTTGCGAATTCAATGTATAATCCATGCTAATGACATAAATTATATTAAATGGTAAAAATATATTATATTTATACTTTAAAACCACTCAATATTATAATTTAACCATATAAATTATTACGATGAAAAAAGATGTTTTTAATTATAATATAGCGTGTTTTTACTATTCATCAAAATATGAAAGTTACCAGAATAATATTAAAAATTTATCCAAAGTAAATTTTTATATCTTGATTTAAAAGAAGAATTTTATTTTTTTCAAATTGAACTTATAAACATTTCAACTACTAGATTTAATGTGGGTGCGCTATCAAAAGGCGACAAAACTGCATTTTTTGAAAAATACATATTTTACCCGAAAAATTTATTTTGTTCTTATACCATGTTCTAGAAAATGTGTAAGATGAATAATAATGTAATAAAATTCAAAATTTAGTTAGTACTATTCAAAATGGATAGTTCAGAATAATATTATAATAATATATCGTTGTTTAGTAAAACTCGGTATTGCGTACAACACACGCTATCGAGGAAGGTCACGATTGCGTGTAATGCAAGCCAAGTCAGGGTTGCATGTTGTGCAAGAATACTTAGTTGTTTTGTATAACAGAATCCAACCATATTTCATTTATACATTGAATATATATATATATACTCAATGTTTCGTAGAATAACTATTATCAAAATTGTGTGGAACACGATCCAAGAATAGTGTTGCGTATACTGCAAGCTAATATGGTGTTGCGTATAGCGCAAGGTAATCATTGTGTAGTATACAACACAAGATATTAATGAAATTAAAAAAATATTTTTAATAAAATCTCAGGGTGTTACAGTAATAGTTATTCATAAATCCATTCATATACATTGGTTTATTCACTTTTGGTTTAGGAGAGTTCTGAGTGAGTATTTTTATAGTTTCCATTCATTATTGATGTTGATATTTTTTAGATATTTTATTATTATTTTTTATTTAGAACATTTATTTCATGTTCTTTGGGTCTAGAATAATTGGTTCATCCTTTTGATTGTTGGTGAGAATATTTTTTATGAATTTTTACAAGGGTTTTAGCTAGGTCTCAATTTAATATATTAAATTACAGTTTTTTCCTATGAAATTTTTTAGAAATATATTTTGTTGTGTTTTTATTGGATGATATGTTTCCATTTCACTTAAAGGGGAGTCTCTTGAATAATATGATAATTATAAGTGGTTCAGAACCATATAAAAGTTTGTTCAACTTTCTTTTAATTTTTTTGATATATTTTTCCTTAAGATAATAAATATAATTTTTTGTTACATTCCAAAAATATAATGTAATGGTTTTTTAATAAATGACCTAGTGTAAAATTAAAATACATGTGTATTATAATATTTTATTTTACTTGATAAAATGGTAGAATTTCCTACTTTAAATATTAATTTTTTATTAAATGTTTTTTGTAAAATTGTGTAATTCTAATAAAAAAAGTAAACATTTTTTGGAACTTTTAGTTATTTATATGAACATTTAAATGGTAATACCTTATTAATGTTCCTTATTTTGGATTCCTATGATTTATATCAATATTTTTTGAATTATTTTAGGTAGTGTAGATAAAATTTCTCATGGTTTGATTGATAGGGAATGAATAATAAAGGGTATCACTATGCATAAAAGAAACTAGTGAAGTAGTAATGTTTTACTAAAGTTATAATTATATATTAATGGTATTGTAAACATTATTAAATTTTAAATTCATTTGTAATGTGTTACTTTCGTTACCATGTGTGTGTATTGTAATAATTTTTTTGTTGTTAATTAACTATTGTAAGGGAGTTATGATTCTTGAATAACTTCAAAACAACTATCTTAAACCATTTTGGACATTCAATGGGTATGGGAAATAACCTCATTAGAATTTTTTAAACTGAGGATAATTGGTATTGTGACTATATTCAATTAGAAACATTACATATTATATTATACAACATAATTTAACTAGGAGATCACTAACCTATACTTAAACAAGTATGATTTGTATGTCAATTATATATAGTTAACCATATTTAAGATATTGAATTGGTCAAAATTTAATAACTGGTTTAATTTGGGTAGAAATATATTAGTAGAAAAACCAATTATTTTAGTTCCATTAAATTGGTTATTACACAAACGATACGTAAATTCAATATAATTTTTTTGTTTCTTTTATATAATATGTTAGAGTTGATATTGGTTTTATAAAAAATTATCTAAATTATATTGTTGTATGGGATTTTTTATTACTAAATTCCATTAATTATATGATTTTTTACATGGTATAACATTCAATTTAAAACAACTATTTAATCTTCTACATAAATAAATGATTACATAAAATAAAATCTAACTATTAGAACATGTTTTAGAAAGAATATTATTTTAAATGTTATTGTTTTAAGGAAAACACACATGCCACATTTTATTCTTAAATTGGGATAATATAAATATGTATTAGTTATGGATGAAACCAATCTAGTATCAATACATGAATGAATTTGAGTATTTTTTTTGTATATTTTTTTAAAAACCATAAATCACATCATACATCAAGACATAATTTTGATATAACATACCTCTTTAGTTTTATATTGGGAACATTATGTAATTATCAATATTATTCTTGATATATTTTTAGTATACTTTTTTGGCATCCATAATATAATAATAATTGGTTACTCACAGTTTTTGTTATGGTCATGTGTAACATTGAACTATAATTTCTCTGTTTGATAGATAGTATAACTTATGCGAGCATGTCAAACATTTGTTGTACAGAGTATTATAGATATTATAATGGATTTATTACTTGAGAATGGATTCTAATTTGAAATGCTCATTTTTTTGTTACTCATTTATATTTAATATGTTTTCATTGTATAGATATATTTTTTTCCTTATTCACAGATCTTGGGATAATAGAGGATGAGAAGATTGGGAGGGGTGTATTTCAATTATAGAAATTATAAGAAGGTATAACATATATATATAATGAATAAATTGATTGGATCTCAAATCCCAGAATATAGTATACCCCTTCCCCTATATATGAATGGATGGATTGGTAGTTCCCTTACTCTTGTATATACATCCCTTATTCTACAGGATGGTGATTTTCCCCTAACCCAACCATGGGTATTATTTTCATGAGATTAATTAATTATAAAGGTAATAAATTCTTCCCATAAATTTCCATATCAGTTCCTAGTTACTAGGATCAAAGTAGCTGTGTATGTTAAAAATCCTCCTTTCATAAAGAGATACCATACATAGTTCATACTAGTTTGTGATGTTGTTAATTTTCATATACTATTATTTTTTGATTCATATTTGTGTTTAAATCCATTATTATAAATATATATAAAAATTATTAGATTTTTATAAATCTGACACACTTGAGTATAATTATTTTATGTTGGAATATTCAGGTCAATTGACTATGTATTATATGCTGGCACACTTCTTGGGGAGTTTAGCGGACAAATAGATTCATTGTTTGTTTTGAAAGTTCATACAAGTACTAGTAAATATCCTGATCAGTTATTCTAGAAGAATATCATTATTTTCAGTGTGGGTTAGGTTCCCAACACTAATAGAAATTGATATTGGAGAATATAAATGTCATTTATCTATGTCTTTAGGGGCATGAGTCATATCATTTTATTTTTCTAAGTTTTACATTTTATATATGGTATTCACTTCATTCATACAGTACTAGAATTATATATTTGTAATAAAATTTAAGAGATATGGTTTTTTCTATTTATGACTTTGGAATATGCCGATTTATAATCCTAGAGCTAGGATCTAAGATATCGTGCGATTATAAGGCCCGGTGTTCCCAGAATAAATTTTATAAAAATATTAAATTTTTAATACTATTCACATGATGAAAATGGGATATCTCATAAATAGTAGATCCGATCTGAATTATGAGACCAAGGTTGGGTCCAGAATACAGCTTTTACCCTAGGCGCAATATAAAATATGCCGACATGGGACATTTGGACCCCTCTATTTTTAGAGATATGTTAAATGGATGTAATAATATATTAATTCATTCATTTAATAGATCTAACCCAAATAAATTTCAAAAGGTAACTTAGATTGGACTGAGGAAACAGTTGAATCCAGAGCTTGGTATTTACCCTTGAAAGGGTATATGTTTTTTCAATTCTGAACTTCTATAGAAAAAGGCCAAGAGGTAAAAACATTAAATAAAATAATAACATAAAAGTATATTATTTGAAAAACCACAATGAATAAAATCTGAAGAGAGACTCAGATTAGAAATCTGAGACCACCCTTCAGTTTGTAGCATGGTGTTTCCCCTAGGGGTAAAATTAATTGAGAGGTAATGGGAGATTCAGTGTTTACGACCACTAGAAAGCTCTTATAAATTGGAGTTTAGAGAAATGATCCAGAGTTAGCTCATTTCTCTCTTGGATAGTGGAACTCTGGAAAAAATCAATTGAATGTCAAAATTTCATCAAATCATAATGAAACATTCGGTTAAGGTAGATCATAGCATAGAGAACACAACAACAGGTCCAAATTCGAGGTAGGATTTATAATTTGGATTCCAAAGATCACCGTTTTAAATTCTATTGTTGAAAATCACTTTTGATTGTCTTTTCTGAATTTAAAACTTTCATTGATGGCCAAAATAACAATGACCATCAACTGTTTAATTGATGGATCATCCATTCTTCAATGTTCATTACAATATTCATCGCATAACTTTGTTCCGCTCTGGATCGACATAAAAACATCAAGAAGATCATAAATCAGGGAAGGTCATAATCCCTGGATTCTTGATCTATGAAGGTTTTATGTTTTTGTAGCTGGAGGAGGTGCTCCCGCTAGCAGAAGTAGCTATTAAATTTCACCACATCAAAAAAATGATGTTTTTCTGTGCATTGTAAGGTGTAGTGATGGTCTCATATAAAGGACCACTGATCTGGTCTTTGAAGCATTTTGGGAAACCAAGGTGCTCTTGGTGGCCCACGGAGGAGCCACGGGGTAGCAAGAGACTACTGTGGGACGGCGACGGTCTGGTGGGAGCCAGCAGGGCTTCTAGGGCGGTTGGGAGGTTCACCATGCACGCAGTGTGGAGGCCGACGATCGGGGGGCTGGGCTGTCTTAAAATACTTGTATCTTATGAACATAGAGTCCTTTTATCATTCCATTTATGGCCAAACGTCCCTCTTAATGAGAGAAACCTTTTGAGGCATGTTTGAGTAATATTTTTTTGGTCTTAGAGTTGGGTGGTACATAAAATCCGTTTATAATAATAATAATAATATAATTATTAATTTTTGAGAAATTCACATCGGACTGTACGTATGCATATGATGTTTGATTGATTCACCGTAAGAGGCATTCTGACTCTGGAGTTGAGACAGACTTTTCAAGAATAATTTTAGAGCTTAAATCAAATGTTTTTATGTGGGCCCTATGAGCCATGTTTTGGATGATTGTGGTGAAAAGTCACCTTTTCACCTAGTGTCTATTTTGGATAAATGAGTAGTAGATCATATATGTTTTTCTATGAAGATCCCAATGGTGTGATCTACCCGACTAAATTCTAGGATGAGGCATGTCCCCCATGGGATGCCTTTTGAGTGTAATGCAGGGTTTTACAACTTTTGCATCAGAAGACCGTTTGGGGAAAGTAAATATTGTACCTTGAATTTCTTTTTCTGTAAAGATATCAATGGTGAGATATGTTTGGATGTGAAGATCCATTTCGTGATCACTAGTGATCGAGCACCGAATAGGTTATCGTGGTGAAAAGCACCCTTTTAACTAGTTGTACATTTTGAACAAATGAATTGAAGATCCAGTGTGTTTTTATATGGGGATCCCAATGGCATGATCTGTGTGAAGTGTTTCGGGATCAGGGTATGAGCCCAAGGAAGCAACAATAGTGTATGACATTGGGAGATGCAACATTTTCATCAGGAGTCCAGTTCAGATGAATAAATTGTCAACCCGGTGGATTTTTTCTCAAAGATCACAGTGGTGCAACCCGTTTGTCCATTACGGTCCATTTTAAAAAAAAGTTAGTGAAATTATGACATTTCCCTTCAGATCATAGGTGATCATCATGCACTCATTATTATTTCTGGATAGAGAATTCATGTAATCTAGCAGTAATGTGGTGCGCCTAAGGGTACATGTTCATGGTTTGGTACACAAGAATGGATTGGTACATCGCCAGTCGATGAGGTGGGGGTCACACGTTTTGTGGGCCCACATGCATCGTGTAACACCTTACGAATCTTCTACCTCCCATATCTCTTTCTTCGAAACTCAGATTTTGGGCTTGTGGATAGCATATCCTGTTTGTTTTTCCACATAGAACATGATGGTTCCCTCTTTAGTGGCCTTCGACATATGATGTGAGATGTTCAAAGTGAAATACCGATCTGAGGTTACACTCAATGTTCTGGGGGGAAAAATGTTTGAGGCAATTCACGATGATGATAGTGATGGAAGTGATGTTTTGAGAATCACTAGAGTAGTACTAAATTACCCTCCTGTGTAGCTGGGTGGTGAGGTTTTCCATTCTATCTTCAGGACTTACCATCGACCAGGTCTTGTCAGTGATGTTTTTCATTTACTCTATTGGTGATACCCTCTAGTACGGCTAGGCAGTCAGGTTCGTCATTCACTCTTTTGGACATACCCTCCAGCGAGACTGGGCAGTGAGGGTTGACATTTTCTTTTTAAGGATTACCCTCCTATGCATTTGGGAAGTGAGGTTCACTGGTTACTCTTTTTGGACATACCCTCTAGTGTGTATGGGTAGTGTGGTTCATCATTTACTCTTTTGGGCTTACCCACCAGGTGGGCTAGGCAGTGGGTTTTTCGATGAATCTTCTTAGAATACCCTCCAGCAGGGCTGGGTAATGGGTTCACAACTTTATGACACAATCTCTCAACTATGAAGCACAATGAAGAGACATCCATGATATGAATTTATACTGTCAAGAAATTCGGGAACTTTTCCCACCAAACACATCCTTGTGACGTGACTAAAACCATGTGGGTGAGATAGAATCACCCAAATTATATAGTATCAAGGTGTGGTGATTGGGCCCCATTGGCTTGATGTCTATGAAATACATGTGGGATACTAGGAATTTATGGTTGTTACTTCTAGAACAATTAGAGACACTTCTCCAGGGCTGAGCTTGTGATAGAGAGATCCCTTTACTCTCTCATTTTGGATTCTATGGTTTCGCATGTGTGCACACCCTCCCACACAGATATATATATATATATATATATATATATATCGTATTTTAGTACACACTCATTGGGCTTTGGATACTCTCCTTCCAGAAGAGGTGAAGACACACGAGGTAAGACACGTTATTTCTATGACTATATTTTCGTGGTTGTGTGAGTATACTCTCCTGCTATATGTAGTGAAGACTTGAAAATAAGTTCATCCTATCACCATTTATATATCCTTGTGTTCAGAGGATCTTACTTCACTCTCTAGTTGGGTTGATGTCATGAACCAACTCGGGTCGACCCCGAACCGGTCACCCGAGCTGGCCCGCGGCATAGCCCGAGGGGCGATCCCGATCCCCACGAGCTGGCAACTAGTGTCGGGCATCAAAATCAAATAGGTGGGAACTATTTGGCACAAAATAGAATAAACTAAGTAGAGGAAAAGAAATAGAACAAAGGAAAATAAATAAAGAACAACCAACAACGCTGCTAACCTGACTATGACCAAAAATCCACGTGACCCAGTGGGTCACTCTCCAATACCATAAACAACGTCACTGAAGGAGAAAAACTGAAGCTGGAACCTGCAAAAGAATTGAAAATAAGAAAACACTACATGTGTGAGTATTAAAACTCAGTAGATTAGCCTGAAATCTATTCCCAATGCACTTCCTTTAAACAAAGAATTCATCAATTCCAGGTTTGCACTAAATTATATAAAATATGGTTACACACACTTTCATTTGTAAAACATGTAACAGTCCATTTCCCTTTTTAATTTATAATAATTTTAATGTTCAAGGAAACATGTGATTTTCATTTTAAAACATTTTGCGAACAATTTAGAGATCCAAAGATTAGTTGTTAGTCAAAAGGAAAAGCACACAAAACACACAAAAAAACACTAAGGGAAAAGGAAAAAGTGGAACAGAGGGGTGAGAAACTGAACTCAACCCCTCAATTGTCCGCCAGATACAAATAAACACTAAAAGAAACATGGGTCGAACCTAGGATCTCATGAACAATCCAGAACATAATATACATCTGACTCATCCTGAAGGAATGCCCTAACTCGATGACGTCATAATGACCATACTACTACCTGGTATAGCCCTGCATGGCCTAACCGAGGGGCCCATTCCCTATAGCAGCAATAACTCAGTATTCCCCTGCTATGGGGCCACTAGCCAGTGCGTGGTCAAAACTAGTGCAGTAATCGTTCTCAGAAGATTCACTCACTATGCCAGGTTCCCATGTCCACACATATAATAAAAGCGGGGTGAATCAACAATGTCAAACAATCAGTCATGATGCACAAACATCACGTAAATCTCACACAATCAATGCACACCAAAGATCACCCCTGAATGGGATTTTAGAAATAATTTATTTTTTTAAAATTCCAAGCGGGCCATTAGCAATTTTAAAGAAAAACCTCATTTCTCTAGAAAAAACCCAAGACACTTGTTCAGAAGAAATCATTTATCATTAAAACTAGAAGTACATTTGAAATTCCGTGAATTATGTTTAAAGGCCAAGCAAATATTCTTTCAATACTGGGTGTACGCTCGTCAAGAAAATGTTTCAAGTGTTCGGTATAAAAAAACGGCTCTTTTCACACCAAATAATCATTTAAAAATTTATTATCATATACTATTTATCATTCATTAAAAATTAATAAAACAACAAGAAATTAATAAATTCTAAATCTAAAGGTAAGTGCAGTGGGGGACCTACCTCGTCTCGTTGTCCAAACACAAGGGTGTGACATGCTTCGCGCAGGTGTACAAGAAAGCGCAAGCTGATGACATCAATATCGCGTGACTACCTTGCGAACGTGCTGAAATAAACGCATAAAACCAAAATCACACATATACGGACTTAAAAAAAACCATACAAACAAACAACGCAGAAGAACCATCTCGACATGTTTTCAACACACAAAACGCACCAGTACCACTATTTACTAAATACCTTTAAAAAACCACAAAGTGTTTATAAAAACCACACAACGTCAAAATAACTCACTAATGATTTTAAAGAGCCAATCATACAAATTTTACTAAAACATGATGTGCACAACTTAGAAAATCACAACACACATCGAGGTCCAATTTTAAAATCAAGCGCTTCTCAAAAGAATTTCCATAACATGCTTTGCATTATTAATATTATTTAATAAACCATAAAAAGGATTATAAATACAATTTTAAGGAATAACCCACAATTTTTCACACACACCAAACTCGCTCAAAAACCCCTTTTTCGGTCAAGTGCACACCCACATCGTATCAAAACAGGAAACGTACCAATTGCATGACCAAAATAAAAAATTTCACAATTTAACAAAACTATTAAATAGTATATAATTGATTTCAATCAAAACCCATCTCATTTCACAAGATAAAATTTATTCTAAAAATATCGAGTGTCTAAATAAAACTCAATAAAAGTATAGACATAAAGCAATCGATGAAATCTAAATTTAGAGAAAAAGCGCAAAGTGTTCCTACCTCAATTCCAATGCGGAATAAAAACACATACCCAAGACTAGTGCACGATCTCATTCGCACCTCATCTGGATGATTCGAAAGCATAAACAAACCCTTATCCATCAAAACAAACCCTAAAACAATGACCCGAGCAAAAAATATCAAGGTCGGACCTCAAACAACTCAAACCCCACAAATAAAATCTCAAAGAACAAAGAAAAAAAACCTAGCAAGGAAGGAGGAAAGAAAAGAAAAAAAAGAAAAAAAATACCAATGAGGGGTGGCTTCCGGAGAGGTGAAACTAGATGGGGGTTGTGCACATAGGAGGGAAAGGGGTGGTCACGGGTCGTAGGTGTGCGAAGGACGGTGTGCGAGAAGGTGAGCGGGACAGTGCTGCGGAGGCCGGGAGGGTAGTGCGGGGGCATGCCAAGGGCAGAGGGACGTGCTGGGACTAGCAGAGGAGTGACAGACTTTGGGGGAGGAAAAACTGGAAAGACGTCTGGTAGGGGAGGCAAGCTGGACATGGGCGGAGGACCCGGCCAGAATCTCCAGACGAGGGCAGGCGGACGACGGAGGGCCAACGGGGAAGAGGTGGCTGGTGTGCCGAGAGGAGGCCAGTGAAGGAGCGGGGGACGCCAATGGTCGGGCCGCGCGAGCGATGGGGTAGGCCGGGGAGGGGAAGATGGCATGGAGGAGAGGACCAAGGGGAAGCCTGGTGTGCACGGGGTTGCTGGAGCGGGTGTGGGAGGGTGATGGAGAGGGGCTGGCGGCTGAGCGAGGTAGAGGAAATGCTGCGGGCGGATGCAGCTGGGCGAGGCGGATGGAGCATCGGGGTGGCTACGGTCGGGCGAGGCGGAGGGAGACTGGCAGGTGACGCGCCGTAGGAAGAGAGGATAAAAAAATGGGGAAGAGAAGGGGGGCTGCGCTGGTGATTGCGGTTAGGGACATTTTTTTCATTGAAAAAAATAAACTAATTATAATAATAAGACTAATAATAATAATAATAATAATAATAATAATGAAACCCAAAAAATAATAAAAATAAATTTACAATAATTAGGATAAAAAAAACTAGAGTGACAATATTAAAAAAAATTTATTTAACAAAAAAATAATAATAAGATTAATTAGAATAATTATGAAAATAATAAAGGGGTAAATAAATCCTGACACCTGGGCTGACTGCGCGGCGACCGCCAACTGCATGGAGGCCACACACGTGCCCGAATCCCAATAAAGGCGTTGAAAGACAACAAATTTTAATCTGGGGCTCAGCCTGGACCTCGGCGTGAATTCCCGAAACCAAGAAATAAAATAAAGAAATAAATATATAAATAATAAAATTAAAATAAAGTGAGGTTGTGACAATTCTCCCCACTAAAAACACTTTATGCCCCCAGAAAGTCACCCACCTGAACGATGGACCAAAAAAGAATCCATGCCCAAATAAAACTAGAAGAAACCACAACATAAGAGAATGGGAGAACACGAGAGGGTTCTACCCACCACAAGAACTCAACTAGCACAGAAAATGAACACTTAAACATACCACCTTGGGAAGGGGGGGGGGCGACACAGGAACTCCCAACCGATCCAGACTAACCTCTATAACACGAGCGAAACAAAACCTCCGCCAATTTTTTTTAACTCTGGACTCAGACCAAAGGAAGCCTTAACGTGAGAGAAAAACCCCTGAACAGAACTTGACCAAAGTGGTAAACCCGAGCATAACCCCAAACCTGAACTCCTTCGCAGGCACTTATATCTCCAAACGAACAACGCTAAACAAATATTAACTCATGCATGGTCCAAAAATACATTTAAGAAAAACGCACGATCTAGAACAACATAATCAGACAAACGTGACTGTTTGGATTATAAACGAACATGTTCACCCCCACCTCATGACGACACAATGGACCTACAATGACACAAAAACATCAACAGTGGAAGAACGAGAACATAAGGACTTTAAATGTTTTATTGGAAACACAGAACACCAAAACCCGAACTGTGGCTTCACACCCCCGTCAACTCCTGACTGCTCGCGAGCTTCACCCCAAGACCTGTGGCTGGGGCTCTGATGGTTGAAGCATCTCCTGCCTCACAGTCAAGCAATGGAGTCTTCTGGTCATAGTGTCTTCCTCTAGCGATGCCCCCTACAATGCTTCTCTAGATGATCCAGACACCCTCAATGATGTCACATCTTTAGAGGGATGTGACATGATGACTTGTATTCCCTAAACATCCGTACTGATGGTACACCATTAGATGGTCCGACGAACTGGATGCTAGAGGCACTGAAAAGAACTATTTAGAAACAAATTCACTTGACACACTTTTATCATCAGATGGGGGACCTTCATCAGCAACGAGATACTGTGGATTGCCAACTGTTTGCACTCCAGAGAGCAACTCAGCTAAGAACACCTTGCACACCATCTTCTCAAAAGAGAAGCTCCCAAAAAGGGAGGACTCACTCCTTAATCTCTGGACAAAGTCCCCTGATGAAGGGAGGAGTCTTCTTCAAATCCCGCGACACTACCCCGGAAAAAAAGAGACACCAGATCCTTGAAATGGTCAACATACACTTTCACCATCTGCTGGCCATGTTGAACACGCATGGGATCTTCCATTTTCTTCGTCATCACTTCCACAAGTGTAAACCATTGAACGAAGACAGATTTAAAGACATACCACATCATCCCTACTTACAGTAATGGTGGGGCGAACAACTCTTACTCATCCAGAGCTGGACCTTCAAACAGACCCAAAACAACATGCACTCAGATCGCATAGGGAGTTCCCAATACCCTGAAGATGGACTCGACTTCTTCAACCCACTGCACTGTCTCTAACAGACTCCAATCACCCTGAAGGACATACAACATCCGAGAAAGACCAAAAACTAGGCATGACTCATCTAAACCTTTGGGACCTTTCTAGGCAGCATTTCTGAACAACATATACAACATCAAGCCGAAACCAATATCAATCGAAGCAACATCAATAAAGAACCCTCATCCAAAAACAACCAGCTCAAGAAACCAAACAACCTCAAACACAACCCAAAATTTCCTGACCAAAATTCTTGTTCCATTTTAGATTCCAAAACCACTCCTTTTTTTTCAAAACCTCTTTCTTTCAAGACCAATTTACAAATACCAAATCCACTTTTCAAACCAATATCAATTTCCAAAACCATTTTCCTCTTTAAAATCCAATTTTGAAAACAAGGTCAACCCTTTTATTTCAAACACACCCAGGTAATCCCATGAACCGTTGCACATGTCTTCATCCACTTTCATTCATACGCACTAACACACTCTTTCCACACATCCTCTCACATGTGAAAACGTTCATAAAGAGTATGTGCCGTTTCACCCCAAACCATTCTTGACCAATCTCCAAGAAAACAAAAGTTTTCCAAACCAAATGCTTTCAATTTTTAAAACCCATTTCATAAATTTAAAGTCATTTAAAAGAAATCTGTCCCATTTTCAAAAACCCTTTTTTCCAATAAATGCACATACACCAACCAGAATGAAAATGACACTCAGCTTGCATCAAACCACCGGAGGGACTAGCAGTCACACCTAACCTGACGACATGGTAGTGGGTCATGCCCCATGTAAGCATCAACAACTAAGAGGAATTCAAACCATGTACCCATAAACCACATGGGTCACTACTCCATGTGATATCACGATGTAACATCAATTTACCTATGTTGTCATCCCTCAATCCAAAACAAACCAAAACGAAACAAAGAATCAATTCTCAGACTACCCCTGGTGACTCGAGGTGAGAAACGGGCGAGGGTTCATGACATCCTTCACATAACTACCTCCCGAGTCCTGACAATCCTAATCTCCATCTACCAGACAACCCAAATAACAAGGGCCTCCTTTGATTCCATTTTTTCATGAACCAACCCGTGTCGAACCTGAACCGGTCACCCGAGCTGGCCCGCAGCATAGCCCGAGGGGCGTTCCCGATCCCCACGGGATGACAACTAGTGCTAGGCATCAAAATTAAATAGGTGGGAACGATTTGTCCCAAAAGAAAATAAACAAAGCAACGGAAAAGAAATAGAACAAAATAAAATAAATAAAGAACAACCAACAACGCTACTAACCTGACTACGACCAAAACTCCACGTGACGCCATGGGTCACTCTCCAATACCACAACCAACATCACTCAAGGAGAAGAACTGAATCTGGAACCTGCAACAGAACTAAAAACAAGAAATCACTAGAGGCGTGAGTATTAAGACTCAGTAGGCTAGCCTGAAATCTATTCCCAATTCACTACCTTTAAACAAAGAATTCATCAATTCCAGGTTTGCACTAAATTTTATAAAATATAGTTACACACACACTTTCATTTTTAAAACAAGTAACAGTCCATTGACCTTTTTAATTTAGAATAAGTTTAATGTTCAAAGAAACAGGTTCTTTTCATTTTAAAACAATTTGCGAACAATTTAGAGATCCAAACTTTAGTTGTTAGTCAAAAGAAAAATCACACACAACACACACTAAGGGAAATGGATAAAGTGGCACACAGTGGTCAGAAACTGAACTCAACCTCTCAATTTTCTGCCACATACAAATAAACACTAAAAAAACATGGGTCAAACCTAGGAGATCGTGAACAATCCAGAACATACTATACATCTGACTCATCCTGAAGGCATGCTCTAACTCGATGATGTCATAACGCTCATTCTACTACACGGTATAGCCATGCATGGCCTAACCGAGTGGCCCAATCCCTATAGCAGCAATAACTCAGTATTCCCCTGCTATGGGGCCACTAGCCAGTGCATGGTCTAAACTAGTGTAGGAATAGTTCTCAGAAGATTCACTCACTATGAAAGGTTCCCATGTCAACACATATAATAAAATAGGGGTGAATCAACAATGTCAAACAATCAGTCATGATGCACAAACATCACATATAGATCATGCAATCAATGCACACCAAAGATCACCCCTGAATGGGTTTTCAAATATAATTTATTTTATTAAAGTGCCAAGTAGGCCTTCACCAATTTTAAAGCAAAACCTCATTTCTCGAGAAAACCCAAAACACTTGT
Source organism: Viscum album (assembly GCA_963277665.1). Classification (NCBI taxonomy): domain Eukaryota; kingdom Viridiplantae; phylum Streptophyta; class Magnoliopsida; order Santalales; family Viscaceae; genus Viscum; species Viscum album. The sequence continues at coordinate 723,428,367 of OY728157.1, read as the reverse complement.
TCAGAAGAAATAATTTATCATAAAAACTAGAAGTACATTTGAAAATCCGTGAATTATGTTTAAAGGCCAAACAGACATTCTTTCAATACTGGGTGTCCGCTCGTCAAGAAAATGTATCATGTGTTCGGTATAAAATAAACGGCTCCTTTCACACAAAATAATCATTTAAAAATTTATTTTCTTATACTATTTTTCATTCATTAAAAATTAATAAAACAACAAGAAATTAATAAATTCTAAATCTAAAGGTAAGTGCAGCGGGGGACCTACCTCAGCTCGCTGTCCAAACACAAGGGCGTGACATGCTTCGCGTAGGCATACAAGCAAGCACAAGTTGATGACAACAATATCGCGGGACTACCTTGCGAACACGCTGAAATAAACGCATAAAAACAAAATCACACAAAGACGGACTTAAAACAAACCAAAGAAAAAAACAACGCAGAAGAACCATCTCAACATGCTTTCAATACACAAAACGCACAAGCACCACTATTTAATAAATACCTTTAAAAAACCACAAAGTGTTTAGAAAAACCACACAACGTCAAAATAACTCACTAATCATTTTAAAGAGCCAATCAGAAAACTTTTACTAAAACATGGTGTGCATAACTTAGAAAAACACAACACACATCGAGGTCCAATTTGGAAATCAAGCGCTTCTCAAAAGAATTTCTAGAATATGATTTGAATTATTAATTTTATTTAATAAACCATAAAAAGGATTATAAATACAATTTTAAGGAATAACCCACAATTTTTAACACACACCAAACATGCTCAAAAACCCCTTTTTCGGTCAAGCGCACACCCGCAACGCATCAAAACAAGAAACATACCAATTGCATGACCAAAATCACAAATTGCACAATTTAACAAAAATATTAAACAATACATAATTTATTTCAATCAAAAACCATCTCATTTCACAAGATAAAATTTATTCGAACAATATAGAGTGTCTAAATAACAATCAAGAAAAGTGCAGACATCATGAAATCAATGAAATCGAAATTTAGAGAAAAAATAACAAAGGGTTCCTACCTTAATTCCAACGCGGAATAAAAACACACGCCCGAGACCGGTACACAATCTCATTTGCACCTCAGCTGCGTGCTTCAAAAGCGTAAACAAACCCTGTGCCATCAAAACAAACCCTAAAACAATGACCCAAACCAAAAATATCAAGGTCGGACTTCAATCAACTCAAATCCCACAAATCAAATCTCAAAGAACAAAGAAAAAAACCCTAGCAAAGAAGGAGGAAAGAAAAGAAAAAAAAATACCAATGAGGGTTGGCTGCCGGAGAGGTGAAACTGGATGGGGGTTGTGCACACCGGAGGGAAAGGGGTGGTCGTGGGTCGTAGGTGGCTGAAGGGTGGTGTGCGAGCAGGTGAGAGGGACAGTGCTGCGGAGGCCGGGAGGGTAGTGCGGGGTTAGGCTGAGGGCATAGGGACATGCTGGGACTAGTGGAGGAGTGACGAGCTTTGGGGGAGAAAAAACCGGCAAGACGTCCGGTAGGGGAGGCGAGTTGGATGTGGGCGGAGGACCCAGCCAGAATCACCAGATAAGGGCAGGCAGATGACGGAGGGCCAGCAGGGAAGCGGCGGCTGGTGCGCCGAGAGGAGGCCAGTGCGGGAGCCGGGGACGCCGAAGGTCGGTCCGCACGAGCGATGGGGTAGGCTGGGGAGGGGATGATGACATGGAGGAGAGGACTGGGGGGAGCCTGGTGCGCACAGGGTTGCCGGAGCTGGTGTGTGAGGGTGAGGGAGAGGGGCTGGAGGCTGAGCGAGGCAGAGGGAATTCCAGGGGTGGCTGCAGCTGGACAAGGCGGAGGGAGCACCAGGGCATCTACGGCCGGGCGAGGCGGAGGAAGATCAGCAGGTGAAGCTCCATAGGAAGAGAGGAAAAAAACAGGGAAGAGAAGGGGGCTTCACCGATGAATAGGGTTAGGGCCAATATTTTTTCATTGAAAAAAAGAAACTAATTATAATAATAAGACTAGTAATAATAATAATAACAATAATAATGATGAAACCGGAAAAATAATACAAATAAAATTACTATAATTATGATAATAGTAATAATAATAAAACTATAGTGACAATATTAATAAAATTTATTTAACAACAAAAATAATAATAAGAATAATAAGAATAATAACGAAAATAATAAAGGAGGAAATAAAGCCTGACACCTGGGCCGACTGCGCGGCGACCGCCAACCGCATGGCGGACGCACACATGCCTAAAACCCATTAAAGGAGTTAAACGACAACAAATTTTAATCTGGGGCTCAACCCGGACCTCATCTCAAATTCCCAAAACCAAGAAATAAAATAAATAAATAAATAAATAAATAAATAAATAAATAATAAAATAAAAATAATGGGTGGTTGTGATAGTTGAGTTGTACTATTTTACTATACATTGTTTTATAAACTACTCCCCACATCAGTACATCTTTCGCTTCTCCCTTAAGCCTTCAGGGAATCTTACTGAGTATTTTTATACTCAACCTAGCATGGGATTTTCCCACGCTTACTGTGCCTTTTTGGATGATGGACAATTTGATCATGACTTTAGAGGAGCATGGCGATACAGGGTGCTTGGACCACATGGGGTGGTCATAGATTGGGATTTAGGGGTAGGGACCTCTCTATATTTTACTTTTCCACCTATTGTGGGGTTGTGGAAAATTTCTAGTTAGGTGTGTATTTTTTCCTCTTTCCATTTCAGTTTACTTTAATATACTTGTATTGTTTAGAGGTTGATTGATATTTATGGTTTATATATATAGTAGTGTTGTATTTTGTTTTTTTTTCATTCGTTCTGCACTTTTTCATTGAGTTGGTTGTGTGTGTGTGTACATGTTTTAGGAAAAGGCCTCCCCATGTTTGTTATGTCTTCGGTATTGGTGACTAGCCCATGGCCTAGGAAGGCGGGCATGGGGTCTTTGCAAATTGAGCCTTGACATAGGTCAGGTCATGAAAAAGTTATATAAGAGGTGGTTTGTTCCTTGGGATGTTGTTCTGATGATCTGATAAAAGGAATTATTTGGGTTTTAGGGAAATAGTGTCAACATGTCTCGAGAGTGTCTCTTATTCAAGGAAGTCTAGTGATGGTATAGATACCGACTTATCGATTAGCTAGAACCCTAATTAGCCGCTTATCGACTTGGCATGTTGAGACACTTGTTTCAAGGAACATTGGTATGCGAATCATATAGGATTGGGTCATTGATTGTCCTTTTCGAGTCAGACCCCCCATTGTTGATATATATATATATATATATGCTCATTTGAATACAGTACTCCTTGATCTTATTTAGGATGCCTCTATGACAATAGACATCCATGATACTTGATCTGGTTTTTGATGATGATTTTATGAGTGATGAGGCCTTGGTTCAAGATCCATCATCTGATCCCTTTGCTCTAGGTGGATTGGTAGAAGCACCTCCAGCTATTGAGCATCAGTTAGTCCTAGTAAAGGAAGCTAAAGATGTGGTTAGGTTGAGCGTGCTTTGGGAGTTCTAGTGTGAGATAATACTAAGGGTTTGTGGTAAGACATACTCTTAGGCGATGAAGGGTTGGTTAATGTTAGTAGTTACCCTCTTTAGGCTAGTTCGGGCACCAAATGATTACATTGAAACATTGATAGGGAGTATTTTTTTTCATGGAGTAACTTGTCATTAATAGAGCCAGGATAATCAGATGCACAATGATTCGGTAATCTCATAGGATGACTTCTAGTAGCTGTTTCATGAGGTGTAAAACCCATCCTACTTATTTTCAATTAAGTTTCAAGATTTTCTAGAGATTCATCCGGGTTGGATGATAGTGGATGAGTAGGAAACTATGTTCATAGACCTTGAAGAATACTCTATCAATGTGATCCATGATGGAATCTTATGGGCATATAAGTATGAGTAGGGTCTCCACAGAAAATATTCATGCTAGTATATTGCCCTTGTGCATCCCCACCTTACTTGGGGCGATGGAGTAGGCACTAGTGACAGAGATATTTTTGTCATAGGGGTTCTAGTTGGCTGATTTTGGTAGTGGGAACAATAGTGTTGGGAAGTCTTCCATAGTTAACAGACATTAGTTGGTAGGCCCTCGACATAGGAGTCCTCCACTTGATAAGACTCAGGAACATGGTCGGGGATAACATAGTGCACCGGGATAGCCCATGGAGGGCTAGTCCAATTCTTGTGATGGGTGATTTCATGTGGCACAAGACTAAACGACCAGATGTGTTACGCTTCCAAGACAGTTCGTAGATGCACCGCCACAACAGAGGAAATGTCATGATTAGGGATCTACCAGGAGGGGGAAAGGTGGTATCTAGGGAGGAGGTGTTGGTAGATGATTAGGAAAAATTTTGTTTTTGGATGACATTGTGAGGTCCTTCAACCACTAGGCAGCCCACATATGGCTCACAGAGCTACTGGTCGAGGATACGGGCATCTGCATGCTATGGATATCTACAATCTGATAACACATGGGATGATAAGAGGTACAATCATTGTCTTTTTTACCTTTTTCAATTGTACTTGATAGCCACAATGTGATGTACTCTATTTAGCCAACTCTTTTCTTGAGGGGTTACTGAGGGTGACATGGGACATTGTTGTAATGGTGTGTCATTTATGTTAGATTTAGCTTTGAATACACGAGAAAGAGGGGTTCTTCCCACACTGAGAAACTTTTTTCTGATGCGGGAAAAAACCATGAGAATGAGCCAGTGCCACCCAAAGTGTATAGTACCAAGGTGTGGTGGATGGATCAATATGACATGTGTGTTCTTGGAGGGGTTGTGTAGTGGAGTGTCAGATATGGTCTTGGATTTTCTTGTAGAGTGTTTCTGTTTGACCTCCTTTTTCATTGGGCACCACTAGGATGTTTGACAGAGTTCCTGATATGGGGATTACTCCCTTTCCAGGAGGGTAAAAGATGAATGGGGTATGCCACATGATTCCCATGTCCATCCTCTTGAAGTTGGATGAGTTTACTCCCCCTACCATTTTAATGGGTACATTTCATGTTCAACATCAATCATGATACTGTAGTTATCATGTATAGGTCAAGGTGATGGACACCCCATAAACAGAACTATGCGACTCACTATGTTGTGATGGAAAAAATAATCTTATCATTGAGAATGGGGAGAAACATTCTTATGGGAGAGTGATTATGGTTGGTTAGACCACCAGTGTATCAGGTGTGTCTTCACCCAAATAGACGTAAACCTAAGACGACATTGCTGGTTAAAATTCCTATAGGACTATGACTTCTAGGAAGTCTAGACATCGGAAAAGGGAAATGTTGTAGAAAATTAACTTAACATGAGTTCTCATGCTCGCCTAGTGTGGGATGTTTAGTATCAATTAAATACCCTAAAACTAACCCTAATGGAGAAGGAGGGTACAGATTTTCTACAGTCAATGGTGTAGACTACATCTCTTCTCGATCATGTTTGGGAGTCTTGGTTGTGATGCATCATCTGTAAAATCTTGTGTGACGAGATATGTTTAGACATTTCACCAGATGGATATTCTGAAGGAGAAATCATGAGACCCTATTTTAGAGAAAAACCATGATTCTGGTAACGATGTGGAATGTAGAGGTTCAATTGGTGAAGTAAACTATCCCTTCAGTTTCCTTAGGCCGTTTATAATCAGAAAAGAGAATGCGAGTTTTTCTACTCCCTTGACCTTCGCTTGAATAGTTGGAGTGGGAACACAATGTTTTCCCCTTCTCGTAGCTGATGAGATACATGTGTGTTCCCACACAAGTCCTCAAAAAGAGAATACTATATGAGGATGAACCAACCATTTGGTTTGGATGTTGTGTCAGTTTAGTAACATGTAGGTTTTCTGTACAGTGGGACAGATAGGTCGGAGCTCCGTATCCCATGATTTTTTTCCTAGTTTTTCTTTTTGGGGACGAAAATATTGAAGGAGGAAATGATATAAAGACCTGATTTTTTCCTTATAAGACTTTGGAAAATTTATACATATATTTCAGATTTAGGCATTGAGATGACGTGCGATTCAAAGGGACATATTGACATGAATAAATTTAATAAAAATATTATGTATTTTTATACTATCCATGAGATAGAAACATGATATCTCTTAAAAGGATGATCGGAACAGATTTTTGAGACCATGGTTGGGTCCGAAATGTGGTGTTTACCCTAGGGACAACATAAAATATTAAGGCGTGGGATGTTTGGACACCTCGCTCATTAGAGATACATTAAATGAATGAATGAATTTATTAATTCATTCATTTAATATATCATACTCGAAGAAAACATAATCCTTAACTCGTATTAGAAATAAGAGGCCACAGTTGAGTCTATAGAAATGTCATTTACCCTAGGAGGGGTATAATTTTTTTTTGTGCAGAGATTTTGTAGAAAAATTCATGGACGGACAAATCGTAAATAAATTAATTAAATAAAATTGATTTATTTGAAAGGATACTTCAAATAACTTCTGAATATGGATTTAAATTAGAAAGATGAGACTTTTTTTGAGTTCTTAGAATAGTGTTTTCTCTAGGGGAAAACTCATTTGAGAGGGAGCCGAAGATTTTTATTCCTCCACTGCTAGAAACATACAAAAAAGAAGAGTTAAGAGAAATGAGCCAAAGTTATCTCATTTCTTCATCAGATGGAGGATCTCTGGACAAAACCGTTTTGATGTCCAAACATCATCAGATCATGAAGAAACATCAGGAGTTAGTAGATCAGAGTCCAATAAACAGAATGGCAGAACCATATTCAAGGTAGGATTTATAGTTTGGATTCTTCAACTCACCATATTAAATTTCATTGTCAAAAAATAACTTATGATTATCTTCTCTGCATTGAAATCCTTCATCGATGGCCAAACTGACAACGAACATCAACCATTTAATTTTGGGATAATTCATTCTTCACCATTCACAATGTTCTTCATCGGCCAACTTTTTTCCACACTGGATCGACATCCAAACATCAAAGAGAGCATCGATCTAGGAAGGTAGTGATCTTGGGATTCCAAATCTATGACATTTTTTTGTTTTGGGTTCTGGTGGAGGCCCGGCCGTGAGTGGAAGTTGTGGTTACTTCTTTCCACATCGAAATAGTGATAGTTCATCATTTGGAGGCTCATATAGTGATGATATCATCCCGATATCCAACAATCGTGTCATATAAGCATTTTTTGGAAACTAGGGTGCTCATAGTGGCCTGTGGAAGATCTACAGGCATGGGGCGGTGGTTGTCTACCACGGGACAATGGTAGACCGGTGTGATCCATCAAGGTCACTAGGGCGGCCGGGTGGCGTGGCGCGCAGGTGCCGTAGAGGTCACTGGGGGGGGGTGTTGGTGGGGAAACAGTTTGGTGGTCTGTCCCAGGTGGGACGAAGCAGTTGGACTGGGCCGGTCAATCAAGTATGGGCCCAGTCAGTTCAGGTAGAATATAAATGCATGTATTTTCTAAACAATGTGTCAGTTTTGCACACCGTTTGTGTCCACACATCCCTATTAACGATATTGGACTTTTGAGGAATGATTGGGAACTTTTTTTTTGTTCTCAAAGTTTGAATGTACAAAACATAATTTATTCATAATAATAATGAAATTATTATTATTCAATAAATTTACATCGGACCATACGTCTGCATATGACGTCTGATTGACGCGTCGCCAGAGGCATTATGACCTGAGAGTTGAGGTAGACGTTTCAAGATGAATTTTGGGAACTTAAACCAAATTTTGGTTTGCAAACCCCACACGACTCATTTTTGGTGTTTGCGGTGAAATTTCACTTTTCAATGGGTTTTCATTTTGGACGAACGAGTAGCAAATCTTGTATGTTTTTTCTATGAGGATCAAATGGCGCAATCTGCCCAACTAAATTCTAGCCGAGGTGTAGGCTCCATGGGATGCCTTTCGAGCGTAATGTATAATTTTAAATTTTTTTCATTGAAAGTCCATTTGCGGTAATTTAATAGTATACATTGTGTATTTTTTTCAACGATCATAATGGTGCGATCCGTTTAGATGTACAAAGCCTTTTCGCAAGTAGTAGTGATCAAGCATCGATCGGGAGTTTACGATGAAAACACCATTTTCACTAGTTGTCCATTTTGGAAGAATGAATAACAAATCCTATGTTTTTTTTTGAGGGGATAAAAATGAAACGATTCATGTGATGTTTTTCAAGATCAAGGTACATGAACAATGAAGAACCATCTGTGTGTGATGCTGAGAGATGCTACATTTTCATCAGGAGTGCAGTTCGAACAAATGAATTGTCAATCATGTGCATTTTTTTCACAAGAATCCCAGTGGTTTGATCCATTTGTTCATCTGGGGAAGTTTAAATAGGAAAGTTAGTGAAATTATGACTTTTCCCTTCTGATAAATGATGAGATTCATGTGCTCATCAGCCTTTCCGTCTAGAGGTTCCATCTACTTAGGGAGTACACATGCATGCCTGAGGGTAGTTGTTCATGGTTTAGTACCTGAGTATTTCTAAGTACCTGGCTAGGAGATGAGGCGAGGTCACACATTGTGTGGTCCCCAAATGAATCATGGACCACATTACAAATTTTCTACCTCTCATATCTCTTTCTTATGAACTCAGATTTTATCCTGAGAGTATCCTATCATGAGTGTTTTTCCACATAGAGCTTGATAATTCCCTCTATAGTGGATTTCGAGATACGATGTGATATGTTCTAAGTGCAATGGGTGTCCAAGGTGACGCTTCATGTTTTGTGAACAACACCTATCTAGGGAGATGATCGATGCTGATAGTGTTGGAAGTGATGTTCTCAGAATCACCAGAGCTATACCAGCTTACCCTTCAGCATTCATGGGCAGTGAGGTTTGTCATTATCTTTTCAAGGCTTACCCCCCAGTAGGGTTAGGCAGTGAGGTCTGTCGTTTAATCATCCAGTCTTACACTCCAGTTCGGATGGGTAGTGAGGTATGTTGTTCTCTATTATAGGATTACCCTCCAGTTAGACTGGGCAGTGAGGTTCACCGTTCTCTCATTGGGGCATACCCTCCAATGCAGATGGGCAATGAGGTTTTTTGGTTACTCAATAATGATGTACCCTCCCGTGGGGTTGGGCTGTGAGTTTTTTCATTTACTCTTTCAAGATTTCCCTCAATATAGGTTGGGTAGTGGGTTTTCCAATGACTCTTCTAAGCATACCCTCCAGTGGGGATATATAGTGGGTTCACAAAATTGTGACATGATCTCTCGACTGTGAGGCATAGTGATGAGACATTATTGATGTGAGTTTGGGCTCTAAATCAATAAGGAATATTTTCCCACCATGATGCGTCCTTCTGATTTGACTAAAACCGTGTGGGTGAGACAAACCTACCCAAAGAGGATAGTATCAGGTAGCCTTGATTGAGACCCCTTGACTTGTTGTTTATGGAAAATGTGTGGGATGCTAGGCATCGATGGTGGTTACTCCTTGAACTGTTGGTTACTATTTCCCTTGGATGATCTAGTGATATGGATATCCCATTACCCTCTTATTTGGGATTCTTTGGTTGAGAATATATATATATATATATCATATTGAAGTACCCACTCATTAGTCTTTGATTACTCTTATTCCAAGAGAGTCAAATATGCACACAGTATGCCACGTGCTTTCTGTTTATATCTTCTCATGGTTGGACGAGTCTACTCTCCTATTATAGGTAGTGAAGAATCAATGAAAAGTTAACCTTCTCAGCATTTCTAGCTACTTGTATTTAGATGGGCTCACTTCACTATCTAGTTGTGTTGAGCTATAATATTTTATTGCTCCTTATTCTATATACTACTACATTATTCAGTACTCCTTTTTCTACTCTCTTGAAAATTCGATGCATACTACTAAGTATTTTTATACTTAGCCTTGCATGGGAATTGCCCACACTTAGTGTTCCCTTGAAATAGACTGATAGGTTGATTGGTACTTCAGAGTATCATAGTGATATATGGTTCTTGGACAACATGGGATAGTCATTTCATTAGATTCAAGAGTGGGCCTCTCTCAGTTATTTTACTTTTCCACATGTTTTTGTGTTTTGGCAATTTCCTGGTTGGTCATGAATTTTTCCCCTTTCCCTTTCTATTTACTTTAATGTACATTTACTATTTAGAGTGTAATGCATATTTTTGGTTTATATATATCAGTGTAGTATCATGTTATCCCTTTCCCTATACACTTTTTCATTGAGTTGGATGCATGTGTGTGTAAAGGTTTATAGGAAAAGGCCTCCCCGAGTTTGTTATGCCTTCGATGCTGGTTGCCAACCCCTTGCCTATGGAAGTGGGCCTACGATATTTGCCGCTCGAGCCCTGAAAAAGGATGGGTCATGATATAAATGGTAAAAATGGGTATACCAAATACAACCTTTTCTTTATAAACCCCAATTCTATTCCCCAATATTTGGTGATTGGGAGGTTCACCTATGGTCCGATGACATTTCAGTCTCATTCAATTAATGATCACTTTCCAGATTCATTACAAGACAAAAATAAAATTATACAATTCCTCAAGAATTTTTTTTACTATAGTCAACTGTGATATTATAGAACAAGTATATTATTATATTATGAGTAATAAAATTATATATTGTTTGAATAATGAATTTTATTCTGATCAAACATGATAAAAATTTATTCATTTATGTTAGTTTTAGTGAATAAACAATGATATGATTTTTTTAGTGAAATAATTCAACAATTGTTTGTTAATTGACATAGGATCAATTTGAATTAAGGAGTAAAAAATTTAATGGAGAAGAGGAAAATTACAAGGGTGGAACAATAACTATTTTATGATATTTGATTATTGTGTTGAGCTAAACAAACGATGTGAATCATTCCTTAATGACATGAACTGTTTCAATTAATGTTCATGTCTAACCTAAAATAAATGATCGAATCCAATGCTATTGTAAAAACCTATAACTTTATTATGTATTAATTTAATATTTTTTATATGAAAAATATTTTATTATGTACTTTCATTTGGTTTATAGGGGTTATATTTGGATCAAGCCCTTGTTTTAGGAAAACAGGCTTATGGTGAAAAAATATATCCATGATAAGATTTTCGACCAAAACCCCTGTCAAAAGAAATCATATTTATGATGTCCCTTCCACTTGAACTATACCACTAGGAAATTCACTAGATGTTAGATGGGTGAAAATTTGTTTTTGTGGGACTCTTAGGAAATTTTTAAATGTTAAATAATGATTTAATTGAATAAAATATTTATCAAATGATGGTTTTCCTTACCCTTCAGATCCAGGGAAGTGGAAAACCTATCCCTATAATTTTCAATAATTTTTCTACTATTCATGGATGGATCATATAAAATGGGATTTGATCTCCATGATGTATAATGTGGGAGAGTGATATTGGTAAGGATAAATAACCAATAATTTAATTCTAGTTTATATTCATCATAAAGTTCTGTTTTGTTGTTATAACCTAACGTGGTGATTTTTACCAGCTTTACGATCTCTTCCATTTGAGGATGAATTTTTCAGGGATTTTTAATGATTGAGACCTTATTAGTCCCTAGTAGGTGGTCCCAAACTAATACCTATTTATTATAATAAATTTTCTTAACTCCCATTTATTATTGACATAGAAACTAATTAAAACAGATTCTTTTGAACTCATTTATGATTGATATAGCTGTTTAGGGCCGTTGAGGACTGTTAATTGTTTTGCATATATTCAGAGGCCACCAATGTACATGGAACATACATAAAGTGATTCTCCCTATATTTTTGAAACCCAATTGGGAATTCCTTGAGTTTTATAATGAGAATACTGGACCAAATTGAGTTAATTTATCTCATTATGACTGGGGAATTTTATTCTTATCCAACGGTGATAGGAAACTTATGGATCTTTATAATTTCCTTAAATCCATGGGGTATTTGCATTGGACTAGGGTGATTTTTTTTATCACTCATTGGCTTAGAAATTTGAGTAGGCTAGTCACTAAGTATCGATATTGGAATGGGGAAGTTTCATAGATACCGACATAGAAATGTTCTAAAGATGATTGAATGATATTGAAACTTTAAATAAATTTACATGATATGATAGTAGACAATATATTTTGATTTTTGGTATGTTTTTACTATATTTATAAGAATGTATGATCTTGGTTCTTATTATGTATTTAGTGGTATTGATACTCACACATGTTATATATAATTCGTGATGATGGATTATATTCTATTTTGTTCATATATTTAGTATAGAATCATTGTGACTATATTTTCTCTATGTTATTCCCATATATAGCATGTCAGATATTGGATGAATGTGAAATGTATTATGATGTTGTTGTTTTTGGGATGTAATTCCAATGTAAATGAGATGAAATTACTATGAAACCATAATGAGTATTGGGATATGACTCTAAAAAATAGTATATATAATATTTCCCTTATATGTCGAGTTTACTTCCCATGTTGAGATACTTCCATGGAATGAGATTTGATGACTAAACCAGTGTCAATGATTATGAGAAGCAGTTCCCTTCCACTAGTGTGTTGCCTCGAGACTAGGGTTGTCAGACCCACATATGGGTCTTTGTGGATAGGTATATTATACAGTCTATTAATAATATACATGGGTCATGATTCTTGTTTTTATATGATGAATTTAGGATGAAATTACGATGAATATGGAAATGTTACTAGGATGTGTTTCCCACATAATAATGTTTATATTATGATAGGGGTGATATGAAATTGGTATTGAAATTATTAATGGAATTTACTATCCTTGTTTTGGTTATCATGTTATCACAAGAACAATATACCATCAACTAGGGATGTTCCATTGGACCATACTTCCAATGTGTTGGTACTTATAATGTGATGAAATTTTATCCTCATTATCTTTCACTTGGGATAGGTGACATTATTGTTGACTATATTTTTTGTTCAGAGACACCCCAACATTTACTAAAGAAAGCATAGTCACAACAGATTGAACGAGTTTCACCCGTAGTTGTGGAATATGTTTTATTGTTAGAAATGCATATTCACTTTACTTTTGATAATATCAAACTATACATGAATATATATTACTAGGTAATTTTTGGGACACTGATGGTGGGTTTCAAAATATTTTCACTCACTCCCAGTCTAATTTCCATAGTACCTAGGTAGAATTCACAGTCATAGGAGTAATTAAGGTCAAAGTACCTATGCACAGTATTGATCAAGAGAGGAACCTAGCTAGATAAAGACCTTATATGTTTTCAAGTCCCCATATTAGGTTATGGTGGGGATTAGAAGGTATCCATAAATTTCTTTTTCATGGTTATCAAAGGAGTGGTGATGGAATGTGTAGTTATGGGCATGGATATACTTAAAAAAATGAGGCCTTCATAAGTGTGATATTAGTGTGGATGGTCATTTTATAATCAATAATAGATCCATATAACTATAGTGGATTTGAAATCATATTAGGAAAATGATTCATTTTCAATGTTAATTCTAGAGTTATTCTCATCCATATTGTGGCTTAGGAAATGGATATGTTTAGGGATTAGTGGTGGGATCAAGTGTGGTATCAACAACAAGTAGTTTGGGTACTTCTACCTGATCAAGGAATAATGGAGTTTGAGTATCAATGTGCTTAAAGTGGTAAAAAATATAGTGTATCTTAGGGTATCCAATTTTTTAGAGGCTTGGGAAGTGTCTTGGGGTCAAGTCAACTTCATGATTTTGATATAACATATGTTTATATGATGAGTGACCTTTAATTTCTTGGGAGTAACTATTATAATTTTTTTCAAATTGATTGATATCACTAGTAGGTATCATTCACATATATAGAGGTTAACTATTATAATTTTTCTGGAGAGTAGGATATATAATCATGTTGTTTGGGACCAAACCATTGAAATTTGGGGACAATTTTTCCCTATTTTCTTGTGTCATTTATTTATGATGAGAATATATTTCATATTGACAATAATGTTATGATTGAATAGTTCGATGGGGTTTTCTAAAGGCTTATTATGGTTCACATCTAAGATAAATGTTAGTTTTGTGATTGATCTGATGTAAGGTATTCATCCCATATATATTTATCCTAATTGGATAGATCCTACAATGAATTGATAGATGTCTTATTTTCAAGAGGATTTTGATTTAAAGGCTTTTATTAACCAATGAATATTCCATTGGGGTGATCCTATATTGTTCACAAATAAGGTGGATGACTAATTACACCTATGTGTGGATTACAAGTGGTAAAACAATGATATTATCAACAATAAATATCCTTTAAAATATATTAGTGAGATATTTAACTTTAAATTGGATCTAAGTGGGTCTATATGGTTGATTTAAGATCACATTATCATAAAATGAAATAGTGGAAATCATATATCCCCCATAATATATTAATTATTACATATTCCATACATGAGTATATTTGGATTTCATTTATATTGAATAACATGATAGTTATGTTTATGGCCACAACGAATAACATTTTCCATCTGTACTTTGTTTATTTTATGGTGGTACTATTCGATGACATTTCAGTGTACACATAGTTTCAGCAGGATCAAACAATCTATATAAGGATTATTTTGAGTACTGTTAGGGAGAATCAACTTTATACAATGATTTTAATCTATCAGTTATGGATTTGGGTGGCCCATTTCTTGGGGAATGTGACATCTAAGGAGGAAATATTGGTGGACCATTATATGGTTGGGAATTTAGTTTATATTAAGAATATAAATATTTTATGTGACATATATGATGTCTTGGGTATGAAAAACTATAACATGAGATTTATCCATGACTTATCCAAATTATAATTGAAAAATATTTCACTATACATGAGTGGGAAAATTCACCCATTATATGATTATTACATGATATTATCCTAGGAGATAAAGGAAGGCCTAGAATCTATGTTTGTTTTGACCTTACCTGAGTTGTTTAAGAAGTAAACCCTCTATGAGGATTCATTAGGACATCTAATGGGAGTCATTATAATGAATTATAAACAAGTTTTTTACTTATGAATACTGGAAACGGAGTCTATATGATCAAAATTACTTAAATCATGTTCCAGATTTATTGGTGGTAATACATTATTAGAGATATTGAAATCACTGTATTTAGCGAGATATATTTTATATATATACAGAAAACAAGATCCTCAAGTGTCAATTTTCATTGAGATACCTGAACATTTGGTAGAGGATATTGGTTAAGTGTCTTATATATTTATAACATTGATAGGGTATATAACCCTTATTAAGGGAATATTTTGGACGATGCATTGAGTAGGAAGACTCACGTATAGGTGGTGTATGTGTCTCTTAGAGGGTGGTAGATTATTATCATCTTAATTGAAAAGTTCCTAGATGTATAGATGTATGACATAAGAGTGACCCTTCCATCCCTATGTATGGTATCCTCCCTTCTTATGAGAGTGAGGAAGAGTTATTAGTACGAGTTAGACTACATAGTTAGGAGGGAAAATATATTTTGAGGGGAACTACCACCTTATTAGCCTCATGATTCTGATAAATATCTCAATGTCCAAGGATTGGTTGTGGTCTTTATGAGCATTAAACACCCATATATTTAAAAAGATATAGATCCTTTTCAATAGTGTATACGACATGAAAAACTATTCTTATAATAGAATGTACCCGCACATGGCTTTAAGATATTTCTTTTAAAATAAATTCAATCTCTTTGATATATTTTAATACATGGAACACCATTTTTGAACATAACACGATACTCTATTGAAATTTTAATATTAAGCATGAACATTATTACAGAGAAGTTATGGTAGTGGGTATGAATAATTGGAAATAAAATAATAAAATTTTATGTCTTAGACATGTATAAAATATATTAAACGGGATTCTATAGATTATAAATAAATTGGGAACCATTTTTATAAAAGGAAATGTTTTTTGAAACACAATATTTCTTCTTAAAGGTTTGTAATTTTCACTTTTATGAAACAATTTACAAATAATATGTACATTTTTTAGAAATTTATATGACAAAATAAACATAAATTTTTTAAAAATTATATTTTTTTAAATAAATAAAAAATAAAAAAGATATAATACTTCTTTAAAGAAAAATTAGTTCAATTTTATATCCCAAAATAATATTTAGGTAATTTTAATTAATTTTATATTAAATTTTGATATAAAAAACTTTTTAAATATTTGAAAATTTTATTTTTGATAAACCGATTTATCATCATTCACGCATAATTTGTTTGAAATATAAATTTTCCACATATATGAATGGAAATTTTAAAAAATTATTCAATATTTGGAATCAAAATAATTTATAATATGTAATAATTTCTACATAATTTTTGACTATAGTGATTTGTAAAAACAAAATAATTATTTACTATGCTTAAGGTAAAAAAATTCGTTTATTAGGGGTTAAATTAACTGGATCCGGGTTGAAAATGACCCAAAACATGTAAAAAAGATTTTGTGGACATATTTATAGCTTATATATTTTATTTTATATAATTAATCATTTTGGATCCTTTTGGAATATAAATAATTAGGTTAAAACTTTTCCTTTTTAAAAATCACAAGTGTACCTCTGAACTCATTTATAATAGTCCACCCCCTATACTATCACAGTCAAACATAAAAAACCCATTGTATTAGAAAATATGCACCAAAATAAATTCATTAATTACCTTCTATAATACTATTCTCCTTAGATTTTATAAAAAATCATCCTAAAAGGATTTCGGTGAAGACCAATATAATTTTCTTGAATACGAGTTAACGTCCCTACCTGAGAAATTAATTTTATTTATTCCTCCACCTAATTCAATTATTATTAATACATGATGATATAATAAATTCATTATATTAAATAAATTTAAATATATTTTAATATGAATTACCTATATATATATTCTTCCATTAAATGTGTTACAAAATCATCATTTGTGCTTATGGCGGACCTCCACCTCGCGAACAGATGTTATTCATTTTCTATAACCACCTATTAAGGATTGATGTAAGGATGTATTTTACATATTTTTATGAAATTTATTATATTATTATTATTATATTATTATTATATCACACATATAGTCTTATAATCTGATCTGTGAGGGATACGATAACGCCGCTCATGTGTAAGATAGACTACTCCCCCACAACGTGATGCGATTCATTTTTCACCTAATGTTTAAATAGACTGAATTATTGATAAAACATAATTAATATATTTCATATTTATGATCTAAAAACAATAATAGTAATATAATATGAAATATAACTTCTTACCATCCTATCCATCAGAAAACAATAAGTTTGTTCATGTACACAAGTGGACTACCTCCTCGACATAGAGATTTGACATGTTTTTAATTTTATTTTAAAATTTATGGAGATAGGGATAGATTTTATAAATAAAAATGATATATAAAATTAAATAATTATATAAAATTTAATTAATATTTACTTTCTTTTCATTCTTTCAATTGATTAATAAGGAAAAAATATTTATGAGTACATATTACCTGTTATATCTAGGAATAATGGAATCAATTTTCTATATATTTATTTCTATTGCTCTATAAAAATATATAATTAATATATATGATATTTATACCAATGATATAATTATACAGATTATGTACCAATAAAAAAAGTAAAAGGAACTAAATTATTGAACCAAGATATATATGAAAATTGAATCAATTATCACCTGAATGAGTGATCTTAACAATGAATTTCTAGTAAACGAGTGATAAAAGACTATAAGTAAATAATATATTGAATGAGATATATTATTATTTTTATAAAATTGAAATTTAGTAAGCCCATATTTATCATGAATGTCGTTTAGAAACATATTAAGGAATACGAACAACTTGTAAAAGTTTCTCATCCCATTTTTACTTTTGGGAGACATATTCCATGTTCACTAATTATTTCGTTTGTGTGGTGCATAAACATCAACTTTAAAATGTTATATCATTAATATATTTATATTCATTGTATTTAAATATTTTTTATGTAATTTTCTTTAAAGGGATTATGATTAAGAAGTTACAAAAGTTGTAAGGGTTTATTTTACAATTTCGTCATTATCTGAGATTTTTTATGTTTACATCTCCCTTAGGGGAACTATTTCATATTTATTTCTTAAAATAAATATATTAATATTTTTTATCAATTCATAGTACAGTTTATACACACTTTGGTACTTAAAATGACTGAGAATATGATTTTAATGAAATTCGAATTTATTTATCTCTTGAGTCAGAAATCCATTTTCTTCAAAACCATTGCTTTCTAGATATATTTTCTAATTTTTTTTAAAATATATTAATTATTTATTAAATACGATTTTTCAAATTTTTAGGATTTAAAATTTTCTTTTAAAACGATCTTCATTTAATTTTCAAAAAAATTCCCATATTCCATTTACTAAAAATGTGAAACGAGTCTTTGTTTTAACATGTACAACATGAACAAAATTTTGACAATCATTACAAGGAAATACTTTAATACCTATTTAGAAGGTATTGAAAATATTATTTTTAATGAAAATTATTTTCAAAATTTATCAAAAAATTTTTTAATGGTAACTTTCAAAAATTATAGTTATTTTAAAAAAATGATTTTGGGAGAATTTTCAGGGTATTTATATTCATAAAAAAAATAAAAAATCTATTTTAATTACAATCCACTGATGATATTTTTTATTGATACAATAATTATTATTTCTCAAGATATTTTATGATCATTTTGACTGGGGATGTAAATGTTTATTACCATCAACCATTTTACTCTGGCTGTTTTGTGAGTACGTTTATTGATTAGGGAATCTATTAAACATTCTTATGTTGATTTTGGAATATGAATTTTTATGTTGATTACGTTTCATGCCTTTCTTATGGGGAATACATTTGAATTAGTAAGTTATGGTTAGGGCATGCTATATCTCCGTGATGCATCTAAAGGCCTAATGAGAAAAACTAGATTGGGTTTTGGTTGATGGCTTCCCCATTTATTTACATTTCCTAGTACAAGGCCTTGACGATTTGTTTTAGAAGACTAAAATAATGAACCCCGTCATTAAACATTCAATCATTGATATTCCAAGTTATTATTATATTATTTAAAATATCCATGGGAACTCATTCATGCTCATATTACTATTTATATGTCATTATTTGAATGTCATTCATTCCTTACATATTATTCTCATGTTACAGATTAAATGATACGTGTCTCAGTTATTTAACTTTACATATTTATTATTCCTTATTTATTCATAACTTATACTCTACAGATACCCTTACTATGAATATTATATCACCCATCTCTTATGATTTATTTTCCAATGGATTCCAAGAAGTGTTTTTTATTTGATATGAAGGGATTTATTATGGGGACTAATATTTTTCACAAAGAAAACACTTTTCATATATAATTTTATTCGGATATATTTGATATTAAATTGTGTTTATAGTTTAACTAGAAAAATAAATTATTCCTTCCTTTGGGGTATAATACCTTGTATCACATTCCAATGAAATAAACCAACCACTGGCTCTGGGCTACTATGGTTGGGGTCACTACGGTTTGTATCAATGTAATTTTAATAGTGAAGATGGAAACTAGATGCTGGAAAACATATATTAGGGAATATAACCTTATTATAGAATTTAAGGATTTGTATAAAATAAGATCTTAATTATTTTGGTAAATAAGATGTCATTTTTTTCATAGAAATACATTCCTTTTAGTATAATACAGGTGGATGTGGTTTTGGACAAAATGTACCTATGGGTGCAAACTCTAAAAAGGGTGCATTTTGATTCACCCGTTCACCACCTGGTGTATGATAAAGAGCCTTATTAATCACATGGGTTGACACACTTGGGGGATATTCTTAGGATAATTCACATTTTCATTACCAATAATTATGAAGTATTTTAAAATAATAATATCCCAAAGGAAACCATATTTATTATCATAGAATATCTTGGCCTAGATTTTTTTATTTACTTTATGCGTTTCACTAGTTTTTGGAAAATAAAATATTTTTAATTATGTAATTATATAATAAAATTTAATAAATTATTTTTCATTAGAAGATAGTGTACATAAGGGAAATTATATCAATACACATAATATGATGAGTAAGAATGATCATTTCATTAATGGGATAAATCCAACCTTTTGAAGGGAACTAGTCTCTTAAATATTATCATCATACAAATACATTTTTTCTTGTTCTATCAAGATATGGAAATAATTATCTATGTATTTTGAAATTTGATGGGAAGTCAGATAAGAAGAGGATGAAAAATAAGAAAATTTATAAGTTTAAGAAGCCAATGAAATATTTTACCACTTCTAATTATTATGTAAATAAAAATATGGTACTTTTATAAAGGGAATTTGAGTTTTCTGTAAGTATGGAAAGAAAGGCAACCCTGCTCAAGATTTTAAGGGAAAGAAATAAATTTCCAATTGTCAAAGATTCATGTGTAATGAAATGGGGAACTATGAAAATAAATTTACCATGCATCAGAGGAATACACAAAAAAGAAGTTAAGGGATCATGGTCAAACATACGATATTGATATAGCCTATGTGGAATAATTAATGTATTTCAGTATTTTTTTGCAATATATATGTTGTAAAAGTATTTTAATAATGATATTATGGTTATAAGAATCATTAAATGTATAATGATTGTACTGTAGTACTATGTTATGAAGGATTTGAGAGAATAAATTGAATGGAACCTATGAAAAAGAATTGTGATTCAATGACAAGTTGAAACTCATGGGAAATGACTGATTTATTGAAAAAAAACCTAAATAAATTCTCTATGTTTAGAAAATAACGAAAACTATAGGTTTATGGGATAGTATGGTTGACTATGAAGTTAATTAGTGATTTTATAGTTTATGTTATCACATTTGGAGTTTACGTTAGTTTTGGATATATGGAAAATATTAAGTAACCTATTATTTTATTTTTTTGTAGAATACAAGTTTTTATTATGGTTTTATGGTGATAGATTTATTTTCATATTTTGAATGTAACATTAATATAAAGTTTATATTGTCCAATAAATATATTTTTTATTGAGTAAGCTTCATTCAAAATTTTTCAGACATATTTTGGATTATCCTGAAGGTAAAATATTTATTAAAAGGATTAAATTGAAATTTGGTAGTTATTGGATAACTTTTAAATACCATTTTTGTTTTAGTAAAGATGGAAAGATTATATTGTTAATATTTTTTCATGTTATGATACGGTAATAGTTAATATTAGTCCTTTAAGAAAAAATAATTTCTGGATATTCATTTCGTAGAGTAATAAAAGAAGTGAAAACTTATATAAGAATTACAAAAGAATGAAATTATGAATAATAAACAGAATGATATTAAGTAAGTAAATTTCTTTATATTCTTATACAGTAAATAATGTCCTTAGCATTGAGAAAAGGATCTCAAAAACAATTGTATAATGATACCTTCATTTATGATGAACATATGATCTTTAAAATATATATAAATTTATAGTTTACATGTCTTTAAATTTATCTATATCACCAACTTTCTTGTGGTCAGTGATATAAAACATTCTATATAATTATTTATGGTTTTCTTTTATGTAAATATCTTCACAGCACACTTATGTTCTGATACATAGAAATTTAGTTATGTTATTATTAAATATGACCTACAAACTTCCCATTATCTCTTACTAAGTGGATGTTTTATTAACCATTCTCTTGATATGGGATTTGAATAATGATATGTTCAAATTTCAAACCCTTGTTTACTAATATAAAGATTATATTATGAGGAATTAGTATATTTAAGAGGGGTAGAATGAAACACCCTAATATTTTAGAAGAGGAATATCATATTAAATATCATATATGACATTAAAAACTAAGATTAGAATATAATATAACACCCTGAGACTATATGTTATATTTTTATATATGATTCAATCTCTTAAATAAATTTCAATTAATAAAACTCAATATTTGAATGAAACATTATATTGTTTGGACTAAGATGATGATGAAGGAGATGATGGTTTCAAGAGATGTATTTTTTTTGTCAATATTGTTTTTGATGAAAATAAATCAATTCACATTGATTTGGTAATAATTGTTTTTAGATTTTGTTTTATAAACTAATCGATTAGCATTATGAAGAATCAGTTTCACATGAGAATGTATCATGTTGGAAGTGAATTTCCATTTGTTTCACACTAGAACCGATGTGAAACATGTGTTTCAATTATGAAAATTCTTTACATATTTTTATTTCATATAAATCTTGAGTCATTTTGAGAACATGTGATACAAGCTTGATAGATTAAAGGGGGAGTGAAAGTGATGTTTTCAATCAGAAAAAATCATATTCAGATTGGTTTTCAAAACAATTTTAAAAGAGTCATATTGAGACTTATCATATATGCATGGAAGATAGAAAGAAGTGGTACTGATTGTTTTTTAAAAAAATTAGAAAACAATTGTATTCATATTGAATAGGTGGTGCTGATTGTGTTTCAAAAACAATCAATGTGGTACCGATGGAATGCTGGTACTGTTGAAAGTGGCACCAATGGAAGATGCGATGCTAATGAAAGATGAGGCACCGACTATTTTTTTAAAATAATTAAATTTAGGTAGAAGAAAAGGAAATAGATGGTGTCGATTGAGAATTAATCATATTTAGATTGTAATTGATCGGATATGGGTAAAAGAGAAGCAGTTATACTTTTCAAAAATTAATTGTATTTAGAATGTTTTGTATCATATCTAAGAAGATCATTTTTTAGATTGTATCATATTTGGGAAGATCATCATTTTCGTATTGTATTTATCATACCAAGCAATCTTAATTAAAATGATCGTAACCTACAATCGTATCCATAATTATCATAAATAGAATGATCATAACTAGCGATTGTATCTGGAATGATCGTAACTAGAATGATCATAACCAATGATAGAATCTGGTGTGATCATAACCAAAATGATTTTAACCAGTGATCGTATCCAAAGTGATCATAACCAGAATGATCGTAACTAGCGATCATATCTAGAGTGATTGTAACAAGAATGATCATAACTAGAACAATCATATTCAAGATGGTTATATCTAGACTATTTGTATTGATAAAATATCCTGATTGGGATGAGATGAAATGAAAGAAACATGAATTAATGGAAACATATAATACATTTCAATTGATGTTAGATTATGCTAAAGCTGATCCTCAATGATTTCAATGTCATGAAGGTAGTCATAATATAAGATTTTTTTTCTTCGAATGTGATGATGTGTTTTCTCATGTGGGAAAAGAGAAATGAAAATAATGTAGATATTGATGAATGAATTATCAATTAGGAGCCTTTAATTTAAATGATTGATTGTATCTAAAGTGGAAAAGTGAATTTCATCCATCACATTCAATTGGTATGGTATCAAGAATTTTTTTGAAAAAATCAGCCTAAATAAATCAGTTTCAGATGTTCGGACCCATGTATTTCTCATCAATTGTAATCGTATTGACATTTGAAATGGGATTATAGAAATGATGATATGAAGATTGTATATGTTTCAAGAAAAATCGAGAAGCATTGAAGAAGTCATAATTCCTCTCATATTTTGTGAGAAATTTAGTTTTCGGTGAATTTAAGTGAGTGGGAAAGTGTTTTGGGATTCTCTCTTAAACATATTTTGGGTCACCTAAAAAGGTTTGAAGTACATTGTACTTTTGGGAGGAAGGGTACTATTCACCATAGAAGATATAGAATCTCGGAGTTTTTCAGTGAGAGATAGTGATTCCATTTTTTTGTATTTAATACATATTGATGGAGATTGTATTCAGATGGGTTTGATATCTAGATGAATTAATCAGAATGAGATTTTCCATACTGAGTATCATTACATTAAATATTTCCAAACCGAGGAAGTTTCATACTGAGTTTCATCATACTCAATGATTGAAGTAGTTCCGATTCTAGTATATTTTTTCCTTTAAAAAAAATCGGACTAGGAGTATTGTTTTTTAAGAATTAGACTCTGAGGAATTAGAATAGGAAATGATCAAACTTAGTGTCTCATAAAAATGTGCAGGTGGTTCTTACCTTTCATCTAGGTAATGAATTGATTAATTTTATTACATTATGAAAACATTTGTTGAATTTAATAGAAACCCATGTAACATGAGTTGTTACAAAACAACTAGATTACCTTATTATGCTAATAGGATGCACATGTACCAGTTGTATTATATCATAGTGCTATATGAGTGTAAGAGTAATTCCTACTCGTTGCAATCCAAGGATTGTTTTATTAGTGTATTTTATGGTATTGGATCATTTCCAAACCATTTCAAGGACATTTATATTCTTATTGAATAGTGAACCTTGTAAATCTTTATGTTCATGTGGATGTGTGTGTAGTTTTTTTCAGTAGGGAATTGAAATCTCTAACTAGAGGAAAATGTTGTTTCAATTGAAATGAAACATAAAAAAAAGTGTATCACTTATTCACACCTTTCACATCTTAGTGATACATTACTTCGACTGGGATCTTTCAAGTGCTATTAGAGGGAGGTTCCCTTTGATATTCTTTTCCAATGGAGAACATTAACTTTGTGAATAGTAAAGGTATTCAGGTCTTTGATGGAAAGAACTATCATATCTGGAAAGATAGAATGTTTCTATATCTTATGTCTATCAGTTATGATGTTCGTGAAGCTGAAAAAATTGGGTTTCTTTCTATTGATGATAGCGCTCCACTTAATCTAGTTTATAAGAAGTTTCTTGAGAATGATTGAAAGGCAAAGAATGCTATATTATCATCACCATCTAAAAGTCAATTCTGGAGAGTAAAATTTGTTTCTAAAGGTAACGATATATGGAATAAATTGAGAAATATATATGAAGGAAATAAATAATTGAATAACGAAAAGTTAAAAATATTGATATTGATGTATGAAGATATGAAGATAGGTGAGCATGAATCTATGGGTGAATTCTCTACTTGGGTGAAGGACATTGTGAGTACTATCATATGTCTGGGTGAAAAGATGAAGGACTCTACAGTTTCTAAAAAGATATTGAGAATCCTACCTAACAAATTCAATGAAAAGGTTTCCTCATTGTAATACAGAGATCCTGAAACATTGTCTATTGATGATTTTCATAGTACTCTTATCACATATGAAATGAGAAGAGAGAAAACTATGAAGATAAAAAAAGGTGGATAGAGAAATTTATTTCAAGGAAATGAAGGAAGAAAATTCAAAGAATATTCTAACTGAATATGAAGCTGGTGATTCTCACTCTAAAAATGAGGTATGTATAAATATCAATGAAATCCTATCCTTGTATTTTAATAATGTAAAAATAGGTACAAGGAAATACAAAGGGAAACTTCCCTTGATTTGTTCTTAATATAGAGGTGTTGGTCACATTGTGGATAATTTTCTTCAAATAATGAAAGAAGAGGATATTGATATTAATGAAATAAATACAAGAAGTTTATTGATGAAAAATAAAGACAAAAGAAAGTAAAGAAAATTATTCAAATAAAAATAGAAATATTTCTTTTTCGAAGAAGAAGAATAATAATAGAGTGATGATGAATTCAAAAAATCCACTCAGTAAGGTAATGAAAATACATTAATTGAAATAGTGAATGACGATGATTTTGGAAGCAGTAGTTAGGAAGAAGTAGAAACTCATCTTGAAATGTATTCGGAAGAAGAGTTAAAAAATGTTTGGGAAAGATCAGAAGACTTTAAAATCAAAACTAAATGTAGGAAGATGAATAATCAAACAATAGATAATGTTTCACTGGTGAGAAAGATAATCCAGTTTAAGAGATTGATGAGTTGAAGAAGTATGTTAAAGATGGAAAAAATTGTAATGTGAATTAGGAAGTGAAGTTAAAGGAATAAAAAAGAAGTGTTGGAACTTTTCAAGTAAAAACATTCTGAAGGTGAAAAGAAAATTATATTTTTTCCAAAAATCTATCACTAATGTTGGTGAATGTTCCCTTAATGAGAAACTTGATAATGTTAAACTAAGTATACTCTTAAAGGGTGAGAAGAATAATTGAACTAGATTTGAAAAGAAAAATGTTGGTAATGTAATGAATGTGGTCAAAGTGAAGAATTTAGAAGATACAAATCATCCTGAGTCTGAAAAGGTTTTATATAGATCCAAAATAATTTGAAATACTTTTTATCCTATAATGGATGAAAAAAAGAAGAATCCAATTGAATGTAAAAAAAATATGGTTGAGAAATGTTTTCTCAATTATGATCAGTATGGTGGTTTTATAGGAAAATAATCATTCTATTGGTATTGATGGTATTATGGGTGATTCCATCACACAACAAGTATGTGTTGTTGAATAAAAAACAATACTATTATCACAGAGGTTATGAAAAAATTATATTGAGGGGGATTCAATCTCCTCAAAGGAAGAAAAATGAGAAGGTTATCTTGAAGATATTAGAAAATAATAATGTTAACATTGAAAATAGGTTCCAACCCCTAGAAAGTATCTGTGAAATATTTAAACAACTGGGACACCATGAAAAAGGATGTATTGTTTTGTTACGGGAAAATACAAATATTCTCAACTATAAAAAGTTGAAGGTGAAGAATGAAAATAATGGAGAAAATGTTCTTGTTGGTGGAGCTGAATTAAAATACATGAAAGGAGAATGACTCTAGATACTTGATAGTAGGTGTTATTATCACATGATAGAAGACATGGAATTATTGAAGGAAGTAAATGATTATAAAGAAGGCATAGTGACATTTAGAAATGATGAATCGTTAAAAATAAAAGGTGTTGGGTCAGCCATTATTAGAAATGAAAAGATGATATATAAAAATACATTTTATGATAATGAGCTAAAACAAAACTCTCTATGTGTCTCATCATTGTGTTATGAAGGTAATAAGGTTATCTTCATGAAAAATGGATTTGTTATAATGAGTGATGAATATGGAAATATTGTTACTAGCAGCCAATATTCGAAAGAAATTTTTTTATAGGTTGCTGATTCAAAAAACCGTTGTTACATAAGTATGGTGGAAGAGAATTAGTTATGCCATAACAGGATTGGACATATGTGTTAGAAAAAAATGAGACATTTATCTAAAAGAGATAGCATTCGAAACATTTCAGATTTTCTATAAATAAGATATTGGTGTTGTATTATCTTCTATAAAGGAAAAAATTTAAAATTTTATGCATAAGATTAATGATATTTGCTCAAAAAAAACATCGATATATGATCCATTCCAATATATTTGGGCCAACAAGAAAATAATAAACCCATGGAGATAAGTACATCATTACATTCGTAGATGGTTTTACTCGCATAACTTGTGTTAGGTATATGAAATAGAAATCAGATGTATTGAAATTTTTAAAATTTCTCATAATCAATGATGAGAATGAATGTGAGAATTCTATGAAGAAGTTGAGAACTAATAATTTTGGTGAATACATATTTGATGAGTATGATGACTATATTGAGAATCATGAAATTTGGCATGAGTATAGCTCTCCATAAACTCCCCAACAAAAAGGTGTTCCAAAAAGAAAAAATAGAAGCCTAGTGAAAATAGGAAGAACCATGTTACTAGAGCATGGCCTTTCTTATTATTTTTGGAGGCAATATAGAAGAAATACATTTTATATTCAGAACTATTATTTCTACAACCCTCAATCAGGTATGAATCCATTTGAATTGATTTATTGAAAAACTCCATGTTTGAAGAAATTTATAGTTTTCGAGAGCACTTGTATTATAATGAAGAAAGGAGGAAACTATGGCATGTTTGAGGAGAGAGGTGAGGATGGAATATTTCTCAGCTACAATACTAAAGGAAGAGGATATAGATTCTTCAAAAATGATACAAGAAGATCTGTTGGTACAATTGATATGAAGGTTATTGAATGCTTTTAGAAAGATAAACATTCCCAAGAAGACAAAGACGTTGAGCAAGTTAAAGAATATAATTCTAATAAGGATACAAACTATTGTAATCCTAATAAAGGAGAAGAATCAGACTTAGCTATTTCTAGAGATGGGGAAGATGATAAAAAATCTTATCCAAGGATGAGGAAACATGTGGAATCACAAAATATAATTGGTGATCATCATAAAATGTTCAAACAAGAAGAACAACCTATTCTTTTCCAAATACTTTTTTGTATTCAAAAGTTGAACTGAATGATGTGAATGATGATTTTGAGAATCCATAATTGGTTCAAGAAATGAATGAAGAATTTGATCATATTGAAATGAATAATACATGGGAACTCATATCTATTCCTGAAAACAAAAATAGCATTGGCATAAAATGGGGTTTTCGAAAAAAGATGAATGAAAAATATAGAGTTATTAGAAAAATGAAAGATTGGGTTGCATTTTTTATTCAAAAATTAAGGGTATTTGTTTTGATGAAACCTTTTCTCTAGTTTTTTGACATGAATTAATCATAATATCTCTTACTATTTCCACACAACAGGGGTACAAGGTCATTCAAATAGATGTAAAATCTTCATTCCTAAATAGTGATATTGAAGAAGAGGTTTATATTGAACAAAATTGTGGATTTGTTGTTGGAAAAGATGAAGGTTATGTGTGTAGATTGAAAAATGAATTTTATGGAAAAAAACAAGCTTCGAGGGTGTGGTATTCCATTTTGGGTACCTGCTTAAGGAAATTGAATTTTAAAAAAGGAAGAGTGG
Organism: Viscum album; assembly: GCA_963277665.1. Lineage (NCBI taxonomy): Eukaryota > Viridiplantae > Streptophyta > Magnoliopsida > Santalales > Viscaceae > Viscum > Viscum album. Next base: position 723,399,494 of record OY728157.1, on the reverse strand, counting down.
ATATAAATATTTATATAAGAGAAACTAAATAGTATTCCCTCATTTTAATTTTTTATATTGATGATATTATCTTCATTGGGAATGATAAAGGAAGCTATGAACGATTTACTGAAGAAGTGGAGAATGTTTTTGAGCTATCTATGCTGGGAGAGATGAAATTCCTTCATGGGTTATAAATCTAGAAAAATAAAGAATACATTTCTCTCTCCAAATAAAAGTATGCAAAAGAACATCTCAAGAGGTTCGGAATGAAAAATTCAAAACCTTTTACCAAACCCATTTCATTGGGAACAAAGCTGAGTAAAGATGGAAAAGGAAAAGAAGTCGATCAAAAAGAGTATTAGAAGGTGATTGGATGTCTATTTTATTTTACTACCTCGTGACCCATTATTGTGTATGCCATTAAATTATATGAAATATGTCAAAGTGCTTCAAGAGAATCCCATATTATTATGGGAAAAATAATTCTCAGATACATCATAGGCACAATAAAATTCAAAATCAAGTATTGCATCTCATATAATATTTACTTAATTTGGTATTCTGATACATATTGGGCATGAAATTTTGATGATAAAAGATCCACATCAGGTGGTGTATTATTTTTGGGAAATAATTATGTTAGTTGACATTCGAAAAAAACTCAGAAACACCCAGTAAGGCTTAAGATGAGTATTTCATTGCTACTCAATCCACTACTCAACTTATGTGGATAAAAACACAATTAAAAGATGTATGTGTTGAAGTAATTTTACCCTTTCTCTTGGGTTGTGACAATTAAAGTACAAAAAATCTCACCAAATATGTTATTCCACATTCTCGTTCGAAACATGTTGATATCAAAAACCATTTTATCAAAGAGAATGTGGAGAATAACGAATTGAAGTTGGAATATGTTCCAACATCAGAACAAGTTGATTATATTTTCACAAAACCTTTATCGAAGGATTCATTCTAAAAATGAAGTTGAAAATGGGGGTCCAACCACTTTAAATTTAAGGATAAGGTATGCATATCCGTCCCTTATCTAATCTTACCTTTGGATTGTTTTTTCAAGGGGTAGAATGGTTTTCTTTCATAATTATATTTAAAAAAAGAGAGAGATGTGGGTAAGCTATGAATTCATCATTTTATTGTGTGTGAACTATTCTATCTATTTTTTGGAGTGGTTTTAGGGAAAAAAATTGAATTTTTTTCTTGGGTTCATGATGAAGAAAAATAGAAAAGAAGAGGTTGTCATGATCACAAATTTTGGATAGAATGGGTTTTCAATCAATGATTCTTATTTCCAATAATGAGTTAGCTCACATTGGCCTAAAATTGTGGATATATAATCTATTTCTTGAGGTTACAAAGCTAAGTGATTTATGAAACATGGTTGAAAACAAAATACAAAGGGGGATATTGTTGGTACTAAGAGGATGATGAAGGTTATTAAGGTTTCATGAGTTGTATTTTTTTGTAAAGATTGTTTTTGAAGAATATAAATCCTGTCACTTTGTTTTAGAAATAATTGATTTGAGTTTTTTTATAAATGAATTGATAGGTTCTAGGAAAAATCAGTTTCACAAGAGAATGTATCATGTTGGAAGTAAATTTTCATTGGTTTCACAATAAAACCAATGTGAAACTTTTATTTCAATTGTGATAAATATTTACTGATTTTTATTTCATCAAAATCATGAGTTGTCTTGAAAACTTGTGATACAAGCTTGATAGAAGAATGGGGGAGCGAATGAGATACTTCCAATCTAAAAAGAATCATATTAATATTGTTTCTCAAAATAATTAGAAAATAATCGTATTCAGTTTTATCATATCTAGATGTAAGAGAGAAAGAAGTGGTATCAATTTTTTTTTCTAAAAAAATCATAAAATAATCATATCCAGATTGAAGAGGTGGTTCCAATCAAAGAGGTGATACCGATGGGAGATAAGAGACTGACTGTTTTTCAAAAAATCATATTTGAGTCTAAAGAAAGGAAATAGATGGTGTCGATTGAGAATGAATCATATTATGATTGTAATTGTTGAAATTTCGGTAAAAGATAAGTAGTGACACTATTCTAAAAGGAATCATATTCAGAATTTATTTTATCGTATTCGTGAAGATCATTGTTTTCAAATTGTTTCATATGTAGCCAGATCATTGTTTTCATATTATATTTGTTCGTACCCAATAATAGTAATCAAAATGATCATAACTAATGATCGTGTCTAGAATGATCATAATCTGAATGATCTTAACCAGTGATCATATATAGAATGATCATAATCAGAATGATTGTAAGAAACTATCATATCCAGAGTGATCTTAACCAAAATGATCATAACCAGCGATCGTATCTAGAGTGATCATAACTAGAATGATTGTAGCCAACAATAGTATCTAGAATGATCATAATTAGAATGATCATAACCAGAATGATCATATTCAAGATGATGGTATCAATAACATTTGAATTCCAAAAGGATCATGCTTGGGATGATATGAAAATCAATAAGAAATAATGAATGGAAATTTAGTGTACATTCCAATTTAAGTAAGATGATGATAAATCTGATCCTCAATTATTTCAATGTCATGAAATTAGTTATTATACAAGACTTGTTTTTGAATGTGATGATGTGTTTTCTCATGTGGGTAAATAGAAAACAAAATAAAGTGAATATTTATGAATGAATTATCACGTGTGAGCCTTTCATTTAAAAGATTGATTTTATATCAAGTGGTAAAGTGAATTTCTTCAAACACATTGTGGTATTAATAATTGTTTTGATGAAATTTGCATGAAAGAATCCATTTCAAATGATGAGAACAAAGTATTTATCATCAATTGTCATTGTATTGACATTTGAAATGGGAGTCTAGAAATGAATAGATGAATACTGTATAATATTTGAGAAGTATCGAGAAGTGTTGGTGATGTAATAATTCTTTCGAGATTTCCGGAGAAATTCAGATTTGGGAGAATTTAAGTTAGTGGGAAATTGTTTTTTGGATTCTTTCCTAAACATGTTTGGGGTCACCTATAAAAGGTGTGAAGAAAATTGTACTTGTGGGACGAGGGGTACTATTCACCATAGAAGAGAGAGAATCTCTAGGTTTTTCAGTGAGAGAATGTGATACAATTTTTGTTTTGAATTGAATAAATTTCAACAGAGATTGTTTTCGGTTAGGTTTGGTATCCAGTTGAATTAATCAGAATGATATTTTCCTTACTGAGTATCATTGTATTGAAGATTTTCATATCTATGATGTTTCTTTCTGAGTTTCATCATACTCTGGGATTGAAGTGGTCTTATTTCTACTCTATTATATTCTTTTAGAAAAATCGGACCGAGAGTATTGTTTTGTAAGAATCATACATGGAGGAATCGAACATAGATAATATTAGACACAGTGTTTCATAACAAATTCTAGCAGGTTCTTACCTTTTTTTGGTTAAGTAATTGATGAATTGTATTGGAATTTGTGTACTGTAGTTGAATTGAAAAGAATCCCAACTAATATGAGTGGTTAGAGAACAATTGTATTTTATTATTTTTCTAAGAGGTTTCACATGCACCAGTTGTATTGATTCATAATTCTACATTAGGGTAAGGGTACTTCTTACTCTTTTTAATCCAATGATTTTTTTCTTTGTGGTTTGTATGGTATTGGATCATTTCCAAGCCATACAAAGGACGTAGCTATTCTTATTGAATTGTGGACCTTATAAATTTTTGTGTTCCAGTGGATGTGTGTTGAGTTTGTTTTTTAGTAGGGAATTGAAATCTCTAATAGGAGGTGATGATTGTTTCAATTGAAAGGAAATGTAAAAGAAAAATAGTATCACTAATTCACCCCTCCCCTCTATTTGATACATTCCTATGACTGGTCACTTTTAAATACACTATTAAAATTTTATTATTTAAAAATAGCCATTATAACAGAGACATTAAGATGGTTGGTATGAATAGTAAAAACTATATTTTGAATATTATATGGTTTAACCATGTATTAAAATAAATTATGGATATATATTGATTATAAATAAAATATGATTTATTTGAAATAAAAATAATAATTTATCTAAAACTATAGATTTTTCCAAAAATTTAGTTAAGTCATTCTTCGCTCAAATAGTTTAAAATTAATTTTTACCACATTTAAAAAAAATTTACCAGAAAAAACTAATTTTTAAATCAAAATATCAAAAATATATTTTTCTAAATTTTTGAGTATTTTTAAAAAATTAAATTTTTCGTGAATAGTTAAAAATACTAGTGTAAATTAATAATTTCCATATCTTTTAAACCCATTTTAAAATAGTTTTTAATATGGTTTTATATGTTAAATCATATGAGTTATTTATATATTAATAAAATTGAGTTAATTATAAATAATTTCATTTTTAATTTTGATATAATAACATTATAAACATTTGAATATTTTCTTTTTTAAAAGCCTCTTTCTAGTCGCATCTGTCAGATTTATTTTAATTTTTTTTGAAAAATATTTTAATTTAATTTTGAAATATGGATTAAATATTTTAAACTGGAATAATTTATAATATCAAATTGGAAAAAATTAATTATTGACCATAATTAATATTAAAAACTCTAAAAATTATATACACATCTAAGGTAAAAATGGGTTTACCAGTGAGTTAAACTAAATCGATAAGGGTTAAAAATGACCCAAAACATAAAAAAACCCATTTTATTTACTTATTTAGACATTATGTATTTTATTATTGACAATTAACCATTTTGGAACCTTTTTTTTGGTGAAACATGTGGGATCACCTTTTTAATTTCAAAAATATAAATTGTTTCACTCAACTCGCTTATAAAAGGACACACACTATCCTCTCCTATTCACACATAAAAAAACCATTAGTTCAGAAATTTACTATCCAAAAAACTTCTTTAATTCCCTCTTTTAATCCAAAAAAAATTATTTTCCATACAAATATAAAATTGGTAGGATTTTGGTGAAAACTAAAGGATTTTTTCTGAAGATGACGCAACATCCCTAACTGAGCGTTTTATTTTATTTCTTCCTTCACCTCCTTCAATTATTATTAAAAATTGATTATAAAATAACCATAATATATTAAATATAATTATTAATTTTTTTATTGGGTTCATGACCTATATCCATCTCCATTACATTCAAATGGGTTACAAAATCATCATTGTTGTGTATAGTGGACTACTACCTCGCAAACCGATGTTATTTGTTTTCAATGACCATCTATCAAGACTAGATTTAATGATGTATTTTACATATTTATATCATATTTATTATAATTGCATTATTATTTAACTATCCCATCACATATTTTTTATTTCTTTCCATTCCCTGAGGGATACAACAATGTCACTTGTGCGTATGACGAACTCCGCCTCGCGAATCGATGTGATTCATTTTTCACTTATCCTTCAACTGGAAGGTAGTAAGGATAAAATTAATTTAATATATCTGATATTTATAAACTATAAATAATTCGTGAAATATAATATCACATTTAACATCTTACATTTCAATCCATTGGAAAACAATAACGTTTCTCATGCATACGTGCGGACTACTGCATCCATAGAGTGACACGAATTATTTTCCAATTTTTTTAAATAGATTTTAATTTTTTTTAAATTTATTAATATAACTAATATATGTTAAATAATAATTGTTTTTAAATTTTAATTAATATTTATTTTCCTTCAATTCCATAAATCTAGAAAAATTGACTCGATATTCTTGCATATGTACGTTCTATCATATGCTTGAACTATGTAATCCATTTTATATCTATAACGTTAATAGATTACACTAAATAAATAGATAATAAAAAATCATATTTATATTATTTTTCTCATTTTGGAGATTATTTTACAATTTTGAAATAAAAATCAAAAATATTACAGAACTAAAACTGTAGAGACCCGAATCTTGATGTACATGGACATTACATTACATTTGCGGAACACTTAGTACATAACAAAAACACACACTAAAGGATCGTAATAGTTTAGTGTCTTTGGAAACTCGGAACGTAATCTTCTAATCGTGGTGAAAGTTCTTCAATATCTCCCATAAAGGTCATCCCTTTTTCTACCTAAAACCTTTCTTTATATCCTGGGGAAAAGAAAACATAAAAGGGTGAGCTCAAATGCTCAGTAAGGGTAAACAAAAGAAAACTCAATCACATCATATACATAGCTTTTGGAAATCTTAACCTGCAAAAGAGCTCATAATATCATAACATGGGATATATCATAGAAGTGAAATGTAATCCCAATAATCATAACTTAAAACATGAAACTTTGTGGCATACACACATAATCATAGAAAATCATTTCTTGTTAGTCAAGACTCATTGCCAAGACTATCTTAGTGGACAAAGTCCCTTTCTGAATCGATTAACCCTCGTTTCAGTCCTGTTTCACTGAACCGGTATAACCTACCATTTCAGCCATGTCTATCTCATGAGATATAAAATCTTTACCCAATGCATTGGAGGGAGATATAGGTCCCACCCATCTTATAATGAATCCTTTCTTATGTGTGCCACATAATCATAAACCATACATCATAGCATAACCCATGTAATAAAAATGGGATTCTTAAACAACATGACATCATAAAACAATTCATATAAGATAAAAGAATTCATAAAAATATTTCCATCACAACATAATCAAATCCATGTAATAATAGGGATAAAAGCAGAACCCTTTTATTATCTTAGATGGAAAATAATTTTGATAAAATACTTGAACTCCATTCTTGAGGAAAATATCCTTTCTACTTCAAAAACATTTTTCCTTTCATAACATGTCATACGACTTTAAAATAAAATAAGTTGATTAAAAATAAACTTGAAAACTTGTAAATGAAGTTTCTTGGAAATAATGTTTTAAAAATCCATTCATGCCGTATAAGTTAAAAAAAACATTCTTCGTACTTTTGTCGGAAAAGTCAAAAAATACCTCGTACGAAAAACGACAAAAGATTCCTTTCGTACATATTACTAAAAACTCACCGAAGGGTAAAAATAGATTTAAAAAATTGTAGGTGGATGGAAATAATATTACATATTGATGAAACATGGATGTGGATGATAAAATACACCCCAGTAAATACTTACGAATAAACAATCTCGGATAAAAATGAGATTGTGATATTTTCCCTTACCTTAGGTCCAATTTGCTTCGTATGTGTCCGAACCTCCTGTATAATGATTTAAATAATGTCATTGACTTATTACAGAATCATATTCATTGTTATGATATCATATATGGTTCACTTATGACATTATATTACCCGTTCTTTTGTAAATTCCATGTTAAAGAAGCGTTTTGGGTAAAATCGTTTCATTTATCGTAGGTGTTTTGACTTGTTGTTCTTGACATCATTATTACTTATATCATGATTTACTTACTTACAGAATATAAAATATGATTTAAATATCATATATATTCAGTATATATATATATAATAGATAGATAAATAAAATGAAAAACACCGTTCATGGAGACGGTAGTCCGTACGTACGCATGAACGCTGTTTTTCTTTCCTTATTGTCTTGAAATGGAAGTAAGTAGATGACATACATATGTATATATATACATAAATCCAGTAGCTTTATAATGTCATATATTTCATTATTATTTCTTATATATACATTATAATTATTCTTAAATGGTTAACATGGAGAATGAATCTCATCGCGTCGTGGAGACGGTAGTCCGTACGTACGCACGAGCGATGATATCATTTCTATAAATATTGAATTGAATTGGAGTGGATTATACAATATATCAGAATCAATATGATGTTTTAATAACTGTGTATAGTTATTCTTTACACCATTATACCCATCCATGTAAGGTGGTGGTGGAAAATAGATTACACCACGGCGTGGAGACGGTATTCCGTACGTACGCACGCGCGGTGATTTCTTTTTCCGTAGGATGGATAGATGGTGAAATAGGGTTGTTTCATACTTATAATAACATATTAGTATATGATTGATACTGATGTTATTACTTCATAATGAAACAACCTAATAAGAAGAAGTGGAAGAAGAAATAAAGAGGAAAGAATTGGTAACGGTAATTACCTCTTCTTTGAAGCGCCTCTTTGAGACCTCCTCTTAGGGCACTAGAATTGGTCTTTGAGGAAGACCAGAACCTCTAGGATGTTGCTAGGGAAGTGGAGAAGATATTTTGGCAGGGGTTGGCCGAGCTTGAGTGCTCAAATTGGTGTGAGGAGGAGGGGGAGGAGGTGTCCTTTTATAGGGGAGGAGAGGGGCACCTTAGGAATATCTCAAAATATTATTTTATATTAAAGTCAAAATCGGTTTATAATGGTTCCAAAGGGTCTTATTTCTAAGCTAAAGTGGGGAGGGGTCGAAATCCTATCAACCAATAGAATTTAGACAAGTTTAGGATATTATTTTAACCTTATCAATTAAATTTAACTCTAAGTTAAATAATTTAACTTTTACCATGTCTTTTTGTTTTCTTTCACTATATGGTTAATAAACTTACTATAACATGCCAAACGAATCCCAAATTGTTTATTATTAATATATATATCCTTATCTAAGTCATTTGGCCGAACCTTAGATTTTTAGGAATACAATAACAATTAATAATATAATATTTGATTTAAAAACTATTTTGTGTCAATTTTGACACTATTTGATATATGATTTTTGTGAAAGTCATAACAGAATTAAATGTTCGAACAAAGTTGATTAAATCAACATTAATATATCATAGTAACCTAGAAAATTAGTGGAATTCATAAAAAATCTCAAATTACATTTATTTTGGTGTTTATAACATCAATTATGTCAATATTTCATTAATAAGATAATTACTGCATCGTCGTTGTGTCATAAATAAATTAAATTATTTTATGTATAAAAATTACAAATAAAATACCATCATGTAGGAAATCTTTTTATCTTTCTAATGAATATTTACAATCGAATTTATCTTATGTATAACCCCATATTAAAAATGATTTACTTATTAAACTTTGATTTTAACTATTTTAACCTTTCTTTAAATAAATTAATAATAAATGTCCTAATCTAATCCAAGTGGGCCTAAATGGTCATATTTTATTCCTAAGTTTGTTTTTGGTCGAATTACACTTGTCCAATAGAATTAGGACATGTGTTAGGGTAATAGTAATATCATATTTACCCTTAGTTACCCTATTTACTATTAATCGCGGTAAAAAAGTAAAAAGTTACTATTCACCAAAAAAATATTTTCATCTCATTGAACCACATTTTAGTCCTTGATATTAACCGTGTCTCTCGGATTTTCTAAATTCCATTCACAGAAGCGGCAAAATTAAGTTTTATGAAAAATTCAGTTTTTTTAACTACCACTTAGTAGTTTCACTATTCATCAAAAATTGATGTTTTTCAGAACAATGCCAAAATTTCATCCTAAGCTATATTTCATATTCTGAATTCAAAAATGAAATCTATTTTACCAAATTCATAACATAGAAGTTGCATTAATTAATTTTATAATTAAATCCCGCTGTTAAAATAAATAGCGTGTTTTTAGGAAACAATATATATCAAAAGATTGACACTTGATTATGTCTGGTTTAAATGTGAAATTACAACCAATGACCAACATTGTATTAAATTGTAAAAATATATTCTAAATATACTTTAAAACCACTCAAATTAATAATTTATCACTATTAATTATTTCGATTAAAAAAGTTGTTTTTAATTATAATTTAGTAATTTTTCACTATTCATCAGAATATGAAAGTTATCCGAAAAGTACCAAAATTTCACCTTAGGCTAAATTCGATACTCCGAATCCAAGAATGAAGTTCATTTTGAAAAATAAGATTTACAGAATTTTAAAAAGTGGTTATTACTATTCATAACGGCTAGTTTTAATAATATTTTAATAGCACATCGTTGTTTAGTGAAACTCAGTATTGCGTATTACACACGCTATCGAGGAAGGTCGCGATTGCGTGTAATGCAAGGCAAGACAAGGATGCATGTTGTGCAAGCTACTTTTGGTGTAGCGTACAACACAAGACATTAATAAAATTAAAAAGAATATTTCTTTATAAAATCTTGGGCTGTTACATTCTACCCCCCTTAAAATGAATTTCGCCCTCAAAATTCGTCGGGGTTATAAATGGTTTACTATTCGAAAGTTTCTTTAATAGAAACCCACATCGTAAAAAGGAATATCAAAACCAATCTTTAAAAACAAAAGTATGAAACGTAACGGTTACCCAAATAAACTAATCATTGGGTTTCCACATAGGTGAAAATATGGATATGGAAGGGAAATCTAACCATCATGTTCTGATGGAGAGTGGTAGAGAACATGGCTATGGAAAAGCCAGTAATCACAAATCCATAGATTTGTGATGATATAAGGTACCATCTGATTCATCAGGTATAAGATCACTAGGACAACATTTTTGGTTTTCAAGATCATTTCCCCTAAAGTTGAAAATTTGAATTAGAATAAATACTTACTTTATTTTGGTACAATCTCACTGTTGTTCGTGCTTTGAACAATTTCCACTTCATCTCTTAAATAAATGAAGTTGAATTTGTTATTCGTGAAGTGTTAGCAGATCATGTGATAGAATGACAGGTCATTCCATCTGTCTCAAACAAAAGGTTAGCAAAACTTATATACATAAGTCGATCTATAGTGAGATTAATCATATATGGTTCCTAAAATGGAATTATACTTCATATATCATACTTCTTAATATAATAAAACTAGTTTCTACTAAACAGGGACTTCCTGTAGGTCAGTGGTAGGCGATAAAGGCCAGTCGCACTTCGGTTGTGGGTTCGATTCCCACAGCCATGTCCGAAGCGATGGGCTGTCGTCCGTCCTGCAGGTTGTCCTTTTTCCAAAACTATATTACTATAACATCCCATCAATAATATCGAAAAAAAAATTCTATCCTTAAACAATACTAACATACGTCCAATACAATCCATTCCAATCTTTAGGCTTATCCATAATACTGCAGTCCACTCTCATAACATAGTGAAAACAATTACCAGAGATTTAATATCATCGTTGATCCCCATATATCATAAGAAATGTTTTATTGGTCACATTCCAAACATTCAAAGTCCTTAATCATGTATACTATTGAATACCCATTGAACCTTAGTGAAAACTTGAATGCAGTTAAAAGTTAACACTTTACACATACCAAAATCCTCAAAATTATTTATACTCAAACCATGATATCACTTAGTCCTTATATCAATCATGAGCTCATGAATACTGTCAAAAATTTCATTTTCTCGTTTTCCCTTCATTATGCGCATAATATCTCAATCACTTTGAATACCACATTAGACCAATACATAAATATTCCAATATTCCATGATACAACATTATTTTGGAATCCCATTACATAAACACTTAATCATTCCACCACATCGTTGTCATATTCAACATTGCCAATAGTGATCGCATGTGACTTCCCTTTGTCCTTTGCCTTAAGCGGTTGCTCATGTCGATCATCACTAACCCTTGGATTAGGGCAATTATTAGCATAATGCCCCATTTCCTTGCACTTGAAGCATTGAAGTGTTGGTTGTGCGTTCTCTGCAGTGTTTGCTTTATTCACTTCATTAGAATCCCTTTTTCCATTACTTTGACACTCAGCTGCTCGATGACCTTCTTTTCCACACTTAAAACATTTTCTAGTCCCTTTAAGACAATCTCCACCATGCTTCTTTCCACACTTTGTGCATAAGGAAACATTCATCTTCTTTTCAAGATTATTCTGAGATTTCTCCTTGAACTCCATCTTTCGTTTCTTGTCAAAACCATGAGATGGATATGTAACACCAACTTCTATTTCTACCTTGATAGCACAACACACAATTTCTTCATAGCTATTGAAGTCTCTTATAGCTAATGCCCTTCGAAGACTTGGTTTTAAGCCACTGAGAAATCGATCAACTTTACTTTCAGGTTGGTTGATAATACCAGAAGCGTATCTTGCAAGTCTTGTAAAATTTGCTTCATAGGTACCAACAGATTCATCGTCCCTTTGCTTCAGTTCAAGAAACTCTTTCTCCATCTTTGTTCGAAGAATACGAGGGAAGTACTTACTGAAAAACAAGTTCTTGAACTCGTCCCATTCCATGGACTCAATTTCATCTCTTGGCCTCGTATTCTTGATAAGATTCCACCATTGATCAGCTTCACCTTCCAAACGATATACTGCTAAGATGACTTTATCATGTTCAGAACATTGAAGAACTGAAAATATCTTTTCAGTAGTACTGATCCATTGTTCAGCCACAAGTGAATCAGAAGACCCACTGAAAGAAGGTGGACGTTGCCTCATGAAGGACTCAATAGAATATTGTTCCCTTCTCTGCTCATTTGGAAGTCCAGAATGAGTCATAGCTTCTGTAAGTATAGCAATAAGATTTTTCACTCCATCTCCCATAACATTTGTTTGTTCAGGAGGAAAATCATTGCACTGTCCATTGCATTGATCAACACTGTTCCTTCGGGTTCCAGCCATTGTCTAAAACCCAAAAAGAATAGTGTGAGAGGCAAAAATCATGCTAGGGAAAACAATATAATAAAGGGGGTGTACCTTCAATATCTAACATCTTAGGTTTAATTCTAAGATTGTTAGCACAATTCTAGGACTATAACCTATACGTATACTTAACCATAGAGACATCCCTAGACATACCTTAAAAATATCTCTAGGGATCTCACTAACGTTTTCGCATCCTAGTTTCCAAAGGTTGACTAAACCTTTCCTCTGATACCAACTGTAGAGACCCGAATCTTGACGTACATGGACATTACATTACATTTGCGGAACACTTAGTACATAACAAAAACACACACTAAAGGATCGTAATAGTTTAGTGTCTTTGGAAACTCGGAACGTAATCTTCTAATCGTGGTGAAAGTTCTTCAATATCTCCCATAAAGGTCATCCCTTTTTCTACCTAAAACCTTTCTTTATATCCTGGGGAAAAGAAAACATAAAAGGGTGAGCTCAAATGCTCAGTAAGGGTAAACAAAAGAAAAATCAATCACATCATATACATAGCTTTTGGAAATCTTAACCTGCAAAAGAGCTCATAATATCATAACATGAGATATATCATAGAAGTGAAATGTAATCCCAATAATCATAACTTAAAACATGAAACTTTGTGGCATACACACATAATCATAGAAAATCATTTCTTGTTAGTCAAGACTCATTGCCAAGACTATCTTAGTGGACAAAGTCCCTTTCTGAATCGAGTAACCCTCGTTTCAGTACTGTTTCACTGAACCGGTATAACCTACCATTTCAGCCATGTCTATCTCATGAGATATAAAATCTTTACCCAATGCATTGGAGGGAGATATAGGTCCCACCCATCTTATAATGAATCCTTTCTTATGTGTGCCACATAATCATAAACCATACATCATAGCGTAACCCATGTAATAAAAATGGGATTCTTAAACAACATGACATCATAAAACAATTCATATAAGATAAAAGAATTCATAAAAATATTTCCATCACAACATAATCAAATCCATGTAATAATAGGGATAAAAGCAGAACCCTCTTATTATCTTAGATGGAAAATAATTTTGATAAAATACTTGAACTCCATTCTTGAGGAAAATATCCTTTCTACTTCAAAAACATTTTTCCTTTCATAACATGTCATACGACTTTAAAATAAAAGAAGTTGATTAAAAATAAACATGAAAACATGTAAATGAAGTTTCTTGGAAATAATGTTTTAAAAATCCATTCATGCCGTATAAGTTAAAAAAAAACATTCTTCGTACTTTTGTCGGAAAAGTCAAAAAATACCTCGTACGAAAAACGACAAAAGATTCCTTTCGTACATATTACTAAAAACTCACCGAAGGGTAAAAATAGATTTAAACAATTGTAGGTGGATGGAAATAATATTACATATTGATGAAACATGGATGTGGATGATAAAATACACCCCAGTAAATACTTACGAATAAACAATCTCGGATAAAAATGAGATTGTGATATTTTCCCTTACCTTAGGTCCAATTTGCTTCGTATGTGTCCGAACCTCCTGTATAATGATTTAAATAATGTCATTGACTTATTACAGAATCATATTCATTGTTATGATATCATATATGGTTCACTTATGACATTATATTACCCGTTCTTTTGTAAATTCCATGTTAAAGAAGCGTTTTGGGTAAAATCGTTTCATTTATCGTAGGTGTTTTGACTTGTTGTTCTTGACATCATTATTACTTATATCATGATTTACTTACTTCCAGAATATAAAATATGATTTATATATCATATATATTCAGTATATATATATATAATAGATAGATAAATAAAATGAAAAACACCGTTCATGGAGACGGTAGTCCGTACGTACGCATGAACGCTGTTTTTCTTTCCTTATTGTCTTGAAATGGAAGTAAGTAGATGACATACATATGTATATATATACATAAATCCAGTAGCTTTATAATGTCATATATTTCATTATTATTTCTTATATATACATTATAATTAATCTTAAATGGTTAACATGGAGAATGAATCTCATCGCGTCGTGGAGACGGTAGTCCGTACGTACGCACGAGCGATGATATCATTTCTATAAATATTGAATTGAATTGGAGTGGATTATACAATATATCAGAATCAATATGATGTTTTAATAACTATGTATAGTTATTCTTTACACCATTATACCCATCCATGTAAGGTGGTGGTGGAAAATAGATTACACCACGGCGTGGAGACGGTATTCCGTACGTACGCACGCGCGGTGATTTCTTTTTCCGTAGGATGGATAGATGGTGAAATAGGGTTGTTTCATACTTATAATAACATATCAGTATATGATTGATACTGATGTTATTACTTCATAATGAAACAACCTAATAAGAAGAAGTGGAAGAAGAAATAAAGAGGAAAGAATTGGTAACGGTAATTACCTCTTCTTTGAAGCGCCTCTTTGAGACCTCCTCTTAGGGCACTAGAATTGGTCTTTGAGGAAGACCAGAACCTCTAGGATGTTGCTAGGGAAGTGTAGAAGTGATTTTGGCAGGGGTTGGCCGAGCTTGAGTGCTCAAATTGGTGTGAGGAGGAGGGGGAGGAGGTGTCCTTTTATAGGGGAGGAGAGGGGCACCTTAGGAATATCTCAAAATATTATTTTATATTAAAGTCAAAATCGGTTTATAATGGTTCCAAAGGGTCTTATTTCGAAGCTAAAGTGGGGAGGGGTCGAAATCCTATCAACCAATAGAATTTAGACAAGTTTAGGATATTATTTTAACCTTATCAATTAAATTTAACTCTAAGTTAAATAATTTAACTTTTACCATGTCTTTTTGTTTTCTTTCACTATATGGTTAATAAACTTACTATAACATGCCAAACGAACCCCAAATTGTTTATTATTAATATATATATCCTTATCTAAGTCATTTTGCCGAACCTTAGATTTTTAGGAATACAATAACAATTAATAATATAATATTTGATTTAAAAACTATTTTGTGTCAATTTTGACACTATTTGATATATGAATTTTGTGAAAGTCATAACAGAATTAAATGTTCGAACCAAGTTGATTAAATCAACATTAATATATCATAGTAACCTAGAAAATTAGTGGAATTCATAAAAAATCTCAAATTACATTTATTTTGGTGTTTATAACATCAATTATGTCAATATTTCATTAATAAGATAATTACTGCATCATCGTTGTGTCATAAATAAATTAAATTATTTTATGTATAAAAATTACAAATAAAATACCATCATGTAGGAAATCTTTTTAGATTTCTAATGAATATTTACAATCGAATTTATCTTATGTATAACCCCATATTAAAAATGATTTACTTATTAAACTTTGATTTTAACTATTTTAACCTTTCTTTAAATAAATTAATAATAAATGTCCTAATCTAATCCAAGTGGGCCTAAATGGTCATATTTTATTCCTAAGATTGTTTTTGGTCGAATTAAACTTGTCCAATAGAATTAGGACATGTGTTAGGGTAATAGTAATATCATATTTACCCTTAGTTACCCTATTTACTATTAATCGCGGTAAAAAAGTAAAAAGTTACTATTTACCAAAAAAATATTTTCATCTCATTGAACCACATTTTAGTCCTTGATATTAACCGTGTCTCTCGGATTTTCGAAATTCCATTCACAGAAGCGGCAAAATTATGTTTTATGAAAAATTCAGTTTTTTTAACTACCACTTAGTAGTTTCACTATTCATCAAAAATTGATGTTTTTCAGAACAATGCCAAAATTTCATCCTAAGCTATATTTCATATTCCGAATTCAAAAATGAAATCTATTTTTCCAAATTCATAACATAGAAGTTGCATTAATTAATTTTATAATTAAATCCCGCTGTTAAAATAAATAGCGTGTTTTTAGGAAACAATATATATCAAAAGATTGACACTTGATTATGTCTGGTTTAAATGTGAAATTAAAACCAATGACCAACATTGTATTAAATTGTAAAAATATATTCTAAATATACTTTAAAACCACTCAAATTAATAATTTATCACTATTAATTATTTCGATTAAAAAAGTTGTTTTTAATTATAATTTAGTAATTTTTCACTATTCATCAGAATATGAAAGTTATCCGAAAAGTACCAAAATTTCACCTTAGGCTAAATTCGATACTCCGAATCCAAGAATGAAGTTCATTTTGAAAAATAAGATTTACAGAATTTTAAAAAGTGGTTATTACTATTCATAACGGCTAGTTTTAATAATATTTTAATAGCACATCGTTGTTTAGTGAAACTCGGTATTGCGTATTACACACGCTATCGAGGAAGGTCGCGATTGCGTGTAATGCAAGGCAAGACAAGGATGCATGTTGTGCAAGCTCCTTTTGGTGTAGCGTACAACACAAGACATTAATAAAATTAAAAAGAATATTTCTTTATAAAATCTTGGGCTGTTACAAAAACATACATGAAAAATGAAACAGTTATCACACAAAACCGTGATTTTAAAAAATAATTTCTAAAAAAAGAGTGATAAAAGGATATAATTAAATATTATATAGAATTAAATGTATTGTTATGATATTTTAATTTATTTTAATACATTTTTATTTATTATATAAGAGTTTTATATAAATATGATTGAAGTCGAACAAGTGGTAATGGTTTCTCGTCTCACTATTACTTCTGGTTGACACTTTTCATATTACCCACTTATTTCCTTAGTATCGTTCACATACTGATCATTTGATATGTTATACCATGCATCAATAATTCTTTATAGTGTTTAAATTTTCATTTTTTTTAATTTCTTTTATTTTTTGTATGATTCAAATGTTACCAAAGTGGAATGGGATTATTTCACAAAATCACTATTATCTGAGATTTTTTATGTTTACATCTATTATGGGAGTGTTATTTGATATATATATATATATATTTAAATAATTGTATATTTTATTCACTTATACTAATTCATGATATTTTTCAATTAATATTACCATTATTTCACTTTTTGTTAAATAAAATTGTTGAGAAAATGTTTTTAAGAAAATATGATTTTATTTCTCTTTTGCATGGATGATCATTTTTCATAAAATCCATGTTTTTAAAAAACTTTGAAAAATGTTTTTCACATTTTAAAAATTATTTATTAAAGACGTTTCTGTGCATTTATATTTTTAATTTTTTAAAGGAATATTTAGGTTATTTTCAATACAATGCTTGTTTAGCTTTTACTGAGAATGTGAAAGAAGTATTTGTTTTAACTTGTACATAATGAATAGAATTTTTAACCCTCATAACCAATTTTTTTTATATTATTATTTTACATTTTTTAAATGTTAGTTTATAATGATATGTATTTTCTATTTTTTTTTTGTGAAATACTTCTTTTAATAAGGGATTTAAAAAATACAAATATTATTTGTCTTAAAAATTGTTTTATGGATCTTTTCTATGTATTTATATTAATCAATGACATACAACATATATTTTACTTATTATGCAATGGGGATATTTTTTATTGATACCATAATCATTATTTATTCAGATAGTGTATGATTAGTTTTATTGAGAATGTACAATTTTATTACCTTTAACCATTTTAATATGGATTTTTTATGATAATGTTTATGAACTAGGGATAATTTCTAACATATGATCTGTCTGTTTTTCAATAATAATGTTTATATGGAATATTTTTCAACAATTGCATATTATAAATGCATTAGACTTAATATGTGACTGTTGAGTCTCACTATAGCACCTTGATAAATTAGAGGGCCACATGAGACAAGCTAGATTGGGTTTCAATTAAGGCATTACCCATTTATTTTGTTTATTTGAAACATTACTCAGTTGTATGATTTATATTCACATTACAACTCCTTCCATCGTTATAAATTTAGTTATTGATATTTCATGTGATTATTGTATTAGTTAGAATATTCATGGTTCAACTTTCTTTCTCATTTGATTATTTATATGAAATTATTTGATTATAATTTATTCCTATCAAATTATTATCATGATATTGATTAAATGTAATACCTTATAGTTATTTACCATTCTATATTGATTATGCCATATTGTATCATAGATCCTTCTATACTATTACCTTTACTGAGCATCTGAGCTCACCCGTTTCTTGTGTTTTATTTTTACCAATATATTTGGATTTGTTTTGGGAATGATATATATAGATATTATTTGAGGAATTATGGTGGTATAAAAGAAAAAACTTTTTTATATTATAGGTCTTCAAATTTTTCTAAAATTCATTTATGTATCTAGTCAACCAATACTACTAAACTATTAAGTCATTCAGGATGAAATACCTTGTATCTTATTTTAATGTAACTTATAAACCCCCAGATCTAAGATTCATGGGTTGGGGTTAGTATAAGGCACATGTAAGGTGATGATATAAGACTCACATGACTTGATATAGGATTTTAACTTTAGAATTCCCATTATTTACAATGATATTTGAAGATATTTTTGGTGGGATGGGATGAAGAAACACATATAATTTGTTTATTTCAGTTTTATTTTCTAGAGTGAGTGATAACCAAGAACCAAGAACCCACATAACATTTTTAGACACTTCAATTTATAGAGTTTAAATGGGATCACATCATTATATATTTGGTTATGGATTTACTAAGAATAACCCATGGTTATTATTTAGTGTGGTTCATTTTCTACGAGTTTACCAATTTTTGAGCCATCTTTCCAATCAAGAAGACCCAATCTGTATATTGAATGGTACAATTATATATCCATGAGATACTATATCTTTAAAATGTTTCAATAGTATTATTTTTGATTAGTTCTATTAATTCATGTTGTTCTTCTGATAGGTTATGTAGAAGGAATTCATTACATGGGTGCATATGATGACACCATATCATCCTTATACATATAGATGAGCATAATATCAAAATTATAGGGGAAATTTTGTGAGAATGTTTCCTTGATTTTACAAGATCATGGGAGGGTAATCATTCCCCAATATATTTTAACTTTTATAATAATGATTAAAAATCAATTCATATGGTTCTTTATGAGGCCATATATAGTTGGTTAATCTATTTACACTTATCTGGGATATAGGTTGAAGAGTCCAAAATTATGGGGAGAAATTACATTCTAGAGATATCAAAGAGTATATAAGTGATCATGAAGTGTTTATTGACTATAAAATGTATGAAAATATCATTTCCCAATCAATAACATCATCCTAAAAGACTTTATGTAGGAGACAAGTTATCACCAACATTTGGACACCGTTATATTCAATGATATGGAAAATGGTTCCTAGGTTTTTTGTAGCAATTGAATAATGGGTATTAGATAAGTAGACATGTATTAAGTTTTAACGTCCCTAACTCTAGTAACCTAGAGCTACATTCATACCTTTTTTACATTGTTATAATATTCACTGAATTGTATCATAAGGGACTAAATAGTTTATTAGTCTTGGTAAACTTGGTATACACTTTTTCCTATATTACATTTGAAAAAAACTACAACATTATTTCTTTTCAAGAATAAATTTTTTTCTATCTACAATATACATGAATATCAAACATAGGAAATCTCAATGATTCTTTAGAAATGAATAAAATAATGGTGAGCTCAAAATCATAGTAAGAGGTTTTATAGTTGAAGATATCATTAATCAATACACAAAATGAACACCGTAGGGTAAATAACTGAACACACATTACATTTAAATAAATGTATATGGAATAATCAATATGGAAGTGTAAATAACCTAAAAAATAAATTCATTTAATCAATAATAATAAAATGAAATGAATCCATAAATAATATCATTTCTAAAATATCCAGAATAATAATTAAAAAAGTACTAATAAAGTAAATTCATATTTATTAGACACCATGATCTCCGGTATCATGAGACCTCTACAATAAATACCATTCAGAAGATAGTTTAAAACTATAGGTTATGACCATTCTTATTCTATCTTACAGATTCACCTCAAGACATAACTAATGAATTAAGGGACTATATAATTTTAGGCCCTTCCCATCACTACATCTCCACATGAGTACTCATATATTGAATAATTCATTTAATTCATGAATAATATGACTCACTATTAAATATCCATATTAATGAAAGAATATAAATTATTTGTATATCTCGATTCAGTCAAATAAATTTTAATGTAAAATAACATATGTATAAATGATATATGGTTTATGAAAGAAGAAAACATATGATAAAAAATATGGATATCCAATAGAAATTTAATATCCAATGTTCACATTAAAGTGTTGAATTTGAGGGAAATTTAATAACCACAAAAATAAATCAAGGGACTGAATACCAATAGATTCTTTGTTAAAAATAATCATAATACATCTAGTGGAAGAATAAGTATGGTATGAATACCATATATCCTCAAATTATTATATGTAAAATAATTTTTTTATCAATAGATATACCATAAAAATGACATTAAATACATTCTTGATGAAAATATCATATTTTATTTTGTAAATATACTATTAAAAATACAATTTCCCAATGAATTATTAAAACAATTTTATTTGAAAACAACCTTAAAAAGTACATTTTAAAACAGTGATTTTTTATGACAAATAGAAATGATGTAAATACCATGCATGTCAAAAAATATATATTCATTTCACATTTTTGATAATTTCCAAACAATCCTTGTTTGAACAAGAATTCATTTCATGAAAAATAATCATTTCACATTTTCGGTAATTTCCAAACGAGCCTTGTTTTAAAAATGAAAAGGAAATTTCCTTCAAAAAATTTCATAATATGTAAAAATGGGAAAATTTTATGTAGGATATAATTTTAAAAAGTTAAAAAATTTATAAAACAGTTTTAAAAAACATTGTTTTGGATGAAAATGGATTTCTGATTAGTGAGAGGGATGATGTCATATTTTCATAAAATATTCTCAAAATTTTTAAATACAAAACATTCTAAAATGGAAATATTTATTTAAAAATTTCATTAAAAACATTATTATATTTAAATTAAATGATTTATTAAAAAATTATCAACTAATCTCCTTCGATGGAAAATTATGTTTAAAAAATCCTGTTTTAAATGAGATTGAGAAATAAACCCTTGAATCGATGATGATGTTAATGTGATTAATAACCAATGAATTAACTAGGAAAATAAATTTTAAATAAATAAAAAGTTGATATAAAATATATTTTATTTAAAATTCAGTATACACATAGTCATTTAATATTAATGAAAAAGAAGAAGTAATATAAGAAAATAAATAATAAAATGAGTTATGAAATTCATTACCACTTTGAAATTTTTAATTCAAATCCCCTTGGATGATATACTAAAATTTCCAATTTAGAGTAATATTATTATGAATGCATCATGATATTATGTGGAAAATGATAATTATATACACCATATAAAATAAATTAGGTTCATAACATAACAATATGCCTCAATGAGGAGAAATTGATACAAATTCACTTACCTCATGACAAATTTTAATTGAATGTTCTATAACATATTATAGAGTGGTTTGAAACATTTTATTTATTTATATAATACCCATGTTTACAATAATAATATCATATATGATCCTTTATAAAATATTATCACCTGTTCATTAATAATCATTCATTAATTTCACTATTTTTTGTGTCAATTTCCATGTGTTCTTATCTGTATTTTTTCATGAATGTTGAGTTATTTTTTATATTAAATAGTTACATAATATCTTGAATAATAATAATAAAGAAATTATAATATTTTTACTAATTTTATTACGATTAATTAAATATGGTTTTTAGAATTGAATTACTTTATGATCATGGAGATGGTTTATTGTACGCACTTATGATTAACATTTACATTTATCAATAATGATTATCGTAAAATGGTAAGTAATATTTTACAATTACCAAATGATCATAATATAAAATATAAAATATTATTTTTCTATATATATATATATATATATATATCATCCATGTGTTTTGGTGATGAAAAAGATAGTTTCATTGCTTTGCGAAGGTGGTGATCCGCACTGACATGAATGATGATACCATCTTTCACTAAGTGAATAGGTAAGAAATATAATGATATATTATATTTTAATAATGATTAATATACCATAAATTTCATAATTATGTAATTTATATCACATACATTCAATAAATATTACTTCATTACCATCCATGTAAAGTGCTAGTATATAAATATTCACATCCCATAGTAAGGCAGTAGTTCACCGTCCTCTTGAGTTAAGCTATTGTATCCCCTATGGAATGGAAAGTAAAATATTATATATGATAAAATGAATAATCTAGTATAATTAAGATATAAATAATATATAAATATATACTTTATATCCATCATAAATCTCAACCCTGAGAGGCGGTAATTGAAATCTGAATTACATTGGTATGTGAGGTGGTAGGCTGTCGTACATATGAATAATGATTTAATAACCAATTTGATAGAAGTGGATATAGTTTTTTGTTTATTAAATTAAAATTTAAATATCTCAGGATATTTAATAGACTATTTTTATTATATAATTAATTTTAAAAATCATTTAATGAGGTTTAGGAATAAATAAAATAAAATCTACCATTGAAGAATGTTACCTCTTCTTGAGGTAGCCTCCTTATTTTTTAACAAAATCTTTTAAAGTAAGCATTTATTCCAAAAATATGTCTTCTAGGATGAGTTTAGATATTTAGGGAAGTTATTTGGTTAGGTATATTATGAATACAAACGTTTTGAAGGTGTGAGGAAATTAGGATTGTGGGTGGCCTTGTATAACTGATGTAAGTGACACACATGTAATATTTTGAAAATAAATATGTGTACTCATGTTTTACACATGATAGTAGTGTAAAACATGAAGTATTATTCAGAATTAGAAATTTTCAAGTAAAAATATAGATATAAAATATAGTTTCAACAACTTATTAGGTCATTTTAACCATTACTTTTTTTGTTTAACCCTTGGTAAATAAATTTTTACATTAACCATGACAATTAATTTTTATTATTTTCACAATTAAATTTGGTCAAAAATGAATTTAAACATATTATAAAAAATAAATTATCGTTATTAAATATATGTAATCCATTTGATCAAAATTCCATTCAAAGGAGAAGAAATATTTAATTTAATATTAACGGTATAGACACGGTGAGAAATCAGATTTTGAAAGAGAAAATGTTCAAAAGTTTAAAAAGATTCCAAATAAAAATGAAATGTCAAAATAATTAAAATAAACTAAAATGGATTAATATATTTATATTTTAACTAATTTTAAATATAATTTAATTAAAAATGTAATTTATATTTATAAATAATTTACATGAAAATGTACTTAGCAATTGAAATTTTGTATTTTTTTTATTCATTAATAAAAGAGACATTTCAGAAAAATGTCAAAAAATTCACCCTAATGTAATTTTTATATGAAAATTTCAAAATTTATATTCATTTTTAGATAAATATTCAAAAATTATTATAAATTTATTTTAAATTAGGTGTCAAAAAAATATGCAAAACTGTCTTTTACAAAAAATATAATTTTTCAGAAAAAAATTTCTTTTTTATTTTAATTTATTCTTATTTTATTTATAATAAATATATAACAATAATTTTTAATATTTAATTATTACTAATTCATTCTAAAAAATTTAATGGTAAAGTTATAACAATATACTACAATATAGTTCATTTTGACTCGGGGTTGTGTGCTCCACAAGATATCAAAGAGATTAAATTTTAATAATTATATTTCGTTGATTTTTTATACTTAGTGTTGCATATTACATACTCTATAAAATTGAATTTCATTATTTTAGAATTTTTTGGAGTCATAATATCCCCACCTTAAATAAAAATTTCCTTCATAATTTAATCTCAATATCATAAATCATGTATTTTACATTTGGAAATTTAATTATTGAAAAGCCCAAATAATAAAAGGCTTAATAAAATATCTTCATAAAAATATAGAAATGGAAAATGTCATATGAAATAAAGCATAACAAGGTTTCTACAAAATATAACATTGGTGGAATGTGAAGATATTGACATGGATAAAAAATTAGAAATAATTATAGATAATGAATGTGGTCGTTGATCACAAGAAAGTGAATGATCAATAGAAAGTGAAGGGCCTAAAAACATAATATTATTATTATTTATTGTATATTTGATTCATAGGATATGAATTTAATATGATAAAATTACATTACATAATACATTTTCTATTTTTGAGGAATTTATTTTTTTTATTATAAAAATTTATACTTACATTATAAATTTAAATTTTATAGGCATAATTTTGCAAATTGGTAATACATCGTTCAGGTTCCACTTTTTCTCTTACTCTATTAAGCGAACAACAAAAAATGAATTGAATATTCCTAAAGCGCTAAAATATCTGTTAAAAAGTTCTTAATATTCAATAAATATTGACATGCCTTTCTCTTTGTTAATAACTATTTTGAAAGATCAATATGGTAAAAATAAGTAATCATTATATTTTAGTGATCTCTAAATCTGAAGAATAACACCATAGTTTCATCATTAATGTTTATTTTTCAAATAATTTTACATTCTAACATACATATCAACAAATAAATCTCATATTCTAGTGGTGGGTGCTAAACCATTATCATCCTTCTGTCATGGGTTCAAACCCCACAACCATACCAAATGTGATAGGTTGTCACCCTACATATCGGTTTTCCTTTTTCAAAAATTATACTAATATATATCCAACAACATTCCAAAGTTTTGATGAACCATAAGAAATTATAAATCCAAATAAGATAAACCCTAATGTTTTCATATACCATTAAACTTTTTCTCACAAAATGTATGGGTATTCTTTCTTATATAACATTTTCACTGAAACATATAAAAAACTAATGGGTTTTATTACCATAAATATATCCCAATATATCCATAATCATGGTAGAATAATGTTACATAAATCCAAAAAAGCTGTAGTTAATACATTGAACTTATGATAACCCTTTAACTCATAAACTCGTGGTAGTATCCATAAGTATTAATTATAGAAATACATACATTCTTGTAAAATTAACTCAATACTTAGAAGATTAAGGATTCTTATAACCAAAATACGATCCATTAAAATACTTATATAATATAATTTTGGAATCCTAATAAATACATCAACCATTTCCATTCTTCTATATCAAATGGGTTGTCATTTAGAAGTGGAAATTGACTCAGATAATGTCTAGGTTCCCCAAATTTATGATAAAAAACAATAAATGGAAACATATGATACGATTTATTTAATCTATAATGATATTCATTTATCCTATAAAATTCCATTCTTTATACTATTATCATGAACACATAAAAAAAATTTCCCATTCCTTTGAGAGAAATTATTTTCAATCTAAGACACATTTTGTTACCATAAGTCGTTCATTTTCATCATATATTCTAATGCATCATAATGATTTGTAATGAAAGTTTGAATTATACTAAGAATATCCTTTGGAGTTTCAAACATGGTGAACCGTAAGAACCGTTTTCATGCACCAAATTTTGATCTGGTTATTCCTAGTGTGCTATTTTTTGAGATATTACCCCTAGGTACATATGTTCTAGAACCACATCCCCTTGAAATATACAAAAGGTATAAATTTACATGAAAAATAACATAATTCTAGCATTACCAAATATTTTATATTTTCTTTTTTATATATCCTCAAATTATATAATAGTTTTTCTTTTCCTAATATATGTTTTATATAATCTTGTTCACAGGATTTCTACTAAAATTCCTCTCATACCAAATGTGATGGAAACCTGACACCAGCAGCTGAAATGAAGTTTATTACGTTAATAATTGGGATAAGATACATGTAATCACATCCAAAAGGACTAAATATTTTATTATTCTTAGTAATATAAATACATACACAATTCTCTTATCACTACTAAATACATAAATTAAGATATAGTTTTTTTAAGAATAAAATTACTCCCCTCATAATATCCATTAATATATACCAAAGTTCACTTCATGGTTTCCTCGAAAAGGAAAGAAATAATGGAGAACTAAAATTATCATAAAGTGTTATCTATAGTGGAATATAAGTAGAATCAATAATAATAATCAACATAGAAAGGTAAATAACTGAAGGCACATTCCATTCAAATGTCTAGATAAGGCATAATCAATAGGTAAAGGTAAATAACTGAAAAAATCCATTTAATAAATAAATATAAAATGAAATGAATCAATAGATAATATCGTTGTGAAAATATCAGGGATATTAATAAAATAATTATTAATGAAGTAAATTATTAATTATTAGGTGTCATGATCATAGGAATCATGATTTTTCTTCCATCAACACCTTTCACATGATGATTTATAACCATATGTAAAACCTATTTATTTATTTCTTACTAATTACCACAATGTGAATATTGATGCAATGAAGGACTATATAACTTCGGGCCCCACCTATCACTCTATATCCAAGGAATTCCTCATATATTGATTAATCTATTTAATTCAGGAATATTGTTCATTAAAATAAAATATATGTATTAAAAAATAATATAGAATATAAATATTTTCAAAGAAAATAAAATTATATTCAATTTAAAAAACCAAATATTAAAATGAGATATGGTTTGTGTAATAAAAATTTCAATTATAATTAATATGGATGTCTACAGAAAATTTTATTTCAAATGATCCCCTGAAAGAGAATAATTCAAGGGAATGTTAATGAAAAAAATGAATCCAATACATGAATTTAAATAATATAACTAGAAAAAATAATCATAAAACATCCATAACAAGAGTAAGGGTTTTATGAATAACACACATCCCATATAAATTATATGTAAAACAAGGGGTTTTTATCCTTAATGATTAGACATACCATAGAAATGTTAAATAAAATCTTCAATAAAATAACATTTTTAAATTTTTGTCAAAACTAAATGTTCATAAAATATTTTCCAAATAATTTTATTTTAAAATAACATTTGATATTTATAATGTAATTTTTAAAATATTGAGTTGTCATGATGGATAGAAGTTCCATATAATCTGAATATGTTAAAACAATGATTACATTATAATTTTCGGTAAATGAAAAATTAGTATTGTTTTTAAAAAGGAACATTCTTTTAAAATGATGTTTTTCAAAGTAAAAAATTGTAAAATGTTTTTAATAAGTCATTTTTAAAATTATAAATATTTTTTAATACATTTTTCTAATGTCCTAAACGTCTATGGTCTATTACATTTTGAAAATTCAGTTGGTGAAGTGTTTTGGGATGTAATAGTGACTTATTTCATCACTTGGAAAAATTTCAAGTATTTCTGATCCTCCAATAGTAGGTCTCTAATGGTAGGTCGAGGAGGTGATTAATGATGGTGATTAATGATGGTGAGTCGCAATGGTTAGTCACGACCGTGACTCGAGATGTTAGCTCACCGAACGATATGGTTTCCAAGAACAGCTCATCCAAAGGTAAGTCATCCATTGGTGAGTCATCCAACGATATGTTATCCAGTGGTGATTTGTCTAATTGTGACTCGTCTAGTGGTGAGTCTTCTAACAGTGTTGTATCCAATGAAAGGCTAATCCATTGGTGAGCCATGAATAATGTATCAATTTTCCTATAGTTTTTTGCCTTTAACATTTTATTTGATGTAAAACGATTTTGATACCATATTTAATGGGTTTTGGAGTCATTTCTAATCATATATATCTTATAAAAATTTAACATTCATTGAATTAAAAATAGTGCGGTCTTGGTAGAATTTTCATTCTAGGGATTTTAAAAACTATTTCTCCCATTTATTTAGGATATGGAATTTTTAAAGGAGATATATTCTCTTCATTATGTTGTACCCTTTATCATGTTGGAGACTCACCAATCTATTATCCCCCTGAAAATTTTTACAAATGTGTTATAGCCTTTGGACTATGGTTTACATAGAGTATATTCATACTTCATGAACACCCCTTGCTATAGTGCAACCATGAAGTTCTATTCGTATCTTCTTCTAAGTAAGGATCCATTTATCTCTCTTAATTTTATATAATGTCGGGTGAGTGTATGAATGTCTCCCTGTGAGTGTAGTTTAATCCAAATTCAAGAAAGACAATCGAATTGGTTACAAATCAATAAACTGGGGATGATGAAGGTGAAATATGATTATATTGTTTTACTAATATTTTGATCAAGGTTGTGACTTCCACGGGCCATATGCCAAATAAACATTTTGTTCATTTGTGTACCTTCGTTGCACAAAAAATGTTTATAAATTCTGATTTGTTTTCTTCTCATTAAACAAATACTTGGATTCTATTAACAAGATATATTCGGCTAAAATAAATGGATTCCCCATGATCAAACTATATATACGAAAACCTCTTAATTAACATGTGGAAATTTAGTGAGGAATGCCTTGTTAAATTAGAATATTCATTTCCTTGGTTCATGTTGTGGCGGGATGTGGGTTGGAATGTTCTATGTTTTTTTTGTAGTAGGGTGTGGGCATGGCTGTGTGATGTGGGGTGGTTTATGTGGTTTAATGGAATATCAGGTTGAGAGATTGGTTCATTGTGGGTTTTATGGGTTGTTTTTAATAGTAGGGATGTGATCTGTTTGTGTGGTAAAGTGTTGTTGGGTGAGAATTTGAGTTGGGGGGTTTTCTTTGTTGATTGGATGGATTGGGTGGGAAAACTTTTAATAATGAGGATGGAATGAGTTGACATGGGTGATTATCTATTAATAACCAATATAAATGTTTCCTACATCTATTGATTGGTATGTTATGTCATGAATGTGTGCTAAACAGATAGGAATGTTAAGTGCGTTAATTTACCATGGTTATTCTTCCTCTATGTGACTTTTGTATTGGGTCTTTTTGTGTGTTGTGCCTAGTAGTTGCTTAGTTAGTGATGGAATGAATAAATGAATTGTTAATAATGAATAATAATTCGTTAAAAGAATTGGTTGTGGGTATAATTTGAGTTTTTGTCTTGTCATGTAGCGGTGAATTTAGATGTTGTAGAAAAGATAGTATTATTAGGTGGATGTTGGTTGGAATCTTATAGGATGGGATTGAGTGTTTGGTAACATATATGTATTACTTGTATTTTTTCATTGTGATATCTATACGCACCCACCCGAGTTGAGAACTATGTGCGGAACACCTACATCGTCCTAGGTGAGGGTATCCATCCCAAACATCCCAGTGGGAGGATGGATGGCTGGCCACCTCTTCTTATATTTTCCTTCTTCTAGGAGGTGGTAGCCCATTATTATTTTGGGGGATTTTGGTTTATGAGGCCTATATGTGTGTGGGAGAGTTATGTTTCCAAGGTGTGTGTAGGTAGGATGTGATGCGGTTGTGGCCCATGTGTCTGCGGGTGGGATGTGATGTGGCTCGGGGTCCAAGTGATGAGATGAGATGTGGTTTGTGGAGACTAGGTTTTTGAGAGTGGGTTGTGATGTTGAAATTTCACAAGGGATGGGTTTATGAGGATATTTTCTATTATGGAAGTGAATCTAAAATAGTCAGATGTGGTGTGGGGTACACATATCAACAATTTACTTACTATATTATGTTACATGACATGCGTTACACGGTGGATGGTACTTGGTGAGTGTGACTTAGTGTGGTTTGGATGGCTAGTATACCCTATCAGGTGCAGTTGGGTTCTGATGTTTTCTCAAATAATCATTAGTATGCATCTCTCACGTGGGCATGAGAGACTTTTGTTTTTCTTACTGAGTATACTTGTGTGCTCACCATATGCATATAAAGCCATTTTCATGTTTCTAGGAGGATTATGTGGACCGTGCTGGATCTTACTAGATCAGACATTTGGATAGTTGTCGTGTCACTACTTCAACTTGAAATTCGTACTGAATTTAGAGTTTCATTGTATTCTCTACAGTTGTATTTTAAACAAGCATGTGGGATGAATTTTGGATTTATTTCATATATATAGTATCAGTATTTTTTTTTGCGATGAACCATATTATCTCCCGATGTTACGTTCTTTAAAAAGGGAATGCCTGAAATTTTGTGAGACAGTATACATGTGGTTTTGGTCGCCACCCCGGGGCTTATTGGAGGTGGGACTTGGGCGTCATTATTTCTATTTTTCAATGCCATCCCAGGAGGGTGTTATGATGGAATGGTATCAAAGGTGATTGTTGAAAGATATAATAGATTATGGAGTCCGGAATAATGATTATTTCATGGTTTAGTAGGGTAATGATGTTAGGTAACCATGGTGCAAGACATAAGACATGCAATAATGTTTAGGAAATGAGATTGTAGGGCCCCTTATGATCTAATATAAGGACGTTAGTTCTACCTAACGACCATGTGAGGATACACCGTTTGTAGGGAAGAGATCATAGGAAAGGTGCATGCAACATAATAACTTGTGTTCTTCTATAAATTGGGTTGTTTTGGGCAATTGGAAATTGATAAGGAAATGACTTAAATGAGTTAAAATGAATATCAAATAATATTTTATACTACCCGGGCTTATGAATTACATTTCTACCTTTTTCAGTTATGGAACCCGGTCATTATACGCATGTGGCTCTGGTAGTTGAGGCTCACCTAGACGATCTGGTTGATTAGTGAAGGGTTGATTCAGAGAGGAGGATGACTGGGGGGAGAGAAATTTACATGATATCTAGTGGCAAGCCTTGGGAAAGTGTGAGGGTAGTGTTATAGAAAAGGAAATAGAGATCTAGGTCATGGAACTTGAGATAACCTTTAGTTTGATTCGGGATCTGAAGGTGTACTGGGTTCCTTTGGTATTAATCTTGATGTGGGGAGATGCACGTTAGTGGAAGACATTATACCTAGGGGAGAGGAAGGCGGATAACATTATATTGGTTGATTTTGAGAAGTATTTCCAAGAATAATTCATTTCATCATCCATGATGGATGAAAAGAGGAGGGAATTACTCTCCCTCCAGTGGGGGAGTATATCAGTATGGGAGAAAGGGATTAAGATCAAGGATCTGATTCATTTTCTCAAGGATCTTTTTCTGGGTGAGGAGTCCTATTTGAGACACCTAGAGGAGGCACTTTATCCTTCTATCTAGTACATGATTACTCGATTTTCATTTATAATGTATATAAAGGTTCCTACTAAGGATGAAGTGATTAAGAGGATTTAATCTTGAGGACTTATCCCATGAGAGGGGAGAGAATAGGGTTATTGAAGAAGAAGGGTTAATAGCTATAGGTATCAGGTTTTAGGGACTTAGAGGTTTTTACTAGAGGGGAGTCGACCTTAGAAGTTTCCATTTCGACCTTATTGTCCTAATGAATTTCCCATGAACATGGGACATAGGTATTTCACATGTGGAGTAAGTGGTTTTCTTGATAAGTAGTGCCTAGTTTCCTTACTCTGTCATTATGGTGGTGGTATAAAGGTTCAATGCCAGACTCATTAGCTTTAGCCAACTATGCCATTTCAGTTTTAGGGAAACCAAGAAAATTCTCCAAGTAGTAGAGAAGGAATAGGTAGAGGTCGAACATAGGGAATTCATTAGGGACCTTGAATCAGTTGTGGTCATGGAGGCTATCATCAGAAGAGGGGCAGATGAATTGGGAAAGGTCAGTTGTATGAGTGTGAAGATGTAGTTCCAGAAGGGCTAGAGACCATTATAGGTATTATAAGGTTGTATAATTCCCTTTATTGTGATTTTTTTGATTTAGGAGCTTTACAATACTTTTTTTACCCTCTCTATCACATGATATGGGACAAGACATAGAGAGGCTTCTGATTCCCCAAGAGTGGGGTATGCCAGCTGGAGGAAATACCTACTTTTTAACATGTTTTGGGGATGTAGGATGTTGATGGGGCTGCATAAGTGCCTTGGGGATCTCTTCATGCTACAAATTGACCATTCTATTTCATTATTGGCATCTAATTATTGTATTACATACATTCTATCACTGAATACATCTAGAGATGAGTCATGTTTTTAGATATGGATGGACAACCTATGGATTTCAATGGAGATCAAAGTTTCTAGGTGGGAAGATGGAGTGTGGAGGCACTTCTTTCTGTTGGATGAGATATCAGTGTAATTAGTAGATGATGAGATAGAGGAGTCTCCCATTGTAGTTTTGGAATTTCTGGATTTTTTCCCTAAGGGGGTTTTGACTCTACCCTATCAACATGATGTTGAGTTCAGGATAGAATTATAGCCTGGTGCATGTCCAATATTGATGGATCATTTTAGAATGTCACATTATGAGTTATTGGAGTTTTTTATTCAAATCGATGACTTGATGAATAAGGTATTTTTCCTCCAATGTGTGACATCGTGGTGTTCTCCAGTGTTGTTCACAAAGAAGGATAACAATGGCGTGAGGTTGTGAATAGAATAAAAGAGGATGATCAGGTGATTTTCAATAACCATTAGCCTATTCTAATGATATATGATATTTTAAACTAGATGAAACTGGAATTTTTGTTCTCTAAGATTGATCTTTGGTTTGGATATCAATAGTAGAGGTTGAAGAAGTGTAATATCCTAAATACTTCATTTAGATGAAGCTATGAGTAATACATGTTTTTGGTCATGCCATTCTGTGTTACGAACATTCAATTCATTTTCATGGGGCTTATGAACTCCATATTTTATGTGTTTCTAGACAAGTTAATCATCATATTCATCGATTATGTCTTGATCTACTCAATGTAAGAGGAGGAGCATGTTGAGCATCTTGGAACTATCCTACATGTTTTTTGACACCACCATCTCTATGTAATTTTTTCCATGTGAATGTTCTAGACATGAAATGTGCCTTTTCTTGGGAACATGGTGTCTCAAATTGGTGTGGAAGCAGACCCTTTAATGTTTGAATATGTTGTTTCTTGGGAAGAACCAAAGAATATGGTAGAGGTTCACAATTGTTTTGTCTTATAGGATGTTACTGGACGTTAGTACCCTATATATCTAGAGATGTAGCTCCATTGAGAGCTCTGATCTGAAAAGACCAAGATTTTTTGTGGACCGAGCATTTATAGGAACTTTTCAGCTATATGATGGGGAAGTTGGTCAGTGCTGCAGTGCTATGCTTTCTAGAGGAAGGGGTGATGTTTGTGGTGTTTTTCATGCTTTCTCTTCAATCTAGGGATGCATCATGATCCAAAAATGGGAAGTGATTTATTAGGGGTATAAGAAGTTATGTACAAATGAATGTAACTATGCCACCCATTATTTGGATCTATCGGTGGTCGTGTTTTCACTAAGGTTTTAGTGGCATTACCTTATCGCAGAGTTCTTTGTGGTCTTCATAGATCAAAAATGTTTGAGGTATATTTCATCCCGGTGATATATGAACTTGAATCAATGGAAGAAGATATATTTTCTTTAGGAATATGAATTTGAGATCTCTTAAACCATATAAAAGGGTAAAATCTTGGATGATAGTTGGATAATGAATTCATAGAAATAGGTTTTTTGGGAATCATCAGATACATGGATGTCAATGGAGGAGTTGGAAGCCCTGCACTTAAATGTGAGGGAGGACAAATGTTGAGGATTTTTGTTTCATAAGATGGTGTGGGATTCTCTGATGTAGCAGGTATAGTATTATTAGTGGGTAGACATGGTGGTAGAGGGGATGTGGGATGATGTTATCCATGGTGATTCTCCAGAGGGATAATTAGAGGATGGTCAGAATCAGATGTTGTTCCATGGAAGTCTGTTTGTTCTAGTTGAGATGTGCAAGGGAGTCCTCTATAAGTTTCATAACTCTCCCATAGTGGAACTCCCAGGAGTATCCAAGATGTATCATGGATTGATGATGTAGATTTGGTGGAATGGGATGGAATGGGAAGTGTTAGAGATTGTGATGAAATTAATAGTGTTCTAGAAGGTGAAGGCTGAGTACTATGTTCTTGGTGATTTTTTGCTACCATTAGATGTACCTGAGATAAAGTGGGATGATATATCAATGGATTTTGTCATAGGGTAACCTAGATGTCTAGGAGGATAAAATTTGTTCTGGGTAGTAGTGTATTGGGTGATGAAATTGTGTCACTTCATAGCGATCAAGGATCCATATGCTGTGGATGCCATGGAAAATTATCATGTGGATCATTTTGGATGACGACATAGAGTTCTGAGATCCATTGTATTAGATCAGGATACATGTTTTACCTCAATATTTTGGAAGGGATTTCATCATGCTTTTGGATGTATGTTATTCCTCAGCACTACCATCCTCATTCAGACACATGGTAAGATAGAACAAACTACCTAGACACTAGAAGATATGTTGCAAGCATGCATCTTGGACCATGGAAGATATTGGGTACAAAAACAACCCTTTGAGTAGTTCACATATAATAATAGCTCTCAATATTTCATTAGTATGGCTTCATTTCAGGAATTTTATGGGGGACCACATCGTTATCTGTTGTGTTGGACGAAGGTTAGGGAGACAAATATTCTTGGACAGGAATAGGTAAGAGCATGACCAAGAGTGTTTATCTTGTTATTAAGAGGATGAAAGTGGAGAAAGACCAAAAATAGATTTATTTTGATCATAATAGAAGGCCCATAGAGTTTGAGGATGGGGACCATGTGTTCTTGATGGTTTCTCCTTGACATGGTCAGTAGTGGTTTAGAAGGGGAAGTAAGATTTATCTCTGGTTTTTTAGACCCTTTGAGGGTTTGGGGGTAGATAGCATGATGTCATACTAGTTGGCACGTCCACCATAGATGGAGATGATCCACGATGTCTTTCACATCTCTCAATTATTTAAGTATATTCATTATGACTTCCATGTAATTGAATGAGGAGAGTTTTATATCGAAGATGATGCAACATACATTGACCTGCTAGTAGAGATCAATGATCATCAAGAGAAGTTATTGTGTGGGTAGACCATTACTTTATTTTTCATGATATGGAGGCATTGTATTATGGAGGAGAGTACTTAGGAATGAGAAAATGAAAATTTCTACCAAGAACATAGATTTGTCTTATATTTTTCTTCGTTCAGTCTTTCCTTGTGATGTAATGTTGGAATTTTTATGAAATAATCTATTTCCCCTTGGAGTTAAATCTGTGTGGTAGAATGTATGATGAAATACTGACATGTGAATGGGAGGGGAAATTTTGTTAATAGAATCACATTAACCGTGATGTGATTAAACCGATACAGGTGAGCGAATGCCACCTAGAGAAGATAGTATCATGACATGGAAATGAGATTCCTAGATTCATGTGTTTGGGATGGCATGGTTGTTGTGCTTGTGTAGTGAGTTTGTGTCTTATGGTTTGCTAGATTAGTAGATTTAATATGGGGTGTTCATGGATGTGGGGGTTTCACACATTCTTTCAAAAAATAAATGGGTGTTTATTTTTAATCATTGATTTTGGTAGCTGCTTTTCAGGTATAGTGAGATTCTTCAGAGGTATCTCCTGAGGTGGTAGTTTAGACTATAATTTTTCATTCAATTGTGGATTTCATTTTTAGGGGATGATAATGTTTTGAGAGGTATCTAATGTAATTTCATAGACCCTTCATGTCCACTAATATATAAAAATCAAGTGGTTGAAGTGTTCTAGGAGGTAACCGTGACTTACTACAACACATTACAAATATTATATTTTTTCAGTTTCTCCAAAGATAGATCATTGATGGTATGTGTCTAGAGCAGAATCATGATTGCGAGTCATGCATGTGAGTTGCATTTGTGGGTTGTGATCATGACTCTCAATGGTGAGTCGCGATAGTGACTTGTGATGGTGATGTGTGATGGTGAGTATCAGTGGTGATCCATGCAAGTGACCCAAAATTGTGACTCATTATGGTTGCTCACAGAACGATAGGTCGTCCAATGGTATCTTTTCCAATGGTGAGTAATCTAGTAGTGATGTGTCCAATGGTAGCTCATCCAACGATGAGTCTTCCAACATTGACTCAGCTAGATGCGAACCTTCCAATGGTGACTCCTCCAACAGCAAGTCATTCTAATGATGAGTTTTGAAAAATGATTGCATCTTCCTATAACTTATTCCCTTTAATATTTTCTTTGAAATAAAATGAGTTTAATACCATATTTAATGGTTTATGGAGCCTTTTTGAATAATATCATCCTCATAAAAACCTATATCATCATTTTTCATCGAAACTGCGTGTTCTTGGTCAAGATATACCTTTAATGGATTTTAAAAACCATTTCTTTCATTGACTTAGGATCTGGCCTTTCTAAGGAATATATCTTCTCTAACTTGTGTTCTTCCAATTCTCTTGGTGAGAGACACCCCAATACTTTCTCCGCCACCCCCCGAGTATTCATGTCATTTTTTGTGGCCTTTGGACCATGATTTACCTAGAGGCTCTTCCTGCTACATGTATGACCCAAAATTTAATGCAACCAGGAAGGACTGATCATCTAGTCTTCAAAGTAGGGATCAGTTTGTCTCTCTAAATTCTGCAACATGCAGGGTTGGTGTTCTATTGTCTCCCTATGAATGATGTTGAATCCAAATTTAATAAATATAATTTAATTGGTTTCAAATTAATAAATAAGGTATGCAGAAGGAGATGTGCGATCATACTATTTTATTGATATTTTGATCAATTTTGTGCATTTTATGGGCTATATAACTACTAAAAATTGATGTCTTTGATGTTCCATTATTTCACATTAAATTTTTATGAATGAATATTCGTCTACATATCGTTAAAAAAATACATCAAAATATATTAACAATTTATATTCGGCTAAAAAAAATTGATTCCCAAAAATCAATTTGTTTCTTTGACAACCCTTGAATTAGTTATTGGAAATTGACTGATGAATGCCCTATGAAATTTGAATATGCCTACCCTTGGTTAGTGTCATGGTGTTCAATTTGTGGGATTATTCTAACTTGTGTTATTGTATGGTTATGTGAATAGTTCTGTGATATGGATTGGTTTAGGTGGTGTAATGGAATCTTAGGTTGAGAGATTTATTAATTGTGGAAACTGATGGATGTGTTTTATAATACGTCTATGGTAATGTATTTCTATTATCTGTTGTTGAGTGTGGCTTTGAGTTAGGGGATATCTCTATTCAAAGAATGTAATGTGTGTGATGAAATTGAAAAATAATGATAGAATAGGTTTCCATGGGTTCATCTCCATTAATACCCTACATGAATATTTATTTTATCTCAAAATAGGTTTTCTAAGACATGAATGGGTGTTAAACAGAGGGAAATGTGAAGTGGGATAATTTACCATGGTTCATCTTCCTATGTGTGACTTTCCCTGTGTGGATTATTATGTGTTGTTCCAAGTATTTTTTTGGGTTTTGATTAAATGAATAAAGGAATTAATAATAAATAACGATTATATGTTAAATTAATTGGTTGGGGGTATAATTTGAGTTTATGGCATGTTGTGCGGTATATCATATAGAGGTATCAGCAAATGTAGTATTCTGAGTTGGTTATTGGTTGAAAACCCATTGGTTTAAATTCAGTTTTTGTGTCATATTTTTATTACATATATTTGTTCCTTTTTATTTTTATACAAATCCCACCATAGTTGAAAACTATGTACCAAACACCCCATCATCATGGGGGATGGTGTTTTTCCCAATCATCCTAATGTGAGGATGGATGGTTGTCCACCTTCTCTTCACTTGTCCTTATTCTAGGTTGTGAGATTATGGTTTGTGAGGTGCAAGTGTGTGTGGGAGAGTTGTGATTTCCTAGGTGTTTGTGGGTATGTGGTGATGTAGTTGTGCCCCATGTGTCTGTTGGAGGGATATAATATGGCTTGGTGCCCAGGTGATGGGATGCGATGTGGTTTGTGGGGCTCATACGTGAGTGGGTGGGTTGTGACGTGGTTCATTTGGAATAAGTGGGAGTATAGTGATGTTTTCTATTAGAAAAGAGATGTTAAACTACTGGGAAATTTTGTGGGGAAACCAAATCATCGAGGCAATTACTATATTACTTCACATGAGTTGCATTACTTAGTGTGTGTGCCTCAGTGAGGATGGGATAGCTTGTATTCCTTGTTAGGTGTTGTTGGGTTTTACTATATTCTCACGAGAGTATTAGTATGATTCCCTAACTTTTGAATGAGAGTCTTTGGTTTTTTATACTTAGTATACATGTGTTCTCAACCTATGTATATAAAATTGATTTTAGGCTTGTAGGAGAATTACATGGACCGTGATAGACCTTACTAATGTATAAATTGGGACAGATGATGTGTCGCTACATATCCTTACTTTTGGTATTTACTTTCGAGTTTCATTGTAAACATAAATGTTTTATTTTATGCACAAACATGGGATAATTTTTTTTATCTCTTATATATATATATATATTACATGGAAATGTTTTTGGATGGACTATATTATCTCCGGATCATGGTTTCATTAAAAATGGAAATGTCTCAAATTTTGTGAGATTGTACAGCTTTGCTAATGGTCGCCACCCCAGAACCAAATTGAGTTGTGAATGAGGGCACATTATCACATTTTATTCATTTCTCAAGTATGAGGGGAATAGTTTTATGTAGGGGATCATGAAATCTTACGAAAACATGGATTTTAAAAAAAGTGGATTTCTAAATGGTGTGAGAAACAAATTCAAATATTCTGTAAAAAAATATTAATAATTTTAAGTACCAAATAATTTAAAATGGTAATATTACGTGTTAAATTTATTCAATAAAAATAGGAGAGAAAAATTAATAGTTTTATTAAATAGTGATTAAAGAATTTCCTTTAATGAAATTTTTATTACAAACAAAATTTATTAATAATAAACTGTGAAATAAACACATGACCAGATCATGGTGTTGTTGTGAGAATTAACCAATGAAAAAATCATGTATATCAAATTTAAGTCAATAAAACAAGTGGATAGAAAACATAATATATTAAAAATTAAATAATAAAATAATCTTAGAATATATAAGGAAATGATGAAGTAATTTAACCTAATGAAAATAAATTGTGTTATGGAATTCATTACAACATTTTAATTTTCATGTCAAATACACTTGGTTAATATAACTAAAATTGAAACAAAAAATAAATTGAATTATTAATGAATCATTATATTAAATTTCAATGGGGACTACGATTCACCATAAAAAATAAATTAGGTGCATGACATTACAATATGTCTCAATGAAGTGAAATTAAGATGAAGTCTCTTACATCACTCTTCCTTTTGGTTGAATGTTATTTAACCTCTTGTATAGTGGTTTTAAACATATAGTTAACTTTTTTTGAAAAATATTAATATTTATAATATCATATAGTTTCATTTATGATATATTATCACCTGTTTATTAATAATAATTCAGTATTTTCTTTATTTCAGGTATTAATTTCATTGTATTATCATTCGTATTGTTTCAAAGATGTTACAGTTATTATTCATTTTATATATTTCAATAATAACCATAATAAAAATTATAAAATTAATATAATATTTATAATACTTTTAATACCAATCATGATTGTTGGTTTTGGGAAACATTATATATTCCAGTCCTGGAGGCAATATGTTATACGTATGGATGATTAACATTTCCCCTTTTCAATGATCCTAATTGAAAAGAATTAAGTAATATTTTATCATTAAATAAAGATAATATTATTTAAAATACCATATTACTTATTAATATTTATATATATATATATATCACCTATGTGGCTTGGTGATTAAAAGAGAGTCACATCACTTTGTGATGGTTGTAGTCCACAAAAGATGAATAATTTTATCATCTACCAATGAATGAAATAATAAGAAATAAAATGATATATTATCTTTCATTAATGATAAATATTTAATTAGTATCATGATTATTTCATTTATATAACATATATACTTTAAATATGTCATCATTATCTTCTATGTAATTTTTTTTGAAAAAAGAAAAATATCGCTTCGTGAGAATGTAGTCCTCGGCACACACAAGCGATATTATCGTATCCTCTGTGTAATAGAATGTAAAATTTTTTATAGGATATACTGAATATAAAGGAAAAATTATATTATAAATATAATAAATATAATTTATATAATTTATATCCTTCATAATACCTAACCATGAGAAGTGGTAATTGAAAAAATAATGACATCGGTTAGCGAGGCTGTAGTCCGCTATACACACAAATAATGATTTAATAACCAATTTTTTAGAAGTGGAGATGGTTATAGGTAATTAAATTACAATAAAAACTTCCCGTTCTATGGAAAATAATGAATTTATTCTATAAACTGGTTTAATAATAACTAAATTATTTGGAGGATGATATAAAATAACAACGATCATTGAAGAACATTACCTATTCTATTGGTATCCTCCTTAAGATAGAACCAAATCCTTCTAAAGATTTATTTATTCCCAAAATAAGACTTGCATGATAAGATATGTAATTTTAGAAGAGGTATAATAATATATTTTATTAAAAAAAATTGTTTTATGGTGTGAATAAGAGAGGATAGTGACGTCCTTTTTATAAGTGAGATGAGTGGAACACTGTTAATTTATTGAAATGAAAAAGGTGTACCCACATCTTTTATATGAAAAAAGTGACCAAAATGGATGAATATGGATTCTCATATATTTTATGGTAAATATAAATCAATAAAAAATCATATAAACATGTTTATTTTTCATTTAACCCTTATTCTTTAGGTTTAACCCATATTAGATCATGTTTTTACCTTATCCATAGTATTAATTTTTTACATTTTTCACCTTAATTTGTGGTAATAAATTAATATTACCTTATTAGAAAATATATATTATAACGATTCATAATATTTGATCCATTTTTATAAATTAAATTCACAAAATTAGAAAAATATTATTTAAAATTAATCCTCAAGATGTGATTAGAAAGTTGATTTTCAAAGAGAAGATGTTAAAAGGTTTAGAACATTTTTATATAAAAAATAAATATTATAAATATTATAATTTATTAAATTTAATTAATATAAATATTTATAATTTAATAAATTTAACTTTATACCCAATTATAAATATAACTTACCTTTCTGAATAGTTTAAATGAAAATACATTTTTCAATTAAAATTCGTTGTTTTTTCATTATTCATTGAGAAATGAAAAATTTTAGAAAAATATCAGAAAATAACCATAACATAATTTTGATGTTATAATTGATGAAATTATTTTAATTTTAATAAATAAATTTAATAAATGTGGTAAATTTTATTTTATTTATGTATAAAAAATTAGGCTAAACCACATTTTAGAAAAAATACACTTTTCAGGGAAAAAAATATTTTTTCAATTAATTTTTTCTTGTTTTATTTTTAATAAATATATAACCATAATTTTCATAATTTTGTTAGAAATATTAATACCCTACAATTAAATGTTTAGTTTATAAGGTAATTCTATATTACTATTCATTTCAACTTGGGAAGGAGTGTTCCACAAACTGTCAAGGTGATAAACTTCATAAAAAATATAATTATTTAGATATTTAGGATTGGTTCTATGTTCCAAATATTCTGAAGAACAAAATTTTATTATTATATAATTTCATAGTGTTATAAAATTTATCAGTTCATTATAAATACCATGATTTAAATTATCCTTTTCAAGTATCTTAGCTCTATAAAAACCATCTGGATCTATATAACATAATCTAGGATTATGAAATTAAGTTACAATTGGTTGCATCATTAAAGGAATGGTTGGTTCTTAGATAAAAGTAATAATAATATTTGGGGAAATTTAGTTCATATGATATGTGTGCTTTGGAAGAATAGATGTATTTTGAGTAGATGTGGGATCAATAAATTGATATGAAGGTACAATGGCCGAATATATTCACTCATGAAGCTCATTGATTCTCAGTGAAAGATCCTAGAGACGACCCTTAGAGTTTGAGGATGGGGACCATGTGTTCTTGATGGTTTCTCCCTAACATGGGTAGTAGAGGTTTAGAAGGGGAAGTAAGATTTCTCCAAGGTTTTTCAGACCCTTTGAGGGGTTGTGGATAGATGGCACGATGTCATACCAGTTGGCATGCCCACCATAGTTGGATATGATCCACGATGTCATTTTCATCTCTCAATTCTTTTAGTATCTTCATTATGACTTTCATGTCATTGAATGAGGAGAGTTTTATATCGAAGATGATGCAACGTACATTGAGCGACTAGTAGAGATCAATGATCATCAAGAGATGTTGTCGTGTGGGTAGACCATTACTTTATTTTTCTTGATGTAGAGGCATTGTGTTATAGAGGAGAGTACTTGGGATTGAGAAAATGAAAATATGTGCCAAGTACATAGATCTGTTTTATATTTTTCCTTGTTTTGTCTTTCCATGTGATGTGATGTTGGAATTTTTTATGAAATAATCTATTTTCCCTTGGGTTGATATCTGTGTGCTGCAATGCGTGATGAAATACTATCATGTTAATGGAAGGGGAACAAATTTTTAATTGAATAACATTAACCGTGATGTGATTAAACCATTACAGGTGAGTGAATTCCACCTAGAGAAGATAATATCATGACATTGAAATGAGATTCCTAGATTCGTGTGTTTCAGATAGCATGGTTGTTGTGCTTGTGTAGTGAGTTTGTGTCTTATGGTCTACTAGATTAATATATGACACATGCTGTGTTCTTGGATGTGGGGGTTTCACTCATTATTTCAAAAAATACATGGTGGTTTATTGTTGATCATTGATGTTGGTAGCTGTTTTTCAGGTATTGTGAGATTCTTGAGAGGTATCTCATTAGGTGGTAGTTTAGACCATTATTTTTAATCGAATTGTGGTTTTCAATGTTAGGGGACGATAATGTTTTGAAAGGTAACTAATGTAATTTCATAGACCCTTCATGTCCATTACTATATAAAAATCAATTCGTTGAAGTCTTCTAGGATGTAACAGTGACTTACTACAACACATTACAAAA
The DNA here is from genome assembly GCA_963277665.1 of Viscum album. Lineage (NCBI taxonomy): Eukaryota > Viridiplantae > Streptophyta > Magnoliopsida > Santalales > Viscaceae > Viscum > Viscum album. The sequence continues at coordinate 723,355,881 of OY728157.1, read as the reverse complement.
TTTACAGTTTTTCAGGTTCTCCAAATATAGATCTTTCATGGTATGTGTCTAGAGGTGGGTCATGATTGTGAGTCATGCCCGTGAGTTGCGTTTGTGGGTTTTGATCATGACTCTCAATGGCGAGTCACGACAGTGACTTGTGATGGTGATGTGTGATGGTGAGTATCAGTGGTGATCCATGCAAGTGACCCAAAATCACGACTCATTATGGTAGCTCACAGAACAGTAGGTCATCCAATGGTAGCTTTTCCAATGGTGAGTCATCTAGTAGTGAGTTTTCCTAGCTCATCCAACGGTTAGTCTTCCAACATTGTCTCAGCTAGAGGCGAGCCTTCTAATGGTGACTCATCCAACAACATGTCATTATAATGATGAGTTTTGAAAAATGATTGCATCTTCCTATATCTTATTCCCTTTAATATTTTATTTGAAATAAAATGAGTTTAATACCATATTTAACGGTCTATGGAGCCTTTTTTAATAATATCATCTTTCTAAAAACCTAAATCATCATTTTTCTTCGAAACTGCGTGGTCTTGGTCAAGATCTACCTTTAACAGATTTTAAAAACCATTTCTTTCATTGACTTAGGATCTGGACTTTCTAAAGAATATAACTTCTCTTACTTGTGTTATTCTAATTCTCTTCGTGAGAGACACCCCAATCATTTCTTCGCCACCCCCCAAGAATTCATGTAATTTTTTTGTACCCTTTGGACCATGATTTAACTAGAGGCTCTTCCTGCTACATGTATGACCCCAAATTTAATGCTACCAGGAAGGACCGATCATCTAGTCTTCAAAGTAGGGATAACTTTGTCTCTCTAAATTATGAAACATGTAGGTTTGGTGTTCTAATGGCTCCCTGTGAATATTTTTGAATCCAAATTTAATAAATTTAATAGAATTGGTTTCAAATTAATAAATATGGTATGGGGAAGGTGATGTATGATCATACTATTTTTTGAGATTTTGATCAATTTTTTGAATTTTATGGGCTATATAACTACTGGAAATTGATGTCTTTGATTGTCCATTGTTTCACATTAAATTTTAATGAGTGAATGTTTGTCTACATTTCATTAAACAAATACATCAAAATCTATTAAAAATTTATATTTGGCTAAAAAAATGATTCCCCAAAATCAATTGGTTTCTATGACAAACCATGAATTAATTATTGGAAATTGACTGATGAATTCCCTATCAAATCTGAATATGCCTACCCTTGGTTTGTGTCATGGTGTTCAATGTATGGGATTATTCTGACTTGTGTTTTTGTAGGGTTATGTGAATGGTTGTGTAATGTGGATTGGTTTAGGTGGTGTAATGTAATCTTAGGTTGAGAGATCTATTATTTGTGGAAACGAATGGATGGGTTTTATAATAGGTCTATGGTAAGATTATGATGTTATCTATTGTTGAGTGTAGCTATAAGATGGGGGATATCTCTTTTCAAAGGATATAATGTGTGTGATGAAATTGAAAAATGTTGTTATAATAGGTTTCTATGGGATCATCTCCATTAATACCCTATATAAATCATTCTTGTATCTCAAAATTGGTTTTCTATGACATGAATGGTTGTCAAACGGAGAGAAATGAGAAGTGGGTTAACTTACCATGGTTCATCTTCCTATGTGTGAATTTTCATTTGTGCATTATTATGTGTTGTTCCTAGTAGTTGTTTGGGTTTTGATTAAATTAATAAATGAATTATTAACAAAGAACGATAATAGGTTAAATTAATTGGTTGGGGGTATAATTTGAGTTTTTGGCATGTTGTGTGGTATTTCATATAGAGGTATCAACAAATGCAGTATTCTGAGTTGGTTGTTGGTTCAAAACCCATTGGTTTGGATTTAGTTTTTGGTATCATATTTTTATTACATATATTTTTACCTTTTTATTTTTATACAATTCCCACCATAGTTGAGAACTATGTACCAAACACCCACATCATCATGGGGGATGGTGTTTTTTCCAAAACATCCTAATGTAAGGATGGATGGTTGTCCACCTCCTCTTCACTTGTCCTTCTTCTAGGTGGTGAGATTATGGTTTGTGAGGCGCAAGTGTGTGTGGGCGAGTTGTGATTTCCTAGGTGTGTGTGGGTATGTTGTGATGCAATTTTGGCCCATGTATCTGTGGGTGGGATGTGATGTGGCTTGGTTCTCAGGTGATGGGATGTGATATGGTTTGTGGGGCTCATACGTGTGTGGGTGGGTTGTGATGATGTTCATTTAGAAGAAGTGGGACCACAATGATGTTTTATATTAGAAAATAGATGTTAGACTACTGGGAAATTGTGTGGGGTAATCAAATCATCAAGGAAATTACAATATTACTTCACATGACTTGCATTACTTAGTGTGTGTGACTTGGTGAGGTTGGGATGGCTTGTATTCCTTGTTAGGTGATGTTGGGTTTTAATATTTTCCACGGGAGTATTAGTATGATTCCCTCAGTTGTGAATGAGAGTATTTTGTTTTTTCTACTTAGTATACATGTGTTCTCAACCTATGTATATAAAATTGATTTAAGGCTTGTAGGAGAATTACATGGACCGTGATAGACCTTACTAGTTTAGATATTGGGACAGTTGATGTGTCTCTACATATCCTTACTTTTGGTACTTACTTTGTAGTTTCATTATATTCATAAATGTTTTATTTTATGCACCCAAATGGTACATATTTTTTATCTATTATATATATATATATATATTACATGGAGATGTTTTTGGATGGACTATATTATCTCCGGATCATGTTTTCGTTAAAAATGGAAATGTCTCAATTTTTGTGAGATTGTACAGCTTTGCTAATTGTCGCCACCCCAGAACCTAATAGTGGTGGGAATAATGGGACATTATCACCTTTTATTAATTTCTCATGTATGAGGGGAATAGGTTTATGTAGGGGGTCTTGAAATTTTATGAAAACATGGTTTTGGAAAAAAGTGGAGTTCTGACTAGAGTGAGAAAAAAATTCAAATTACTTTGAAAATATATTAATAATTTTAAGTAAAAAATTGTTTAAAATGGTACTATTACATGAAAAATTTATTCAGAAAAAATAGGAGAGAAAAATTAATAGTTTTATTAAATAGTGATTAAATAATTTCCTTTAATGAAAGTTTTATTACAAACAAAATTGATTAATATGAGACTTTGAAATAACCACATGACCAGATCATGGTGTTGATGTGAGAATTAACCAATGAAAAAATTATGTATATGAAATTTAAGTCAATAAAACAAGTGGATATAAAACATAATGTATTAAAAATTAAATAATAAAATAATCGTAGAATATATAAGAAAATGTTGAAGTAATGTAACCCAATGAAAATAAATTGTGTTATGGAATTCATTACCACATTTTAATTTTCATTTCAAATACACTTGGTAAATATAACTGAAATTGAAACGAAAAATTCATTGAATTATTAATGAATCATTATATGAAATCTCAATGGGGGCTTAAATTCACCATAAAAAATAAATTAGGTGCATGACATTACAATATGTCTCAATGAGGAGAAATTAAGATGAAGTGTCTTACATAACTCTTCCTTTTGGTTGAATGTGATTTAACCTCTTGTATAGTGCTTTGAAACATATAGTTAAATTTTTTTGAACCATATTAATATTTATAATATCATATAGTTTCCTTTATAATATCTTATCACCTGTTTATTAATAATAATTCAGTATTTTCTTTGTTTTAGGTATTAATTTCATTGTTTTATCATTTGTATTGTTTCATAGATGTTACTGTTATTATTCATTTTATGTAGTTCAATAATAACCATAATAAAATTATAATATTAATAAAACATTTAATATACTTTTAATACCAATCATGATTGTTGTTTTTGAGAAAATTATATATTACAGTCCTGGAGGCAGTATGTTGTACGTATGCAAGATTTAGATTTCCCCTTTTCAATCATCCTAATGGAAAGGAAGTAAGTAAAATATTATCTTTAAATAAAGATAATATTTTTTAAAATACCATATTACTTATTAATATTTAATTATATATATCACCTATGTGTTTTGGTGATTAAAAGAGTGTCACATTACTTTGTGATGGTTGTAGTCCACACAAGATGAATAATGTTATCATCAACCAATGAATGAAATAATAAGAAATAAAATGTTGTATTATCTTCTATTAATGATAAATATTTCATTAGTATCATAATTTTTTTTAATTGTTTAACATATATACATTACATTTGTCATCATTATCTTCCATGTAATGTTTTATTGAAAAAAGAATAATATCGCTTCGTGAGAATGTAGTCCTCGGTACACACAAGTGATATTATCATATCCCCTATGTAATAGAATGTAAAATTTTTAATAGGATATACTGAATATAAAAATAAAATAAAATTATAAATATAATTTATATAATTTATATAATTTATATCCTTCATAATACCTAACCATGAGATGTGGTAATTGAAAAAATAATGACATCGGTTAGTGAGGCTGTAGTCCGATGTACACACAAATAATGATTTAATAACCAATTTTTTAGAAGTGGAGATGATTATAGGTAACTAAATTAAAATAAAAACTTCCCATTTTATGGAAAATAATGAGATTATTCTATTAAATTGTTTAATATTAACTTAATTATGTGCAGGATGATATAAAATAATAACGATCCTTGAAGAACATTACCTATTCTATGGGTATCTTCCTTAGGATGAAACCAAAGCCTTCTAATGAATGATTTATTCCCAAAATAAGAATTTTAGGATAAGATATGTAATTTTGGAAGATGTTTAATAATATATTTTTTTTAAAAAAAGTGGTTTATGGTTTGAATAAGAGAGGATAGTGACGTGCCTTTTACAAGCGAGGTGAGAGGAACATTGGTAATTTACTGAAATGAAAAAGGTGTACCCACATCTTTTATATGAAAAATGGGTCCAAAATGGATGAATATGGATTCTAATTTATTTTATGTTAAATATAAATCAATAAAAAATCATTTAAACTTTTTTCTTTTTCATTTAACCCTTATTCTTTAGGTTGAACCCATATTAGATCATGTTTTCACCTTATCCATAGTATTAATTTTTTACATTTTTCACTATTATTTATGTTAATAAATTAATATTACGTTATTATAAAATATATATTATACTAATTCATAATATTTAATCCATTTTTACAAATTCAATTCAAAAAATTAGAAAAATATTATTTAAAATTAATCCTGAAGACGTGATTAGAAAGTGGATTTTCAAAGAGAAGATGTTAAAAGGTTTACAACATTTATATATAAAAACTAAATATTAAAATGATTATAATTTATTAAATTTAATTAATATAAATATGTATAATTTAATGAATTTTACATTATAAACAATTATAAATATAACTTACCTTTCTGAATAGTTTAAATAAAAACACAGTTTTCCATTAAAATTCGTTGTTTTTTCATTATTCATTGAGTAATGAAACATTTTAGAAAAATATAAAAAACAACCATAAAATAATTTTGATATGCTAATTGATGAAATTATTTTCATTTTAATAAATAAATTTAATAAATGTGGTAAAAATTATTTTTTAATTATGTATAAAATATTAGGCTAAACCACATTTTAGAAAAAATACATGTTTTCAGGAATTTTTTTTTCAATTAATTTATTCTTGTTTTATTTCTAATAAATAGATAACAATAATTCTCATAATTTTTTTTATAAATAGTAATACCCTACAATTTAATGTTTAGTTTATAAGGTAATTCATTATTACTGTTCATTTCGACTCGGGAATGAGTGTTCCACAAACTGTCGAGGTGATTAAATTCTAAAAAAATATATTTATTTAGATATTTAGGCTTAGTTATATGTGCAAAATATTCTGAAGAACAAACTGTTATTATTATATAATTTCATAGTGTTATAACATTTATCAGTTTATTAGAAATACCATGATTTAAATTATCCTTTTCAAGTACTATAGCTCTATAGAAACCATCTGGATCTATATCACATAATCGGGGAATATGATATTAAGTTACAACTGGTTGCATCATTCAAGGAATGGTTGGTTAATAGATAAAAGTAATAAGAATATTTAGGGAAATTTAGTACATATGATATGTGTAAATTGGAATAATAGATGTATTCTGAGTATATGTGGGATCAATAAATAGATATGCAGGCACAATGGCCGAAGATATTCACTGATGAAGCTCATTGATTCTCAGTGATAGATCCTAGAGAAGAGATACCATATATTGGTGGAATTTGTAACAGCCCATCCCTCAATGAGGATTGGATTTTAATCATTATTTGAGATGAAAATAATTTATTTTAGTCTATTTTATTGTTAGAGGAGTCAAAATCTTCATTGGGCCATGATTTTAAAAAATAGACCCATAGTAGAGAAATATAACCATGGTTTGGTTTATCACTAAAACCCTAATGAGTAGTCATCATAGTTCAGGTGGGCCTTCTAGTGGTATTGTTATATTTTGTTACTCAATGAATGTTGGATGTTTTTCCACCAAATATTTTGTGAGAATTCATGTTATTATATAAAAGATATAATTAATTATTAAATTAATTGAATTATATTTTAAAAAATGGTTTTCCTTCCCCATTAAACCTATGGTGGTTTCAAACATTTTCACATCATCTCCATCTAATTCCTATCCAATTATTGGTTACTTATCCTTCATTTTAGAATAAATGTTCACGAATTATATAGAATTGGAGTACTATGCTTAAGGCTACCTCAACACATACCTTAATTCTAATTTATCCTCTTTTTACATCATGATTCAACGATTATACTCTATCATTGGAATTTTCTTGGGTTTTCTAATTTATACTATTTTAGGAAAATCAGATGATGATCATTGATGAGAATGATCATGTTATTCCATGATAGGTGTTCCTAATTAATCCTTATGGATTATACTATTTTAATATGATATATGATACATCATCTTGTATCCCATGTGCGATTGACATGTAATTAACATGAAATATATTTCTATGGTATTGATTGAGTAGGATATGGTTATTTATGGCTACTAAAGACCCTAAAGTGTTTATACATAGATTAAATAATCACTTATGACCATTCACCAAACATAATGCATGTTTTCATAAATACTATGAACCTAGTTGGTGTTTCCCAAAGTAATAAGTTGAGATAATTGTGCCTAATTCAGAACCTTTATCCCGTATTGAGATAGATGTGGTATGGTTTTACTATGTTTTAGTTATTATGTGATCCTTAGGGAGATTTTTAGCTTCCATGTAGCATTTGGATAGTTGATTTAGACTAGGTTGATTGTTCCTACCCTGAATGATTGTGAATATGAGTAGGTTATACTGTAATTATCCTCATGGGAATAGATTGGTAGCATATATTCTATTATATAAATGATCTAATCTAAGTATGAAAATATGAAAAACACATATAAACTATATGGGATTATATTATATGATTTATTATAATTCTTGTGTGTGTTACTTTGGATATGTTTATGGGAAGGTATTCCCTTTTTTTTATGATTTATTAAGTAGTTCCAATATGGAAAAAGTTTATATATTGTTCCTAATAAGGGATATTATGGCCTCTTATTCATATATCTATGAATGGGGTGTTATTCCTGTGATATTGGAATTTTATACCACCTATAATTTTTTATATGATGTGGGTTGTCATTCCTATTATGATCTGACTATATTCCAGATATAAAGACCGTGAAAATTATATGAAATTATGACGATACATTGATTTTAGTGGTGGAAGAGACACTATGGCTGGGTATTTTTGATTTCCCTTGAAGTGGGGCATACTTCCCATGTTGAGATACTTCAATGTTAGTAGATTTTATTCTCATATTATTTTAATTGTGCATGGAACTTTATTATATTCCACTCATGTGGAACCTCATCACTAGGGATGTCATTCACACTTATGAGTTTCCATCATTAGGGATATGATACCCTATCTAGATAATATAGTTATTTCAGGATGCATTATTATATATGTTCACACGAGGATGTTATTCCAATGAATGAGAATATTTTTATGATGATTTCCCAACATATTCACGGTTATGTAACCACATGGAAAACATTACATTGATACTGGACATATTATAATGAAATACAACCCTTTTATTAGTGATCATGTTGTTATATGGATGATATTACCTCATCTATATATATGGTATTCGAAAATACAACCCATGTGCTGGTCATTATATTATTGTTGGATATAATTCCAAATTGTAAATTTAATTTTATTTTCTTAATTGATGATTATACTATATGATCAGAGACACCCTGGAACCATTTTAAGTAGGAATGGTCACACTTGAGTGAATTTGTGATGCCCACACACTTTATATTTGTTTTTTCTTATTAGTTCTTATTTAATATCCTTTTAATGATATAAAAAATTACCTAAACTTATTTAACATAATATATTCATGGATTCCATTGGTGGTGGATTAATGCATTTTACTCATACCCAATCTAGAAATTTTGGTTACATGGTAATACTTTATTGTTTCTATGGTAGATAAAGGAAAAAGATATATTTTTGATGGTTGATCGGAATAGTGTCTGGAGGTAGAAGATAATGAAACAGAATCCAATCAGGATTATTTTTATTTTATTATAGTTTTATGCTTAAATTTGGACAATTTATATATGGTATAGCAATTAGAGTTCATGTTATGTTGTATATAACTGCATATCATTGCATATAATTATATTTTAATAGTTTGAGAGTTATTACTATTGTATATATCTTGTGGCAGTGATGTGTATTATTTTTAGTTTTCTTATGTGCTATCAATAATTAATATTTCACTAATTTTATTTAAGTATTTATTTACATATTGGGATATAGTCTCCCCACTTTACTAATGTATACTCTCTAATATTTGGTAGAATTTGGTATATAAGGAGGTGTTCTTTAGTTGTGTTTCACCTTCTTTGATCACTCTAGTCATGAACCATATTAGGGGATTTATAATTACATACATCCTATATCAATATAGTAAAAATAATATTCAATAGCTATGTTGGATTACTATAATTGAAAAATTTATGATTCTAATGGAAAAAAACATAGGGAAAACATTATAAAGTGACATTGTTTATGTTTAATGGAAAGGATACTAATACAAGCTAATCCTAACACAATTATATAATTGTTTCTTAATATTTCACTGACATAAGGAGAGAAAAAACTAGATTTATTATTTTTATCCCCCATTTAAATTCAAAAATGAAAATTGATATGATAATTTCAATAGTATAATCCCAACTCTTCAATGAAACTAATTCATGATGTGACAGATATTAATAATATATACATCACTATTATAAATAATGATAATATCATGAAACTCATATAATAGTAATATAAATTGATATTTCAATAAAAAAATATTTATGGGGTTACACAATACAACTAATCCTACTTGATTCCATCTACATCAATAGTGAAATTAGAGTTTTCCACTGATCAGTTTTACTACATTATTCTACTTAACTTTATATAGAATAACATATAGAAGCATTGAATGATTCAATTGATGTTTTTCTCTAACTAAAATCACTCTCGAATATATATTACAACTTATATAGAATTTATGATGGATTACCATGCCATTAATGAAATTGGTTAACTATAGAAGAAATTGGGAGACATGAAATACACATAATATTTGGTATGGAGTATATAAATAAATTCAAAAACCCTTTAACAAATTTTTTTTATGGAACTATATTTACAAGAGAAAGTGGTTGGGAATGTTATTAATAGTTTTTTAGATGGAATTTTAGGATTGATGAAGGAATAAAAGTTAACCTTATGGGTTATAAATGTGGTGTAATAATTATATTCATGAATTATATATATTGATCACATAGTATTTAATACTTTATAGTAATGTTAAATCAATAAAAAAAGCTATAGAAATGATACAACTTATGTTTGGAAGTATCAAACTAACATGTTTAGGGATATAGTTTAAAATTAAAAAGTATGACATAGAGAATCATCACCATAATGATGATTCATTAAACATTATTTTAATTTTAATTTTTATGATGAGAATAAGATGCTAGATCATTATTAGGAATCTATTGATGTTGTGTTGACGTTTAATTTGACTACTTGAATTTATTGATTTCATGTTTTCTCTAAAATTATTCTATGAATGTATCATGTGACATATTAACTAGTACACAATAATTGAATATGAGTGCAGTAATGTGAATTGAAATACATTTTTTTGATTAGAGGGAGATAATTGATGCTCTAACGTATGAAATACATTCAAGAACTAAAGGAACACATAGTTTGGCCAATGTGATTTTAAACTCAATTCCTATAGATTGAATAGTAAACCTTTATGGAACCTAAAATTTCATTTAGGATCCTTAGAGTGTGTTAATTGAGTACTATAGAGATGTAGTTGTTGTAAAAGAAATGACTCAACGAATTCAAGTAACAATAGAGAGAGTCAAAAAATAGATCAAACTCCCCACTATATCCTAACTAATAACCATTAATTTTACTCAACATAATACCCTTAATCATCTTAGAAAATATCATCATTATTTTACACCTTATATTTATATTTTATACAATGGTAAAAAAATACAATAATCTATTTAATATTTTAAAAATAAATGAGATAGACATAATTATTAATAAAAATTGTTACTTTAGATATAAATAATTCCATTTAATGTGATGTTGTGATATTAAGAATAGAAAATAGTATGTGAAAATATATCAACCCTGATTGTAATGATACTAGGGATACATGTTTAGAAGCATTGATTTTTTTTAATTTATATAGAAACTACAAAAAATCATTTGACTGAATTTACTACATCATTATCACCTAATTTTTTTTATTTAAATTATAACATTAATATATTTGCTATAACATTTTTTTATATTCATAAGTATATCCATGAGTAGAAATTTATTAAAAATTATTCAATAGATTTATAGTTTTTTTCAGTAGGACCATGGCTAAAACTAATAAGTATATAGGGAACATAATTTTGTAAGGCTAAAACCTGACATAGGATATACAATTTTTCATGATTCTATAATTCAAAATGATAAAGTGTCACCATATTTATGAGTCATAAAATTACCAATATTATTTGGAAACACATAATGAATTATAATTACACAAAAATCAAAGAACTATTAATGGTTTCATCCCCATATACAGTGTAAACAAATATTTAATATAATTCTATCAAAATATTTCTAGACATTGTCAGGGAATTTACTATATCTAGGAATTATGTAAAAAATAATTATTTTTTAGAGGATTAATTTTGGTTAATGTTTTATCCATATTATATTAACAGACATGTCTTCACCGAAGTCATGGGAATACTAAATAAACATTAAATTATGATTTAAATAAAAAAATGCATGTAGGGAAACACATGGTGATTTTTCATGTTATATATTTTTCTAAAAAATTTATGTTTGAGGATAAAATTTAAGGTGTTTCTAAAAGTGTTTTCAGTTCATTTGGGAAGTTTAGTGGTTTCATTAATGGGTATAATTTCAAAGACATGTAGTTTTATACTACACATTCCATTGGGAACCCAGTAGTAATCACAATGTAACTAATGAGGTTCTTAGTGGTGAGGGAGGACTGAGAAAATATTTGAGAACCCAGTGGTGGGGAACGATATACTTGAAAACCCCAAAATAATGTTTTTTTATTTTGATTATTAATATATTTGATAAATTAGTATTTTATTATTAATTCAATGTGATGTATAATTAATTGATACATTATGGGTTTTCTAATTTTTTTATAAAAAATGATGAAAGGATATAATCTTGGAATTAATGAGGGATGTTTATATTTACTAAATATTTGAAAAAAATATAAAATATGAATTAAATTTTATGATATTGGATAATTTTAACATTCCGTTTTATAAATATGGAGCTAGATTAATATTTTTATTTATACTATTGTTGAAAAAATAATGAGTAAATCAGTTAAGCATGTCAAGATAACATTATAATGAGAAATATATTAATTTAATAAATACATAAGTATATTGTAATTATTATTAAAATATAATTAATTTTTATTATTAATTTTTTTATAAAGAAACTATTGTTATATTTGTATATATAAATGAGTACATGCATGTGTATTTTTGTACTGTTATCAATGATATTATTATTATTATTATTATCATTATTATTATGTTTTGAAGTATGTATACATGTAATGTTAATTAATTGAGTTTTATTACTTAATATTATTATAACAATATTTTCATATATTGTAATTATTATAGATATTTGACAATAATATTATCATTAATATAAATATGAGATATACAATTATTAATATTATTTGAAAATCATTATCGGATTATGAAATACACATATATAATATAATTATCAATAAATAAATTTTAATTATATTTCATATAATAAGGATATTATGTTATTAAATGTAATCCATGGATTATATTTTTAGAATAAAATAATATTTAAAAGAAAATATGGGTAACATGGTAGAAATAATTAAACAATAATTATGAAAATTTTCTCTAATGTGGGAATATCAGGAATGATGTTATTCACCATGGAATTAATGGTAAAACATATTTTACTAGTAAATGAGTATTTAATGTGTGGTTAACCAATAATAAACTCCTTTAATAAATTGATGTTTCCATAAATTAAACCCTAAGAAGGAAATATGCAATTTGATATGAAACACACATCTTACTATAAATATTTGTTACACTATAATTATTTAACCAGAAAATATATCTTCTATATGTTATTATAATTCCTTATTTGGATTATAAATGATCATTTTATGATTATATAATTCCTTTATGCCTTGTTTGGATATCCAACTGGCATGAATTGATTATGTTGTGCATTTATTCCTTATAAGGCTTATTGTGTAGGATTTCATATTTTTCTATTCCTTTATCCATTATTTGGATTATCATTTAGCATTTATTTATTATATAAATAATATATTACTCCTCTGGTTTGTTAATTAGAATGTCAAGATTTTGTGAAGCCATTATGCCTTGTTTTTTGGAATGTATGATAAACTGAATGGTATATGTGGGTTTTATTTTTTTTTCAAATACGTACATCAATATATAATATATAATTAATAATTAATGGAAATAAACAAGTCTAGAATTGTTTTAATTTGATAGGTTTTTGGAATAAAACATTAACATTTAAAGATTTTGGATATGAAATTATCATTAAATATAATACTAATGCTATGAAAAGTACTTTCTACGGTAGTGTTATAGGATTGGAAGATCTGGCTGATACATTGGGTAGTAGATATATTATGAATTTGTGACTATAAACAATATCCAGGGTTATTCAATGTATTGATAAAAGAAATATTATAGTTCCATAAACCTGCAATAGAATACCTGGTTCCAAAAAACAATATATATATAATGTATTTGACATAAGTTGTTAATTCCCATACCTAACTATCCCATAATTAATTTAAATAAAGAAAATATTAAATTATATACAGTATACAACCTTTGAGGTATAGATATATAGAGAACTTATAAAAGTAACAAAATAATATATATATATATATATAAATAATAACCATTTTCAGTTAACTATATATGAATAATATTATTCTATAATATTTTTTCAACATCTTTAAAAAACTATCCACACATGATATTCTATTAGATTTATCATATGTAATAATTTTCTTCATAGCTTAAGAAAATTTAAACATATGAACGGGTGGGATCAAACCCACAATAAAAATAAACATAAATTGTAATAACTGAATATTATAAGATATGATAATTGGATAATAAATAAAATTAAAGGAATGGATAACCAAAAATTATTCCATGATATAATTAAATCTAAAGAATAATATATTCATGGAAAAATTGGAATTAAATGATTACATGGATAATAACAAAGAGATTGTTGGATTTGAAACACATAATTCATAATATAAAATCCCTTTCTCTAAGATAACTAATCATTTTATTAGATATAATAATCTTTATATTATGACCATATTCCTAGAAATTATCATGTTATAGGTAGGCATACACAAAAATATAGAACCAAGTTTGTCTTATGATACCTTTCGATGCATTGAGGGGAAATATAAAACTAAGCACCACCCATAACCAATTATGTCCAATTCATTATTAATATGATAAATTTACTAAGAAATATGTTGCCTTGTTTTAAAAAAATCATTCTTGTTAGAATATTAAATATAAAATATTTCAATACACAATTAACCTTTATTAATAATAAATAATTAGTTGTATATAGATAATAAATATAAATAATAAAAAAAGATTCCATATAAGATAAATGGATTCACATGATCATTATAAATCTATAGAAACATGGTTTTTGGATTCAAGTGTTCATATCCCTAGTTCATAAAAATAAAAGTTTAAACATGTTGACATAGATGGAAAACACCATTTATCGAAGAATGCTTCAAACTGTACTGATCAATAAGGGATAAGGAATTGGATTATTTGATAATGTGTGTTCAATTATAATAGAATATAAATATAAAATTAAAAAACATAGGGTATATTACGAAACATAATTCCCTTTAGGTTAATCACATTGGAATATTAAAAGTAATAAAATAAGTGAAAATATAACACTTTCATTTGAGTAAAGTTTCATCATTTTTGTAAATAAGAAGTTATGACTCACCTTAAAATTTTATTTTCAAAAATAAGAATAAAATCTTTTGAAAAAATTTACTTTTATAAATAATATTGAATAATGTTATATAAAAAACAAAAAAAAATTACCCAAGAAAATTTGGTCTAGAATATAAAACATTTGATCATAAAAGGAAAATTGATTTGAAAATTTTAACATAGATTTTACGAAAATAATAATCATTAATGTAGTAACAAAACAACCTCTTTAAAAGAGTATAAGGTAAATATATATTTTACATGAGAAATCCAAAAATTATGGTTCCAATTATAAAGGGTAACACTTGTAGTAAAAGAAAAAATTTAAATGAAGATGAAATTATCATTAAAGAGGATGCAAATTATTCTTAATAAAGATATAATATTTGAGGAGAAAAATCATAAAATTAAAATATTTGGAATAAAATATCATTATATTTATATAATAATATAATATACCATATAATATAAACATAGCATGGGAAAACATAATAATGAATGAGAAATGTTCAAAAAGAAACTCTATAGCTCAAAAAAGTGATTTGAGTTATCAATATCCATTACAAGAAACATACACCATAGAGAATGAAATATTTTAAAATGGATTAAGTGTAAAAAATGAAAACAATGAAAGTTTAACATATATTGTAATAATTTTTTAGAATGTACACAACTAAAATGGAATAATATAAATAAATGATCATAACTCAAAAAACAAAAAATGTGTTTTAAAAAACTCTTACCACTGGGGACAAACTAATGTCAAGATACATTTAGAGAAAAAAAATTATTTTTAATATTACATACCATGAATATAAATTATATAAAACCTTTAAGTTATATTAAATCAATATAACCCCATAAAAAGGAAGCATGGTACATAACAAGTTAAATGTCTCAAATAATTACAATTAAGAATGAAACCACATAACTTGTTTCCCCAATTAGTATAATTCACAATGGAATCCAACGAAAAAAACCTAAATATTTTAATATTATTTTATTTAAACATTTTTATGTCAATATAATTTTATAAAAAATATATATAATTACTATCTAAAAATATCTTAGTCAGTTATTTTGAATTTTTAATATTAGATGTTTCTAATTTTGATCGTTTTAAAACAGTTTCATAATTTCATTATTGTTCTTATTTATTCTTCAAAAATTAATCATTCCAAAATAACATGACATACTATAAATGAGGTTTTATAATAATTTATAAGTAAATAACTTCATTTCATATGTATTTCAATTATTTTTTGTGATTATAATTTTTGTGACATGATTTTTTGGGTAATTTATGAAGAAAAAATAGTGTTTTCATAATTAATGAGAAAAATGTTTTTATTATCATTAAGGAACAAAAAAATAAATAAATACTTTTTAATATTAGATATTACGTTTTTAAATCTATTTTTATATAAATTTATAGAATTATATATATATTTGGTTAAAATGAACCAACAAGAACAAGAAATAATCTATGAGTGGGTATGAAAATAAAAGATATTATTTTTCTATAATATCATTATAAAAAAGATACAATGATATAATTTATATGTTATTAAGGTGATTAATTATAAATTTTAACATTAAATAAATAATTTAAAAGAAGAAGATGTTTTCAATTTTCTAATAATTCTTTATTCCTCTTGGCATGATTGATCTAAGAGGATAGTTTTATAAGGATTTATTATAGATAATTACTTAAAGAATACTGAAATTAAATTTATAAAATAAACATCATGAAATAAATAAAATTTATATTCAATAAATAAATTTATGTATCCAACCATGAATGTTGGTGATATAAAATGTATTGTGTCTTCCATGGAGGTAGTAGTGCGCACACTCTCTTGACAAACATTTTAATTTTTTTGATTGAATTGGGGGAATAGATAATGAATATATCATAAATATAATAACATTTACATATATTATTTATTCATATTTCATTATATAAATATTTTTTGAATGTTATGGAGGTGGGTATATGTGATGTAAAAATCTATATAAGTTAAGGGGTATGTAATACTTAAGTTGAGAATTTTGTTATCCTCTTTAAGAATCATTTGAATACGACGAAATTAACAAACTTCTGTTGGGGATAAAACAAAAAAACATGTAAAGAGACTATGTAATAATTAAATTTGGAATATTTTTATTTAAGGTTTGAACTAGTGGTGTTTCCTGATGTTGGTGGAAGTGAGATCCTTTTATAGGTGAAAAAGTGGTTAAAATCATTAGAAACGAATGTTAGGTATAATGTAAGAATGGAATTTCCTGAGAGTTTGGTGGGGAAATTTGGGTGAGTCTTGTAGGTATGAATTTTAATCCCAAAAAATGATTTTTGGATGGTATAATTGTAAAATATATTTATCAAAATTTGAGCCACATTAGAGTAACCATTTTAAAACTTATTAATCAGGATTAAAATTTACCCATGGTAATTATTTTATTATTTAAAATATGAGATAACCATTATGAAAAAACCAGGCACGGTTATTAAAAATCTTTTTTTAGATTTAAAACAATTTAATTTATAAAAATTATATAACTATTTGTTAAATCAAACCATATATTATTTTGAAAATCTGTTATAATAAAATAACATCATTTTAATCATTTTGTATTATTAACATTGATTAGAAATTAAATGAGTGTTAATTTACTTATATATATGTATAGATAGTATATTAGATTATTTTTTCGAAAATATATCATTTAAATTTGGAACCATAATATTTATAAAAGTACTATTCTTCGGAAAATAACAATTTTACTATGAAAACTAATATTTTCTTTAGTTACATAATTTTATAACTTAAAATGAAATTGAAAACATTATTTAATTCTGTCACACTGATTAAGAAAATCACATTATTTTATTCAATTTATAAAATTAGAAATTTTTTTATATAAATCATAAATATACGATAAAATAAGTTTTCAAATGATTTTTTTAAAATCAATAGTAATAATATTATTAATTATCAACTGCATATAAAATAGGTGTTAATATATTATTCATAGAAATAAAATTTTTTATCCAAAATATATAAAACACAAAAAAAATATATTCTTAAAATGGCCAAATCCTAAAGGATAAATTATCATTCTTAGTTACTTAGATACACTAATAGATTTTTTATCATTTCATTTGTATTAATAGAGAACTTTATTTTTATTTAGACTTATATAATAATTATATTAAATGTGTTTTTTATATTATAATTCTATATATACAACGTAGTGGTTATATAAAATTCTCTATTTTTTGAGGTATGATGCTTTTTATGAAGCAGGATATCGAACACATTAGGTTTTAATGGAAAATATACATATATAATATAAATTCACTAGGTGTTACATAGGATGAAATTAAAGAAGCCATCCAAGGATGTATTAATAATGATGAATACTAGGTTCAGTTTTGTGTATATATTGGATAATGGTTTAAATATTTTATCCCAACTAGGTTGAATAACTTGAGAGGGGGTGAATCATGGTATGATAGGTTAAATATACTTCCCCTTTAGATCTTGTTTCGTCATTAATGAAAAAGATATTCCCTCTCTCTCCCATAGAAATGTATGAATGGAAATTAAATCATGAATGATATGTATCAATTTTATATATTTCACCCATACTAGGATACATTCAAGGAGAACAAAAAGGTAGTGTGCCTATGTACTAAATCCACATAAGCATTCTAATGTTACCAAGTTTGAAGCATACTCACTATTCCACCTAGTTTACTACTAATCACAAAATGAAATATCATTTATCTCTTAATTTATGTGTTCTCACTACTCATTCATATGAATTTTATTTTTATCACCTGATTCAATATGTTTTACACCTCATTTGAAACATCATAAAGTTCCACTTTTATCCACTTATTGAATTCCACTTTAACATATATTTACTACACAATCCCTTTTCAAAACATTTGTGATGCTCCCTATTTTGAAAAATCTCACAAAACCTTTGATAAACTTCCCAATTCATTATAATAGTATATTGATTTCATGAACCCAAAAATATTCATGAAGCTAACTACTTTTTTTGATACTCAAATAGCCTTTACAAAGCACCATTCTTTCACAAATATTGTATATCCTTTACGAAGATTAATACATTCCTGAAGATTAATTTTCTTTTATGAAGCCCACTAATTTCAAGATTCATAATAGTTAATGTTAGAATTCATAGCCTTTTATTAAATGACATTCTTGACAAACTTTTTATCAGGAAAAACCTTCGAGAGTGGCCACAATGAATTTAGAGGCATTGTATTTTTATTAAGACATTCTCTCTCGGAAATAGGGGGGGATGATGCCTATTTATTGGAATTACCTCCCATTATAAAATCTTATATCAACATAATCACCATTTTATGAATCTATTGAATCTTTTTTACGAACCGTCACATCTTTTTTAAGAACTAGGTAAATTTTCAATTTCAAAATCTTCGCATTGTTATAGAGATTTACCATCTTTCTATTATGTATTCATGATTTTCCACACCTTCATGGAACCCTGCCTTAATGAACCCAAATTAAAACAATCACAAAACTCATTCCTTTTATATATTTTTATAAGGAATTTATGTAAATCCATATTTCACGATTCTTGAGACATCCTCTATATTTTGGATGCCAATACATTTCACAACATTACAAAATAGTTTCATCATGTATACCCTATTTTTTTAATGCATTGGGATAATCCATTTGTTTTTCATGTATCATTTTCAACATTCTTAGTCAATAATTATGATTAAATTCTAGAACTAACATTGGAAACCTACTTTTTCAACAACCATGATCAAACCAAAGACACGAAAATGTTACATTGGGGGATGTTTTCCCACAATCCCCCCTTTGGGTTTATTTAAAAAAATTCAAATTTTAATTCATCATTAAATATTTTTTTCACCTTATACTAAAATTAACTTATTATGATTATGATAGTGATAAATTAATTACTAAACACACACACTATTCCCACATGAGCCATGCTCAGCATAAGAAACCAGAGAGGCATGCATAGATCATCAATGCACTAATTCATTCAAAAAACCACTCATCTTATTTCATCATTTACCCTATAATTTATTCATATATAAAAATTGATTGACAATATTTAGAATCTCCAAATTTAGAACTCCTCCTACATTCATATTCCTACTATCATCTTTTCTCCCTATACTTATTAAAAAAATTCTCCACTATTATAACCACAAATTCTCCTAATATTTCAATGAACCCAATGGTCACACCTCTACCTCTAACTCCATAATCTGGTTGATGCCTCTAAAATTCTAATTTTTTTATGGATATCACAAAATGTCTATAAGCATTAGTTTTGTAGGAATATACTCAAATTCACAGTACCATGATCCACCTTTTCCGTGATATAATGGTACTTGATTTCAATGTGTTGTATCCTGGAGTAATATACAATATTGTTTCTAAGGATTATTGTACTTGAATTATTGAAATGGATTCTAATAGAAGACTTCACATCAACCCCCATGTCATAAATTTTTTTCTTCACATATAATAACTAAATTCCCGCTTGATTAGTAATAATTTATTCAAATTGTATGGGGAAAAATGAAATGAAAACAAGTTTGTGTCTTCTCAAAGAAATACACAATCTTCCTTGATTGAATGCACCTCATGAAATTGATTTTCTATCATCATTTAATCAGGACAAATGGAAATCTATGTATCCCAATAACACCTTCTTAGATATTCCATTGTACTGAAAAAAAAATCCATTATGCCATTTATATACTGAATTATTATTTTTCGACATCATGTATGTGGATTTAATCGGGATTCGTTTGATACCATGATGCCTGAAATGTGGTAAAAAAGATCAATTAAATTCACTATCAAGTAAAATACACTTCAAATGATATGCCTATATTCTGTGAAATTAAATATATTTCCTTTATTATCTTTTGACAGTCTCATTTTGGTAGCCACTAGAGTCATTATATCCTTGGAATTATCAATTCCAAATATTCTCAAAACCTAATTGAAATATTTTTATTGTGAAAAAAATGTTCCATTCCATACATCTGTCACATTTTAACAAAGTAATAATTTTAGTTCACCAATCATTGAAATTTGGAACTAAATTTTCATGAATTTTGAAAAATATAAGTAATATGCTTAATCTAAGAAATCTAAAATTATATCATCAAAATTCACTAGAACCATAATCCTTTGATTACTATCATTTTGGACATAGATATTGTCATAAAATCCATCAAATTTACAATCTAGATTCTTAAAAAACTAATCTATTCATGGATATCATGATATCAATGCTTGATTCAACCCATGTAACACTATTCTCAGTAGAAAAACTATATTCCAATCACAATGAATTAGAAAAATTTCAAGATTCACGTTAAAACTACACTCATAAATATTGACTTGACATCCATATGGAAAACAATGACCCTTATTTGGACTCTTATGGCCATGATTAATCAGATTATCTCTAGCATAAAAATAGTTGAAAATGTTTCATCAACATTGGTACACTCTATCAGGGATTACACTTTTGAAATTAGTAATTCGTCTTTCTAAATGACTATTCCATATTCTTTAATCTTATTTCAAAAGACCATTTTATTCCTAATGACATTTATATATATTGTTCTCAAAATAATCTATCATGTCTTATTCTTCTGAATTTGGTTAAGCTCTTCATTCGTAGTCTAAAATCAACTGTCATATCCTATTTGTTCCAAAACAAATTAAGGCCGCACCTGAGATGGTAAATATGTCTACTATAAAAAATCATTCTTAGTTATTTAACTAGAGTAGAATGATCACCAATGATATTATTATCTTCAATTTCATCTCGACTCTTCCCCTTTCATAAAGATAGAGATTTGATTTCCTCTTTCTAATCATCAGTATCCTCTTCTGAAATAGAATTTTCAACTTCTACTCCACAAGAGTTTCTTACCTTCTCAACACCATAGTTAGAAAAATTTTAATTGTGTTTTTGAATATTGTATTAATTATCTACTATATGGCCATAATTTCATCAAAATACATTTCCCAACATCTTATAGAAGTACTTAAATAATTTATTTTCCCCTAAAACCCATGGATATACCCTAATTCCCATAAGATTTAAATTAACTATGTTTCTTCACACTAAGAATATAAAATTTACTTCTAACGATTCAAATGTATTTCAATGTTGTATTCTTTCCATACCATATATCTTATTAGGTAAAATAAGATATTAGACTGATATTTAGACTGATGTCATGAATGATTCCTTCCATATTTTCTCTGGTAGGACCTTTTCAACTATTATAGTTCTAGAAATGTTGTTTTTAATCAGATTTTTCCTCTTAACCAATTCATTTTGTTGAGGATTTCACACTACAGAAAAATAATGTCTTATCACAGGTTTCTTGATACAATATTCCACTTTGATGTTATTCAATTATCTACCATTATTAGTTTCAAATATCAGAATATTGTGTCCACATATCCTCTCATTTTCCCTTTCGATATTGTTTTATTTAATTTATGATATCATAAATTAGGAAAATGAAAAATACCCATGATGTAATGTTCAAATAATCATTAAAAATAAGATAATATTTATTCCCATTAAAGGATCATAGTTATATAGCCCAACACATGTCTCTATGAACCAATTTAAGCACTCTGGTTAACAATTTATCTTCCCATTTTACATCATCCTAATAATATTCACCTATTGACAAGAATAACATGTATGAGAATGATCAAAAGATACATTGGGGTGATCTCAAGATGAATCACATTTGAATAGATCTTATATAGACGATTGACACCAAGACTTCTATTCTACAACCTTTTTTCATCCTCACTGGATAGACAAAAAAATATATTTTTCTCCACTCACAAGGTAGAGATTCCTATTTGTGCACATTACTTGTTAAAAAATTATTTCATCTTTTACAAAGATGACATAAATATTTTTTGTAAATCATTTATCATGTCCTTAGTCACATTGTAGACTAACACATATCACATTTCGAAAAAGACCTTTTACAACCAATACATTAACACATCTCATATCTTTACCCCTTAAATTTAGATATTTCAGATCAAAAAATATTTAATCCTACATTATTTCCAAAGTTGAAAACACCCTCCATGTCATATTTGATTACTAAAAACACATCCATATTTCCTATCATATGGGATGGACATCCTCTATCCTAGATCCATACACAAGAACTATATTATGGTTTGAGGGAAATTTCTACAACAAAATCATACTCATATCTCTTCTTTTTTATCCCCAACATTGAATTCATAGCCACTATGGTTTGATAATATTGATCTCACATAGAGTATGATATACTAGATTAATCTCAAAGATATAAAATTTATTTGGTTTTATGAACCCATTAAATGACTCATTAATATGTTGTTTACAAACAGTATCAATTTTCCTCAACCCATTACCCTAAATTATTTATGAATGATATATATCTGTGAGTCCATGTCATGCACACCAGAAGAAATGAGAATCAAAATTATTCTCAGAATATGAATATATTTTTGACATATTTTCTTAACTTCTTTCATTTGGTACCTTTTGGGAATGGAACATACATTTTAAGAATGTCTCATATATATATATGAAAATATCTCTTAATATGATGTCTATTCCTAAAAAATATTTTAGGACCGGGTATTCCTTGAGTTATATATGTATTTGGATTATGATTTGTGACTAAATAAATTTTCTACATTAGAGTATGCATTTACTGTCTGACATCAGTCACCACAACATTCCATTGGGGATCCAGACCCAAACTAGCCTTATTATTATGATATGACTATTTCTTCTTTAATTTTGGACCTCTATGCTACACACATATCTTTTTTATCAACTAAATGATCATCTTTAGAGATGTAATATAAGAAATCAATAGTTTTTCATAATCCTTAACTTTTTCCCACAGGCTAAAAAAATCTTCTTTTTTGTTATACAAAGCATTTTATTTGATATTTAATAGTCCTATTCGAACTCCAAAGAGCCCATACCCGAGTGGTAAGGGCTTCGGCTTCGCATCCAAGAGACCCAGGTTCAAAACTGGGTGGAGGAAAATTTCTGGCGTACTGTAGCAGTACTGTAGAAGTTAATGTAGCAGTCACTATTCAGTACTGTAGCAGCCGGAACTATTCACCCGATTTGGGCTTTCTGGCCACCATTTTGTGCCTACGGGTCTCCAGAGCCTTCAAGTCATCAATGGCCTTTGGGCCACAGGTCCTTTGGGTCACGTAGACCATGGAGTATTCTAGTTCACAATGAAAATTCCCCAGAGGAGGATCCTAGCAACATGAGTTGCAGCCACCAGATGCCGAGATAACCGGATTGGAAGAATGAGAGGGTATGGTAGCCCCCATCGGGACCAGGAACCATGCAGGTTTGAATGGGGCAATGCTAGCCACCAGCAATGCAAGGTGGGGAGATAGGTGATCACTAATTCAGAAAGCAGGGGAGGGGCAGTTCAAGTGGGCTGGGCCTACGGGTCATGTATTAGGCATAGTATGCCTCTGGGCCTTCGGGTCATGTATTACGAGTTTGTCAGGCCTTATGCCTTGGGCCTACGGGTCATGTACGGGTTCCCCATAAACCCTTAAAAGGGGGATTGTCCATAATAAAAAAACAAGGCCTTCGGGCTATTTGGGTAATAGTGTTATTTGAACCATAAATCACCATTTTTTCCTCAAAATTGATCTTGTTCTCACTAACCATCTATGAGTTCTTTTGTATTCAAAACATAATCTTTTGAATTTATTTCTAAAGATAAAACATATGTTCTTCTGGTTGTTTTAAAAAAAGTATGGAATCATGGACTAAACATTTGAATTTATTTATTTTCGCACTCCAAAAAACTATCTCTTTATGAGAATCTCTCAATTCATCATACATATTAACTCTTCCTTCAAATTAGTCTTCATCATTGTCATTTTATTCCCTTTTTTGAGAGTTACCTAAAATTACCACCATAAAATTTTATCCAAGATCTTTTTAGTTCTCCATCTCTTAAAACTCATATTATTATGAACAATCAATTTCATGTGAATGAAGAATATTGTTTTGAAGAAATTTATTTGAAATTTTTCCAAAACATTTACATTGGATAATTAATTATTCATGGGAATTTCAGCTTCATCCTCCTCATTTTCTTAATATTTCTAGGGGGAGAATATTTCAATATGTCCAACCTTTCAACATCAAAAGCATGAATGTGGGAGTTATACTTTGAACATTAATTTTTCTGTTTATAGATTATAGGAAAGGAATAAAATCACATTATCCATTTATTCTTCTTCATACACATCTTCAATAGTGAGCTTCTTCATGGCCTTTAATGCCAATTCTTTGGAATTCCCTTTTTCCATATTCTCATTATCCCCATTTCATTTCTCATATTAGATAAGGGTAATGTGTAAACTATTCAATTATATCACCTTTTCATATTTATCTTCTTGTATAGAGACACTCATATTGAACTATGGTGGATGTTTTCTCAATATTAACTTAAAGATATTTACATATTTAATAATTTATCTGAACCCACACATGTCTTCTATAGTCACATTAACCCGATCAAAGAATAATTCTCTAGGTTCATTTGGGCTTATTATTTGATAGTCATACTTTTTTCATAGAACCATAAATTTTTCTTATCTAACTTTTTATTTAACATTATTAACATTTAGAAATTCTTCCCACCCATCTTATGATGTTTTAAATGATATCACCTCTATATAGATTGCATTGGATAGGTCTCCCACTAAAGCCTTAATTCTGTTATCCTTAGTATCTAGTTCTCTATATTCATTTTCTGATAAAACACCACTACCCATAATGGCTTAAATACTATACATTGATGCTCCAAACACTTTTATACCAAATGATCAAAATAATTTATCTATACAATTCTTCCATAATTGAAAATTGTTTCCATAAATGATCATAATAACATTATAATTGATATACCCCATTAAATACACTCAGAGAGAAACAATAAAAATTAATTTTTTTCTGTGATACCTACTATTAGATCAACTAGGATAAATTCCCTAAGATGTTAGGTGAATCAGGGTATGCCAGTTTCAATCAACTATCTATTCGGATGTTTTTCATCATTAAACACAACACTCTTCCCTCTCTTTCTAGAATCAATGTATGCATCGTTATTAAAGAAAGTAAGAGACATTGAAAATTTTCTTGGTTCACATGTACTAGGCTACATCTAGGATAATAGAAAGGAAATTTTCCCATCTACCAAATCCACTAAATTTAATATCTTTTACAACGTTTGAAGCTGTATCACTATCTCTTTTAGTTTACAACTATTAGAAATTTGTAATCTCAATGCTCTCTCATCTAAATTATGATCAGTTCTCTTTAAGATGATTATTCTATTTAACACATGAATTGAAATATTTTACCCATCATTTGGTGAATCATTAATTTACACATTCATCCAATTAATGAATACCACATTACCACAGATTTAATGGAAAACCCATTTTTAACATTTTCAAAATGCTCAATAATTTTTTGAATCTCATGTAGCCTTCACAAAACTACCCAATTATTCATAAGAATATAATACTTTCATATTCCACACATATTTCAATAAGATCACAAATGTTTTGAATATAAAAATTTCTTCTTCATGCACCCACCTTTTGGGAATTTAACATACACTTTGTGAAGATAAATACTTTTATGAACCTTAATTAGTGATAAAAAAGCTCAATACTTTCCGGATACATACAAATTTCGGTTATATTTCATAGACTTTATGAAATTATTTTAGTTCTAAAATATTTCTCATGATAAATCTCGAAGAATCACTATCATGGATATAGAGCCTTTGGATTTTCATTAAGACTTTATCTCTCTAAATGAAGGGGTAGAGGCCTATTTATAGACATTTCCACCCATTATAGAAACATAGAACCTCGTTATCCCCATTCCATGAAGATATTAAAACTTATTTTGATACATAAATGTATTTTCAATGAACCAATGATGTTTTTCATTCATGAAGATTCTCATTGTAGTAGAGATTTACCTTCTTTCCATCACATGTTTGTTATTCTCTACACCTTCACCAAACACATCCATTGTGAAACCATATTAGTTCGCAATGCTCCACATTAATTTGAAACTATAATATTAATGAAACTCATTCCTATAAAATATTTTTATGAGAAATTTTGGGAAATCCAATATTCTTGACGCTTGATCCATACATTAAAATTTAGACCCCAAAAACAATTTTAACATTGAGAAACAATTACACATTATATACTTAATTTTATATACCTCCTCCAGATAATCCATTAATTTTTATTAGAAATTTTATAACATTATTATCTTATATAAATAAAATAATTAAAAAACTAAACAATGAAATTTTCTTTTTAAAAAAAATCAACAAAAAACACTTCAATGTAATTTTTTGGGATTTTTCCCAACAAAATAAGATAAATTGAAGATGGAAATGAGAATTTAGATATAATTTAGTAATTTATTCAATGAATAGTTCATATGCAATAGGAAATTGAAAATTTTTGTTGGATAGATTAAAAAATATTCATATGATTTTTTAAAGTTATTAATGATGTTTTGAGTTGATTTGAAAATTTCATAGCCATGATTTAAAAATTATATATTTTAGTTTTTCATAGGTTATAGGGACAAAAGACAGTGAGATTAAAAAAATGACGAAGTCTTAGTAGAGCCACCATGAGTTTGTAGGATTAATTATGGTGTTTAGTGTGATGATTTGGAAGTGGGATTACATTTCTCAACAGTCAAGGACAAAATTATAATAGAAATTTAATTTCTTATGATTCATTTGACATTATAAAATATTAAATTATAATTTTTTATGACTCATCTAAAATTTTGTATGGTTTATCCCACACATTGAAATATTTATTAATATTTTTTTTAATTTTTGGGGCCGAATCCTCATTTAATATTTAAATCAAAGAAAAGACCTATTTAACTAGGTAGAGGGAGACATATTACATAGCCCGAAGGCCCAGTGGGAATTTATCCCATTACATGGCTTGTAGGCCCAATATTTTGGCCCAAGGCCTATTTTGTGAATATTAATGCTAAAATACACACCTTCTACAATACCACATAGTACCTTCGGCTGCTATAGTGACCTACTGCGGCTACAGTGCCTACCATTGCAACAATTTCGTTGCTGCTACAATACGCTACAGTACTGCTACAGTCTGCACCCAATGGGTTTTAAACCCCCAATTTTTATATAATATTATAGGGTGATTACAACTAAGACAAACCCCAACTACATTTATTAATATTGTTACAATATTTATTAGAATTTTCATAATACATATTTGAATTTTTATAACATTCATTGAAATAGTTATGGGAGTCAAGGAAATTTATATCTGAATCGTTTGAAATTTTATAAGTGTAATTTGACACTGTATATGAGTTATTTGATGATTTTTTAGAGTTATATAGATTTTTATGTTTCATTTATAAGACTATTTATAGGTTATAAAATTGAGAAAGGCATGGATGTTCCTCATAAAGTACATAAGAGTAAAAGTATTTCCATTTTTTTTGAAAGAGAGGGACACTCAATGAAAAATGTGATCTATTTGATGTTGGAGGATATTAAAACCTTGGGTTTGGAAGTTATATCTCATAATTCAAAATTTTTTATTCAGGATATTATACAACAAAAATAGATTTTGATTCAAACTGAATTATGATAAATTGATCCCCAACTATATAGAATAAGATAAAACTAAAAAACATGTTGATATAGAAGTATTAAGAAAAATATGATCCTATGAGAAACACCCATGACTATAAATATGATTACCACACCGTAATTGTATTATTGATAGATATTTGTCTACAATTATAGAGATCATTTATTTATGAATATTTTAAAATTACATTAAGAATAATATTGTATAATTTTTGATAAATAAAGTGTGATTTATTTAGTTGGGTTAAAATGTAAATGTTTATTATGAGAACACAAGTTGAGATAGGTAGTTATGGAGAATAGGTATTTTTGATCATAATATCATTACATTATGAAGTAATTAGGGAAAATGACTAGAAAATCAAAAAACCAACATAGTTGAAGTATTTTAAATACATAAATATATAAAATATATTCATTTGATGTTAGAATATAAAAAATTATGGAAGAATAAAGAAAGTGTAGAAGACAATATGAGATATTTTTGTGTATAAGAGAACCTAAAACATCTCGAGTGAGGAAGAATATCATTTAGAGTATCCGAGAAGAAGCAAATGAGGAACCTAACCCTATTCTAATAAAAATATCAAGATAGAAAATGTATAATGAGAAGAATAATAATTATTGTGATACGTAGTATTGTATAAGTAAATTAATATTGAATAAGAGAAGAAGAAAAATAAGTATATGAGGAAGAGAATGATAGTCAGTATTCTTGATCATATATTATAGAAAAACTCTTAGTGATTAAGGAGTTCCACAAATATTGAATATCACATGATATCATGTATGATAAAATAAAATAATTATAATCTCTATAATATTTGGATATTATATATTTTCATATTCTGAGTTTAATGTATCCTATTATGGCATCATAAGGTTGTTTACCACTCAATGTAAGGAATGAAATTTTTTCTAGTGGTTTTAGTGAAATCCTAAATTAAATTAAATATATTCATTAGGTGGTTTAAATGGAAGTCTAGAGAACTAAAAATATCATGTATAAAGATCCCATAAGTGGTGATAACTATCCACTTATGTAACATGATCACTACTCACGTATGAAATATAGTTAAGTTGAGATTCAAGAGGATACTGTACCCTGATGAAGTGTAGGGAAAACCATTTATGTTATTTGGATGATACTAGATTTTTTGCTAAAAAATTCATTATGTATTGGAAAATATATGACATAGGATAATATATGATCAATGAAAGGAGAATGTTTCAAACTTTGGGACCAAACCATTTAAAAATACCACATATTGATATTTAGCTTACATTTGTATTTCATTTCCTTTTTGTGTGTTTATATAGAGATATAAATATTCATTTATATCATAATTGGAAATGGGGGTTTAAATATTTATAGGATTTAAAATTTTAAACGGGATAAAACTTTAAGAGGAATAATTTGGTAAAAGTAAGTCAAAACTGATTCACCCCCATCTCGAGGGACTAAACCCATTCCCAGGCACTATAATGTTTTGTAACATTATTATATATGAAATTATACCTTTGATTAATGTCTTTTATCATTCCTTTAATATTAAATGTATAATTTTTTTTGTATTTCTATGTAATATTCAATTATATAAAATATAAGTAGGTATTTTAGTCAACAATAAAAAGGAATTCAAAATGGTATGTTCTTCATAGTTCCCTAGAAAATTTTATAATAAATTAGAGATATCCATGAATAATATAAATATTTAGACAACATTACCTTATTCACAGGGAAAAATGTATTCATATACATTATCTCTATGACTATGTACATGATGATCACTAGTTGTAATGACTAGTGTCACCACATGGATTACAATATAGGATCAATGTTGGAAAACATAAGTTCAGATCATACTAGTATAGTATGTTTTGAATTATTATTATTAGTAGTCTATTATTATTATTTTTCTTCGTTGTTTGTATGTTTTGATTATTTTTTGTGAAAGATATTTTTTAAAATATTTAAATGTGTGAACACATTCTTATGTATACACCTGATTATTCACTGTGTGTGTTTAGCTACCATTGGTTCTACCTAAATAAGTCCGTGTTCTCAAAACCTACTTGATCACATCAATGGATATAAAACCATAGTTAATAACTATTATATTATGAATAATATGTTGGTAGCTAATGGATATAAGGTAGACTAAATTGTATCATCCACAATCCTAGGTGGTTCAGTATCCAAGAGGCATCAGATTGGATAAGCAGTGTATGGTTGTTGTTTTCTAGTAAAATTACTATATTTATTTAGTTTACTCCATTATGATCTCTTTTGATATGTGTTTATTGTATGCCCATCATTATATTTCATTCGTACTATGTGGTTGTTGTTGCATCATGTAAATAAATTACTAATATATTAAGAACTATGGGACACCCACTTGGATCCATGTTTTATTTCCTTAGGTTTTCAGAATATCTTTCTTAAGAATGGTTCCTGATGGGTTTTAATAGAATCTGACAAAAATCTATTTTAATAACATAAATATGGAAAATAATTCTATACTAATAAATTTATAACCACAAAACTATTCCCTAGCCTATTAAAATTAAGGAATTATCATGGGGTTTGTGATAACTCAATTAATTTTTTGTCCATAGATAAAAGTTCGGACATTCTAAGTGGTGTTTGTAATGAATTTTAATTTTTATAGATTTGAGATACAATTGGTGGGACTTAATAAGTTACTCATAAAGAGTGATGATCTACCTCAATATGGAGAATGATAACGTATCCATTGATGTATGGGTATATATTTGTAATGATTGATATTAATGAATTTTTTTAAGGATTATACTGGAGTTAAATTTTTAATTATTACGTACATCATCTTTATAGGGGCACATTAGGACATGTTAATTTTATTTTATGATATGATTTATGTATGTCAATGACTCTAATTATTTATAAAAAATATACAATAATCAATTCTTTCTTAAATACCTTCTTTGGGGTGATGTAATTAATTTATGCTTCTCACAAGTCTATTTATAATATTATACATAGTTTTTTTTATTTTTCATATTGTGCTATTAGGAGTGGCTTAGTTTTATTTTTATTTTACTATTATTAGAAAATTTCTTCAAATAAATGTAGTATGATTAACTTTATGTGCATTTATTTAAATTATATTAACGATTATTTATTCTCTTAGTGATATATTATTAGAAATACTTAAAGTCGTTGACATTAAACATTTTTTGAAATTTTTTATTATTTCAAGATATAAAAATTGATTTAAGGTATTGTGTTTATATTGTCAAGTGGATATAGAAATGTAATTGAAAATTTTAAATGCTTAATTTTTTTAATGTTTTTAAGATGTTTATTCTTAATATAGATTTGAATAAGACGTTTAGTTTTTTGAAAACATGTATTTTGAAAATAAAAGTGGGTTTGATTTAAAAAATAAATCTATATTAAAGGATTATTTTAAATAAAATTATTATTTTAGTAAATTGTAAACATTGTATTAAAACAAACAATGAGAGTCCATATTTAATTCATATGGTGGGAAAAACTATGGGGATAGAATAAAATTAATTTTGGTTAATTTTGGGAATCCATTATAACTCTCTAGTACTTCTGAAAAACATTATCTATATAATATATTTATTTATAATTCAAAAAGTTTTATCTATATGTTCAATGAACTGAAATAGATGTTGAAAGATGTCCTAAAAGAAAATAATTGGGCTAATTTTTTTCATTGATAATATGTAATTATAATTAAATCACATGAAACAATGTATTACACAATATAGATTATTAATCACCATTCACTAGTACATCCATTAAAATTAAAAAAAAGAAAGGGATAAAATAAATTTAAAAGAATACATTCTCTCACACAAGGAAGTATCATATACCATCTTCAGATTTTAGGATTACCATAATCCAATGGAAACAAAAATTAAGAGTAAAATAGTGAATTGGGAAATAATATTGTCAAATATAAAATGAAATATATAGAAATGTGATATGGGAATGAAATAATTTTAGTAAGAATATATATCTGAACAAAATATGACAATTGAAAATATGGTCATTGTGAAAATAGTTTTTGAAAATATGGTTTTTGAATATATGATTATTTGATATCTATCAATTAATAACACTCAATCCATATAATGATAAAAAATATAACTCACAAAAAAAATAAAAAAAAATCTATTAAATTTTTATAAATGTATATATATATATACATATTATATAAAATGGTGATGATGATTATTAAAATATTATATGATGTATGTAATGACCCCTACCCTAGAAGCCTAAAGCTAGTGCATTACATAATATCATTACTATAATAAAAAATTAAATTATAACTTGAATGATTAATAGTTTTTTATATTTAGAAAACTAGGTAAAAAATAATTTTTACATGATAACATGAAATGTTATACAACATAGTAACACCATCAAAGACACCCATATTATCATAGATTATCCCCACAAGTCAATCATAATATAAATCAAGGAATCCAAGGTAAAAATAAAACATAAGAAATAGTGAGATTATATTATCAATATGTGTAAGAATAAAATAGAATATATCATAAATAATAATAAATAATAAGGAAAGGTGAATAACAAAAAACACATTCTATTAAAAAATAATCTTTAGCATAACCTGGTAAGAATAAAAATATATTGAATAACTCTATAAAAATATTCACATGAAAATTTTACATACCCTTTTATATTCTAATTATCGAATAATCACACATATTATCTATTATTAATCTTATAAGGTTGGAATTCATTATTCAGGACATCATAAATATTACATCATGTCCTTATAAAAGACATCTAAAAGGGTAGGGCATTTCCCAAAACCTGATCTAGTTTGTTAGTGAGACCAAGCAATGCATTGAGGATCTATAGTGGGCCCCACACAACACATAGTAAGCTCATTAATTCCTCACATGAAAGTGGAAAACATAATTATCATATACATTCATATTTAAATAATAATATGAAATGTAAATAATTTTCTTAATATGTAAACATAATCATAAACTATACAATGTTATATAGAGAATGATTTCAAGAAAGTACATCAAAAATAATAATGATCATAAACCATTCTGTATAATATGGTAGATATCCACATAGGATATCAACCGAAATTAAGAATAATACCATGAAAATATTGTTGAAAAAATTTCAATACTATAATAAAATCAACAAATCATTGTTGAGAAAAATACAACCTGTACTTTGAAACATTTAATTAAAACCCCACAGAATTATTAAAGAAAAAAATTTCATTCAAATTGAACATATAAATCATTAAAATATTTAGGCATCATTATTTTGGTAAAATCCTATTACTTCCTATAATTTAAAAAACATTTCATTTAAATTATTATGAAAAGAATCTTTTAAAAGTGTATTTTCAAAAGAATGTGTGAGTGTTAAAAAAATGAATTAGTTATGTGTATGAGTTGTATATCCACAGTAAAAAATTTTATGTACAAAATAATATCATAAATATTAATTTGAATCATTATCAAATAATTACATAATCACTAGAGTTTATTTTTAACCCAATTCATCGAAATTGGGTTAAGAATTCCCTAACCACTATGAAAACAGTTGATCTCTAAGACCTATAAAATTAATGGTCATCAAATGAACCATTGAATAAAATAAATATAAATAGATTCATTATATTATATGTCAAATTTCAATATAAATACTCCATAAAAAAGGAAAAAGTGGTTAATAAGTTATATCTTACATTAATTAAAGTGAGATTAGAAAACCCAGACCATTTTCCTGAACGAATCCCACACTTGTACTTAATGTCTTGGAAAATCAAATAATATTTATTAATTACAAATTAATAAAATTTTAACCATATATTTAACTTATTATAAGTTTTTTACTTCGTTTATGACCATTTTTTGGGTTATATTGTTTAATTTTGTTGTTCCAAGTGCCTTCCTTTCATGGTTTTATGGTCGATTCCCTTGAGTATAAATATGGGAGTTCTATAAAAATAGAAATAACTTATCTAGATGTAAAATTATATATTATTAAATAAATAATAGATGTTTAAATACTAACATATATCATTTTTTTATACGGTATGATTATGATTCATTAGATAAAATGTTAATGAAAATGATATAATTTATTTTGGCTGTTTTTACAATCATCAATAATTTGTATCATTTTATTTAACAATATGTATTTATAATGGTTATATAATATTAAATAATTTGTAATAAAAATATTATAATCTGGTTTAACCATAAAAGTACTTTATATAAAGTCATATATGTGGTATTTAAAATCAAAAAATCACCATCCACAATGGTAGTGAATCGACATGTCACAGACTACGTTTTCATTTTTAGAAAAAATATAGACGAGAAGAGAATTGATGATGGATATTGCATATAAAATAAAATTATAATATATATTTTATAATATATACATCATGTTACATTTTTAGGGTATTATAGGGATGTATAATAAAGGCACCGAAATTAAAAGTGAAAGAGGGGGGTTTTCCGACTCGAGTGTCATCTCATTGGGAACCAGCCTATAACACTTGGAAAGGATCTTTTGGTGATACTAGAAAGACCAGAATATGGGGAAGAGGATTGGGATATTAATGGGGTAAAATATATCATTCTACGAGTCTAATAAGTTGTGAGGGGAAGGGGTGGAGATGGGTGGAATTTATTGTGAAGGGGTTGGGTGTTTTTTTATTATTCAATTCCTTAGTTTATTATTTTTGCTTCCAGAATATCAATTGTGTTTATTATTTTCAATAAATATAGTAAATAATGAATATTATTTTTAAATAATGTCCACTTACATGATCCCTGACTCACACATGGCTAAAAAATTAATTTTCTTACTTATATTGTTAAATACTGTGAATTACCATATTTCACTATTCACCAAAAATTCAACTAGTTTACAAAAATTTTCAAAATTCACCATAAAATTTTTTCAACACGTAAATTTAAAAAATATAATGCATTTTAATAAAATAATATTCAAAATATGATGAATTTAAATTTTAAATAAAACAATCCCTTATTTATAAAATAATGATTTTAATATTATAATTAGTTTTATGTCACTTTGAAAAAGTAAGCATGGTCTCATAAAAATACCATAGAATTATAATGAACAAAATATTAAATTATGAAACTATATGATAGAAATTAAATTTTGTTTTAAATTTATATATTAATTATATAATTGTAAATTAATATTTTTTATTTCCCAAAAATACAAATACTTAATTTTTCATTTTTAAAACAGTTATTTACGTATTCAGTGATATAAATATATCACATTTTTATTTATGAGAGGCCTGAATTTTATTTATACTCTCTTAGTTGAAGTTATTATTCAAATGTGAAGATTAAAATTCCTAACGATCACATTACTATTCCAACAGTCTTATAAATATTTAATATTATAACATGGTTGATTTTGGGAGAACCAACTATCAAAAAATTAAATTTTTTAAAAATATATGTACTATAAAATTATAGGGTGTCATATTCTCCCCTCCATCAAAAATTTCATCGAAAAAAAATCATTACATAAGATCATAAAATTATTTAGGTAGTTCTTCATCATAATTTCCACTAGTTACCATGATACGTCTTCAATTTTATGATTTTTACAAAGTACATTTAGCAGTAGAGTTAGCTGATTCCTCAATAAATGTTCTCTAAAGTTGTTAATATATTGATAGTATTCAAAAAATAAGATAAATCATTTTCTAATTATATTTCTTCATAAAAATTAAAATTCCCTGGGTTTGGAATTTACTTCATAAACAAAGATATGTGGAATACCTCATGAACATTAGAGAGACATGGTGGAATTTATAATTGGTAAGCTTTAGCTCCAATTATTTCCGTAATTCAACAGGGACCAATGTACCTAGGGCTTATTTTCCCTTTCAATCCAAATCTTATAACATCATTCAACGGATACACCTTCATAAATCCATGACATCCCACTTAAAACTCAAAATCATCCCTCTGATTATCGGAATAACTATTTTGATTACTTTTATCTTCTTTAAAATGATCCTGAATAGTCTTTATGAATATTGTTGTCTCTTAAAAATGTTACGGGACAATAAACTTTCTTTTACCATTTTCATACCAATATTTTGGACCATGACATCTATTGAAATATAAGCCTTCATATTGTTTCATTTGAATACTTGATTAGAATATATTATTATAGGAAAAGTATAAAAAAAGAAAAAAAATGATGGTAAACATGGATATTGATCAAATATAATTGATAGAGGTTCACCATGTTGTCTTAAAAAAATCATTTATATGGAGTTGTGTAGGGAAGTTGAATAAAAAATCCTCCCTTATAGAAAATAAATGCACAAATTCAACAATTCGAAAAAATATTAACCATATTGCATCATTCCTTCCTCGACTCATTGGTAATATATTGAAAAAATATATTGTAATGTCATCCCATTTCAAAATTAAAATATGTATAGATTTCACTACTTTTCTAGGATGTTATCTTTCATCCGTCGCCTAATGAAAAACTATACATCTTGATACATAATCGAAAATTTACCATTTCATATTATCCAAAAAAATGTTCCTTTATATTTATACAAATATTAGTGTTACCTGGGATTATAGATATGATTGAGCTATGAGCATCATCCAAAAATTCAACTTTTAGAATAGTTATATAGGGAACAAAAATCCTCTTCCCAAAATTTTAAAATCCTTCTTTATATACAACGCCTAAAAATTTCCCATCATCCGCATCCCTAATTTTATTTTAAGAATTCTCATACTGGGAGTGATAAATTTTTATCCTTTCCAATATATATGGTATGAAAACCATTATAAAACGTAGTGATGTTTCACCTTCTTTGATAATTCCAGGATCCATCTTTACTGGATCCTTGTACACATGATCCATATCAATCCTCATTTTGTTCCAAACTCCATGATCCCTCCCACTCAGTGCATCTTCTACCTTATTTTCAATCTATGGTTGGTAGTGTACTAAACAATCATAATCCTTGAGTAGCTCAAGCCATCATATTTCCTTATATTGATTTATTTCTTTGAGAAAAAAATATTTAAAACTCCTACAATTCGTATATATTTCACATTGTTCACCATAGAGACAATGTGTCCATATCATTATAGGAAATATTTTATATTCTAACTCATGATCATGAATAGGATAGTTATATTTGGGATTTCTTGACTTTCTTAATTCATAAACAATAACTATATCATTCTTCATAAGGATACAACCAATCTATTTCATTGATGCATCGACATAAATCAGAAATCTATAATTTCCCATCAAGAGAAGAGTATACTTTAATCCTATCTTCAATTAATCAAATATTTATTTACATTAAATTATCCAAATAAATTTAACCTATTTTTGAGTAAACTTGTTTCATATGATATATAATCTAGAATAATTCTGATTGAACCACTGATAGTAACTAGAAAAACCAATGAAACTATATACCTAATTAATGTTCATTGCTGTAAGCCATTCATGGGCTTCCATTGTATTCAAATGATTAAAAAATATTCCACCCATGGAGATAATATGGAAAATAAATGAAACTATTTGAAGCCAAAATTCACCCTTGATAAATTTAAAATATACCTCAATTTTTTTAAGAGTATCTAGAATAATCTACAAGTGGTTCTCCTGGTCCTTGTATATTTTTTATTACACAATGATAACATCAATTAATAATAATATAATTATTAGGATATTCCTTTAATACTCTATGAATTAGATCCATAAAAATATTGGGGTGATTATTTAGTCCAAATGGTATTATTGTAAACTCATAATGTCCATACCTTATTCGAAATACTATCTATGGAATATATTATTTCTTCACATGAAACTATGATATCCAGAATAAAGATAAATATTTTTAAAAAATCTAACACAGTGATGATGGTCAAATAATTCATCAACGAGAGGGAACAAATACTTTTTCTTCATTATAATATCATTGATCTTTATATAGACAATGTAAAACCTCACATATCGTTCTTTCTTATTAACAAAATGAACAATATTTAACCAAGGTGAAACATATGGGTGTATAAATCTCTTTATCACACAATTCATTTAGTAGTTTAATTATATCTATTAACTCCATAGTGTCCAATTTATAGTTATACTTCAATACATGTATTTCATCAGGGATTAAATCAATAGAAAACTCAACCTCGCACTCTAGAAGATGTCAAAGTAATTCTTCATGAAATACATCATTATATTCATGTAAATTCATCACATAATCAATTTAATGATCACATATTTCATTAGTATATTATATATTCTCATCCTCTCCAAGAAACTCAATTTGAAGAGCTACTAGAGATGGTTCCAGATAGAAATCAGATGATGATGTATCAACTCTAAATATAAAAAATTCCAAATCATAAAAAAATCATAATTTAATTCACTTTGTACAAAATATTTCAATTATATATTTAAATATAGTTCATAAAAATGATTATATCACAATACACCATATTTATGATAACAAAATCAACAATTAGAGAATGTTTATGTGTCAAAATAATAAGTGCTTGACATATATTTTATGCAATAAGGTTTCCTCATTGAGTTTTTAATTAAAAATACCTTGTTAAAGATAATATAAAATATAAAATTTTTGTAAGAAAATAGGAAGATATAAAATAATGTGATGATCTAGAATCAAATAATGCATTATAAAAACTCAATGATATAATTAAAGTACCAATGACCACATCACTAGAAACTTCGTCTTCTTCTATTATGACAACCTAAACCTAGCCTTGTTCCATTGAATTTTTCTAGGTCACATCTAATTGATGTTTAGGACATTTATATGAATAATTTACCATGTCCTTACAACGGGAGTATTTCATACTAACGACATATTTCTTTCCCTTTCAATCACAACATGGTGGCATTTTTCCTACACACTTGTAACAAACATCCTTTTCTAATAGGCATGTTCCATGATGTTTCTTTCCACATTTATTGAAAGTTGGAAATTCCATCCTTACCTTTATTCCTTTTCTATATTTTCCTTTTACATAGTTCATACCATACATATGCTTATCATTATTCCCTTCTAAACCATATGATTTTGAATATTATATCTTCGTCTTGGTAAAACATGATACAATATCCTAATGTGATGAGAATGATTGGGAGACATATTCCCTTTATATAATTGGTATTAGACAATCAAAAAAACATTCAATATTTTTACTTGGATTACGTATGTGGTCTGTGACTTGCCTTGCGAAACTTTTAATGTCAGATTTATAATTTGAAATTTTTTTTATCCACATTCAATATAATACTCAAGAGTTTTCTCTCTATACCTGCTCATTTTTTCGGAGGGAATTATTTATCCAAGAAAATTTCCTAAAATATCATCCTTTACATATTTGATTGTTTATCCTCTATTTTCGAATTAATGGACTCGTTTGATATACCTCTCCCATGAGATCAAAATCTACCATGATAATTGCGTCACTTTTATTACATTGAAAAGAGATAACTATCTTTTGTAAGGAACATATCCATATCTTAGCTACAAATGGCTTTGTAGTCCCATTGAATTATGGAGTTTGTTATTGTAAGAACCGGTCTAACATTGTTACAGTAATATTTTCATTGGGATTCTCTAGCTAAGTAATAATTTTTTTCATAAACTAGGTTTTTTGTCCTAGTATATTAATACTCTTTTCACATCTAGATTAATCTCTAACTGCAATATCTTTATCTTGCATATTAAGGAAATTCCTACATGGAATACAATCATTGATATGGTTTCAATTCCTTCTACTTGGAACCATTTCTAAACAATGTCCTACAAATGAGTGATAATGAAATTTTAAAACTAGAAACCCACTTAATTTATAACCAATATCAAAATTATAATCTTTGTTACCTTCAGAATATTCTCAAAGTCAGTTATAGGTTTATATATCCTTAATCTATGTATTTTTAAATATTTTTTTCAAAGTTTATCCTAAACTAAATTTGATACCAACTATAATTACCCTGGCCATAGTAGCTCAGATCTGGTGCCCTACCTTATAAAATTAGGATAATATGAAAGGAAATTGTATCTGGAATGACTGAATAGTTTAGTACCTTTGGAAAGCTAGACACAAACACAAGAGTTATATTATAACATGAAATTAAATACAACATAATAACTCATTTGGAGACACCCTGATTCTCCAAGATTATCCACACATGTCAATCATAATATACATCTTGGAAACCTAGGGAAATATAAAACATATAATGGGGTGACCTCAGATGCACTGTTAGGGCAAGAATACAACAAAATCATTCATAAATAATCATAAATAATAATGTGCCGTGAATAACTACATCCTCATTAAATTAAAACATAATGTTTAGAATATTATGAAATGAATAAAAAATGATTAAATAATTCCATATAAAAAATCACTTTAAAATGACACCCATGGGCATTCAACCAGTCAAATAATCTTATTCATAATCATCAAATAATTTTAAAATGAGGTAATTTATAACATGGGACATCATAAATATACCATCAAGGCATTGAACAAGAAATATAAATGTGTGAGGATGTAACACTCCATGAATCCATGGTATTTTAATTTTTTTTTAAATCTAAATGATTGTGTTGTATGTTACCCCAAGATAGGATTATGCTACAAAGGACACCATCTTAGCTTTTGCTACACGCAACACTGAGTTCAAGTGCTACATAACCTATCAAAATTTCCATTTAGAAAGAAGTTATGAATATAATTAACCACATTTTGAATATTATTTATATCAGATATAGTTTTAACAGTAATTATATCTGTTTCTTATTCATAATATAAGGACAAATTCAATTGTTTCAAATAAAAGAAGTAATTTTCAAAAAAAAGAAGGGTTTTCGCCTTTTCACGTTGAACCATTAATACATCAAATATTTGAATCTTTTATAAATTTAATTTAGAAAAATTAATCTCTTCTTTATAATCTATAAAAAAAATTATTTTGGATAATATTTTGGCAATTTTCTGATAAAAAATATATTTTAATGAATAATGGGAAATACTACATTTTAATGCATAACTTCATGTTCATCTAATTTTTATATATAGTTATATTGTTATTTAAATTGATCTTAAATTATAATTGGAATATGTTTTTATAATTTAACCCATGTTTTATCATTTTAAGAAATTTTACATTTAAACTGAACATAAACACATATCAATATTTCGATAGTGTTTACTTCTTAAAAACCCACATCCTAGTATTGACAATAATTAATAATTTTAAATTAATTTCTACTAATCCTAGGTTTTTAAATTCCAAAAATGAATTAAATATTTTGAATTATAATATGAATTTTTTTAAAATTGGTACCTTTTATTTTCCTACAATATGATTATTAACTTCAGTAATTATTTGGTTTTATCGTGGTTAAATGTTAAATGAGGTAAATACAGGTATAAAATAAAATTATGGTAATATAAAACTATCTCTACACATGTCATAATACTATTGAATGATATATGGACAAACATTGACATCCTTA
Source organism: Viscum album (assembly GCA_963277665.1). Classification (NCBI taxonomy): domain Eukaryota; kingdom Viridiplantae; phylum Streptophyta; class Magnoliopsida; order Santalales; family Viscaceae; genus Viscum; species Viscum album. The sequence continues at coordinate 723,313,633 of OY728157.1, read as the reverse complement.
GGTCGATTTTAGGACCCCATAGAGCCACTTTGGTGTGATAATGACTTTTTATAATGATTAATTTAAGGAAAAAGGAAATATAACATAAACATGTATCTCCAAACTAAAACAAATTTAATTTGATTTATGGAAATGATATATTCAAATATAAATATTCATTAGAAATATAAATATCATTCCTAAATCATGGTTTTTTATTTATAATTTTTATACATAAAATAAATAAATTATTTTATGACACAATGATGATGCAGTGATTACCTTAGTAATGAATGATTGAAATAAATGATATTGTAATTATTAAAATTAATTTCATTTGATCATTTTAATTCCATAAAAAATATATTGGATAACATTAACATTTTAGGGATGATTACATGATTTTTTTGACTGAATAATGTTTTTATTACTTTAACAAAAATCAATTATTAAATAGTGTCAAAATTGACATAAATGAAATTAAAAAAATATAGTTTTATTAAATGATATAATAGTCATATAAATATAATATTCAGAAAAAAGATAGAGAAATTGATAAATATTTCATTAATGATCCAATTATATTTCTCTTGGATCTTTATACTAACTGTATTGAAAATATTGTATACAAATACAATAAGACATGGAAAGAGTTAACTTATCTAACTAAGGGTTAATGCCAAAATTTATGGTTACATTAATGAATTAAACATGTCAAAAATCAATTTTTCGAGAGGATTTAGACCCATTTTAATATTAAAATCTAAATAAATCACTTATTATCCATTATAAACCGAATATAAATTTATAATAAGTTAATATTTCATGACATTCCTAAAGTGTCCCATGCCTATACTATAAAAGAGTACTTCTACTTCCTTTTTATTCCCACCTTCAAATCCCATTGTCTCATCAATCCCATGCCCAAACATCCTCGAAACTTCTCCCAATTCATCAGAGAGGCCTCTATTTTAAAGTAAAACCATCATTATGAATTACTTTTGTGAAAATCAAATGGAGACACCCGAATAAAAGGTTATCATTTTATCCCTGCTTTCAAAGTTATTTTACTATTCTTTTTTCTATTCCTAAGATGTTTCCAAAATAAAAAAATATCTCAACAATATAATATATTTTGAGATGTTGTTATGATTACAAGACAATGGTATTCATACTTGTATCAATCCTATGAAATACAATATCACCTTGTGTGTGTATGCACCGCTTAGCGTCCCCACACCGCGGTGTAAACTATTTTTCCTCAATACATTATTTAAATGGCTTTAATGATGAATATAAATGAAATAAATAATAAATATATTAGTATATTATTTCTAAAATTTATTTATTTTATCACATTCCACACCATTTAACCATTAAGGAAATGATACCATTGCTCGTGTGTATGTATGACTAACCGTCTCCACAACACGTTGAGACTCATCATCCACGCTCACCATCCAAAATTATGATAAAATATATATGTTATGAATAATTATGAAATAAATTAAATAATAAATCTACTTGAATAATATATATATATATATATATATTCCTTTCACTAATTCCATTCAATACGATAAGGTAATACCAACAACGTTCATGCGTACTTACAACCAACCGTATCCATGAACAATATATTCCATTTCATCTATCTATCTATTATATAAATTTATATTATGATTATATATTATAAATAAATCATACAATAAATTATGGAATTATGTAAATCATGATCCATGTAATATGATCAAGAATAATAAGTCAAAACACATACCATAAACAAAGTGATTTTTACCCAAAATTTTTCATTAAATAGAATTAGTAATAATGGGGTATATAAAGTCATAAAAAATCAAATATGATATAATAAATATTATTTTTATTCTTATATATGTTAATAATATGTTTAAAAACATTATATATGAGTTTCAAACACGTATGAAGAGTATATTACCAATGGTAATGGTTAATATCACAATCTCTTTATTATCTGGTATTGCTTATGTTTAAATATATACTAGGAAATATTTATCATTCATGTACATGTTTCTTAAAAATGTTTCAAAAGAAATATTTTTATGTTATTATGTGAGGGTCTCATTAACTAAAACATCTTTAAAAATGTTTTAAAGATACATAATTCTAATCTTTTACCCTTAATGTACTTGTTTTTAAAATGGTTTTAATGATATTTTTATACGGACGTAAATGTTTTAAAATGTTAATTCCAATAATGTGTTTAAAAGTGGTATGGCACATATTGATTCAAAAATTTATTTTAAATATATTCTCTTATAAATTGTGCGACTTTTAATGTTTTCAAGGTAAAAAATGGATATTTCTATAAATGTGTTTTAACAATTTTATTAGATCATTTTAATCTTGTCAACATCAATTGTATGATTTAATGCTTCATTGAGATTGATTTATTATGATATAATCTTCCATATTTTATTGAAGGATTAATGATATGTTTTACTGTGGATATTTTATTTTAATATCAATAATGTTTTATGGTTAAAGTATTATAATTTCGATGGTTACTTTTAATACGTGTGTTTTTGTTAAATTTCACCATTTTCATATAAAGAATGTAATAGACATAGTAAGTGATATGAGGGGCCCACTGTATCCCCACATTACCTCATTAAGTATCATGAGACAAATATTTTTCTTGCAACAATTACAAAACAAAATATTTGTGTATGGTATTGGTACGAGGCCTTGATGTAGTGGTTAAGATTTCTGATATTATGCATTCCCTCATTATGTGATGAGTTTTTGATTTTACATGTGATTTTTCAATAAGAAGAATATCCATGTGAGTGTTTTAATGGTATTATTTGATTTATTCTTTCCATATTATTATATATATATATTTTATTAAAAGGTTTGTGTTCTATTTTTGTATCTTTTAATAAACTATTATGCTTATTTATGATAGAATCCACTATATTGTTTATCCTTACTAAGCCTCAGAGCTCATCACCTTCTTATGTTTTATTTTCCCAGGATTTTAAGATGTGTTTTATGATTGATATATAGGGTTATTATCATTGAATAATTGAGTTCTAAAAGGATTACTTATGCTATGTTTTATTTTATAAATTGTAATGTAAAGTTTAGGTATGTAATATATTTTCCAAGACTACTAAATTGATCAGACCTTCAATATTTTATTCCTTGTAATCATAGAAATGTATTAAAATAATTCTCTTAGTAAAGGATTCTAAGGTTAGGGTGTTATAGTTGGTATCAAAGGATGTTTATCAAGAACCATTGAAATATATTTCAAAAACATAGAATATGAATTATAACCCTACGATCGACATTGTAGAAAAGCATATAACGATCCCCTGTAATTTTGGTAATGATCATGGATAACCTTGGATTAAACATAAGATGTTACATAGTGAATGTATCTTCCCTTGATTATGTGGATTTCTTCAATGAGATATTTTTCTCACGCAATGATTTCTGGTATTAGATAATGGAGTATACAAAAAGGAATTGGATTAACATTAAGTTTGATGGAAAATATGGCGATTTTGAGAAACAATATTAAATAATGATAGGAGAGAAAGATAATTTGATTATTCCAAATTAGTTAACATGATATATGATTAACAATGTGATCTTTTATTACCTTCTTAATAAATTTTGTAAGAGGAAGCTAAACATTTATAAATGTTAAAATTTTAAGAAACATAGATGAATGAATAATCAGTTTCCTACATGTCATGAGGATGGAAAAAAGAACATTTTAGAATAAATAAAATGGTTTAGATGATGTTATGTCTACAGAAAAAGGGTCATAGAGGGACCAATTGTTATGGAGTTCAATGTCTTATTACTGGAAATCATGGGAATTACCCAAACCAATGCCTAGATATAAGAACTAATCCACACAAGGACTTATTCCATAAAAACTATTAAATGGTAATGATTAATGTATTTATATATTTGAAACCAAGAATTATGGATAGTTAATTATAAAAGGAGTATTCAGTTTATGTCTTTCTCTATGGGTTTTCAAGAATATATTGAATAGTAATAGTGAACATGAAAATTGATTTAAGGGTAACATTATATATTGAGAAAATATAAATAAGGTAAAGATAGCCCTTAATTTGTTCCTTCGGTTACGATAATTATGGTGGGATAAATATATGTTGAATTTGAATATGTCAATTAGATTATTATAGTTTCTTGAGACCTAATTATGGATTTTTCAACTAGGGGGTTATACTACCATGGATGAAATATATAAATTTATGGAAAATATTCCCCAATTTTATGCAATAGAGAAACATGCATGTTTTTAATAAGGATATTTGATAATTCATGTTTTTACCATGACTGAAGAGAATACATGATGTAGGTGCTCACGTGTTCGGACTGTGACATCCATGAACATCCGTTTGAGATATGGGAGATAAATTCTCTACAGATTTGGTTCACATATTTCAATAGTTATATATTTTTAGTTCTTGAAAGGATTGTAAGGTTATCTATTTATGGATAGTATATGTTATACTCCAATTAATGTTTTCAAGATGAATTTATTTTCTCTATATAAAAGGACTTATGCATATGTGGTAACCAATTCAAACACATTCGTTGATATAGATGGAATGAACTTTCATTTAATTTATGGATCGTGTGATCTTCAAACAGTTCAGGAATGAAAAATTCCACATCATTTCTTGGAATAATAGACAAAGAGGATATTTTTCTAGACATGAAGAATAGTGAGATTATAATGAAATAAAGTACGTATTTCATCTTTTATTCTTAAACATTATGGAAAGGATCTTGAAAACCATTTTTTACTTGTACATTATGTTGTGATGAATCAAATGGCCCCATAGATCATCACAGATTTACACCTTTATGGTTGTTAACAATTTCATAATCATGTTCTCTATCACTCTCCATCAGAACATGATCTTTAGTTTTTTTCCATATCCATATTTTACTGCAGGGAATACTAGTATACATTATCTCACATAACCATCTTACTTTCCTTTATCTATTTTAATATGGATGTTTTATTTACCAATTTTTCTGATGTGGGTTTATAATAATGGGATTTTGAATTATTAAACTATATTTATCAAACCCAAATTCAAAAATTGCGAGGAAAAAATTTATTGAATGTGGGGATAATTTAACACCCCAAGATTCCACAAAATGATAATTTTTAAATAAATTCAATTGTTTTTTTGTATACTACACCAATATAATCTTGTGCTACACATAACACCGTCTTAGCTTGTGATACAAGAAAACCCGAGGTCGAGTGCACCATGACCTATCAAACTAGACATTTAAAAAATTAGTTATGAAGAGTATTAACAACATATTTAATTATATATATATATATACCATATAATTTTTACATTCATCTTACGCGTTTCTTTGACATAATATATGGACAAATTCTACTTTTCAGATAAAAGATGTATTAAAAAAACGCAGTTTTCCCACTTTTTCATGGTAAACCATTTATAAATCCAATATTTGAAACATTTATATAATCAATTTTAATAAAATGAAAATTTTATTTATAAGGAGTTAGAATTTTATTTTGGAATTTTTTTGGTATTTTTCTAATAAAATCAAAATTTTTATGCATAACAGGAAATAATTCATATTAATTCCAAACTACATTTCATATAATTTATCTATATAGATATATTTTCCTATAAATTGTTTTTAATGAGTCATTAGATTATTTTTTTTATAATTTAATATAATATTTTGTCATTTTAAGTAATTTCACACTGAAATTGGACAGAAAAACATGTCAATTTTTTGATAGTTTTTTCTTATAAAAAACATGCTCTCTGGTTTTGACAACGGGGATTAAATTTAAATTAATTACATTAAATTCTATGTTTTATAAATTATAAAAATGGATTCTATATTTGGAATCATAGGGTAAAAATTGTTAAAATTGGTACCTTTTATTTTTGGATATTATGATTAGTAACTTAAGTAATTATGTTTTTACCATGGTTAAAGGGTATATTAGGTAAATATAGGGAAAAAATAATATTATAACAATATAAAACTGCCATAAGACATTTCATAATTTAATTAGATGATATTTTTCTGACTATGAGCATACATATGTAAATTTTAGGTCACTATGGTGCCACTTTTGTGTGATAATGACCTGTTATAATGTTTAATTTTAAGAAAAGGAAAATATAACGTAAATATGTATCTTCTAACTGAAACAATTTTAGTTTTTTATGTAAGTGATATATTCGACTATAAATATTCAATTTAAATATAAAAATACTTCATACATCATGCTATTTTATTTATAATTTTTATACGTTAAATAGAGAAATTTATTTATGACGCAACGATGATGCAAGTATTGCAATATTTATGAATGATTGAAATAAATGATATTTTAATTATAAAATTAAATTAAATTTTTAGTTTTTGGTTCCATAAAATAATTTTTTGGATAAAAAATTATATTTTACTGATGATTTAATTATTTTTCTCAATGGAATAATGTTTTTATGTCCTTCAAAAAAATTACTCAATTGTGTCAAAATTGGCATAAATGTAATTTAAAAAAACACTAATTTATTAAATGATATAATAGTCATAAAAATATATGATTCATCCAAATGGATTATAAAAATGTTAAACTTTTTATTAATGATCATCTTGATAATCTATTTTTATTTTATAGAAACTATATTAACCATATACTATACAAATACAAGAAAACATAGTAAGAGTTGACTTATTTAACTAAGGGAAATGCAAAAATATAAAGTCTAATTAATTACCTAAAAATGACTAAAAACTATTTTTTGAGAGTATTTAGACCCATAATCATCCAATCATAGAAATAATTTTCATTGGATCCATTAGAAACCGTAAATAAATTTATAATAATTTAATATTCCAAGATGTTCCTAAAGTGTCCCTCACCTCTCCTATAAAAGAGAACTTCACTTTCCCTTTTATTCACACATCCAAAGTCCTTTGGCTCACCTGAAACCTAACCAAAACTCCTCCCAAATTCCCTCAACTCATCTTATAGTCCACCCTTTTGGAACAAAAATTACTTCAGGATTACTTTTTTGAAAAGAAAATTGAGACTCTCGAAGAAGTGATAATCATTTCATCCCTTGTTCCAAAGTTATTTTATTTTTATACTTCCTTTTAATAAGTTGTGACCATACTAAAATAATATCACTAACCTCTAATATATTTTTTGATGTTGTTTTGATTATCATAAATTCATATTCCTCCCTTTACCCATCCTATGAAATATAATATCACCATGTGTGTGTACGTATGACGTATCGTCTCCACGTCATAGTGTATAATACTTTTCCAATATACTTTATTTAAAAGGTTATAATGTTGAATTAACCTTAATTAAATTATAAATATAACATTATAATATTTTTTTTAAATTGATATTCCATCCAATTACATACCAGCTAACCATTAATGAAATGATACTGTCGCTAGTGCGTATGTACGACCAACTGTCTCCATGACACGATAAGACTCATCTTACTTGTTCACCATCCAAAAATAAATATAAAAAAATATATATTATGAATAATTATGAAAAATATGAAGTAATATTTCTAATGTAATTATATAAATAAATATTTATTTATTTACATACACTTCATTCAATTTCTTCCATTCAATACGATAAGGAAATGGAAATAGCGTTCATTCGTATGTACGACATAGCGTCTCCTTGAATGGTGTATTCCATTTAATATATATATGTTTTATATATATTTATATAATAAGTAAATATTATATATAAATCATATTATACATTATGTATGTAACTAAACCATGATTTATGTAATATGATCAACAATAACAAGTCAGAACACGTATGCTAAATCATATTATACATTATTAACCTGGAATTATTAATAAATGGGTAATATAAAGTTATTTAAAAATCATGTTTGATATCATAAATATTATTTTAATTCTAATATAAGTTAATAATAAATTTGAAAACATTATACAAGATATTCAGAAATGTATGGAGAGTATCAAACCGAAGGTAACAGTTAATTTCACATTATCTTTATTATAGGAGATTGCCTATATGTAAGTATCTAATGTGACATATTTATCATTCAGGCCCTTTTTTTAAAAAATGATTTCCAAGGAATATTTTTAAGGTTTTATGTAAGGGTCTCTTTAACTAAAACATCATTATAATTCTTTTAATGATTTATACTTCTAATCCTTTTTCATTACTGTTCATGGTTTCAAAATTGTTTTAATGATATATTTATATATATATAAATATTTTAAAATTATAATTACATTCCAAAGATTCAATGTGGTGTGGGACACATTCGTTTAAAAGTTATTTTAAATTACGTATTTAATAAATTATGTGACATTTATGGTTTTCCAATAATAAATGGATATTTCTCTAAAATATTTTTAATGATTTCATTATATAGTTTCCATCTATGTCAAAATCCATTATCAGATTTTATTCTTCATTGAGATTGATTTATCTTGATAAAAGATTCCATATCGTATTGAAGTGTTTATGATATGTTTGACCATGGATGTACTATTTTAATACCATTAACAGTTTATAGTAAAATTATTAAAATTTTGTATGATCATTTTAACATGAGTGTTTATGTTATGCTTCCCCCATTTCATATAAAGAATGTATTGGACATAGTAAGTGATGGGTGGGGCCTGCTATAGCCCCTTGATGCATCAGTGGGTATTAGGAGACATACCTATTTCTCGGTACAAGCCCTTGACAAATGATTTGTGTATGGTCATGGCATAAGTCCTTGATGGTGTGGTTAATTTGTTCAGAATTAATCATCCTCTCGTTATGATATTAGTTATTGATTTTAAATTTGATTATTCGATAAGTTGAAAATCCATGTGAATTTATAAATTGAATTATTTGATTTATTATTTCCATATTATGGTAAACATTATGATTTAAAATGAATGTGTATTTGTTTTGTACCAAGCCATAAAATATTATGCTTATTTTTTATAACTTAAACTATATAATTTATCCTTACTGAGAATCTTAGCCAACCAAACTATTTTGTTTTATTTTCCAAGGATTCCATGATGTGTTTTATGATTAATATGGAGGGTCAAGTTAGGTGAATAATGGTGTTCTCATAGCATTATCTATTCTACGTCTTATTTTAGAAATTGTAATTTAATGTTCATGTATGTAATCAATTTTCTAATTCTTCTAAACTGATTTGTCTATCAGGATTTGATTCCACATAATCATTCCAATGTATTAAAATAATGCACCCACTTTGGGCTTCTGGGGTCGGGGCGTTACAAAGGCATTGAAAAAATACTAGTATAGTTTGTCTTGTGAGACCAATAGATTTTTCAAGTGGCTATAGCGGACCCTTCCCAACACTAAAAATGACCAATGCATTCTTTATATGAAAGGGGTGAATCATAATCTTCATATAAATTCATATTTAATCTATCATATGAAATGTAAATAATTTTCCCAGTCAGTAATCATAATCAAAATCAATCTGGAGTTATATACAGAATGGTATCAAAATAATATATCCCTAGTAGAAATGATTATAAATTATTTATAAAAATATAGTGGATGGTATTATAATAGATCCACATCAATTAACTATAGAATCCAGGAAATATTTTTGACATTCCATATTATAATATAACGAAATTATAGAAAAATTATTTAGATCAATAAAAAATTTAATTTAATTATATTTATTTAAAAATGTACAAAATTATAAAAGAAAAAATTTTATTTGGAGATCAAATTGTAAAATTTTAAACGATTAAGTTATAAATAATGTGGGAAAATCCACTCATGTTATATAAGTTAAAAATCACTCTTTTAAATTTTAATGAAAAGAAACATTTTAAAGAGTATTTTTGAAAGAAAGTGTGACAGTGAACCCAAGAAAAAATTATGTATACTAGCTATCAATCTATATAAAAAGTTCATCTAAAACATCAAATAATCAAAATTTATTAATGAAATAATCATAGAATGAAATAATCATTGTATTATCTATTTAACCTAATGAATGGAAATTGGGTTTTGAATTCCCTTACCACTATACAAATAGTCGAACTGTATGCCCTATAAAATTAATGATCAGAAAATGAAATAATGAATACCATGAAGATAAAAAGATTCATGAAATAAAATATCAAATGTATGTGTACAGAGATGACACACAAAGAGTAAGTTGTGAATAAAGAATACCTCACAGAAATAAAAATGAGAAGAGAAAACCCTTACCTTATATTCAAAAGCATTCTGCATGGTTAGTTAATAATTAGGATAATCAAATCTGAATAATTAATTGCTTAATTAATAAACTCTTAATCATATTTTTGATTTATTATATTTTAAATAAGTTAATTTATGATCATTTTTATGGGTAATAATGTTTAATTTTCTTTTTATAGATGTGTTCATTTCATAGTTCGATGGTCGACTCCCTTGAGTAAAAATATGGATATTCTTGTCAAATGGGAATCAATTATCCAGATGTAAAATTATATAGTATTAATTAGCATAAATAAGTTTAAATGATAACATATATCATTTTTATATGGTATAAGGATGATTCATCAATTGAAAAATTAATTAAAATTATTTCATTTACTTTGGACAATTTTACAAAAATCACAAAAGTGTATAATTTTATTTAATAATATTTTTATATACCGGTTAAAAATAATTAAATAAGTTCTAATAAAGAAATTATAATAATTTTTTAGAATAATAATGGTTTTATGAACATACTTGAAGGTAGTAATGTATAATGGAAATTTTTCATCCATGGCAGTTGTGAATCGACACCTCACGGATGATGTTTTCATTTTTTGAACAAAAAGAGTGGAGAAGAGATTTGATGATGGATATTACATTAAAAAACTGACATTATATTATATATATGACAATGGAGCTATAATTTTATATTAAATAGAGTATTTTAACGAATAAGAAGAATAGAAAAGAAATTAAAAGAAAAGGGGGGGTAGTCTTCCCTCTTGAGTGTCGTGTCCCTGAGAACATCCTTGTGGTACTTGAAAATGGTCTTTCAGTGAGACCATCAAGACCAAAATTCGGGAAGAGGTTTGGGAGTGTAATGATGTATAATATAAGTAGGATGTAGGTTTTATAAGGTTTGAGGATAAGCAGTGGTGAAGGGTGGTATTTATATTGGAGGAGTGGGGTGTTTTTTCATTATTTTTATCATTATATTATAATTTTAGATCAAGACTATATAAAGTGTTGTTTATTGTGATTAAATATATTAAATATATCATGCCATTTGGAGATAATTTCAACTAAAATTACCCATGTCTCAACCATGACTCATAAAATCATATATCTACTTATTATGTTAAATAACGTAAATTACCATTTTCACTATTCTGTAAAAATCAATTTATTTTAGAAAAATCCCAAACTTTCACTATAACCATTTTTCAATATTTAGAGTTAAAAAATAAAATAAATTTTATGAAAATAATATTTTAAATATGAAAAAATCAATTTTTTGATATATTCAAAATTTATTCTAAGAATACTCATTCTAATATTATAACTCATTTGACGACACGTTGGAAAATTAACCATGTTCTCATAAAATTATATTATAATGATAATGAAAAAAATATTAATTGATTAATCTATTTTTTATATTAAATTATTATATTAATTATAAAAATTTTATATAAAAATTCTTGTTTCACAAAAATACCAACACTTAATTAATAATTTTTAAGTCATTAATTTACATAAACTAGGATATAAAAATAGCATATTTTCTACAATTATATACCAAAATTTTTTTAAGGTTAATCTTATAGTATCATGATTATTATTTCTTATAGTTACATTATTATTCTAATGGTCATGTTAATATTTAATATTATAACATGGTTCATTTTTACAACATAAACTATTGAATAAATTCAATTTCTTAGGAAGATACATACAATAAAATATTGGGTTGTTACAATGTATACATATTAAATTCAAAAACAATATTTCAATATCAATTAAGTAATAAAAATTAAATTATAGAATTCAAATAATTAGTAAATGTTATTTGTTAAACCATATCTAGTATAAAAGTAATATTTATTTTCTATAATCATTTTTATAAAGTATTGAATATTTTTACTAATAAATTAAAATAAACCGTTGAATATATTATTATCTAGGAAATAATTCATTAACATCACTTAAATATAAATTTTTTTGAAAAAATATTGAGAATTAAAAATGAACATAAAACACTATTTTTGAATAATAGATGTTGAATTTATTATTAATCTTTTCATTTAACAATAGAATATTTAAATTTATCATTTCAATGTTATGAAATAAAAATTATTTTTCAATTAATTATAAAAAAATTTATATAGTATTGATTTTTGATATTTGTTTTTGAAATAATCGAATTTGTGGTTATTTGAAAAAATAAAGATTTTCCAAAAAAATATCACTTTTACAAAAGGATAATTGAATAAACGTTTAAGAAATCATTTAAAAAAATATATTTAGTACATAATATATGTAATTTAAAAATACTAGTTTTAAATTTTAAATAAAATGTTTATCATTTTCGAAACTAAAGTAATATATCACAATAAAAATTGTTTGAAAAAACATTTGTTAAAAATTAAAATTTTTTCAATTTTACAAATAAAAAATAAAAAACATTTTTCCTTTTCATGTTAAATATTTCAACATTAAATAATAATTTAAATTTCATTTGATACATTAATATAATATTAGTAATATTTAATTATTTATCAAAATAATGGTAAAACTGTTTACAAAAATTATTACTATTGTGTATTTTTTCTCTAATAAATCAAAATGATCCAATTTAAATGATGAATATTACAATATGGTTAAAACTAGATGAAATTATAATAATAATAATTCAATTAGTAACCAATACTAAATAATTTTAAGAATATATAATGGTTAAAAGTAATTTTTATAATTTTTTTATATATTTTATATTCTAATTCAAATGTTCATTTTTTTATATTTAGAAAGTGAATTATTCAAAAAGGTGATTAAATGTATTCTCAAAAAATAGAAAATAGGTAATATATGAAACATTATATTTTTAAATACGATATAAATTAATTATTTAAAAAAGGATAAAAAGTTAAAAATTAAAATTTCAAAATGTAAAAAATTATTTTAAAAGACTTTAAACATCATTAAAACATGTTTGGTAACTTTTGGTTTGGGATTTGTAAACCAAATATCACTCATAATTCATTATTAATTTTTTTTTGTTTCATTGAAGATGTAATAGTCTAACGATATCATAAAATATTAACATATTTTCCCAAAATTTACCTTTTATTCACATAAGGAAGGTGATTGTTTACAACCCTACATGGTCACATATTCTTTTTAAATGTTTATAGTAACTCTTCCAAAATTACCTCCCTTATATGTCATATTTTAGTCCATAATCACATATTCTATCAATATTGATTTAATTTTTTTCTAAACAAGATATCTATGAGAATATCAACTCTCATCCACAAGGATTAACTCCTTCATAATATTTTATCATAATTCACCTTATCCATATTTGTCATAAAACATTGGCCCTAGTGGAAAAATCTATAGGAGGAATGAATTTAGTTTCCTAAAACATTTATATTGATAATAATTTTAAAACTAATTCCCAAAAATTGATAAAATAAACCTCTTTACAAAAATAGTAGAGATAGGTAATTTAAAATTTTGAAATGACTATCAAAAGCACAATGAAAAAGATGTAAAAAACATTTTAAAATATGATATATTTTTAAAATAATATACTAATATCAAAAAATAAATATAAATACCTTGTTAATGTTAACTATCAGACTCTATATTTGATTACTATTTAAGAAAATAGATATTGGTGTGTTTTAATGCTGTTAAAAGAGAAAAAATAAAGTAAATATAGATTTAACAGTGGGTTTTATCTCAAGATTAGAATTAATCCCCTCTACCAGAAAATCACTATCTTTAATGAAACTTATTATTAAATAAATTAATCCTTAACCTGGATTGGGGTTTAAAAACAACAAAACACATGAATTTATAGGTAGACAGACCCATCTATAATTATGTGTAGGATAAAATAAATACCAGGCCACACATGACCTCCTCCATAGTTATGGAATGTAATATAATAAAATACAAATGAGAGTGTATCATGTAAACTGCATTTTATCCCAAGAGATCATGTTATACTAATAAAAAGATAAATATAAAACATATATCAAATATATAGAATTAACAAAAAGAAAATTGGAGAAATTAATATAAAATGTGGTGAGGGTCTATCTGAATAGTTTCAATCATATAGTATTTCTTTTAATTTGTCATTGGAATGAGTTATGAAATGATTCATAGTAGGTTTAGGAATATAGTGTGTCAAGAAGTGTTTTTAACAAGATTCATTTTTAGTATAGGTACACGTGTAGGATAATTTATTATTATATATAAGAGAATATATTTTAAAAACTCTTAATCGTCTTCAAATGATTGAATTTTATTCATAAAAATATATTAATTAGAAATATTATTATAGAAAAATCAATTAAATCATAAATGTATTGACACATCAATTAATGTTTCAAAAATGATCCGTTGATCCTTTAAAATACTCTACTTTTATATTGGTCATCGAAAGGTATATTTACATAAATTATGGTAAGATGGTATGAAAACTTGACATGGTTAGTTGGATTATTCAGTTGATGTACAACTAAAACATTACATAATGAGAATATTTCATATATTGAATAGTAAATTTATTTATTCATGCAGTAGGTAGTTACCTATATGTATTTTCATTAGTAATTTACACAGTTATGTCATTTTCATGAATAGTATATATATCTCAATCAAATGGATAATTAATTTTACATGGGGTATGGTGATTCTCAATTCATGGAAAACTCAACATTAAAGCATAGTTAGTAAATGACTAACAAAACATTCCCATATTATACATGGTAGTTAGTTTTTTAATGTATTAACGTAATTTGAACATGTGGTAAGGTGAAATGATCATTTTACCCTCATGGTTATTTCTATTTCATCACAATTTAATCTGATTAAACATGTGATATATTTTCATGGTAAGGTCCATTAATAGCGATTTTTTCAGATTTGGATAGAAAATCATTTACTAACAGAAAAAATTAAATCATTAGTAAAAATTATAAACATTATTTTGTATCATTAAAATAAAGAGGATCTAGAATAATCCAATAATAACCACTTTTTTATTAAAAAAATCATCACATTTAACATGAAAAAATTGAATAGGATAAAAATATATTTGAATAGGATTGAACTAACTATTTAAAAATTCAAACAATTATGAAATGTCATACAATGAGTTAAATTGATGTACTATCACTTTTGTGATTATAAAAATGTTTGAACATAGAAAAATATAAACAATAAGGTTAATGTAAAATGCTAATAAAATAATGTATTACATTTATTTAGAAAATGATATTTATAAAAAGTGTTACAAAAAGACAATATATTATGATCTAGTTAGAATATGAGTATTCTATATCCCTCAGTTCTGATAAAAGGACATATTCCTGTCCTCAGAAAGAATAATATGATTAAAATATATTCTATGGATTAGAATTCTAAGCATGATCACTGTGACAATAAATATTTAAACAATTTAATGATTCTTTATGGTTTGTTTGGGAGACTGAATGAATGGATTGATGGTCGCCGAAGTAGTGGTAGAAGGTAGCGATGTAGGAACAAATGAATAGACATACAATGATGTTTTAGACTTGTATAGTTATGGTTACATTAACCTAGTAAAATCAATATCTTCTCAAGAACAACACTCTAAATCGTAAAATAAATCATCTCTATTCTCAATAAAATCATCGAAAACTGGAATCAAATTCTTGAGATTTTAAACATGTGAATTAATATCTTGAGTCAAGGGTGTATATTTAAATCCATGTGAAGGGTTCTAAACATCCCCTTTAAGTGTGACTTAGTGAAGATTTAGCTAATGTGTTAATCTATAATTATCTTAATCTATACTCATTCTTGATCCGATTCCATGATATCCTCTCTAACTAATACCATTTTCTAAACCACATGACATCAAAAACCATCAAACGAATATTCTTAGGTCTTCTTAAATTCAACATTCAAAAGAAACACGATTCCCCTAAATGTCTTATTCTCTAGATGTTTCAAAATTATTCTACAAAAAATAGTGGATTCAATGAAAACACCCATAAGATTAGATTTTGATACATTTGAAACATCCTTGGTAACATATGATGTAAAAGGGATATTGGTAGATGGATTATAATAATTTTTCTTATCATATAAATACGGGATATACTCTTGTTATTCAACTATATCTTTCGGATAAAAAAATTATAGAAATTGTATAATCTTTTTTCAAAATGAATAGAGGAAGCACCATCCAGAACATCGTCGCCATTAACACCACCATTCTATGATTATTTTCCTTCTCTGTTTGGATTGTTAAAAATATATCATGTGGATTCTTTTCAACTAAATGTTTGATATGTGATACCACATGAATCTATTGACTATCTATATTAGTAATAAGATATTCTTTGATAACTCTATGAGTAGAAGGCATGTAAGGTCCACCATATCAAGGTGAACTTTTCCATAATCATCATTATAATATAGATAATTTAACCCCAAAATAAGAGATCTAGGGGACTTATACCCCTTAAAGGGTTCTTCTAGTATAGGATACATAGGTGTACTTATGAACAATGTTCATCCTTCTGAACTATATTCATTAGAATCATTAAACTCATCCAACAACAGCTTATGAAAACTAACTGATATAATAGAGTCAACTATATCCTCAAATTGAAGCACATATTAATGAGATCACAACATTGAAGGAGATTTATGTGGTCCAAAATATATGGCATTTTAAGAATCACTAATATCATCATTATTTGATCTTTATTAGTCATATAAATATATAATTTCACCCTCTTATTCTTTATTTTTCTCACAAATTTCCACCTCATCATTAGAATATTGAACATTATTATCTGCTTTATGACCTAGGTCCACAAGAACATTGTTTTTAATGGTATAAGTCATTGGATAAAACCATTCATTGTTTTTTCTGGTTCAACCCTTCTTTCTCTTTTCCTTGGGTTCTATTTTACTTTCTTTTTTTATATCTTTTATGTAAGGAAAAGACTATATAATATGGTCATTTATTCCTTCTCCTCAGTAAGTTATGACTTTGTAATCTAACGAGGATGAAATAATATATAAATATGGTAAATAATTGAAGTACAAAACAAACATAAACTATCCATCCATATATCTCCGGGAATAAATGCATAGGTTATTCTGAATATCATTCATTATTAAAAATAATTAAAAACACTTTATGTCCTGATATACTTAATATTTTTATTCCATGGACAAATAAGATACTAGAAAAAAATTACCAATAACCAACATTCACTACTCATCATAGAAGAAGTGGTAATTATAGGTGTTCCATTCCTAGTGAGAACATCTAAAGATCATTCAAACTATAAGTGTTCACGGTTAAATGGATACATGTTTTGGTATTCTCTAAACCCTCCTTTGTGAGGTACAACCATGATGGTTTTACATTGCCTCAAATAGAATTATATAACTTCACCATTTATCATTGTTACCTGATTGTAGGCATGATAATCTCATAGATAAAATTTTCACGGTAAGTAATGGATATGTGAGAAAATAATCATAATATACACGGTGATGGTGTCAGTAAATATTAATCGTATACATGGTTACCATGTGAGTTATGTTTGACTTTAGGTATACATACCATATGAGAAAAAAATCAATAGTTGGAATCCTAACCATGCGAACCACACTACATAGTTACTACTACAAAAAAATCAGATGGTTAAATAGATTAAATATTTAAATAACTAATGAAAATTGAAATCATTAAAAAAAAATTAGCATTCCCATTCCCTAATTTATATAATTTATTCTCTCAAAAATTAAAACCTTTGTAATTATATCCGTACGTTTATCTTCATCACAAATGAACATAAGAGTTATAACACAATTTTAAAAATGATCTCTAGAAAAGTGATGTCTTATATCAATGTTATTTGTTATAGAGCATGATATTATATTTGGAGAAATATTTAAATAACTTATATTTTTAAAACTTATAAGGGAATAATGGGTTTGACATACATAGTCTGGTAATGAATGTTTTATCCATATAATCTATGAATAATTACTTCTGGTAGCTATATTCTCAGCTTTAGGAGTGGATAATATAATAGAAAGTTGTTTATCACTACACCATGTTAGTATATACTTTCCCAAAAGCGACATGTAACAAATTTTATTTTTATATCAAACTTTAAAACACCAAAATTATTATTTGAATCACTAAATATGTCAAATTCTAGTCATTTGGAATAAAATAATCCAAATATGACGGTCTTTTTGAGGCATTTGATAATACTTTTCACATTAAGTAAATGAAACTCTTTTGTATTTTATTGTAAATGAGTATAAATACATAATGTAAAAATTTCGTCATGACAGCTAGTAGTTATGTATAGTAAATGTGTAATCATAACTTTGTATGTGGATGAATTAACCGATTTCCTGGTTTCATCAACATCTAGTTTATATATTGTACTCTTCCAAGAATCAATACCATTAGTATTATACAAGAAAAAATAATTTAAATTATATTAATAAGAATTTATTTTACTTAAATTAATTCCATATTTATTTTGAAAAATATTAACAATAATCATGAATTTATGTTTGTCCATAAAAATCATTTTAATTTTATTTATCAGTATTTTTCGAAACCTAGTAGGTAAAGATTATATTAAAGATCCAAAAGAAATATCATTTACATAAATTTTAATAAATAAAATATATTTTGAAATTATTCTAATAAATATGGTAAGGTCATATTTTTTGTTTGTAAAACATTTTTAAATTTAAAAATAAAATTACCTGTCTTATTAATATCGAAGAGAAAATTTTGAACGAGATAAAGAATTTATTAATATAAAAAAGGATTTAAAATGTGAGGGCTACAAAATCAATGTGGTTTTTTAAAGAATACATCCTCAACTATATAACCATTTATTAATGTAATGATGACCTCCATTTGATATAGTTTAAAATACTAATTTGCTACATAGGCAATCAAAATTCGTAAGGCTTCGAGTCTAGCTACTAGTGAAAAGGATTCCTCACAATTAATAAATTTTTCATAACAATATAAATTTAAAACCAATCTATCATTATTTATAATTATAGTGTCTAAATAATTAATTTTTATTTTAAAAAACCATTTAATTGTAGTGTTTTGGTATCCCTTAGGCATTTCATATAATTCCAAAAATATATTTCAAAAGGATTTATCTCTTTCAATATATATATTAACTAGAATTCATCATTATTTAAATCATTTATGTTCCTGGGATCAAGATGTGATAAAAAATATTGATGGTCGACCTAATTTATTTTATAATCACTAATATGGGATCCTTTTACTATGCCTCATAGAACTGAATCTAAGGGTTGAAATCTAATAGATATAACAGCTCTAAGAATATTTGTTTTTTTACACCTCATATTTATATTTAATATTGAGTTCTAGTTGTTCATTAGGAATAATACATTTCTTTATATGTGTTCTGGTATAATTATCACTATATTTGGAATTATTTTCTAGATTTAAATTATCACCATCCAAATTTTCTAAAGGGGTATTTGGCTATTGTGGATCTGTCTCATCAAACATGACATGAAGAGATTCTTCCATAATATTAGTCAATTTATCAAATACCATATACGATTTATTGCTTCATGAAAATCTAATGAAAATTAATTCATCACGTTTTGATGATTTTTTTTTTCTAAAATACTCTTTCTAATCCGTATGAAGACTATACATCCCAAAATAATGCAGTAATTAACCTCTGGTTTTCTACTATTACATAATTTATAAGGGTTTTCCTTTAAATGTAGTCTAATTAGAACGCTATAAATTATATAAGAATATTTATTTACTTTAAATTCAAAAAAATAGATAAGTACAATAAATTCATTAAGAATAGTCTAGAATATTATTTGAAGTTTTCTATTTCATCACTATACTACTCTATTTTTCTATGGGGTCCTAGGATAAGAAATGTTGTTACAATATCCTTGTAGTGAATAAAATGATTGAAACACATTATTATCAAACTCATGACCTTGATCACCTATAAATGACTTAATTCTAATTTCATTAATATAATATGTAGATCTATCATATTGTAAAAATTATGGATGAGCTAGACATTTATGTGTAAGGAGAAACACCCATGTATATATTGAATAATCAGCCACTGTAACAGAGGCATAGTGTTTCATATTGTAAAAAATATGTATGAGCTGGACTTTTATGAGTAAGGAGAAACACCCACGTATATATTTAATAATCAACCACTATAATATAGACATAAAGTTTTTATTCCAAACTATACCTATAGAAGGTCTAAATGAATACATGCGAATAATCTCTAACGGTTGAACAATTGACATTTATAAATTTTGGTTGAGTGAAATTGTTTGTTGTTTTACCTTTTGATAAGTATCACAAACTTTATATATTAGCAATTATAGGTTGGGTAGAACTTGAAGAAAAATTTCTTAGTTATATTTATATGAGAGTGTATATTTGAACGGCCTAGTCTCCTGGGAAAAATCATTGATTCTTGGTGAAAGGCACAAAAACATGAAAAAAATTAGATAATAAGGAATTTAAAATACAACATAAAAAATATCATTATCATAGTAATAAATATTAAGACATGTTTGGAATCAAAAATATTGAAAGAATTATAATGAATCATATTTTATAGGTAATATTTTTGGATATTTTTTGGATTATTTTTTGAGAAAAGACATAAAGATGGTGTGCGACTCAATGTACCAATGTTTATAGAATAAATTTTGAAATATATTATATTACATGCGTGTTTAGTCTTACTAAAAAAGTGGAATAACTACCAAATGGGAGGTCAGATAAAAAAACGATGGAACCTTTGAGTCATGAATTTGTTTTCTACGTTATGCATGACATTACCATTTTTGTAATATTTGATTTCTGAAAAAGTTTTCAACAACTAAAAATTAATAAAATAAATTATTTAAAGTATTTATTTTATTCTTACGACCAAAATTACTTGATTCCTCTTAAAATATATATCAATAGATTTTTTTCTCAAGGTTAATTTCGAAACCCAATAGTCCTTAAAGCTATAGCTGGAGGGTGCTTATGGGGAATGATGAAATATATCAATCAGATCATGGATTGTCCCACCAACAGAGTTCATGGATCATGTTAACAATTGAAACATTGTTGTTCTTTGTCAATGTTCGATCCCAACTCCCAGTATGATGTTTTTCATTCTCATTTCCATCCCCTTTATTAATCCTAGATGAATTCATATAAATTTCATGAATATAATTTATGTGTTCATCATCAGTAGATTTAATTTTATAGAATTTCTTATTTTGTTCACTTTGATTTAACCCTCTTCATTTTTCTTCTTTTATGACAATAGACCGAGGAGGGATAAATAGTAGTCGAGGTTCATTCATCATGTTTTATGGTATATGGATTTCTACACAATTTCTATTCTTGGTCATCATTGTTCCTTTGGAAAATGTTTCAATCAATACTTGGTTCCCCATCTTTTTATGACTGTTCTTTAGAAAAAAAGTTCAAAATCATGGGTGTGGAACACTTTGGAGATTGTGATATGAGAATCTACGATGATAGTGGATAGATTGGGGAAATATGAGGGAAGATAAAGGGTTATTATTTATCTCAGGTGGTGTATGACGTTTTATAGTGTAGAAGAGTTTTCTCAATGAATTTAAAACACAATATTTCCGTGAGAAAGTTGTAGCATGCCTTTTTTGACCTTGATTATAGATCTAAGAAGTGATTTATAGTGAAAATAAACACAGAATCATCACATGAAGAAGAATAGATGATAAGCCTCTAGTTCAAGAAAATACAGAGAAACAAGATATTTAAATCAAGACTAAATTTCATGTGGGTCTGTTGAGTGATAGTTAGGGTTTCATAATGAAGATAAAAATTAATTAGATTGTAACCCTGGTTATATGGCATGTAACCCACCCCGAATGTCTTGGTATGTACATCAGAAAGTAAAAAGAAATAGGAAAAACTAAATGGTCATGTGGTTTTCTGTAAACATGGATAGAGACACAACTTGGTGTACATGGACGGAAACACTAACATTACTATTGTACACATACATGTCTAGGTGGCACAATCATGATACTATGTGCTCTAGATGAAATTTACTTCTTCTACATAGTATTTATATGGAGTCGTAAATGAATTTTGAGTATTTGAAACATGGTAAATTTTTTTGATATATGGACATTCTTTTTACCCTCGAAAAATCACCATGGAACCCTTTAAAGAGTGTTTGTATCTTTTCATTTCCTTATATTAAAAAATTATTGGTTTATTGTGTTTTATTGGTCCATTCCCTCATGGGTACATTTCAAATTTGTATCCACATCACATTATTAGGACCCCTATATATGTAGTGTTTAAAATCATATTTTGGTGTCCCACTATGATACTAGAGTCTGATCCTCAATCATACTTCTTCCCCTAGGTTAGTTCAATGGAATAATTGTAAAATCTATGAGTAGGATGTTCATCCTCCATCAATCAGACTACATTGGAAGAGTTTGTGGTATCATTGACATATGATACCTTACATTACAGGCCGATCCTTATTTGGATGATGATTTCCCCCAGCAGCTTTAGGCGTGACCACCTATCTGAGTGTTAGGGTATTAGTTGACCATTGAGCTATCGTGGGTAAGGGACAATGATCTAGAACTCTTCAATGAGTGTCTTTGATGATATCACAAACTAGAGAGTGGAATCTCTCAGAATGATCGTTTCTCAGTCTATAATCCTATAGCCGAAAGTTGGTTTTGACCACCTAGTGGCATGTTGTATTTCTTAAGTATATCTCAGTTCTTCTATTATACATTTAATGTGATATATATTTATTGATATTACTTCAATTAGTGTTTTTTTAGTGTTTTTTGGTTTTCCTACTATGTATCGTCATACTCAACCCTACATGATCTTTCCCAACATGTGTCATGTCATATACAGATGAAGACCCCTTTAGAGGCATCCATTGAGGGAAGGTAGTGGGTGGAGTGTAGATGGATATTTGCATACTCTGTTCATTTACCAGGATCATTCATTTGACTTTATTACTCACCATTGGAGAAGGTTGGACTATTTAATGTTTTTGGATGGGTTTTTATTTTGACCCATTTTATACTCTTAATATATTACATTCATAATCTATTATGGGATGTTTAATATATTTAGGCATTTTTTAAATTGATTTACATTTTTGAATTATGTGAGCATGGAGATGTGTTATAGTGTACAAGTAATTTTCGGCTAATTCCTACCATTTTGGGGATATGAATACATGGTGCTACTCACCACCCCTGGCCTATTGGACGTAGGCTTGGGGTAGTTAGGGTTCAGACCTTGGCTAGTCATGATGTGAAATATTGTTATCAGAAGAGTAAGTTCAACCATAGGACCTGTCATGGTGAATTTGGTTTGGTAATATAGTGTTTAGTGTTTCCAGTTCAACATTTAGGCCTAGGAATCCATTGTTGGTATGATAGCCGATGTATCCATACACCAACAATATTATAACCTTCTTTTTTTAATTGTTTCCTGTAATCGTGAGAAGGGAAATGTTTTTGTACAAGAATCATATAAGAACTATTGTGATTCTTATTTACCACTTGAGTCAGATATATGGATATATAATTTTTACTATGGTACATATTCTTTTATTTTTTTGGATTCCACCATAAAGAATACTATCTAGGATTACACATCCTGAACATGAGTATGATCTAACTAAATATGAATCATAAATACATGGTAATGTATTAGAGGTAGAACCTCTAGGTGGTTTACTAGATATAACACAACCCATTGAGTATCACTTAGAAATAGTCATACCTAGTGAGGATACACAATGGTTCAGTGTGTTTCATGTGTTTCAGAGGTGGTGAACTCGATGTTTTTTGTGTGATATATACCCCCATGTGGATAAGGATAGTCTACAGTTATCACTTGTGTGTTTTACCTTTTGAGGATTTTGGAAGATTATATGGAGGACATCATCCTAAGTCTTCTTCAATGAACTAATTGGTGATGGTGGATCTTACTAGCTCAGTCACGTGATGAGACATGTATATTCTAGACATACATTGAGAGTCTCTTCATAGTAGAGTTCTCTCTAGAAGCATTGTGAACATAGTGAATATATGAGCTTCTACATATGGTATATGTTAGTATAATCTTGGTATAACAATAAGTGAGGTTTATTGATCTCTCATGTTAATCTTGGATATGGTGTGACATCAATTCATTAAATCTGAAACAATTGATAATGTATTGGACAAAAAATAGGCCTTTAGTAGTACTCCTTTTAATTACCACATAAGATGGGATGATTGGGAGAGACATAGCGGTGGAGATATTTCTAACAGTGCAGTAACTAGTAGTGAGAGATAGTAGTGAAAACATAGTAGCTTAGACCTCTACAGTAGGTAGATGATAACAGTCATAGGGTTTTGAGATTGTTTGACACTTAAAAAGGTTATCCCATGAGATAGGGTCAATGATTCATGGAGATCCAGCTACCTCAAATCATCAAATGGAGAGGTGGTGTTTCTCTAGTCACAGTTGGGGACATTTGGCTCGTGATATTCTGAACCATCATATAGAGAGGGACCGCCAAGTCCGAGAAAGATGTAGGATAAGGGTGGTTCGTAGTGTGGGGGATATGGAAGAGGACATAACATGGGAATATATGATGGCCAATGTTTCAACCTATTACCACCACTACCCCTGGTGATCAGTGCTAGGCTAGGGAGCTAGTGGATATTGATGAGACCTATTACAAGCTGTGGAAGATTATGACCATGAGGAAATAGGGATGATAATATATACTACATCTATATTTACTACATTAATTTAAGTATTTATAGACATAAGTTTGATTTATTCCTTTAGTGACACTTCTCTAGTTTGAGACTTATAGATTCCAGTTGTGCCATTGGATCGACCATTATGGTTGGAGACTCCGACATGTGGTGAATTATTAATTGTGAAATTTTACCAATAGTCTGATATTACATATATAGGTGATAGTTTTTTATCAGATATTATTATTATAAAGATTAGTTTTTATGATTTCATATTAAGTATGAATTTGATATCAATGGTTCATATCGAGTTTGATATTTCTAGGTGGAGAATGTGGTGTAACTGTAGTGATGGAATGAGGTTTTACATTGTGGGTGAAAGGAAATCTTTTGTAGAGTAGGTAAATCATGGGAAAAAAGAGTGTAGCTGATCACTCTCTATTAGTCTTTCTTAAATCTTGGAGTAGTGGAATCTTTAGGATATTTTTTACCTTTAGCGGCGACAGAGTATGGGGAAATCTTTCCCAGTGACATAGTAGGGTTACCTATACGTAGAGATCTAGGATTCTACATCAACATGCATCCCAAAGAAACAATGATATCTACATAATCATATCGAATAGATCTCATTGATCTTTGAGAGGTGAATGTGATGTTGGTGAACTTTCAAGAGAAGGGATTTGTAAGACCCACCATTTCCCCTTAGGAAACCCTAGTGTTTTCTCTAGGAATTAGGATGGGAGATTGATGTTATATGTGGATTACCAATGCTTGAATTAGGTTATTGTGAAGAATAAATATACACTAATGAGGTTTTATAATTTTTTTTCATGTTAGAGGGGAAATATTTTTCTCAAATATTTACTTCAGATCTAGTTATCACCAACTAAAATTATGATATGAGGACATACCAATGACAACATCCAGATGTCTCTATGGTCACTATGAGTATATAGTGACGTATTTTAGCATGAATAACACCCCAAAAATGTTCTTAGGACTCATTAATCAGATATTATAGTCCTTCATATGTCTTTTCATGGTATTCTTCATTGATGACATAATAGTGTATTCAACAATCAATGAGGAGCATGTGAGACACCTAAAGATGGTCCTAGACACACTCAAAGAAGATCATCATTATAGGAATCTCATAATGTGTCATTTTTGGATTAAATAGGTCCAAATTCTGGGCCAAATTATATTAGAATTTTTAGTAGTAGGGGACCTGACATGGTTTGTTATAGCTCCTAATTAAGAGCCACACAATAGTGTTACTAAGGTATAGAGATTCCTTGTGTTGGTATA
Organism: Viscum album; assembly: GCA_963277665.1. Lineage (NCBI taxonomy): Eukaryota > Viridiplantae > Streptophyta > Magnoliopsida > Santalales > Viscaceae > Viscum > Viscum album. The sequence goes on along the minus strand of OY728157.1, from coordinate 723,287,163 downwards.
TTACTATTAGATAACTGTACCCAACTTCTAAAAAGTGGAAACACACTTGATAGATTTTAATAAGAAGGTAAAACCTTTCATGTTGATGTTATGGTGAGAGTAGTGATTTCTGGATGTAATAAAGTGTTTGAGAGGAGCCCCTATCTTGAGATTTTCAGAGGGGTGTGTCTAGTATATAGTGTTCATTGATGCATCAGGGACTAGACATAGTTTTGTTATAATGTAGAGTCATGTAGTTATTTATTTTTGTTTATTTCAGTTGATACCAAATGAGAATACTTATCCATACCACTATCTTGAGTTAGTAACTGCAGTCTTTGTATTGAAGATGTGGAGACACTACACTATGGGTGATTGTTTTATCATTTACCATAACCGTAAGAGTATCATGTATATCTTAACTCATAAGGATTCTATATTGTGAGAGTAGATATGGCTTGATATCCTCCCAGAACATGACATTAATTTTATTATATTCTTCTGGAATGGGAAACATGGTGGGAGATGGCCTCGGCAAGATATCTTGTTATCTATTGTTGGTAAGAGCATCAGAGTAGTTAGCCTCATTACTATTGTCCTTCGTAGACAAAAATAAGGCCCCATATCTCCTATTGATGGTTGTTCCCCACATATTTTACCATATATCTAGGATTATCAATGATGATATACTTACTACGAGACATTACATACTCAGATATCCACTAAACATGTTCCTAATATAATATTTAAATGCGGGGAGAACAATATCAAATTTAGAGGAAGGATAATGGTACCTTTGACATTGAGAGAGAAGGTATCATATGATTTTAATACATACCCTTTGTAGGTACATCATGGTGTGTCAAAGATGTACCTATACCTATGAATTTATTTTTTCTGGCCAGGTATAATGAATTGGGTTTTACTGTTTGTTTCCAAATGCCTCACTTGTCAGTAGGTGGGGGATGAGAACTAGGTTCCAACCAGTTTAGGTCAATACCTTATGATTCTAGAGTATAATTTGGATGTGATATCCATTGAATTCATGATGATATTTCCATTTATGTCAAGGGGACATGATTCCATCTAGGTGACCTTAAACTGACTCACCAATTTTTCTCCCATGTATCCATTTGAGAGTATTGTTTAGTATAGATATTGGGGTGTCTTTTCATGAAAGAGATAGTACAACTCCATGGGGGGACCCCTCTGTGATTGTATATATCCATGATTATATCTTCACATTTGTGTATATTTGGGATTATTAGCGGGTTTGTAGACTCAATTGTGATTGATCACAAAATTTCACACCCAAACAGATGACCAGACTGAGTGGACTATCTAGGACTTGGGGGACATGTTGTGGGATTGAATGATGGACTATGGCCATATTTAGGGGGATCACCTAACCTTGGTAGAGTTTTTATACAACAATAGATACCATTACACCATATATATGGAATAATTGAATAATATGTATGGGTGACATTGAAAGTCACGACATTGTTGAAATAATCCATGAGATTCAGCACTCATGGGCCCAGAGTTTGTGTAAGCTACTACATAGAAGGTGTAGATCATTCAAAAGTGAAATAGGACTATATAATTGCATTAAAATTATTATAAAAAATGGCTATAATAACCTCTATAGTTTCATGATGGAGACCATGTATCTATAAGGGTATCACCTCAATGCGAAATGAGGCGATTTAGACGTGGCAACATGTTGTGTCTAATATTCATTGGTCTATACCAAGTACATCATAGATTTAGGGAGATGGTGTTCCACTTATATCTACCACCATAGTTGGATCAGGTTTATAATGTCTTCCACACATCACAAATGATGAGGTACATGCATAACCCATCCTGTCTTATCAACTTGGTAGAGTTGGACATCAAGGATGAAAAAACCGTTATTGTGTACCTTAAAGTGTTTTAGGATTGATAAAAGTGGATCCTTCATGTGTGGTATATTTTTTTAATGTGTGTCTGGTGGTAGAATAAGAATCATTAGGAGATCACATGGGAGTAGGCCGCTCAAATTATTTCACATTTCCCACACCACATTGTGTTGCCCTTATTTTGGGTTGCGGGGTGTAAAGCCCCAAGGTTAAGAGAATGCAATGACTAATATTTTATATATATTTTTTTGGATATTATATGGATTATTTTGAAACCATGATATGAGAGAAAATTAAATTATAATTAATAGTGTGCCCATAATAAATGATTGAAATATATTAAATATTACGCACATGCAGTTTTTTAGAAAAAATTTCAAAAAAACCCAAATGGGTTCCTAGATAAGATATCTAAGGGATGCATTGAGTTCAGAATAATGATATTAACATAGAAATGAAATATTTTTTTGGAACCATCCATTTGGGATAAAGTTTTTTTGGGAAATAAAATAATAAAATAAGTAAATTAAAGGACTTATTTTATTTTTTCGATACAACAACCTACTTCCTCTTTAATTATATATCTATGAATTTTGTCTCAGAGTTCTCCTCAAATCCCTGGGGTCCTAGAAGATGATGGAGGATAGAGTTATTGAAAAATGTCGATGGATCTGGATAACGTCATGGATCATCATGCCAGTGGAGTTTGTAGATCTCATCAATGATGACCACACCACCGCTATTCATCAACGATCAATCAAAAATCCAATTGGGATTTTTTTATTTCTGATTTATGTATCATTTATTAATACTAGATGTCCTTAGATCAATTCCACATATATAATAGACATGTACATCATCAATAGATGTAATTATATGGAATTGTTTATTTTGTTTGTTTTGATTTATCCCTCTTCATTAGTCTTCTTCTATGAAAATAGATCGAGGCCAAATGAAAAAATCCAACATTTGTTCCTCACATTTTATGGTTTATGATTTTATATACAATTTCATCACTCAATTTTAATTAGTATTCCTTTGGAGAATGGTTTGACCAATACCCATTTCTTGATTGTTACGCGACCATTATTCGGTGGAAAAGATCGGAAATATGGGTGTGGAATGTGATGTTGGTTATAATTTTATAATTGATGATGATAGTGGATATATTGAGGGGCGATGTGGCCAGATCAAGTTGTTCTTCTTATTATGTGGTACATGACTTTCATTTGACAACGGTGTTTTCCAAATGTTTTCAAAGGAAATATTCTGTAGAGAAAATGGTATCATGGTTGAATTATCCTTGATTTGAGATCTATTGAGGGACATATAGTATAAATTGAGGCAAAAGTATCATGTGATGTAGTATGGTGGATAAACACCCCCTTATTGAAAATCATAAGAAACATGGTGTGTAAATCTGGATTACATACTATGGGTCCCATTAAGTAGTGGACAAGGTTTCAAGATGAAGATAAGGATCACAAAAAATATGACCCCTATCATGTGATAAGTAACCCTTACCAATTGGATCATCATGTACATTAGGATGTACATGAACATGAGGAAATGTACATAGATCGATGGCATGCCATGTACATGGGCATAAACATGGAATGTTGTACATGGGTCGAAACATGGAAACAACCGCCATACATAGACATGTCCAGGTGACATGAGAAGGATTCCATTTGTCTCTACATTCCTTTTACGTATTCTACACATCATTTTTATAGATAATTACATTTCATGTTAGGATTTCCCCCACTAGTGCACTTTGGGATAAATGGATACACCATGTACCCCATAATACATGTATTTTACCGCAATTAAAGTGTGTTTATAGTTGTTAGTTTCATTAGTTTGGACCACTCTCTATTGATCATATTTTTTTAGTCTATTTCATTGAGTGTATAATGTGAAATGATATCCACAACATATGATTGTGATCCCTTCCAAAGGGAAATTCTTAGATAGAGTTTTGGTGTCCCTCTATGAGACTAGAGTGTGATCATATATCATCCTTTTCTCCTAGGTTTATATTGTGGAATTTTCATGACCACCCTATACAAGGAATTGTTCCTCCATCTAACAAGTCACATTTATAGGGATTTTGTTATCATTGATATATGATCCCTTACATAGAAATTTGATCTAGATTAGGTTCATGGTTTCCCACGACGGTTCTGGGCATGGAACCCTATCTGAGTATCTGGGAATTCCTATAAAATGAGTTTTCTCTAGCTAGGAAGAATGATCTATACCTATTCATAGAGTTTTTACGATGATAGAATGGATTGGGGAGTGAAATATCTTGGATTGAGCGTCTCTTCAAAAAGAATCCTCTGGTTGGAAGTTTGTTATGAAATCATGGTGGTGTGGTGTCTTTTCTATGTATATCTCTATGTTTCTGTTATACATTGAATATGATTTATTGTATTGATATGAATATACATGGTTCTTAATCTTTAGTTTTTTAGGGAATCATATTGATTATCATTATACTCATCCCAAAATGGGATTCACCTACACATGTTATGAATTATGAAGATGATGAAACCTTTAACGGTGTGGTGAGAGAACATGGAGCGGTCGGAAAATAAATGGGTCTTATCAAATATATGTATTTTACTAAGATCTTACTTTTGGCTTTAGTTCTCACCCTCAGAGTCGGTTGGACTCTTTGGAAGTTTTGGTTGGGATTTTATTTTCCCCTATTCCTCTTTTAGTAAATTATTATTGTACAATATTGTGGGGTTATAGATATATATTTTAATATTTTTAATTGTATTACATTCAATAATTTGGTATACTTGTAGATGCCTTTGTATTTATAGTTACTTTTAGGCTAATGCCTACCATATGTGGGATATTCCTACATGGTGCTAGTTGCTAGCCCCTGGTGTGTAGAGATAGGCTTGGGGAGTCATAGGTAAGGCCTCCACATGTCAGGTTGTAAAAACCATTGTTATAAAACATGTCCTGGAATCCATCATCACACAACTGGGAAATTCAATTCATAATACATTTCAATCAATATATAGTTTTTTTTGAAATTAAGGTCATACTGGAGTTACTAACTGGATAGAGTCATTTTATTTCTCTTTTGGAATTTTCACCAATGGATACCTATCCAACATTCACTTTAATTAAGTTTCTTAATCTTTAGTAATACCATGTCATATGATTAGAAAATCCCCTATCTAGACAACATTGATATTTACTCAATGTCTTCAAGTACGTTTCATTCAAAATAGTGTTAAATAGAAAATTATTTTGTTAAAAATATTTTCATTACTCTGAAGATTTAAGTAAAAAATTAGTTTTAAATTGATAATTTTTTAATATTTTCCTATAAGAATACACTATACATTCATATTTAATGATGTTTGTAGTTCATGTAGAAAAAAAATACTAGAATAAATGGAATAACTAGAACATTGGAAAAAAAATTTCGTATATATTTTTCACTCTCATGTTGATATCCAATTTCAATTTTATATTTTTGTGTATTCAATTTACCAATAAAATGGGTTCGAGTTTTTCTTCAATTATTAAAAATCTATATATATATTTTCAGTTCTCACAAGATATGTTCCTCTCACAATTTTGTTAATAATTTGAACTATTTATCGTTTTCTATAGTAAAAACAGTTTTAGGTGAGAAGAAACATCATTCTACTTATTTAAGAAAATTTATTTGACTTTTAATTAATAAAATGTGTCTTCAATCATGTTAGAATATTTAAAGAATTCATCAATGAAGATGCACTCATCCATGTTTTCAGTTTTAAATGGAATTGAAGTCTATATAGAGGATTCAGGAAAATCAGTTAATTACATTGGCGTGTTATTCAGAAAAAGAATAATATATTTTCTATTTATCTCTATTATGCTCGACTATGAGTTAGAATAACTATCCACATAGGAACTACATGTATCATTCATAGCCTTTTTATATATTTTACATTTTCCGCCATGGTTCTTCTTATATTTGAGCTTAGTAATATCATCTTTGATATTACCCTTCCCTTTATACTTTTTTAAGATTACCTCATTGAATGAATTATAATTTTTTCATTATTTTATCTGATTCCCAATATTATTATATTTACTTGTATAGTTTGATATCATGAAAAAATTATACCTCATGTTATCCTTTTTTTAAACACATGAATTAGTGATCTATTTATTTATTACTGTATACAGGTGAATCCTCATAACATGAACATTTAGCATTCATCTTCCCCTTCTTCATGTCAGAATTCTCAAAAGATATTAACTTCTTTTTGGCCCAATAAGCATCCTATTTGTTCACATGTTTTGTTCTTCATCTAACATAATATTTCTAATGATTTTTTTTATGGAAGTGTACTAATGTCCAAATACTCTCATATAAACATAGATGATCATATCCATCAATCTAGTAAGAATATGGGAAGTCACATAACTTGATACTTATTATAATTTTTTTTCATAATGAATTAATTATGTTTTGAATCTCAATGAACCAGATATACTATTCCTAGATAGATCCAAATATAATTATCTTGAAAGTGTGTTATTTAAAATTATATGTGTTGGAAAACAATTCCTTAACATTTTATGCTCATTTATGTGATATAAAAAGCGTGTCAAAAATTTCAAAAGAAGTATAACTTTGTAGATATTCTATTAAATTTATATTTTATTAAGACACATTAAAAAGTATTCAAAGAATAAAAATTATTATCATATTATAGCTTAGGATAATTACAACAAATAGCTCTAGCAGTATGAGGCTTTTCATATTTATCTTAAATAACTTTCTAGATATCAAGGGCCACAATTTCTAAATATTATTTTATTTTTATTTTAAATTTATAATAATTTGATACATTAAAATATGGAGGCCCATTAGTGTAAGATTAATGTTGTTTATGATTATACAAAAATATTAAAAATTTCATGTAAAATATTTTTTAGACAACTTGATAAAACTAGATGATAATAATTTTTTTAAATCACTCTAGTACCAAATGGAGGTCCTAGTGGAGAACTCAAGGGGGCGGGGGGGTGAATAGAGTTTCAAATAATATTTCAATTAAAAAAACATGAAACAATATCCCCTAATTTTATAAAATCATCAACTATAAAAATAGAAGAAATATATAATTTTATATTTAGAAAAGAGTGTCAAAAGATCGATAAAAAATAGTTAAAATATATTTGAAAAAACAATAACATTGGAAAAAATTAAAATATATATATATATTTACAATAATAGTTTATGTTAACTATTAAAGTATAGGTTTGTTTAAAATATTAGAAAATAAATAACGGTTTTATTTTGAACCATAAAAAAACAGATAAGTCTTGGTAGAATTTAACAAGGGGTTCCGTCTCCAAGTTATACACAATCCCATATTCTTAGAAATCCCCACCTTAAATGTAGTTTATTTATACAGAAATTAATCCAAAACGTGGATTTTGTTTAAAAAACATAAGTATATCTATGCACAGATCCTTTTCCATAGATAAGTATGGTTTAAAAAAATACAAGGTCACACTTTTCCTCTTACACAATTATGATTGGGTTTACAAAATAATATATTAGATTATGTATTAAGTACTCATTAGTTTAGCTTATCAGAATGTGTTATATTGATAAATAATACAATATAAAACATAGTTGAAATTTAAATCATACATATAAATGGAAAGAGATAATGGAATATAAAATTGGTTGAAAAATTATCTGAATAGATTCATTTTTCCACGAGTCATTTTAATTTTTCTATAAAAAGAGCTAAGAGATTTTTCACTACCAGTTCATAGAAATAGAGTGTCATGATGGTTTATGAATGAGTGTTATTTTTTTCATAGGTACAAGATTAGGATTTTATTTTATTCTATATAGTAATTTTTTTCGTTAATATACATATTCATTCCATAATCTATTTTTCTTCTTTAAAATATATTCAACATAAGTAGATTTTTTAGAACAATATATGTAGTCTTAAATTCAGAAATGCATAAGTTAATTATTATAAAACAAGATGAACGATATTAAAAAATCTCCATATATTAGTTAGACATATAAAGATATATTTAATTAAACCATGTTTAGTTGGCACAAAAACATGACATTGTTCGTTGGAACAGTCAGTTGATACATCAAGGAATCACATTCAGTTCATTCCATAATGTGGTTAGTTAAATTTTTCATGTGGAAATATTTTATATTTACTTGGTTACTAAAATAATATTCACAATTCATACATTAAATAATGAAAATTTTACATAACATGTCTTGATAAATTTATTTTTTCATGTGGTAGGTAGTTTACTTTACTTGGTTGGTTCACTAATTCTCATAATCAAGTTGCTTGTAAATAATGATGGAACATTTATTTCACATGGTAATTTGATTGTATTTATGGTAATAAGATTTTCAATGCATGGTAGGATAAACATCAATTCATCTTCATCTATTTTCTAACATAGCATTCCAATATGTTACATGATATTTAGTCTGTTCAAGTGGTCAAGAGAAAAACAACTTGCGGTAAGGTGACATGGTCACATGACCTTGAGGGTTAGTTCAAGTATTCACATGATAAGAACATTTAAAATATGGTATAATGTTATGTAAATGTCTATAAATATCCATTTTTTATATTTATATATAAAACAATTATTAATAGAACACATGTAATCCATTCATAATATTATAAAAATTATTTGGGATCATTAAAATAAAAATGTGGTGTAGTAATCTATCATATTAACTAAATTTAATGAAATAAATATCATTATTATACCTATATGTTAAAATATTAATTTCATAATCACTATTTACCCCTCTTCATCTGGTTGTTAAAACAAAAGCATTGTTAGAGTGTTATGAAGACCACTACATTCATAATGTGATATCTTCCGTTTTTATCACCTCCTTTCATGGATTGTAAAAAAACGTAAAAAATGAATTAATATGATATATATAATATAACTATTATTAGAAAAATTTCAAAATTTTTATTTTCCTTAATTCATTATCATTCACTGAAAAATGGAAACATGAATCATGCTCCTGTGTGAACTACCAACCCCATGAGAAATAAATTTCATGTTTCATTTCGATTCTTCATTAAAGAATTTTAAAAATTAATTAATATATAAAATTATATCCATAAAAATTTTTATATTATAGATATTATTAAGCTATTTTTAATGAATTTGACCATGATCAACATATAGAGAGAGTTATAAAAAAACTTACCGAGCAATTTCAATTAATTTACATAGGGAAAAAATTATAATTAAATAAAATATTATGGTTAAAGGATCATGAAATATAAAAAATTGTTGTATAGTATTCCAAATTAAATATTTAATAAAATCATTTAGAATTAATCTAGTTATGTCCAACTGAAGCGAAAATCAATATTAGGGTAAGGGTTTCCATCTCAATCACTCTTCATTGCCGAATTCTTTGATATTATAAACCAATCATCATTTTGATGGTGTAACTAATACCTCCTATACATATAGTATAAAAAAATATTTTTTAACATGGATAAATAACAACTATTTATGTTCTTACATTACATGGGAAATGATTTATAGCTTCCCTTAAATTTATGGTTTTTTAATAACCCAATACACTTTCTTGATTTATAATGGAACAATACGAATAAATCCTTAGATCGTCCTCACTCTATCCTCTCTCTCAATTCGTGTCTTATCATAGTGTAGATTCATATATAGAGTCCTATTAACTACTTCCAACATTGTCTCAACCTCCACTCATCCATCCTTATTCTCCTCCTCGGTTATCCCTTACCTCTACAATCTCCCAAAACTCCCACCACCCCCTTTTCTTTACCATTATCCTATGGTTTTTTGCAGTGCCTTTCAGTAGAATGGGTGCTCCTTACATTACTTTAGAGTGATTTCATTACACTTTATCATTATCTACTTCACCAACTTACCTTGTTTTATTAACTATTGAGATTTCATACATATCTCATGAACAATATTTCAGCCTTACCCTATACATCAGACCTCTATTTGGGACAACATGTGGGTGATTCAGATGGTTTGGGTGAGTGATGGTGGGGGAATTAAGTTTTATTCCTCACATATTCCTTTATTTTCCAAACCATAAAGCTTATCCCCATATTTTTTTGTCTCTATAAGGTTTTCAAGAAAACATGGGATGGTGTTAGAGGGGGATAGAAGTAGTCTAATATATAATTCAATGATATAGTTGGTTTCTTTCTTGTCTATTTAGCTTTTATGTTCTTTGACTACTCTGGTGGTTCTTTAGATCTATGCATTTCAGTTTTCATTTAGTTTATTTTATATTTTAGGGTGTGGTTCAGATCAATTTTTGTGTGGTATATTGTTGAGTTTTACGATGGTAGGTTGTTCGATTTTGGTTTCCGATGGTGATGACACTAACAGTTCATTTGTTTTGGAAATGATGAAGATGATATGAGGTCTGGTGACATATGCAGATTCCATCAATGAAGGCACTAGTTTTTTAAATTTTTGTGCACGTTGAAATGTTTATGGAATATTAGAAGTTTTCTTTTTTGATAGTAGTTTAGATATGGATAGATGAAAATTTTCCATTTCTGCATTCTAGTTGGCTTCTATGGGATAGTTTTGTTCTCATGGATTCTATAAAAGTGGTATGGTTGGGTTCCTTCCAATTATTATCTACAATGGGATGCAAGCTAGTTTAATTGATGAAGGTTTTATGGATTTCTTTTGGAATGACATTCTAGTGGGTTTTCACCAGTGAAGACGAGATAATGATGGTCAGTGAGAGGATGGATCTGCTCGAGGACATGCAATGACAATGGAAACAACATTTAAAGCGGAAGAAAGTGATAAAATGATGAATATGGTGAAATGATGATGGAGATAATGAAATTGATGTAGTGAAATCAATATTTTATCCAGTATGTTGGTTTTCTTAGCCGGCTCACGTGATTTGTGTGGTTTTTTGTGGATGTTACAATTCCCACAATGAACTCTCCACATTTTTTATTACTCTTTATTTTTAATTTTTAATTAGTTTCCTAGAAATTTTAATGTGGGTCTCTGTTGATTAATTTTTTGATATAATCAATTTGCAGATTCCCTCTTTACCCCTGAATGGTTATTATTGGAAAATAATAAAAAAATTATTTATGGTAGGATTTATAGTGCGTCTCATTGTGATTAATCTTTTATTTCATATGGTATACCTTGCATATGCCTTAGAAGACAAATTTTGATTCAAAATCTCTTTAATTTTGGTTTCTATTATTCAAAATTCAACTAGGTAGAGAATACTTCTAATCTTAATAAATGGTTATTTGTCTTCCTTTCCCATGATTTCCCTTCATATGGATGATGCACTTTATAATTAGAAAACTAATTTTGTATTGTCTCATGTGACATTTATTTTTCTCTTACCAATTTTCAAATTAATGTTTTATTATCCATTTTTATTATGTGTTATGTGAAAAAATGAATTTTAATGTTTAAAATTGGGTTTCCTTCTATGATCAACTATTCAATACGACATCGCACCCTCATTACATTTGAGTTACATGTTTTCTCTATTTCTTTCGATTTGAAGAATTTTTCTTCATAAAATTCATCTTGTTTTGTAAATATATCCCTGAAAAATATATATTTCTAAAAAAAAGTTTCACTTATTGGGTCATATATGTTCTTATTTTCCTTCAAAATTACCAATTTTTAGTAAACCTACTTTAAGGTAACAATCTTATTTAGTGTCTCATGTCAAGAATTAACCCAATAAAATAATTTTAAATCATGAATATCATATAAAAATAATAATTATTTAATAGTGAATAATACTATTTTTTTATGGAAAACATAATATTTTTTCCTTTATTAGAAAAAGATGGTTTACTTATTTCAAAACACACCACCCAAGGAGTTCATTTGCATTCATTCATCTCATAGATATTTCTCCAGAATTTTCTATTTGGAAACTCTATGTGTATTACCTATGTCCATTTTTTTGAAAATAATGTTCAAAATGATTTAATTTATTCTTCTCTTGGGAATGCATATGATTTATCCATCTGTTAATCCTTGAACTGTAATTATAAAACACACCACCTTATTATGTGTTTTATCATGAAATTTATTTTTTATGGTTTCATTTATCATTTAAAACTCTTATATATGATTTTTATTTATCTTATGGGGGTTCCAAAATTGTATTACCCTAAATTGAATTGGATAAATCATTATATCTCCAATGAATTAATGTAAGGGATTAAAGAGTGAACATATTCCATTATGGGACTTATTATTCTATGTTTATGGGAATGGGGAGTGAACCCAATACACAATGAAAATTTTTCCCCTATATGATGATACCATTGGGAGTCACCATTGACTTATATTTATGATGTCATGTCTTAGGGTTTTCCCATATATTTTATGATTCCATGATATTATATTGTGATTTTATTATTACATGTTTTCATTCTTATGATTATTATTTTCATGATGTCATGTTATGTATTTTTATTATCAAGTTTTGATTTAATTTTTTGTTTATTACCACATAATAATTTCTAGATCAACCAATTTCATTAAATATTTCTATAAGTGTATATTATTTACACTTATAAGATTTAAAGGAGTTACGAGGACTATATGATGTTTAAAATAAAGATGATGTTTTTATAATTGGAACAATGTATTTAGTATCTAAACTCCCAAAGTCACTAGTCCTCTAGATCTATATTTTTTATTTATTTAAAAAATTGGAAAATAATGAAATAAAAAATCAATAAGACCTAGGATTTTATAGTTAGTATCAAATTAATGGTCTACATAATTTTAGAGATTGGGATGAGATAAATTTAGTGAAAACCAAAATGTTTAATATATAAATATAATAATGTCTATAATTTTTTTATAGTATATATTATGTGTGTTTCATATTAGATATATCCCTATATAGATAAAAAAAATTATTTACCTATGGAATAGGGTCCCCTAGGTGTAGTCATACGGAAAAGGATTTCTAGTACATTGACGTGATCAACACTATAACGAAAAATTAGTTAACCTAAGATATCACAATTGGATAGAAACTCTAGGGGGATATTTTTTGGTTGATCATAAATTATTTATGAACTATAAAGAAATATTGATTTTCTAGTTTCACTGATTGACTAGGTTGAGAAGTATATTATAACAAAAAAATGTAACCTAGGTTAAACTAATATTTAAATAGGTTGAACTAAAATAATTATGGACTAATGTTATGATCAAAATGTATAGAAAGGGTTGAAGGTTGAATCCATTTATGTTTAGTTATTATGATAACCCCACTATTATTGATAATGGTTTTCACTCATCATATCACTTTTGGTTTTAGTTATGGAGGGAACTAGAATGTACCAATTTTAACTTAGTTTTGAGGGATGATGTTTCGATTACCTTAATTATTAACCGATTAAAATGGTTGATGTACTGAGAAATTTAGTGAATATTCCAAACCAACTATGACCAATTAATATCTCTAATATTAGAAATTCTAAAATCCTCAATACAACCAAAAATATATGGATAGTGTCTCATGATAATAGAAATGAAGAAAATGATGAATGGAAAGACAACTCAATTTCATTTGTTTAAAATATGTGATAATATCATCAGAATAATTTCCTCAATGGGAATAGAATATGAATTACATATTGAAGATAAGATCATAAAGAATAATATTATGATAAGAAAATTAATTGTTTTGTTAAAATAATTGGAGTCAAAAATGTGAATGAAAAAGCACCACTAATGGTCTGACACATTAATTATGGAATACATGGAAATTATACGAGTCAATTACCCAATTTAATGGATAAATAGGATTATATGAATCAAAAACATCTATGTTATATAGAATAATAAAATCCTATGAAATTTAAACTACATAAGTCACTTATGGAAAATGTATGGAGTGTGAAAAACAAATCATATGCTCATGGAATATGATTATTAATTTTCTAACTTCTTCAAACCAATCCTTTTTAACTAGATTTTTTATGATAAAATCAAATCATCACATTGATGACTACAAATTGAAATAGTAATAAAAACATATAGTGTTAATATTATTGTTTCCCATGTTTATGTTTATGGAAATGTTTCTTATTAAAATACTAAAGTACTTCCTTGAATGATTTAATGTAATTTTGGAAATTTATTAGTTCAATCTACATAGAGGAAAAAATATTTAGAATATGGATAAAAAAATTTATATAAATCAATGGTAATCTATAAATGTATGAATATGTAATTCATTTATAAGTAAATTATAAAATATTAATGTAATACGGAATAACAATAGACTATTGGATTAATTTTTAGGAGAAAACCCATTATTAGGGATACTATTATTCTATGTAAAAACATATGATTCTTATATTTGTACGGTTTATATCACTCGAGAAATTATTTCTCATTTCATGCTTATATACCAGACACCCTTTTATATTTTCATTAGTATTAAATAATTAAAATTAGGAGGATGAAATTTATTTAAGGGGGGAATGTAGTACACCATATTTTTAGAAATCATATTTTGTCCATAATCTATATGTATATAATTATATTTGTTTTTATATATGGATAATAATTTTTAATAGATTAAAAAATAATTCATAAAAATTAATAATAGATCAAATAATATTTTATATATTCATAATATTAAATTATAATTAACCAACAAGAATCATTACATTACACAATGAATTATTAATCACCAAAAACAATTACATCCATTAAAATTTTAAAAAATTAAATAGTAAGATATGTAAAAAATAAATTAAATATTAAACACCAAGAGATCATAATGATCATAGACACATTTTGGGATCATTAATAGCCAACTAAAACATACAATAATGAAGAATTTCCTTATTGTAAAAAGCATATTGTAATAGCTAAAATGGAAAGAATTGGTATTGGAAGTGTGAGTGGAATAACATTAGTAAGAATATATATAGAAACAATATATAGTAGTTGAATGTATGGTAATTTATAATATGATCATTGGATATACATCCTATAGGTCTAATAAATTCCTGGATCATTAAAAAATATAACATCAAATAAAATAAAAATAAGATTTTACAATATTATATATAAACAAGTATTATGTATAATTGAAATTATTATTATTATTATTAAAATATTATATGATATATATATATATATATATTTAAAATAAATATTAAAATATCCATTGTGTAGTATAAATTATGTTTTAGAATATAAATAATTAATTAATGTTATTTGTTAAATCTTATTCCCAAAAAAGTAATATTTATTTTCAATGAAATTTGTTAATAGTTATATTTAAATTTTATCATATTAAATTAAATTTAAAATTTTAATATATTATGATATGTGAACTAATATTTTAAAATAACTTAAATTATTAATCAATATGAAGTAATTCTATGAACAAAACATGATTACTAATGCTATTTTTCAATGAAATTATTTTTTCAATATTTTTTCATTTAAAAGATAAAACATAAATTATAAAATTTAAATTTTATTATATGAAATTATTTTTTTAATTAATTATGTAAAAATTATCATAGTATGATTTATTTGAGATTTTTTTGGTAATAATTTATTTTTCTATGCATAGTAAACATAGAAATTTTTAAAAAACTATCACATTTTTTTAATAAGAATGAAATAAATTTTTAAGAAAAACTTTTTATATATAAAATATATAGTTAATACATAATGTATGTCATTTAAAAAATATGATATTGTATTTATAAATAAATTTTTTAACATCTTTGAATCTAAAGTAATATTTCAGACTAAAAACATTTTTACATGCTTGAATTTGAAATTATACTTTATCAATTTTAGAAATTAAATATAAAAAAAATCATATTTTAGATTATGATCTCAAACATTTTAAATATTTTATGTAAAATTTTTACGAATGAATATAATATTAGTATGATTAATTATAATTATAGTGATTATAAAAAAAATTAGAAGTATTATTTTCTTAGTTTCATGTAATTTTTATGTCATGAATAAAATAGAAAAAATTTAAATTATGAAACAAATATGATTTTTGAACCATTATAGTGTGATTTTAACAAAAATTAAATTGGTGATCAATAATAAATCAAATTAAGAACACATAATGGATAAATGAAATTTTCATACAAAAACTATTTATTATAAATTAAATATTTTAAAAAACAATTAGTTTCTAATATTTAGAAATTTAGTTATAAAATATATATATTATATTTAGTTTCAATAAATAAAAATTCGGTAATTTTAGATACAATATATTATTAAATAAAATATAAATAAATGAGATAAAATTTAGTAACCAAGGTAAAATTCAAAGTCATAAAATATAAAAGAATATATTAAAATACATTTAAAATGCTTAAAACATTTTAAGAATTTATATTTTAGGTTTTATAGATCCAATATCACCCCTAATTGAATTATTATAAATCTTTGGAGTCATTTAAAATGTAACAGTGTAATGATTTTATGGAAGAGTAAAGGGTATTCCAAAAAGTTGCCTTCTCATCACTTATAAAAGGGGATCACCTTGACTTCTCCATGGTAAAAAATTCCATTATTATTTCACATAATGATATACCAAAATTACTTCACTTAGAATTTTTATGTTTATACATAATACAATGGAATATATATGTGAGTTGATGACATTTTTTGAAATGAATATCTCATAGAGAAGATCAAGTCTCCAGCCGAAGTATTGCACACTTCATAATCCTTTCTAATTAATCATACTCTTCCAAATATATTATAAGAAAATATATAATGAAATTAGTATCATTATTATACATATGTTTTATTTTGTTAATGTAATAACAATTATTTATTCCTCTCTGTCCTCTTATTAAAACAATAGTGTTGTTAGTACGGTGTGCGAACTACAACCTCCAGAAAGAGATATTTCTTATTTTTCAAAAAACCATTCATGGATAGTAACAAGGACATAATGGAGGAATAAATATGATTTATATAATATAAATATTATTCTATAATGTTAAAACTTATTGTTACATTGATTCCATCCAATTCATTGAGAAATAAAATCATTAATCATGTGTACATGCAGGTTGCCGCATACACAAGAAATGAATTTCATTTTTCATAATCACCCATCATGGATATATTTAAGAAAATATAAGATATATAAAAATTATTTACATGAAACTATAATTATTGATGATATATTAAAACTTTTTTACAACACTTTCAACCATTTTTAATATACATAAGGAGTTACAAAAAAATTCACTGAACAACCTCAGGTTGCTGATGTAGGCAAAAAAACAATATTATAATTAAATAATGAATTATGGTTAATGGAACCTATAATATAAAATATTTTATAATAAGTTTCATAAAAAATTATTTATTAAAAATAATTTGTTAATTTAAGATTTTAGGTACATTTTCAATGTAAATAATGACAACAATATTGGTTTTACTCTCATTCACTCTTCATTCATGCATTCTTTGATATTATGAAATAATTTTCATTTAAATTGAGTAACTATTACTAATTGAATTATAATATCATAAATTATTTTGAAAATATAATATTCACTTATATTCAATCACTCCCATGTTGTGGTCTATTATTGATATTTTCCCTAAAATATAATGATTTTTTATAACTCATTCCCCTTGAGTTTAGTTTTAATTTTCACATGGGGTACCCTATGTCTATATTTTGAGATCAATTTTTATTTAAATATTCTTTATTTATGACATAATATACTTATTTAAATTTAAATAATGTTAATAATAAATCTAATTCTCATAATGGATTTTTTTTCTTCTTTGAACATGATTTCCCTTCCTAAAAATGTTCACTTTTTTGACTAGAAAAATAATTATGTATTATCTCATGAAATATTAATTAGTAACTTCTTATATTTCCAAAATAAATTTTTATTATCCCTTTTATGATTTGGTATTAAAAAAATGGTATTATAAATTATTAAAATGGGTTTCCTTTCATAATCATATGTTCGATCTTGCATACCAACTTTTTCTCTTTTTAGTTACATGTTCTCCCTTTTTGTCTCCCTTTTAAGAAAATAATCATAACAAAATTCCTAAATTTTTGTATATATATCACTTAAATATATACGTAGTTAAATATAATTTTAATTTATAGTGTTATACATGTTTAAGGTTCCCTTTTAAATCCCCAAATTATGTAATCCCGATTTAAGTGAAATTTCCTATTTCTAATTTGTTGTCAAGAATAACCCTCCTAAAATGTTTTGAAAGCATGAATAACTTATTAAATCCATCATTATTTTATAGATAACATTTTTTTCACTCTATATTTATGGAAATAAATGATCTATTTCCTTCATAAAAAAATATCTTTTACATATTAAATAAATCACTACTGAAGTAATTCGTTTTTTTTAATTATTCTCCAAGATCATTCTCTTTAATTTTATATATCGGAACACAATTATCATGACATGTATCCATTTTCCATTATAAAAGTTAAAAATTATTTTATTCCTTCTAAAATGACTAATGATATTGATATATCCTTTAATTATACCTTTAAATAGAATTATAAATCCCACATCCTTTTCATGGGTTTGGTCATTCTTATGATGCATGGTTTCATTCCTTATATGGAACACAGATATATAATTTTCATATGTATATTATTTTATCTCAAAATTAAAGATCTATATAATGTATTAGGTCAACCATTATATCTTATGGTATGTTATGTATGGGATTAGGGATTTAATCTAATCCACCATGAATCGTTTTAGACAATGTTTACTATAATGGGGAGTGAACACAATCCACTATAAAACATTGTAAATATTGTGATGATCATTTTGGGATAACCCTTGAGTAATATTTATGTTGTAATGACTTATTTGTTTCCACATATTATAGTAATATATGATATTATTATTTAATTTCTATATTCCATGTTCCCATGCTTATGATCATCCTCTTTATGATATCATGTTATGCCTCAAGACTCTGATGTCATGATTTATTTACATGTTTATTTCTTTATTGGATGATCTATATCACCTCTTTTCCTAATTTATTTCCCCAGGGTATCCTATGTAGTTTTTTATGATCTAATTGAGTTAGGATAATAATGGTTATTTTTAAATAAATATGTAGATATTAAGTTTTAAATGATTTATTTTTTCATCTTATATATCAACGACACTATATCTCAACATCTTAATTTTTAATTTTTTGGAAGTATATGATAATGATTAAGAAATCAAGTGTTATTACAGATTGGGTTTCTATATCCATATTATTTTAATATTCCTTCTTGGTGTTTTGGAATTAATTAGTAAGAGTTATATATATAATTTAAGAGTCATTTTGTAGATGTGTTGAGAATATACTTTCTTTCAAAGTCATTTTTTGAGTCAAATAT
Organism: Viscum album; assembly: GCA_963277665.1. Lineage (NCBI taxonomy): Eukaryota > Viridiplantae > Streptophyta > Magnoliopsida > Santalales > Viscaceae > Viscum > Viscum album. Next base: position 723,267,777 of record OY728157.1, on the reverse strand, counting down.
ATAACATTTCTTGAGTAAGAGATATATTCAACTTTATATGGATAATTATAAATATAATGGGTTGTTTTTGTTGATTATTGTCAAGATAATATAATATAATTTATAAATTGTGATTAAAAGTAGAAAATATAAATAAAGAAACATGAGTTTGTTTTTTTGTTTAAATTTAAACATAATATTTTATGTTATAGTGCACACATTAATGTTTTTATAAATGTGTTTTGAGTTCTTTTTGGTGGATTTATGATTCATGTGATCTTCGAAAGGTTGGTGAAATGAAATTTTAAACTATAGAGGCCATCAAGTACCCATTAGGGATCATTGGGTACTTGATGAGGTGCCTTGTAGTGAGTGTGGTTTGGGAAGACCGCATGGCACCCAATGTTTAGTATGCGGTAGCAGGTAGACTATAAGCAAATATTTTTATTTTTAATTTTATTTATATAATATTAGGAATTAAAATTTTATTATCAATTAAAATTGATGGATAATGATATAAATTAATAAAGAAATTTAATTTTTTTTATAAAAATGATGAAATTATTTTAAAATAGAACAAACATGTGATGTGTATATTTATCAATGATGAGTAATAAATATTCAATTTGAATTCAATATTATAATTGTGTATAATATTAAATTTTTCATTAATAAATAAGGTGTTAAATAAGGATAGATATGGTAATTTACAATAAAATAATGATAAACATTTTTAGTGAGACACAATACAATTATTACAAGAATGTTATTCATGTAATAAATATATATGCATATAATTTTTTATTATTAATAATAATTGAATATGTATAATAATTATTATTTTGATAAAAATATTATGATTTTATTTGTATTATAAATGAATATATGTATGTGTTTATTTGTATTATTATCCTTATTATTATTATTATTATTGTTATTATTATTTGACATATGTATGTGTGTAACGTTAAATAATTTATTGTAATTATTATTATATGATAATAACATTATGAGAATTGTAACAACCCGATATTTTTATGATAATTATTCTTTTTAATTTATTTGATGTCTTGTGTTTTATGCTACAACGATATTTTCTTGTGCTATACGCCACACTATATTAGCTTGAAGTATACATAACACTATTCATAGATTGTGTTACACACAATTTCAAGTTCGTTTTATAATAGTCATTCTATGCAACATTGAGTGTATATATATATATATATTCAATGTATAAATGAAATATGGTTGGATTCTGTTATACGAAACAACGAAGGATTCTTGCACAACACGCAACACTGACTTGGCTTGCATTACACGCAATCACGACTTTCCTCGATAGCATGTGTTGTACGCAATATGAGGTTTCACTAAACAATGATATATGGTAAAAATATTATTAAAACTAGCCATTATGAATAGAAATAACCACTTTTTTAAATTTTTGAAATTTTATTTTTTAAATTGGACTTCATTTTTGGATTCGGAATATCAAAATTATCCTAGGGTGAAATTTTGGTATTTTTCTGAAAACATTCAATTTTTGATGAATAGTGAAAAAACTGGGTTACTATTTAAAAACCAACTTTTTATTTAAATAATTATTTATTTTATTTAAATTTATTTTATGTAAAAATTGATACATAATACCTATATAAGTTCAATTCAATTCATTGTAGTCATTTTATAATAATTTTAGATATATAAAAATTTTATTGAACTTTTCACTGTCTTTTACCCACCTCCTAGGAGAATTTGCAAATTTACATAAAACATAATTTTACCGCTTTTGTGAATGGAATTTAAAAAATCCTAGAGACATGGTTGATGTCATTAAGTAAATTTTGGATCAATGAGATGAAAATAATTTTTTGTGAATAGAAACTTTTTACTTTTTTTACCACGGTTAAAAGTAAATAGGGTAATTAAGGGTAAAAATGATATTATTATTACCCTAAAACATGTCTTAATTCTATTGGATATGTGTAATTCGACAAAAAACAAACTTTGGAATAAAATATGACAATTTAGGCCCACATGGATTAGATTAGGACATATATTATTAATTTATTTAAAGAAGGGTTAAAATAGTTAAAATCAAAGTTTAATGACTAAATCATTTTTAATATTGGGTTATACATAAGATAAATTCGACTATAAATATTAATTACAAAGATAAAATTATTTTCTACATAATAGTATTTTATTTGTAATTTTAAGACTTTAAATAATTTAATTTATTTATGACACAATGATGATGCAGTAATTATATTACTAACGAAATATTGACATAATTGATGTTATAAATTCCCATATAAATGTAATTTGAGACTGTTTATGAATTAAAATAATTTTATATGTTAATATTACATGTTAGTATTAATTAAATTAACTTTTTTGAACTAATATTTCTGTTATGTTTTTCAAACAAATCCATTACCAAATAGTGTAAAAAATAGTCATAAAATAGTTTTTAAAACAAATATTATATTATTAATTGTTATTTTGTCCCTAAAATCTATGGTTCGGAAACATGACTTATATAAGGTTATATATGTTAATAATAGACAACTTGGGTTTCGTTTGGCTTGTTATAGAATGTTTATTAACCTTATAGTGTAAGAAAATAAGAAGACACGGTAAAAGTTAAATTATCTAACTTAATGTTAAATCTAAATGATAAGGTTAAAATAGAAACCTAAACATGTCTAAATTCTATTGGATGAGAGTATTTTGACCCTTACCCACATTAGCTTCGAAATAAATCAATTTGGATCTATTAAAAACCGAATATGACTTTATAATAAAATAATATTTTTAGTTTTTCCAAAGGTGCCCCTCTCCTCCCTTATAAAATGGAACCTCCTCCCAATCTTCCTCACACCACATTGAGCCTTCAATATTGGACATCCCCGGAAAACTTCTCTTCTCCACTTCCCTAGAAACATCCTAGAGGTTATTTTATTCTTCAAAGACCAATTTTAGTGGCCTAGGAGGAGGTCTCAAAGAGGCTATTCAAAGAAGAGGAAATGTCCGTTACCGATTCTTTCAACTTTATTTTTTCATCCACTTCTTCTTATTTAGTTGTTTTATTATAAAGTAATAACATCAGTATCAATAATATACTGATATGTTATTATAAATATGAAACAACCCCATTTCACATTCTATCCATCCTACGGAAAACGAAATCACCGCACGTGCGTACGTACAGAATACCATCACCACGACGTGGTGTAATATGTTTTTCCACCACCACATTACTTGGATGGGTATAATGGTGTAAAGACTAAATAAATATGATTATTATAAAATCATACTGCATCTAAGATATTATATCATTCACTCTAATTCGATTCAATAAATATGGGAACAATATCATCGCTCGTGCATACATACGGATTCCCGTCTCCATGACGCGATGAGATTCATTTTCCATGTTAACAATTCAAAAATGATTATAAAGTACATATAATAAGTAATCATGAAATATATGAAATAATATTTCTACTGGATTTATATATATATGTATGTATTTCATATACTTAATTCCATTCAATTCAATAAGGAAATGAAAACAGCGTTCATGCGTACGTACGACCTACCGTCTCCATGAAAGGTGTATTTATTTCCATTTATCGATCTATTATATATATTTATATTCTGAATATATATTATATATAAATAATTTTTTATATTCTGTAATTAAGTAATCATGATCTAAGTAATCATATGAATAATTACAAGTCAAAACACGGACGACAAAGGAAACGATTTTACCCAAAACGCTCTTTAACATGGAATTTACAAAAGAATGGGTAATATAAAGTCATAATTGAACCATATATGATATCATAACAATGAATATGATTCTATAATAAGTCAGTGACATTATTTAAATCATTATATAGAAGGTTTGGATACATACAAAGCATATCAAACATTAGGTAAGGGATAACTTTTCCAATCTCGTTCTTATCCGAGATTGTTTATTCGTAAGTATTTACTGGGGTTATTATTCTCATCCATGTCCATGTTTCCTAAAAATGGGTTCATGTATGTTTAAAGTAATTTTTAACCATTTTTTAATTTTACTACATGGTATGTAAGGAATCTGTTTTTACCATACGAGGTACTTTTTGACTTCTCCGGCAAAAGTACGAGAAGAATGTTTTTTTAACTTATACGGCATGAAAGGATTTTTTACGGAATTATAAAGCCTTATTTTCATGAAGCTTCATCCAAAATATTTCATGACTATTTTCAACAAAATTATTTCCTTTTAAAATTGCATGAAATTTTGTGAAAAGAAAATGATTTTGAAGAAGAAAGGATATTTTCCTCAAGAATTCATTTCAAGTGTTTTATCAAAACCATTTTTCATCTAAGATGACAATATTTCATATGTGTATGTATCAAGTATCATGTCTTTATGATTTAAATGGTTTCAATTTCCTTATTATGAAATGATATCCATTTCTTTTATATGGATTATGTGATAATGGGATGATGTTTATGAAACCCGTTTTATTTTTTGGGTTATTAGGAATGATGTATGTTTATTTTGTGGCACAAGTAATAATGATTTCATTATGAGATGGGTGGGACCTATATCTCCCTCCAATGCATTGGGTAAAGATTTATATCTCATGAGAGAGACATGGATGGAACGGTAAGTTAATTTTGTTCAGTGTTACAGGACTGAAATGAGGAGTGAACTCATTTCCAAAAGGGAATTTGTCCACTATGATGGTCATCGCAGTAATGCCTTGGATACTATGGAAATCATATCATGTGCTTAATGGTTTCCACAATTAAATGTTTTATTCAAAAGATAATTTATCATGATTAATGTTTCTTCATGATCTATTCGTTACGTACTACCATGTTTTATTTCATTTCTCATGATTTTGATGTTTAGATTTTATGCTCATGTTTTTTTACATTCAAATGTCTAAGGATTGTTTTATGTTCTCTATGCTTACCCTTACTAAGCATTTGAGCTCACCCTTTATATGTCTTCTTTTCCCGAGGATTTAAAGAAAGGTTTTACGTATGAAAACAAAAGGGGAAGATCATTAATGGAGATGTTGAAGATCTTTCACCACGATTAGAAGATAATATTCCATGTTACCAAACACACTAAACTATTTCGATCCTTATGTGTCTGTTTTTTGTATGTATTATGTTTTCCGCAAATGTAATGTAATGTCTATGTACGTTAGGCTTTGGGTCTCTATAGTTGGTATCATATGAAAGGTTTAGTCAACCTTTGGAAACTAGGATGCGAAAACTTTAGTGAGATAACTAGAGATATTTCTATGGTATGTCTAGGGATGTCCCTAAGTATAAGTATACGTATATGTTATATTCCTATAACTACGGTAACGATCATAGAATTTAACCTAAGATGTTAGATATTGACGGTACTACCCCTTTATTATTTTCTTTTCCCTAGTATGATTTTTTCCTCTCATAGTATTCTTTTTGGGTTTTAGAAAATGGCTGGAAACAGAATGATTCACGATAAGAGAGGATATGCCGAACAATGGAATGGTATTCTTCATGAGCAACCAAATGAAACGATATTTGAAAGTCCAAACATCATTATTATGCCTAATATGAAATCTCATTATATGATCAATAATATCAACTTTGGTATGTTTCTCGACATAGATAATAAGAGAAAGATGGAGTTTCATGATGATCAGAGAGGAAAGAAAGTTCAATTTCCGACATGTAAATCATGTGAGAAGAGGCATCAGGGAGATTGTTTCAGAGGAACAGGAAGATGCTTTGGGTGTGGAAAAAAAGGACACAAAGCCAGTAAGTGCAAAGGAAAAGGTTAAATTAACACCATGGACCAGGATACTGTTATTTCTACGACAACAACAATGATTAGATGTTTTAAATGTGGAATGTATGGGCATTATTCAAACCAATTACCTAAGGGAAAATCTCATGAAGAAAATCAGCATGGTCATATGAGTAGTATTTATGTGGACGATGATGAAGAGACTAAAAATGAAATAAGAGATGAAAGAAATGATGAAGCTCAGTCAGTGGTTTAGGAAGTTAGTGGAATGATTGTATGTTTATAAAGAATAATGTTTGGTACTATGGAATAAAGAATCATCTAAGGATTGTTACAATATTGTTTTTCCTAAAGTATTTGAAAGTATATGTTGAATGGTATTGGTAACCGTGGAAGGATATTCAGATATTTTTGGAAAGTAGATGATATGTGTATAATGAAGGGATAAGAAGATAATGAGATGTTTTATTGTATTCAAGAGCTCTTGACTGATATAAGGACTATGTGATATTATGTTTTGATTATATAGATTTTTTTGGGATTTTGGTATGTGGAAAGAGTTACCTTTTGATAGTATTAATGTTTTCACTAAGGTTCTATGGTAATTTATGTTTCAAAAGAGTATATGACTAAGGTATTCATGTGTTTGGAATGAAAACAACAAGATATATCTTATGATACATGTGAGATAAATGCTTTTATTAACATTCTTGGTAGATAACCATTCTTGTAATTGTTTTCTTTATACTATGTGATTGGATAGAAGTATTTTAGATAAGACTAAAGATTGGAATGGATTATATTGGACATAAGTTAGTTTTGTTTAAGGATAGAACTTTTTTCGAAATTATTGATGGGATTTTATATTAATTTAGTTTTAGAAAAAGGACAACCTGCAGGACGGGCGACAGCCCATCACGTCGGACAAGGATGTGGGAATCGAACCCACAACCGAAGTGGGACTGGCCTTTATCGCCTACCACTGGCATACGGGATGTCCCTGGTTAGTAAAAACTAGTTTTATTTTATTAAGCGGAATGATATATGATGTATAAGATCATTTTTGGAATCGTATATGATTAACCTCACCATAGATGGACTTATGTATATTTGATAACTTTTTCTAACCTTTTGTCTGAAACAGATTGAATGACTCGTCATTCTATCACATGATCTGCTAACACTTCATGAATGAAAAATTCAACTTCATTTCTTTAAGAGATAATGTGGAAATTGTTCAAGGCACAATCAATAGTGAGATTGTACCAAAATGAAGAAAGTATTTCTTCTAATTCAGATTTTTCAACTTTAGGGAAATGATATTGAAAACCAAAAATGTTGTCCAAGTGCTCTTATATCCGATGAATCAGATGGTACCTTAGATCATCACAAATTTATGGCTTTGTTATTGTTGTATTTTTTCATAGCCATGTCCTATACCACTCTCCATCAGAACATTAGGGTTTGATTTTTCTTCCATATCCATATTTTCACCAATGTTCTCCTATGTGGAAACCCAGTGATTAGTTAATTTGGGTAACCGTTACGTTTTATACTTTAGTTTTTAAAGTTATGTTTTGGTATTTCATTTTATGATGTGTGTTGCAATTAAATAATCTTTAAAGTAGAAAACCATGTATAACCCTGATGAATTTCGATGGCGAGATTCATTTTAAGGGGGGTAGAATGTAACAACCTGATATTTTACGATAATTATTCCTTTTAATTTATTTGATGTAATTTGTTTTATGATACAAAAATATTATCTTGTGCTATACGCCACACTATATTAGCTTGAAGTATACGCAACACCATTCTTAGATTATGTTACACACAATTTCAAGTTCGTTTTATAATAGGCATTGTACGCTACATTGAGTGTATATATATATATTCTATGTATAAATTAAATATGATTGGATTCTGTTATATGAAACAACGAAAGATTCTTGCACAACACACAACCCTGACTTGGCTTGCATTACACTCAATCACGACTTTCCTCGATAGCGTGTGTTGTACGCAATATCAGGTTTCACTAAATAATGATATATGGTTAAATATTATTAAAACTATCCGTTATGAATAGTAGTAACAACTTTTTGAAATTTTATAAATTTTATTTTTCAAAATGGACTTCATTTTTTGATTTAGAATATCGAAATTAACCTAGGGTGATGTTTTGGTATTTTTCTGAAAACATTCAATTTTTGATGAATAGTGAAAACACTGGGTTACTATTTAAAAACCGACTTTTTATTTAAATAATTATTTATTTTCTTTAAATTTATTTTAGGTAAAAATTGATATATAATACTTATATAAGTTCAATGCATGTCATTGGAGTCATTTTATAATAATTTTAGATATATAAAAATTTTATTGAACTTTTCATCGTCTTTTACCCACCTCCTTGGTGAATTTGAAAATTTACATAAAACATAATTTTACCGCTTTTGTGAATGGAATTTCAAAAATACGAGACACAAGTTTGTTTTCAGTAAGTAAAATGTGGTTCAATGAGATGAAAATAATGTTTGGTGAATAGTAACTTTTTACTTTTTTTACCACGGTTAAAAGTAAATAGGGTAATTAAGGGTAAAAATGATATTATTTTTACCCTAACACATGTCCTAATTATATTTGATAAGTGTAATTCGACCAAAAACAACCTTATGAATAACATATGACCATTTTGGCCCACATGGATTAGATTAGGACATTTATTATTAATTTATTTAAAGAAGGGTTAAAATAGTTAAAATCAAATTTTAATAACTAAATAATTTTTAATATAGGGTTATATATAAGATAAATTCGACTATAAATATTAATTAGAAAGAGAAAACTATTTCCTACATAATGGTATTTTATTTGTAATTTTTAGACTTTAAATAAGTTAATTTAGTTATGACACAATGATGATGCAGTAATAATATTATTAATGAAATATTGAAATAATTGATGTTATAAATACCCAAATAAATTTAATTTGAGGCTTTTTATGAATTAAAATAATTTTATATGTTAATATGACATGTTAGTATTGATTTAATTAACTTTTTTTGAAGTAATAATTCTGTTATGATTTTCACAAAAATCAATTACCAAATAGTGTCAAAATTGACATAAAATACTTTTTAAAAACAATATTATATTATTAATTGTTATTCAATTAATAAAAATCTATTTTTCGGAAAAATGACTTAGATAAGGTTATATATATTAATAATAAACAACTTTGGGTTCGTTTGGATTGTTATAGTAAGTTTATTAACCTTATAGTTTAAGAAACCATGAAGACATGGTAAAAGTTTAATTATCTAACTTAAAGTTAAATCTAAATGATAATGTTATAATAGATACCTAAATTTGTCTAAATTCTAGTGTATGAGAGACTTTAGACCCATCTCCACCTTATCTTAGAAATAAATCAATTTGGAGCTATTAATAACTGAATATGACTTTATAATAAAATAATATTTTTTGTTTTTCCAAAGGTGCCCCTCTCCTCCCTTATAAAAGGGCACCTACTCCCTCTCTTCCTCACACAACTTTGAGCCTTCAAGCTCGGACAAACCCTGCCAAATTCTCTTCTACACTTCCCTAGAAACATCCTAGAGGTTCTTTTCTTCTTCAAATACCAATTTTAGGTCCCTAAGAGGAGTTCTCAAAGAGGGGCTTCAAAGAAGAGGTAATGTCCGTTACCGAATCTTTGAACTTTATTTCTTCTTCCACTTATTCTTATTTAGTTGTTTAATTATAAATTAATAACATAAGTATCACTAATATACTGATCTGTTATTATAAATATGAAACAACCCCACTTCACCTTCTATCCATCATACGGAAAACAAAATCATCGCGCACGCGTACGTACGGAATACCGTCTCCACGCCGTGGTGTAATCTGTTTTTCCACCACCACCTTAATTGGATGGGTATAATGGTGTAAAAAATAAATACATACGATTGTTATAACATCATACTGATTCTAAGATATTAGATCATTCACTCCAATTTTATTCAATAAATGTGGGAACGATATCATCGCTCGTGCGTACGTACGGATTACCGTCTCCAAGACGCGATGAGATTCATTTTCCATGTTAACAATTAAAGAATGATTATAAAGTATATATAATAAGTAATAATGAAATATATGAAATAATAATTATAATGTATTTATGTATATATATGTATGTAATATACTTAATTCCATTTAATTCAATATGGAAACGGAAACAGCGTTCATGCGTACGTACGACCTACCGTCTCTATGAACGGTGTATTAATTTCCATTTATCGATCTATTGTATATATGTATATTATGAATATATATTATATATAAATCATGTTTTATATTCTGTAATTAAGTAATCATGATCTATGTAATCATATGAATAATTACAAGTCAAAACACGGACGACAAATGAAACGATTTTACCCAAAACTCTCTTTAACAAGGAATTTACAAAAGAACGTGTAATATAAAGTCATAAGTGAACCATATATGATATCATAACAATGAATATGATTCTTTAATAAGTAAATGACATTATTTAAATCATTATACAGGAGGTTTAGATACATACAAAGCATATCGAACATAAGGTAAGGGAAAACTTTTCCAATATCGTTCTTATCCGAGATTGTTTATTCGAAAGTATTTTCTGGGGTTATTGTTCATATCCATGTCAATGTTTCCTAAAAATGGTTTCATGTATTTTTAAAGACCTTTTTACCCATTTTGACTTTTACTACATGGTATGTAAGGAATCTGTTTTTTACCATACGAGGTACTTTATGACTTTTCCAGAAAAAGTATGAGAAGAAAGTTTTTTAACTTATACGACATGAAAGAATTTTTTACAGTTTTATAACACCTTATTTTCATGAATATTACTCCAAAATATTTCATGAATATTTTCAAAAAAATAACTTTCTTTTAAAATTGCATGACATTTTTTGAAAAGAAAATGATTTTGAAGAAGAAAGGATATTTTTCTCAAGAATTCATTTCAAGTGTTTTATCAACACCATTTTTCATCTAAGATAACATTATTTAATATGTGTATGTTTCAAGTATCATTTCTTTATGATTTACATGGTTTCAATTTCCTTATTATGAAATGATATCTATTTCTTTTATATGGATTATGTGATGATGGGATGATGTTTATGAAACTCATTTTATTCATTGGGTTATTATGAATGATGCATGTTTATTTTGTGGCACAAGTAAGAATGATTTAATTATGAGATGGGTGGGACCTATATCTCCCTACAATTAATTGGGTAAAGATTTATATCTTATGATATAGAAATGGCTGGAACGGTAAGTTAATCAGGTTCTGTGTTACAAGACTGAAACGAGGAGTGAACTCGATTCAGAAAGGGACTTTGTCCACGAAGATGGTCATGGCAGTAATGCCTTGGCTACTATGGAAATAATATCATGTGCTTAATGGTTTCCACAATTACAAGTTTTATTCCATGATAATTTATCATGATTAATGCTTCTTCATGATCTATGCCTTACGTACTTCCATGTTTTATGTCATTGGCCAAGATGTTGATGTTTAGACTTTATGCTCGTGTTTTTTTTACATTAAAATGTCTAAGGATTGTTTTATGTTCTCTATGCTTACCCTTACTGAGCATTTGATCTCACCCTTTATATCTTTTCTTTTCCCCAGGATTTAAAGAAAGGATTTAGTTAAGAAAACAAAAGTGGAAGATCATTAATGGAGATGTTGAAGATCTTTCACCACAATTAGAAGATTATATTCCAAGTTTCCAAAGACACTAAAATATTACGATCCATGTGTGTCTGTTTTTGTTATGTATTATGTTTTACGCAAATGTAATGTAATTTCCATGTACGTCAGTCTTCGGGTCTCTACAATAATAATATTACAATAATGAATGAAATAGTAGTTTATGATAAATAATTTAAGATAATATTATCATTATTATAAATATGCGATCTATTATTATTAATATGATTAGAAAATCATTTTGGATTTAGAAATATTAATAGGTGATAAATTATCATAAAATAAATTTATAATATAATTTTTTATAATAATGATATTTACATATTAAATGTGAAACAAGGGTAATATTACTAAGAAATAATAATAATAAAAGATTTTTTTTCAAATGGGGAGATAATTATAAGAAGATGAAAAAAAACTACTCCAAAGGTGGGAGATCAGGAATAATAACACATATCAAGGGGTTCAGCTAGTGTAATAAATTACTAATCTTTTTATACTTTTCACCATCCGATTCAGGTTCTAATATAAATCCAAGGATGTTTGAATTCTATGGCAACTGTCATTATGAGGTATTCTCTATTCTTATTCTGTCAATTTCTCTTTGAAATAATTAGGGGTTAGTTCAACATTTCATTAAAATGTAGTATAATAAATCAATTACTTAGGGAATCTATTTGATATATGTAATTGATTCTTAAAGGTTTTTATTCCAAGGAATTAGATATATATATTTTTTATTTATTAATCTATGAAATTGTAACAAAAAATAATTTTATTATGTATTTATTTAAAAAACAATGATGAATAACTTATTTAACATTAAATACTAATGTAAAATGATATAAAATACATTTAATTGAGATAAAATATTATAGTGAAATATTATCATTAATAAATTTTGAGAATACAATATGAAACCTCACTGTGAAAACTATAAGTGGAATTATTCATAGAATTATAAAAATAAGATGAAAAAAATGAAATTGTTATCCTCATTATTTTCCATGATAATCATAAACCTGATTATATATATGGAAATAAATAAATAAATTAGAAATATAATTTTAATGTTTAGAGGAAGTTTGTGAAGAAAATGAATTATTTTAGTGACATATGTAATGCTAAATTCAATAAATTAAATATTACAATTATATATATTGGTGTTGGATATATGACCATTCAATATATGTATATAAGGTATAATGTCCTCAGATATATATATATTGTATATATGGTCATTGTTTTGGAATGTATCCAATAAATATATCATTGTTTTTTAATTAATAATAACTAATTGAATGTAATAAAGTACAAATAATAATAATATTTTTGAACTGACACAAAAAGATAGTATTATATAGAAATATTTTATTAAAATATTTTATTATAAAAATATATTTTTATGATATAAATATTATTTTTATTTTTATTACAACGAATAATTTTATGTAATGTCACATTAAAATAAATATTATAATATCCATGTAGTAAAAAGTGTAATAGTGTGAAAATATTACTAGTTGGATATAATCATTACCTATTAGAGCACTCCATGGGAAGATACACTCAAAGGATGGACACCGACCACTATCCCTAGTGGTCCACATTTTCACACAAAGCCTTTGGGTAGTGGGCCATGCTTTTCCCAACATTCACATGTTAGAGTTCTCAAGGATCATATTCGTTCATTTTCTCAAATACAAACTCTAAGTAACTAACCTTTAACAATACATATTCTAGTATCTTTAGACAAGAATTTGTTTTCATGCATTCTCATTGATCTTTTAGTTTTAGTGTTTTAGATAATTATGTGATAACTCTTACGTAACAATCCCATATATTAAAAACTGTATTTTTCTACTTGGTATCCATTGTCCCCGAAATATAAAAAATGATTTCATTTCAAGATAGTTATTTTTAAATTTTAAATTGACTAATTTTTTTCCCTTACCCATCCTTAAACCCTATGAAAAATGTTATAAAAAATATGATAAACCCAAAATGCTCAACGGGGGATAATAATGAATAAGAAATAAGGAAACTCGTGAATCCATTAATACCCAATGAAATCAATTTTTTAAATATAAAATGTGTTTAAAAATGAACATTTCTTCCCAAATAAAAGAACTTATCTTCCCAAATAGTTTCTGAATAAATTTCATAATAAATCATAAATGAAAAATTAAACACATAAAGGCTTCTTTGTAGTAATTAAAAACTGTTAAATTTTTATTCCAAAATTTATAATTTTCATCTATAAAAAGTAGAATATACATTAATTTAGACATCATATAATTATCTTACATTGATCAATCATAATATTTCCATAATAAGTTATAGAATACTTATATAAAACATATACATACCTTATGAAATCATTTTCCAAATTACCTTTACTAATGGAATGACTATATAGTTGACATTTATATTAAATGCATCGAAGTGATGTCATAAAACCAGTCATCCTTAGGTTATAATAAAACCACACATACATGGTTAATAATTTTACCAACCATCATTATAAACAATTATCATTATCCATAACATAATCATAAAAAATGAATCCTTCAATTAAATCATTATACTCAAATAATATTCTTTCCACCAATTACAAATCATTTCCAGATACTGAAACTTATATGTCTTTTAAACGCATACTTACAAAAATAAAATTCCTAAAATAAATGGAAGGAGGTTAATTGTTAAAAAATTTGAATCTTATAAATAAATTAAAATATAAAATAATATTTATGGTAGAGTGAAATGTATTTGTGTAATGTCGCAGCCTAGATAGCCCTAAAACAATTTTTTAAATATGTTTTACCATAAGACCTCAAGAATGTACCCTCATATGATAGAGGGTATTTAATAGCTATGGGGTATAAGGTGGAAGTATAAGGAGACTCTACAATGATATTAAAGTGGAAAACCAAAAATAAATAACAAAACACCATACACATCAGAGAATTAAAAAGAATAAAAACTCACACTTAATAATCCAGTAATAAAATTCAATGCACTAAAGGAGCATACAATTATTCAATTCTTTTATCATCTATCCCCCCATTGAGATGATAATATATTTTAATTAAAAAACTAATTAATAATTACATCAGGCGCTACATCCAATTTTGACCCATGTTGTATACAAGGTCTCTAGTACCATTTTTGCCACTTCAACCCAATCCCGAGACTCTAAATAAGAAATATGATCAATAATGGAATCCTCAGCTTTTGAAATATCTATGATGCATCTCTGATCATCCTAAATTAATACTTAAGGTCTTCACATACACTGAGATACACATAAAAGTTGTGAGAAATAAATTTTACTATGCTACCCTAATGGTGAAGCTATAACCTACTTCCATAAATTCATGACCAGGAAATATGATCAGCGTAGATGAAACATAACCAAAAAATAAAATAAAACAAACATCAATACTAGAGTACATGAATTCAATCAATGATAACTGCTTCAACACGATCCATATAACCTCTAATCACATCTCTATGACTATTCATCATAGACAACATATTATCGTCAGTCCTATAAAATCCATAACGAAAACTCAATATTTTAATCCTTAACTCTTAATCAGTACCTAGATAAATCTGTTCATATTCATGACTGTATGAAGTAAAAACAAAACCTAGATCACCCTTCTAACATCTTACCCAAGTTTCTCAAATACTATTTATCGAAGCAATAATATAACTCATAAAACATGTATATATAGCTTCATTCCACCATCTATAACACAAATTATAAAATCAGTACCTATAAAATATATCTAGAATATAAACCTAGTTTCTTATCTAACAGTTCTTGGAGAATCTATCTAGTACCTAAACCACACATTATAGTTCCAAGAGCATCATCTCGACACCTAAACTAGTGAAGAATTAGTATGATATATCATGTTCTGTAATCATTGGATGAAGAGAATCAGTAGAATAACATACATGTTTTTACCTAGATCTCTAGTATTGAACCTATTCTCATGATTCCTACTACATCATATTGGAAAATAATATCACGGTTCCTATAGAGTCAATATGAAAACTAATCTCATGGTTCACTAAAAGTCTGTCTGACACCTAATAAGATGGTTCCTAGACAATTAGTCTGGAACCTAATGATATGTATATATATACACAAAAAATTATGTCCATTATACTCAAAGATATCAAATAAGAGAATAGAGCCTCAATCTAGTACTCAAACAATCATATCCCCTATTAGTATATTGGGATTTAATGTTGCAACTAGACCACATCACAACCACCCCATGGGAATACACCATGTCTCAACATAACCAAAATATACTATCAACGGTTATCAAATTTAGTATGCCCAACATAAATATATCAATGTCGTATTTAGGTAACAAACAACTCTAGGGCCATCCTCATCTCTCATGGTAACACATCTTTCAACCAAGTGCTAAGAATCACATGGCCTCACAGGACTCAATTGACAGTAAATCCTCATCTTACACCTCTGGACTCTAATGTCATGATTTATTTACAGGTTTACACCCTTACCAGATATTCTATATCACCACATTTCCTAAAGTATTTTCCCATGGTATCCTATGTAGTTTTATATGATCTACTGTTGTTAGGATCAATATGGATATTTTAAATTAAAAATATTACTGTTTTGTTTTAAATGATTTATTATTTTATCTTATCTTCCCATGACACATTACCTCAATATCCTGATTTTGAATTTGTTGTAAGTCAACAAAAATGATATTAAAATTATGTGTATTTAACGATTTGGTTTTTATATATATAGTGTTTTATTATTCCTTTTTGGTGTTTGGGAATTAAATATTTAGTTGTATTTCTAAAATGTAGGGGTCATTTAGTGGATGTATAAAGATTATTTTTCCTTTCAAGAGTCAAAAATGAATTGGTGAGTCAAATAGGTGACATTTCGTGAAAAAGAGATATATTCCACTTTATATGGATAATTAAAAATATAATAGGGTGTTTTTAGATATTAGAGTTAAGAGAATATTAAATAATGTATCAATTGTGATTAAAACAATAAAATATAAGTAAGGAAACATGATATTGTTTTTTTGTTTAAATTTTGTCAAAAATATTATGTTCGAGTGTACACTTTTATGTTTTTTAAATGTGGGTTGAGTTCTTGTAGGAGGATTTATATTTAATTTGAAGGTTGGAGTGTTGGTGATGTAAAAATTTAGACTATAAAGGCCATATAGAACCCATTTGGGCTTTTTGGTTACTTGACGAGGAGCTTAGTAGTGAGGGTGGTATGGGAAGACAACATGGTACCCGACTGTTAAGTACGTGGTACCTGGTAGACTATAAGTGAATAGTTATTTATTTATTTTTATTTATATAATTGAGTAATTAAAATTTCACTACCAATTAAAAATGATGGATAGTGAAATAAATTAATAATGTTTCTCAAATATTTTATTGAAAGGATGAAATGATAATAAAATAGAACTATAATGTGATGTTCATTTTTATCAATGATGGATTTCAAATATTCAATATGAATTCAATATTATAATTGTTGATAATTTTAAATTTTACATTAATAAGGGAGGTTTTAAATGAGGATAGTGATGATAATTTACTTTAAAATAAAGAGTAAACCATTTCGGTGAGACACAATAACATTATTACATGAATTTTATTCTTGTAATAAATATATATGTATATTAATTTTTTATTGTTAGTAACGATTTAATATGAATTATAATTATTGTTTTGATAATAATCTTATAATTTTACCTATATTATAAATGAATACATGTATATGTTTTTTTGTATTATTATCATTTATATTATTATTATTGTTGTTGTTGTTGTTTTTATGTTTTGACATATATATCTGTGTAATGTTATATAATTTATTATTATTAGTATTATATCATAATAATATTAAGATAATAATATTATAATAATAATAGTAATAGTGGTCTATGATAAAAAAATTTAAGATAATCATTTCATTATTTCTAATATGTGATCTCTTATTGGTTATATGATTAGAACAACATTATTGGATTATGAAATATTAATAGGTCATACCATTTTCTTGAAATAAATTTTTAATATAATATTTTATAATAGTTATATTTAGAGATGAATTGTAAATCCTGGGTAATATTACTATAATATGATAATACAAAAAAATGTTTTAAATGGATAGATAATTAGTAGAATATGATGAAAAAATTCTCCAATGGTGGGAGATCGGGCATGATATCAAATATCAAGGGGTCAGATAAAGGAATAAATTACTGATATTCTTCCACTTTTAACCATCTGATTTAGGTACTAAAATTAATTCTTGGTTGATTGAATATAATGGGAACTGTTATTATGAGGTATTCACCATTCTTATTCCTTCAATTTCTCTTTGAAAAAATTAGGGATTTGTTTAATATTTCATTTATGTATAGTGTAATAAATCAATTACATAGGGAATATCTTCAATATGTGTAATGAATTCCTATAGGGTTTTATTTCTTTGAATTTGATATATTTTTTTGGTTTATTTCATGATCTATGATCTATATCAGTCAATTATTTTATTATGTATTTCCTTCAAAAAATACAATGTTGAATAAATTAGTTGACATTATACACCAATCTAAAATGATCTAAAATACATTTTATTGAGATAAAATATTACAATAAAATATTAACATTAATAAATTATAATAATACAATATGAAATATCACTATGAAAACTACTTGTGGAATTTGTCAAAAAATATATAAATAAGATGAAAAACATTAAATATTTATCCTCATTATTTTTTATGAAAATTGAATGCCTGATTATAAGTATGAAAATAAATAAAAACATTTGAAATATAATATTAATGTTCATAGTGAATTATGTGAACAAAATGAATGATTTTAGTAATGTATGTAAGGCTATAATCAAGAAATTAATATGGCTATTATAAATATGTGTTTTGGACATATGGCCATTGAATATATAGCTTCTAGATTAATGGTCATTGGATATATAGATATTTTAAATATATTCATTGTTTGGTAATGTATCAAATATATATATCATTTTTTTTAATTAATAGAATCTAATACAATGTAATAAAGTAAATAATAATAATAATATTATAGTGAAACAAAAATATTATATTATATTAAAATATTTTATTATAAAAATATATTTTGATTATACAAATATTCTAATTATTGTTACAAAGAACAATTTTATGTAATGTAACATTAAAGGAATTATTATAGTACCCATGGATTGATAAGTTTAATAGTTTTGAAATATTACCAGTGGGATATAGTCATTACCTTTGAGAGCACTCCATGGGAAGATCCCCCTCATAGGAAGGACATCGACCACCATCCCTAGTTGTCCCCATTTCTACATGATTACTTTGGGTGGAGTGAGATGATTTTCAAAAAATTCACATGTGAGGGTTCTCAAGGATCAGATTCCTTCATTTTCACTGATACAAAATATAAGTAGTTTACCATAAACAATACATATTTTTTTATCTTTAGACCATAATTCATTTTCATGCATTCTAAATGATCATTTCAGTTTATAATTTTATAGAATTATGTCATATATGTTATGTAACAATCCCATATATTAAATAATGGATTATTCTACTCAGTATCTATTATCTCCAAAATGTAAAAAATTATTTAGTTTCAAGATAATTGTTTATGAATTTCAAATTGACCTCTTCATTTCCCTTACCCATCCTTAAACCCTATAAAAATTATATAAAACAAGAGATGGATACAATATTTGAAACAAGGAAAATAAAATAAAAAGAAATAATGAAACATGTGAATCCATTAATACACAAATATTTTTTTTTGAAATAAACATTAAGGTTCAAAATAATCATTTCTTCCAAAAGAATCTAAATTATCTTCCCAAATATTTTCTTATCAAATTCAATAAGAAATATTCAAGGAAAAATAAAACTTATAAAGGATTGTTTGTATTCATTAAAAACTCTTAAAATTTATATCTAAAAGTAATAATTTTCATCTATAAAAAGTATAATATACATTCTTTTAGACATCATATCATTATCATAGATTGATAAATCATAAAATTTTCCTAGTAATATATAGAAGACTTATATAAAATATATACATACCTTGTGAAATCACTTTCCAAATTACTCTTAAAATTGGAATAACCATATGGTCGACTTCCATATTAAATGCATCGAAGGGATATCATGAACCCACCCATCCTTGGGTTATAATAGAACCACCCATCCACGGTAATAATGTTACCACCCATCCTTATAAAAAATTCTCATAATCCATAGCATAATCCTAAAATAATGAATTTGTTATTTTTATCATTATACTAATAAAATATTCTTTGCACCAATTACAAATCATTTCCATATATTGAGACATATATTTAATTAAAACCAAAATGTATAAATTTAAAATTCCTAAAATAAATGGAAGGAGGGGTTTTCATAAAATAAAAAATTCAATATTTTAAATAATTTCAAACATGAAATAACTTTTTTGGTAGAGTAAAATGTATTTGTTCATTACCCTCTCCTAGATGGAACTAAAATAAGTTCCTCAATAGGTTTTACTATAAGTAATGATGAATGTAGCCTCACATGAAAGAGGCTGTTGAATATTTATGGGGTATAAGGTGGAACTATGAGGATACAATACACTGATATTAGTGAAGAAAACCAGATGTAAATAACCAAACATCAAACACATCATTGAATAAAAAAGAATAAAAAAAATTTAATAATCACGAAATAAAATGCAATGTAGTAAAGGACCTAACAGGTGTGTCATACATACATAATCTACCACTCATTGGGCTTATCATATAAAGAAACTAAAAAATTGATTAATAACTACATCAGGTGCCACATCCAACATCGATCCATGTCGTATACTAGGTCTCTAATACCATGTCAAGCTCTTCAACCCAATCACCATACTCCAAAGAATAATCTTGATCTATTACAGAATCCTCAGCCTTCTAAATATTCAAATTGCATATCTGATCAACCTAAATGAGTACAAAAGGTCTTCACATCCACTGAGGTGTACAGAAATGGGGGGGGGGGAGAAATTTTACTAAACCACCTTAATGGTGAATCTATAAGTTGATTCCATAAATTAATTCTCATTCAATATAATCAGTGTACCTAAATAATAATTGAAAAATAAAACAAAACAACCATCAATCCCTGAGTACATGAATCTGATCAATCATACCTGCTTATGCATGATTCATGGAATATATAAGAACATCTTGATGAGTATACATCATACACAACAAATTATCTTCAATCCCATAAAATCCCAAACCAAAACTCAATATTTTATTAGTTATCACTTAATCAGCAACTTGATACATAAGTTCATATTCATGAAATTATTATGTATAAACAAAACCTAGAGAATACTTCTAACATATCACCAATGTTTCTAAATTATTATTTCTCAAAGAAATAATAAAACACATAAACTCTTGATATAGAGATTCATTCCACCATCCATAACACCAATTATGAAATCAGTTCCTATAGAATCTATCACGAAAATAACCCTTCTTTCATATCCAAGAGTTCTAGGAGAATCAATTTAGAAACATAACCATAAATTATTGTTCCCAGAGCATCATCTCGACACCTATACTCACAGAGCATTAGTCTGTTATCTCATGCAATGGTGCATAGGGAATTATTCTGAAATATAATTTGTGGATGAAAAGAATCAATACAACAACATACAAGTTTTTACCTAGAGCTCAAATGTTGATCCTCTTCTCATGCTTACTACTACGTCAACCTGAAACATAATCTCATGGTTACTAAAGAGTCAATATGAAAACAAATATAATGGTAATCTAAAATTACTTCTGACACCTAGATACATGTTTCCTAGAGAATTAGTTTGAATCCCAGTCTTTTGTATATATATATATACATACAAAACATCATGTCCAATATACTCAAAAATATCATATAAGATCATCGAGCCGTTTTATAGCACTCAAAAAATTTTATCCCCTACTAGTATACTAGGATATAATGTTGCAACAAAACATCATCACAACCACCCCATTGGAATACACCAGGACTCAACCTAACCAAAAAAAACAATCAAGGGTTATCCAAATTCCCAAATCCATCATAAATATGTCTATTCCATATGTAGGTAACAAAATAACTCTTGGTCTACCATCATATCTGATGGTAACACATTATTAATCCAAGATCCTAGAATCTCATGACCTTACAGGACTCAATGATACTAAATCCCTATAATGGAGAAGACCTCAGAACCAACCCATTTTTTAGAAATCAATGGTTAGAACATACACCCAACCTATAAACTATTTCATGAAACAATTATTCCCTTTTAATAAGGGAAAATATCATCCTAACTATGATCAGGGTTTCTTAAAAACCTATAATACGTTCTCCAATCATTATCATGATCCTCTCTCAGGTGGCATCCATTTCTTCCTCATAGAACACATTGGAAAGAGTTTTTAGAATAAAAATTGGATATCATGATACAATCAAACCAAAATGTATATCATGAGTCCTAATATCACATAAAATGGTGCACCATTATGTTCTATGAAAAAAACACATGCTGAAAATAAACTCCCCTAATGTAAAATTCCAACTCATAGACACCAAAACTCACAAAAACCACAAAATTGAATAAAAATTAGCAGTACATGATGTGTTTACCTTAGTACATGGAATGTACTCACATGTCCCCACATGGGTGAGATCTCTATCCCGAAGTGGCATGTAAAACTCCAGCACACACCATGTTTTTTGGTACATAATGGGTACCACACATAGGTTACCAACCCATGTACGTCACACAGTATGGAAAAGTATATTTCTAGGTTGTGTGCTTCTATACATTGTGTGACCTAGAGGGTGTATGTCTATATAATCTATATGGCTATGTTTCCTTACGTGGGTTGTCTGTCAATCTACTCGGATATATAATCGAGTACATGTACATGGAGTTTATACAAATAAAGTGAGTAATATACTAAAAATATCAACTTCCCCAAATGGGAATAAGCCACATCATGTGTTCATGAACTATACACCATGTGATCAAAATTTCTATATCAAAAACCCTTTAGAACCTCATTAATCCACCATATTCCATGATTATGTGCATATAAACCCTATAGTAGTTCTTATTAGTCATAAAAAGGTTATAAAACATGGAAAAAACTAATCCATGAGGGCTACGGAGTGAAAATAAAAATGTTCCATCCAGGTGGTGTATATTAAAAACATATAAGTCTAAATAATCTATGAAAAGCTTCTTAACCTTGATTCTATCCTAATATCATCCATGGAGGATGTTTAGCAATATACCCTCTCCATTATCCTGTCATTCTGGCCTTCGTATAAGGGAAAACACTCTCCCCCTTATTATTTCGTGTGTCTAATCCAAAATTGGTGGGGGGGGGGTAATAGTTTTTTCTTATTTTAATATATTAATTAATTTACCTTTTAAATACTTGAACCATGTCCCAAAATCCAAAGTGGGTTTATACTTACAATAAGAAGAACCCACATTCTATACTCAATTGTGATGATAGAATGTTAATACTAATCCCGATTCAAAATATATCTCCACCCAAACTCACATGGGTAATTTAATATTTAATATAATAAATATTTAATATTCCTCCAAAACCTGAACTACTTGTAATTCCACTAACCTCCACTCTCAGAGAAAACACCCTATTTCATAACCAATAGAGTGATCTTAAAAATTAACGAAGATCCTCTAAATGTGTAAATTGACTATTATAAATCTCAACATCATAAAAAAAATTAAATTAAAACTTCATGTCAATAACCAAAATCATGGGAAACATCTTTCTTTATAATATCCCCACCATAAAATTTCTTATCCTTAAGAAGCATTATGGTCTTCAAACAAAACATCCCAACCCACCCTAGTAATCAACACAATATCATATCGATGAATTTTAAATTATGAAGATAGTTGTGTTCTATGTATAACTCCAAGGATGAACCACACAACCGATACATAGTTACACCATCGGTTTCCACTATAAAAACCCATTATGATTGTTCATAAATACACCCATCTAACATAAGTCATCAAAAAATAATTCCAAACTAATCATTATTCACATGGTTCTACCCACTATAAAAATCATCCCACAATGACACATTCTGATCAATGATAAATTCCACCACTATAATCTCCTATCGAAGCACATTCTTAATAGTCCACTGACATAACTGATGTAGTTTCCACTTCATCATTGACCATATCCACATGAGGTTCACATCACTATGAATTATCTGATACTACCCACCTAAGAAGATTAATTTTTGTTTCCTTGAAGATGAATACCATCTTTACAACCCATGACCGAGTCACAACCTACCTAATAAATAGAAATGAGGATATAACTCCAACAAGAGAAACAAAACAAAACCTTAAATATCGCCCTCTCCTGGCATTTGAGAATGTCACCCATTGGTATTGTTTGATACCTGATCCATCATAGGGACCTCACTAATAGAAAATTGATGATGCAGTCCCTAGAAAAGGTCTTTACAAACATTGCTCCATGATAAAAATCTTCTATATGGATCTTTATGAATCTAAAGACACATCTATATAGCTTGCTGAATAAACGATGATCTCTTAGTGTACTTATGATGATGTCCTAATATTGGGAATTATTTACTATATATAAAGAGAAAACTATGATTTCATCAATGAACACTACAAATCATCCATTTCAAATGTCACTTATATATTTAATGACATGTTAATCTCATTCAAAATCTCTAAGAATCCTGGTTTGTAAACATATCATCCCACTAACACTAGTTCTTATCCTACTAAGGGCTACCTCCTCAACTAAACGTTCTCTATCTAATCCATAAGTGAAAAAATAGTTCATCACCATCACATGTGCCTCTAAGGTTTCATCAAAAAATATCTATTAGTAACTATTGTTTATCCCACACACAATACCAGATTTTGACTCTAATGAGACACATCTCACAAAAAACATGGCTCCGAATCACAAACCACAAACACTTGTGCACCACATTTTCAAATGATTCATCTAATAATAATTATTCATAAACCTTTTATGAAACCATTACCTGGGATAGGCACTTTAACAAACCATACCTTCTGAAAAAAACAAAAATCTTGGTGAACAAGAATATAAGCAGTCCTTCTAAAAAACAAAAGGTAAGAAACAATCCTGACCTCAAACATAGTTCCACCTTTCATGCGCCATCATCAGAAGTCCATGGAATTTTCCTATTCCTAAAGCATGAAATAGAACACCAACTTTGGTAACCCCTCAAATTCATCCAAATCTAACTCAATTACCAAAATTAAATCAAATTGGGTCACTAGACTCTCTCACCAAGCCCCACCAGTGTAGACTCACATCAAATCGCTATATTTAATTCCATTGTTCTAATCCAACTCAAAGAATTCCACTTCTCATGGGGTGTCAAAAATTCTCTTATCCTAAAATTTCACAAACTCATCATACCAAAACACACATTTCTAGTTTCTCACTTATGAAGAACATAATACATGAAGCCAACCTCCCACAATTAGGGAACCCATTATCTCCAATAATCTAGACAATAGACCTCTTCCTGGAGAACTATGTTGTACAACTAAAAACAATCATAATGTACCTAATAGTGTCCAAAATTTATATAATTTAATAACACCGACCAACCATGGTCACTACACCTACTGTGCACAAGGACTACATGAACATCCTTATCATTGATAATATCACCACATGTCCAAAAAATATATCATCACAAGAGAATCCATAAAATAATAAAATATTATTCCTATATCACGTGGATTTTATGTGCCTGTCATGATGAATAAGAAGCTTATTTCCTCTATTTTCTAAGAGAAAAAACCAAATAACATTCCTCATTTCATTGGGTGAAGATACGTAAATGAATCGTAAACACTAAAATCATGACAACATGTACTTCACCTAAAGAGAAATAATATAAAAATATATGATTTAATACCATGAACATAAATACCAACCTTGGTAATGTGGATTTCTTACCAGAATTGGTGTCCACAACTCACCAAATTATATTAATAACAGTCTCTGACATATTTCCATATCTCAAGTCTACCAGACCCCATGTATTGAATTGAAATGTAATTCAATCCACTCTGATACCACATTGTAATGTACCATATCATATGCGAGTAAAACTTGTTCTCTTATCCAGTTCACCACAAGACCCCAAGGCCACCTTTTCATACTCCAGAGGTCGTCGACTATCAGTCGGTGTCTACGGTGTAACATTTTGGAGACTATAACCCTATATTAGAGTGCAGAATGATATGTAAAAATAAAAATATCAAACACATCATTGAATTATGAATAATATATAAACCAAACCCAATTTAGGAAATAATAAAATGTAATGTAGTAAAGGAAAAAAAGGGTTCCTTAAATATAACACTGATGACCCACTAATTCAATCACATATATGAAATTAAAAACTAAGAACTAAATACAAAAGGCTCTACTTCCTACTAGACCCATGTCACATACCCACCCTCTATTAAAATTTCAAACTACCCCAACCTAATCAGAAATATCCACATCAGAACCCTTCATAATAATGAAATATGGGCCCTTCGCCCAACCCATCACACATCTGTTATCAACCTGAATACCAACTCCAGTTAATCATGAACACTGAGGTACACATAAATTTGTTTAGAAATAAAATTCAGTACCCCAATGGTTAACCTATAAACTGCTTCCACAAGTGAAATTTATATTATACTATTTTCCTATAATAAACGTAATAGGAAAAATAAAAATTAAACAACTGTTGATCCCCGATTCTATGACTCTGATCGACCAGACATGCTTCATCTAGTTCTAGGGTTTCTCCAATAACGTCTTGATAACTATTCCTAAAAAACAAAATATGTATCCCACTCCCATAACATTCCCATACTAACCTCATGAATTTACTCATTATATTTTAATTGGTAATTAGATGCATAAGTGAACATTCATCACATTCTGAGGAACAAACACAATCCATAGAATCAGTATAACATATTATTTAACTTTATTATATTTTAGATGTCATACCATCAGTACATCACATAAAACCATGATGTAGAGTGTCAATAAACTATCCAAACCATCCAATATAAACTCACTTCCAATATAATCCATCTTGATCTTATCCCACGTGTCTTAAACAAGAGTGCATGGAGAATTTTTTTAGATCCTAAACCATATAACATAGTTCTTGGAACATTAGACAATCCCTTAAACTCATGAATGGAGTGCATCAGTCCAATTTTTCCAAACATTGGTGACTAGTGCATCAGTCTGAAACCTAATATGTTGATGATGTGTTTTATTCCTCCACTATATAATATTTTTTCTAGAGAATCATTCTGGAACATAATCTCAGGTTTTCTAGAGCATCATCCTTGAACCCAATATCGTCGTTCCTAGAGAATTAATATGGAACCTAATCTTAGGTAGACATATAAATAACATAATATCCATTGTAATAAAAAATATCAAACAACATTTTGGAACCCCAGTCTAATACTCAAACCATCAGAACCCCAATCAGTATACCATAATCTAATGATAAAACCAAACCAAATAAAAATTATTCCATGGGTATACACCAAGCCTCAATAAAACCCAATAAATAAATATTAAGGTATTTTCCAAATACTCACACATGTCATCAAAATCTATACCTAATCAGTTGGTAACAACCAAAACCAGAGCCCATCACCAATCTATTAGGGTAAAAAAAATATTTGAAACTAATCTATAGAATATCAAAGTCTCACATGCCTCTACATAAGTAAACCCTTTTAAGGAATAATACCTCATGAACTTCCCATTTCAATGAAACCAAGCATTGGTATATACAACCAACCCATACCCCACCGCATGACACAAATCATTCCCACTAACTATGGAAAATATCATCACAACTCCAATCAGGGTCTTTCAAAAACCCATGGTACATCCTCCAATAATTCTCATGTCCCTCTTTCATGTCTAATCCCATGTTTCTCTATCAAGAGATGGCTAAACATAGTTTATATAAGAAAAAATATCCATCATGACATACTATCCCCAAAATATCTATCATAAGTCCTCAAATCTCCCAAAGGGTTTCAAAATTGTTTTCTAAATGGGAAAAACATTCAATATGGACTCATCTTATTTTCAATTCAGACTCATAGGATCCAAAACATACAAAACCATAAAAGGGTAAAATATCGGGAAGTACATGGTGTCTATTCCCATGTACACATAGTTTACTAATAAAGACCCACATGGGAATTTATTCTTTCTAGGAATTCCATACAAAACCCAAGTACAAGAGGTGTAGGTTAGAAAAAAAAATACACCCTACATAGGAAATATAAGGCCCCGACCTTAAACATTACTTAATCATGAATTAAATTAATAATTCACATAGAGGATCTTTTCAGGTTTAGTGTTTTAGAGAATTAGGATATAACTATTACACATAAAAATATTACAATGTAGACAGTTCTACTAAGTTTCCGTAAAATAAAAACTCTTAAAAAGAAACATGTCTACATCCATGTTTTAGATATCGTGTCATTTCCTTGTTCCCATCCTTGACCCTATTCCACATTAATTCCTGTGAAAAACATTTCAAAAAAAAAACTTAGTGTGAGAATAAAAAGCTCAGTAAAGGATACACAATGAAGGAAAACTCTTAGTTTTTCAAAACAACAAGTAAACCATGAGTACTTTACCAAAGTAATAATTTTATCCTTTATTAAGTATTAAAAAACTCATCACTGATTAAAATACAATTACATACACTTTTGTAACCAAAAGTTTACCATAAAACCCATATAAAGAACACATAACATATAGAGGTAACTTGGGACATAAACATACTTAAATGAAATAACAATACGGTCAACTTCCGCACATACTTAATGGAATATCCATACGGCCGACATCCACACATACTTAATGGAATAGCCATACGGCCGACTTCCCTACATACATAATGGAAAACCAATACAACCAAATTCCATACCATATGCATTGGAGGTTGTAACGTAACCACCATTCCTAGTATTCACGGCACCACCCATCATATGGTTTATCATGTAACCACCTGTCAAATGTCCATGTACAATTATATAATCATAACACATAAAACAATTATAAAGGAACGAAAATATTTGCACATTTCATGCACAATATATCACTTAAATATATTGACATAAAAAATCCATTATCAAAAACATTTTCAACAACAAAAAAGAGTATATGGTATTTATTTACTTTTAAAAATATAACGGGTTGTTGAGGAATCCAAAGATCAAATAATACTCGTGGCGGTGGAAAGGTCATTGTCACTGCGTACTTTAAAAAGAAACATACCTTTTGTCGTTTAGTAAAACGCTTCCTATAGAAACGATTCCTTTCGAATAAATGTATATGTCAAAGGGGTTTATACACTGTATAAATTAAATCCTTGTATTAGAACAAAAATATGCATTAATGAAAGGAGATCGAGATGAATTCCCTTACAAAGACGGTATTCTTGGATTAAGGATAAATCAATTACATAATTATGTGTGACAAACTAATGAACCAAATATAAGTGGATATTATGTGTAACACAATCATTGGTTATTCACAGATATTCATAGAATGACATATTCAAGGAGTACAAGTTTATCCCGAAGAATCAAAATTGGGTTAAGATGTTCCCTTGCCAAAATTTGACAGCCTAACGACGTCACTTCAAAATTATGAAAATGAGTTGATGAGAGATAAAAAGGGGTATATCATCAATTGTACATAAAATTTACATCAATAAGGATATAGAAGAAAATATCCCAACATAAAAATATGTAAATTAAAAGACCCAACAAAAGAAGTCTTTTAAAAAGAGGAGGGTGAAAGGTTCCGTTACCGACTTGGGTATTTTATGAAACATACACCCCATGAAAGAAGGACAATACAACATTGATTAAATACTCATAAACGAAATTATATTACACAAAGAGTATAATAATGGGAAGTATATATACCAATCAAATATAATTGCGGCAAATTTAGCATAAATCTCACGGGAATAAATGTGAGATGAAAAATCCCTTACGAAAACTCGGCAGCCTAACTACGCCACTTAAAACTTCTAGAAATAGATTGATGAGATAAAATAGGGTCTATAATCATATTAACATAAAATATAAAGAAAGAGGAATAGAAAATAACAACCCCCAACATAACAAAGAGGACCTTAAATGAAGTGACATAAAGGAGAGTACTTAAAAAGAGAGAGATAGGATCTTTTATGAAAATTTGGCAGCCTAAAGACGCAACTCAAAACATCCAAAAATGGATTGATAAGAGAAAATAGGGTCTCTCATCATATGAACATAAAAATTACACTAATTTTAATATAAAATAACATCCCAATCATAAGAAAGATGTTCTTAAAAGGAATTACATAAAAGAGTGTACTTAAGAAGAAAGAGAGGGGTATGATCCCTTACCTCAAGTCTGACTTGTCGTGTTCGTTTCATTATATTCATGAATAATAAACTTTGGTAAATTTATAATTTCTAAAGGAACTATTTTAATGATTATTATTCCGTTCATATAACATATTATAATGTTATAATAATTGGTTAATAATTTGAGTTCATATCAGACATTTTTGTCGATGTTTGGTACATGAGTCAAAAATGAACTTGTTTGAAAATGATTGTCCATGTAGTTATAAGTAAATAATCTCAAGAATAGTAATAATGATTTAAATATCATATATATCCAGTAAATATTAATTTTATACTAATCCATAACATTTGGAGAAAAAAATAAATGAAATGCACCGTTCATGGAGACAGTAGGCCATACGTACGCATGAACACTACTTTCATTTCTTTGTCATATTAATGGAATTAAAAATAATTGAGAGATATATATATTATAATTCTAGTATAATATATATTTTATATAGGTCGCATATGTTCATTAATTTCATTCTTTATATATTCCATGTATTGTATGAATGAGTCAGATCATTTGAGGTGGCGGTAGTCCACACTTCCTCATCTGAAATTATCGCATTTGCACAACATGAAAAGCATAAAGGCATATTTTAAATATAAAATTAAGAAGAATATAGAAAACATAAATACCATATATATCATATATAAAATATAGTTACATCATAATGGCCACCATGAAAGGAGTTAAGAGAAGATTGAGCAATCATCGTTTCGTGAGGCAGAAATTCTCCATCCACGGAAACAGTATGTTCTTTAACCATTAGAAGAAGGTATGTGTAAGTGTAGCTCGAATAATTCACACAAAAATATCCTAGTATATTGAAGATACTGTTTTTGATACAAAATAAAGGAATAAAAATATTTTATAGGGTTGGAGAAGCGAAATAATACAAAAGAACACAAGGGAAGACATTACCTTTAAATCAGGTAACACTTTTTGATTTGAGCTCAAAGCTTTCTTGGAAAGGATTCTACCCAAAGGTGAGGCTTCAATGATGAATAGGGTATGTGGAGAGATGAAATGGTCAGGGGTTTTCTAAGACAAAGGCTTGAGAGGTGTGGGTAACGTGGTAGAGGTGGAGGACTTTTATAAGAGATTAAGAACGTCACTCTTGGAAAGTTATAAAATATTACTTTATTATAAAATGATTTTAGGATTTTAAAGGACCAAAAAGGATATATTTCTAGGATAAGGTGATAAGGTTTCTAAATCCACCCATAAAATAGGTTTTTTACAAGTCTAGGTCTTAAATATTACATCATTTTTTCATTTTATTTAAATCTTTAAATAATGAGGTAATCGCTGCATCATCATGGTGTCATAAATAATTTAATTTCTTTAAGGTCGAAAAATTATAAAACAAACTTCATGATGTAGGAAATATTTTTAGATTTATAATGAATATTTATAGTCAAAAATATTAATTTTATAACCCCATGTAAAAATTGTTTTAGTAAAACAACACATGTTTGTGACATTTTAATTTTAACTTTAAATAAAAAGTTATTAATGTCATATTCCAACCAAAGTGGCTTCATGGGGTCCCCAAGTTGACCCATGAATTTTCTATGTCGTCCATGACTCATACAATAAAGGTAGGACATGTGTAAAGGTCATTTCATATTATTAAAACATTATTTTTAACTTCAATTACACTAATTACCTTTAATCACGATTAATAACACTTAAAAGTTACTATTGACGAAAAATTATTTGAATCTCATTGAACCAAATTTTACATCCTAATTAAAAACATGTATGGTATATTTTTTAAAATCAAATCACAGAAGTGGTAAAGATTCATTTAAACGAAAAAATCAGTTTCTTTAACTACCACTTAGTGGTTTCACAATTAATCAAAAATTGATGTTTTTTCAGAAAAATAACAATAATTAACCCTAAGATATATTTGATATTCCGAATTCAAAAATTATGTCTATTTTAAAAAATTTAAAACAAATTAATTGAATTAATTAATTTAATAATTAATTCCCGCTGTCAAAACAAATAGCGTGTTTTTAAAAAACAATATCTATTAAAAGATTAACACTAGTTTAAGTCCAATTTCAAAGTGAAATTAATTCCAATGACCACCATTCGATTAAATGGTAAAAATATATTCTAAATACACTTTTATATCAATTAAAAA
Source organism: Viscum album (assembly GCA_963277665.1). Lineage (NCBI taxonomy): Eukaryota > Viridiplantae > Streptophyta > Magnoliopsida > Santalales > Viscaceae > Viscum > Viscum album. Next base: position 723,235,382 of record OY728157.1, on the reverse strand, counting down.
TATAATCTATCCGTATAAATAAATCATATTAAAAGGAGGTTTTGAATTAAAATGCAACATTTTCACTAAAAATGATCTTTATCGGAAAAATAACAAAAATTTACACAAAGTAAATTTTGATGTCCATATTCTAAAGAAGGATTTTATTTTGTCAAATAAAACATATAAAATTTCCAAAGTATATTTAAGAAGGGTTCTCCATCAATAGGCGGTTAATCATCCTTTTAAAGAATATTAGAAGATTTTTTCTTAAAATTGGATTCATTTGCATTTTACGCCTCTAACATTTTTTGGATAAAAGTCAAAATATTTGACAAACATATATAATAATTATTTAGTTAGTTCCATTATTTCCCTCCATTACAATGGCTAGGAGTTAAATACCATTTAAAATTTTATTATTTTATTATTAGAGTGCAACATAAGATTTCAAAGGAACTCATTGTCGTGTATTGGGTACGCCATCGAGCATAGCGTTCCCTTTAAAGTAATATTAAAATTTTATTCACAAATATGGATAAATATAAAAATTTAATATTCCTTATTTACCTGGGGTGTTACATCCTTCCCCCCTTTTGGGAATTGCGTCCTCTCAATTTTAAAATTGGGCTTCGAAACTTCATTGAAAGCCCCACATCGGAAAAGGAATAAATTAAACAATAATTTTAAAAGAAAGAAAGGGATGTAAAAAGGTCACCTGAGTTAACCAATACTAGGACTCCATGTATGAAAACATGGAAATGGAAGAAAAAACAAAGGGTCATGTTCTAAGGGAGTGTGATAGAAAACATGTTTAGGAGAAAGTTAACCACCAGGAAATCACAAACTTGTGATGGGGTAAATGGTATTGGATTCACCAGTAGGAAAAGTTAGCGGACAACATTTTTTTAGTTAATTTTCATTGAGTAATTGAATTTTGATCTTAAGGAAACATACTTACTTGTCATGTTGACTTTCAACTTTTAATATATTTCAAACACAAACTCATACTTTCTCCAAATGATGAGTATTTAAGAAGACTTGTTCACATTAAGAGTACAATAATTATCTTCTTGAGAATCACCTAATCCACAAAAGAGAACAATATATTTCTCATGTCTTTAGACCCTAACCAAAACCAAAATTGATAGCATGATATCAGATAATACCCAAAAAGGATAATCCTTTATAAAATTGAAATCTATTCTTAATCTCCAAAATTTTTCCAACAAAACCCAAAGTTCAACGAGGACCATTCGATAAACAATTTGTCAATAAAATTCTTCCAAGTAAACCAAACTAAGATTGTAACCCAAATATTTTAAGGATTTAGTCACATAGTCTTCCAAGGTACAAATTAACACTTATCTCCAAATAACATCAGTTTCTATAAAAGTCTCATATTGAAAGGTAATTAACCTAATCCCATATTCTCCATGATAGGTTAATAATTTCCATAGATAACCCAAAATCAAATTACTCTGAATTAACAAAATCATCTAACTAAAAAGAATCATTCAAACTAACCAGGGACTTCACATAGTCCAGTGGTAGGCGATAAATACCAGTTGTACTTTGGTTGTGGGTTCGATTCCCGCAGCTTTGTCTGACGCGACGGGTTGTCACGCGGTCTGCGTGTTGTCCTTTTTCTAAAACTATATAATTAATAAACATTCCTCAACAATTAGATAAAATATTCAAAAATAACCATATCATAATTTAACCTCAATTTTATCTCATGCCATTCACTTTCCATTATAACATACAGTAACCCATAATTACCTCAAAAGTAAGGACCATATAAACCCAAATGGTTCTTTATAACTATGTACACAAAAGAAAAGATAACTATTCCTTGAATTGAATTTTCATATATCAAACATCAGGGTTACACATACTATAAAAAGTCTTCTAATGTAACCCCATCATCAAATGAGACTTAATACTCTTAAGTATTTCACCATAACTCTTGAATCCCTTATATGTTGACTTCTAACTTGTTCAACATTCTTCATGATCCATTACCCATTCCATTCCAACTTATTCTGAAATACTTATTTCCTACAAACAAAATCATGAATCATATCCTAAGATTCCAAAATAGGAAAACAAATGTTAAGAAATAATCCATACCTTTGATTGGTAATTGTCATTTTCTTCATCCTCAATAAGAATGGAATTAGGTATTGGTAAACGAATATTTGTATGATCTTGGTGATCCCATTCCCGAAACATCTTCCTAGGACATGTGTTTTCATAATGACAATGCACACCACATTTAAAACATTCAATTGATCCCTCAGAAAGAACTTCTTTCCCTTTCCCCGAGTCAACTGGATGCTTCCTTTTTCCATGGCAGGTTCTTGCTTTATGACCTTCATTTCCACATCAATTCCATATTTATATCCCTTTGAAACATTTTCCTTGGTGTTTCATTCCACATATTTGAAACATATGTTTTTGAACACACTTACCTTTAGGATTATTAGCTGTAGTTCCGTAGGGATTTGTTTCTCGCATATATGATGCCTTATAGAAATCACTAGGGTTTAGGTGGTCAATCATGACTCCAGATAGTTGGTTGAGGATAAACACAAGAGTTCTCAGTGCAGCTCCCATATCATTCAGTTGCTCGTTCAGAAAACTCTCACAGTTTCCTTCACATACACTATTACTTGGGTGCCTTCTAGATCCACCCATTTACTAAAACCAAAAAGGTCAGTGTGAGTATATCAACAAAACCATCATGTTCTAATGAGGAAGATAAACACTAAGATATACTTACTCATTCAATTTATCTAAAACTAGGACTCTTTCTGAAATCCTAACCATTATTGTAATGTCACTTATGCTTACAGAATACCTTAACCTCTAATGTTATCTAAACCAAAATCTGATACAAACTATAAGGCCCTGGCCTTAAACATTACTTAATCATGAATTAAATGAATAATTCACATAGAGGATCTTTTCAGGATTAGAGTTTTAGAGAATTAAGACATAACTATTAAAAATAAAAATATTACAATGTAGACACTTCTACTAAGTTTCCATAAAATAAAAACTCTTAAAAAGAAACTTGTCTAGTTCCATGTTTTAGATAGCATGACGTTTCCTTGTTCCCATCCTTGACCCTATTCCACATTAATTCCTGTGAAAAACATTTAAAAAAACATGGGGTGAGCATAAAAAGCTAAGTAAAGGATACACAAAGAAGGAAAACAATTAGTTTTTCAAAACAACAAGTAAACCATGAGTACTTTACCCAAGTAATACTATTCACATTTATGAAGTAGTTAAAAACTCTTCACTGAATAAAAGACCATTACATACCCTTTTGTAACCAAAAGATTACCATAAAACCTATATAAAGAACACATAACATATAAAGGTAACTTGGGACATAAACATACTTAAATGGAATAACTATACGTTCGACTTCCACACATACTAAATGGAATAGCCATATGGCCAACTTCCACACATACTTAATGGAATAGCCATACAGACGACTTCCATACATACTTAATGGAATAGCTATACGGCTGACTTCCATACCCAATGCATTGGAGGTTGTAACGTAACCACCCGTACTGGTATTCACGGCACCACCATCATATGTTTTATCACATAACCACCCGTTAAATGTCCATGTACCATTATAAAATCATAACACATAAAACAATTATAAAGGAAAGAAAACATTTCCACATTTCAAGAACAATATATCACATAAATATATTGACATAACAAATCCATTATCAAAACCATTTTAAATACCAAAAAAGAGTATATGGTATTTATTTACTTTAAAAAAATATCTGCTTGTTGAGGAAGCCAATGATCAAATAATACTCATAGCGGTGGAAAGGACATTGTCACCGCATACGTTAAAAAGAAACATACATTTTGTCGTTTAGTTAAACGCTTCATATAGAAACAATTATTTTCGAATAAAAGTATATGTCAAAGGGGTTTATACACCGTATAAAATAAAGCCTTGTATTAGAACAAAAATATGACTTAATGAAAGGAGATCGAGATGAAGTCCCTTACAAAGACGGTATTCTTGGATTAAGGATAAATCAATTACATAATTCTGTGAGACAAACGAATGCACAAAATATAAGTGGATATTAAGTGTAAAACAATCAGAGGTTATTAAAACATATTCATAGAATACCATATTCAAGGAGTTCAAGTTTATCCCAATGAATCAAAATTGGGTTAAGAAGTTCCTTTTCAAAAATCTGACAGCCTAACGGCATCACATCAAAATTCATAAAATGAGTTGATGAGAGATAAAAAGGGATATCTCATCAGATGGACATAAAATTTATGTCAATAAGGATATAGAAGAACATATCCCCACATAAAAATATATAAATTAAAAGACCAAACAAAAGAAGTCTTTTAAAAATATGAGGGTGAAAGGTGCCCTTACCAACTTGGGTATCTTACAAAACATACAACCCATGAAAGAAGGACAATACAACATTGATATAAATACTCATAAAAAGAATTATATTACACAAAGAGTAGAATAATTGTCATTACATATACCACTCAAAGAAAACTGTGGAAAATGTAGCATAAATCTCACGAGAATAAAAGTGAGATGATAAATCCCTTACGAAAACTCGGTAGCCTAATGACGCCACTTAAAACTTCCAAAAATGGATTGATGAGATCAAATAGGGTCTCTCATCATATTAAAATATAATGTACATAAAGAAGAATAAAAAATAACATCTCCCAACATAACAAATATGATCTTAAAATAAGTGAAATAAAGGAGAGTACTTAAAAAGAGAGAGATAGGATCTCTTACGAAAATTTGGCAGCCTAACGGCGCCACTCAAAACTTCCAAAAATGGATTAATGTGAGAAAATATGGTCTCTCATCATATTAACATAAAAATTAAAGTAATATTAATATAAAAGAACATCCCAATCATAAGAAATTTGATCTTAAAAGGAATGAAATAAAATAATGTACTTAAAAAGAGAGGGGTAAGATCCCTTACCTCAAATCTGACTTGTCTTGTTCGTTTCTTTATATTCCTGAATAATAAACTTTGTTCAATTTATAATTTCTTAAGGACCTCTTTTAAAGATTTTTATTCAGTTCATATCACATATTATAATTTTATAATAATTGGTTAATAATGTGAGTTCATATCAGACGTTTTTGTCGATGTTTGGTACATGAGTCAATAATGAACTTGTTTGAAAATGATTGTCCATGTAGTTATAAGTAAATCATCTCCAGAATAGTATTAATGATTTAAATATAATATATATCCAGTAAATATTAATTTTATACTACTCCATAACATTTTTAGATAAAAATAAATGAAATGCACTGTTCATGGAGACGGTAGGCCGTACGTACGCATGAACGCTACTTTCATTTCTTTGTCATATTAATGGAATTAAAAATAATTGAGAGATATATATATTATAATTACATTAAAATATATATGTTATATAGGTCACATATGTTCATTAATTTTATTCTTTATACATTCCATGTATTGCATGACCGAGTCACATCACTGTAAGGGGCGGTAGTCCACACTTCCTCGTATGAAATTATCGCATTTGCACAACATGAAAAGAACAAAGGAATGTATTAAATATAAAATTTAGAAGCATATAGAAAACATAAATACCATATATATCATATATAAAATATAGTGACATCATAATTGCCACCATGAAAGGGGTTAAGAGAATATTGAACAATCATCGTTTCGTGAGGTAGAAATTCGCCATCCACAGAAAGAGTATGTTCTTTGACCATTAGATGAAGGTGTGTGTAAGTGTAGCTCGAATAAATCACATAAAATCATCCTAGTATATTGAAGATACTTTTTTTTACAATATAAACGAATAAAAATAGTTTAGAGGGTTGGAGAAGAAAAATAAAACAAAAGAACACAAGGGAAGACATTACCTTTAAATCAGGTAACTCTTTTTGATTTGAGCTCAAAGGCATCCTTGGAAAGGATTATGCCCAAAGGTGAGGCTTCAATGATGAAGATATGGATGTTGAGAGATGAAATGGACAGGGTTTGGCCGAGCCAAAGGCTTGAGAGGCGTGGGTAAGGTGGTAGAGGTGGGGGCCTTTTATAAGAGAAGAGTAGGGGCACTCTTGGAAAGTTATAAAATATTACTTTATTATAAAATGATTTTAGGATTTTAAAGGTCCCAAAAGGATATATTTCTAGGATAAGGAGATAAGGTTTCTAAATCCACCCATACAATAGGGTTTTGACAAGTGAAGGTCTTAGATTTTATATTATCTTTCTATTTTATTTAAATCATTAAATAATGAGGTAATCACTGCATCATCATGGTGTCAGAAATAATTTAATTTATATAATGTATAAAAATTATAAAAAAATATCATGATATAGGAAATTTTTTTATATTTATAATGAATATTTATAGTAAAAAATATGACTTGTATAACCACATATAAATTTTTTTTTAGTAAAACAACACATGTTTGTGACATTTTAATTTTAACTTAAAATAAAATGTTATTAATGTCATTTTCAAACCAAAGTGGCTCCATGGGGTCCCCATGTTAACCCATGGATTTTATTGGTCGTCCATGACTCATCCAATAAGGGTAGGACATGTTTCAAGGTCATTTAATATTATTAAAACATTATTTTTACCTTAAATGACACTAATTCCCTTTAATCGCAATTAATAAAACTTAAAAGTTACTATTCACCAAAAATTATTTTAATCTCATTGAACCAAATTTTAATTCCTAATGACAACAGTGTATGTAGGATTTTTGAAAATCTAATCACAGAAGTGGTAAAGTTTCATTTAAACGAAAAAATCAGTTTCTTTAACTACAACATAGTGGTTTCACTATTCATCAAAAATTGAAGTTTTTTTCAGAAAAATACCAAAAATTCACCCTAAGCTATATTTGATATCCTGAATTCAGAAATGATGTCTATTTTAACAAATTCAAAACATATAAGTTGAATTAATTAATTTATTAATTAATTCCCGCTGTCAAAACAAATAGCGTGTTTTTTAGAAACAATATCTATTAAAAGATTAACACTAGTATAAGTCCAATTTCAAAGTGAAATTAATTCCAATAACAACCATTGGATTAAATGGTAAAAATATATTCTAAATACACTTTAATTTAAATTAAAAATATAATCTATCCATATAAATAAATCATAATAAAAGGAGGTTTTGAATTAAAATGCAACATTTTCACTAAAAATGATCTTTATTGGAAAAATAACAAAAATTTACACAACGTAAATTTTGATGTCCAGATTCTAAAAAAGGATTTTATTTTGTCAAATACGACATATAAAATTTTCAAAAGTATATTTAAAAAGGGTTCTCCATCAAAAGGTGGTTAATCTACCTTTTGACGAATATTAGATGATTTATGCTTAAAATTGGATTCATTTGCATTTTACTCATATAACATTTATTGGATAAAAGTAAAAATATTTGACATACATATATAATCATTGTGGGGTTAGATCTGTTCTTTCCTTCCATTACAATGGCTAGGTGTTAACTACTATTTAAACTAATATTATTTTATTATTAGAGTGCAACGTAAGATTTCAAAGGAACTCATTGTTGCGTATTGGGCATGCCATCGAGCATAGAATTCCCTTTAAAGTAATATTAATATTTTAGTCACAAATATGGATAAATATAAAAATGTATATTAATTATTTACCTGGGGTGTTATAGGAAACCTACCTATATACCTCATAGGGGAAAGATATTATTTTTACGTGGTGGTGCACATATACATGGAATGTCACTCAGAAGGGGTTTGGAAGTGTACTCTATTTGATCATATTACCTCACATGAGCTATTTGTTCATGAACTGAACAAATCTTATAAGTACCAATACATTAGGTCTATATCCTATACATGGCGTGTACTCCTTAAAATATCATATTCACAAAATCGTAATAACACAACGTATGTTTTATTGAACAACACGATGGGGGATCGATATTTTGGTACTTGAAATCCCTATGAAACAATTGAAACCCTTGTTTTCCTTTATCAGGTACATATCAAGCTCCCAAGGGTCTTTAATATTTATTAAGGGGAACTAAAACATGTAATAAACTAATATATTTGGATTAAGGAATAAAAATTAAAAAACCATCCAACATCCTAGAATAAATGTCTATGATTTTGATCTAAATCTACTTTGGTAAGACACTACACCTCAATCCAATCCAGATACCATCCACGGATTAATTCTAATGGAATATCCTCCCCTTTATCTTTTCTATCTAGCCATCATGTGAGTGAGAACCCTCTCCTCCTTATCCATCCATGAATGAATTCCAAAATGGGGGTGGGGTACATATTTTAATTAAAAATTAAATAACTTCTCATTTAAACATTCAACCCACGTCCCATAAACAATAATGGGTTTATACCTAGAATAAGAAAAATTCCCCATTCTCAACATTACCATTAATTCTAAATCTCAATTTCTTATTCTATTCAAACGAATCCAATAAAACATGAACTTTTCGAAGTTCCCAAATCTATTATCCTACTATAAAATTCCAATTTTTGGACCAATGATGTGGTCAAATAATAATTTGAGATCATATTCTTGTGTAAAAGAAAATTTTAACCATAAAAATAATATATAAACAAAATGTAAAACTTCTTCTCAAATTTAGAATCCATGGAAACATGGGACTTTAAAATCATTCCCCCATAATCATTCTCATCATCAAGAAGGCTCAATGATCTTGAAACCACACATCCTAAACCACCAAAGATATTACATAATATTCAAATTGAAGAATTCTACTGAATAAAAAAAATTGAGTTCAACTGCAAAACTCTGAGGATAAAGCGCACAACCCATCCCAGGCCATGACACCAATTTCCACCATAAACATCCCACTAAGAGAGTTCTTAACTGCACCCATATATCATAAGACATTAAACCATCATTGAAAAATGATCATTTGGACCATGATCATCCCATCGTAGATTTCAAAACACAACCATTACTTCTGATCCAAGAAGTTTACCGCCATCAGAATCACATTTAAGAAGTACAAAGTAGTTCACAGACCAAATCGATGTGGTCCCAACTAAATACTAGACCCTATATACTGAAGATCATGTGACCATGACAGATCTAATACTCTCCAACATAAGAGTATCCTAACTATCTCCTCGTATTTGGACACCATCTTCATTTCCCATTCCCAAATCATAACCCATCCTTGAAAAAAGAACCAATTGTCACACTCCTACCAGGGTGACAGAAAAACAATAAATATAACCCATTTTCTACATATAAGAATGGAACCTATTGGTATTTTTAAGATATTATCGGTCTTAGGGACATCACTCAAATATATCTGATGGTACACTCTCTACCATATGACCTCACATACACAAAACTAAGAGTGAACTCTCCTATATATACCTTTATCAACCATAGGAAATGTGTAAATATCTTGGATTATATCCTATAACCACTTAGCATACTCAAAATGATATCAATATATTTGAATGATTGTCTATATACTATGAGTACAATAATATGTCATCGATGAATGCCACTCTAACTCATACATTTCCAATGTCGCCTATATTTGTAAGGAGATGTAAAAGAAATTTAAAACCTCCATTCCACTCTGATCGTAAACTTCTCATCAAATAAAAACTCATTCTTTTTTCACTCTTGACAACCTCTTTAATATAAACATCATAGTTTGATCCATAAGAGAAATGATAGAGTGTGTCACTAGTTCATGTGCCTCCTTGATTTCATCTATAATGAAAATTTTCATACTCTCGTGTAACCCAACCACAACAACTATTTTCGACTATAATGAGTCATTTCTAAAAAAATATTTTATAAATCCCTAACCATATCCACTCAAGAATCCAATTTTCTCCATATCCTACTCCTAACTACTGCGCACAACTATCTCGTGAAACCATTGCTAGGGACAAGAACCGGAATTAACCTACCCAACTTGAAGCCAACCAAATTCTTGAAGCTAAGAAGACCTGTTCATCTTCCCAAAACAAAATCCATCCCATGAGTATATACTCGATGTATGAAACACCCATCAATCACCAATTTCAAAATCCCATAGAATTCATGTGTTCTACATGAACCCAAAACCACACTCTGTTAGGTTGACCCCTCAAAGTAAAAGGACACTAACTACCAAATCAATGTCACATATATGAAGGTCATTAGGATCTCCCACCTATCCTTACTAGTCAAGACTCATGTCTGGTCACTAGGACCAACAACCAAGGTCAATGACCACACACAAGAGTCCACTTATCATGGTCTTTATACCATAATACTATCCCAAAAGCACATCGCATCATCATACCAAAACACACATATGCATATTATCAAATATGAATAGAGTTGTCTCATATTTCAACTACCCACAACATGAGAAATCATTCTCTCCGAGCATTTACTAATCAGATTTATCCCTATAAAACCAATCCACCAAACAAAAATCAAATTATAACAACCCACAAAGGTCCAATAGTCATTTAATTATACAACACACACCACAATGTTCACAAAACCTACAGTTCACAAGTACCACATCATATTCCTTATCATCGAGCATCTCACTAATGATCCAAAAAACACACCATCAGAATGATATCCATAAAATCACACACTAAATGGCCAATATCATGTGGATCCTATGTTTCTATTATGATACATTAGATGGCTCTTACCTCTATAGGGCAATATTTAAACAAAATAATAGGCCTCTTTCAATCATTCCAATAGAATGAAACCCACGAGAAATAAAACATTCTGAAATACATGTTCATATCCCAATGAGAAATTATATAAAACTATAACATAGGATTCCGTGAACATCATCCCAGAAATGGTAACCAATTGATATTATTAAAAAATTTGATCACAATGAACAAGGAGATATTCTTCATAATTTCTACCAAATTCTAGTATAAGTAGTATTAAGAAGCTTAAATAGTGAAATCAAAAGTAATTTAAACCCCTATAAGGACAGTTTGTAAAATCTCATCATAGATGACACTTAAATTGGTACTTTTAGCTATTTGAACACAAGACCTCAGTCACAATTACTCATGAACAAGAGGCTTGTGACTAGCTACATAGGTATTTGGTGGAATTATGAGGAGACAATACTCCAATATCAAGGTGCACAGGAAGAAGTAAATAACCAAAATTATTACCCATCATAGAATGAGGGGAAAAAATAAATTGATACATAAGCATGACATAAAAAATGATATTTTTAATAGGCATTAAAAATCAGTTCATTTATACAACATCGATATCCCACTTTTCCAATCAAATTTACAAAAGAAAATACTAAAAAATAAATACGTGATGTTCTCCTACCAATATTGAGCCATGTCACATACCATGTTTTTAGAATCATGTCAAGATCCTCCAAACCGATCATTAAACTCTACATGACAAACCTATTCAATCATTAAATCCCATTTCCTATCCCTATCCATTGTTCCCCAATGAAAAACCCATTTTCGTACATATGGTCTCTACTTACACAAAGGTGCACATAGAGGGGGTGGGAAGTAAATATTTGTTGTACACCCTAATAGTTACCCTATAATCTTATACCATAAGTGATTTCTCATTTAATAGATTTATCATAACCAAAACATAACGTAAAAAAATACAAATAATACCACCGTCAACCCTCATATCCATGAACCTGATCAACTTTACTTTCGTTTTACACCACCAGGGTATTGCTAAGAACATCTCAATGACTAATCTTCCCAAACAACATACATGATTCACTACCATTGTAGGACCAACCAAACCTCATAACATTACTCATTATAATTTTTCATTACCTAGGTTCATCAGTTGATATTCATAAAATACCAATGTAAAACCTCAAACTAGAGAATAATTCTGACACGTTACCCATGTGAATAAAATTTCACTTTCCAATGAATTAGTATGGAACCTAAACCCTTGATGTAGAGTGTCATTCAACCATCAACACCACCTTGTATATAATCAGTAACTTGGGAATATTCCTAACACATAACACCAATGCCTTTAGAAAAGGGTTCATGGTTCATCATTCCAGAACATAAACCATAAATCACTGGTTTCTACAAAATTCATTATATATATAATCCCATGGTTTCTGATCATCAGTATACTATCACACACTATGATTTCTAGAGCATCAGTTTGAGAACTAATCAATATGGGTATATATTCATTCATACAACCTAAAATTATTTTTGATGTGAGTTAGTATTGAACCAAATCTCATGATTCCTAAGGAATTAGTCAGGAACCTAATCTAATTGTTATTAGAGCATCAGAATATCACCTAATCACATCGTTCCTATATAATTAGTCTGGAACCTATTCTTAGGGTTCCAAGCACGTCAGTCTGTAACCAAATCTCATGTTTCCTAAAATGTCAATATGTAACTTAATACCATTTATATATATAGAACATCATTTTCACTAAAATGACGGATATTAAACAATTGTTTGGAGAATAAGCCCCAAAATCAGAACATTGAATACCATATAATTAAATCTGGATCCAATGTGGAAACTAAAGCACATCATAACCTCTCCCTGGGTGTATAACAAGCCTCAACATAATCCAATGAAAACATATCACAGGATAACTAAATTTCCTCACCTATTATGAACATCTCTACCTCATCAGATAATAATAATAGATCTCCAGAGATATCACCCATTGGTCATGGTAACATATCCTTCAACCCAGTCTCTATAATCTCATAGACTCATATGCCTCAATAGAAGTATATAATTATATGTGAAAGGGACTCGGGCCCAAACCCTTTCCATGAAAACCATGGATTGCTCATACACATAATGTATCCCAACTTAATGGATTGACTTATTGATGTTTATTTGAAATTTTTTTATCAAAAATCCAATAAAGGTCATCGAAGAGAACATAGAACATTATACAATCACTATAATGACCCTCTCTTGGGTCTCATCCCATTTCATCTTCCTAGGACTTAGATAAAATCACATTCAAGAGAAAATCATATTTATATTGACATAATATCCCAAAAATGTCTCTAAGGTGTCCTTGAATCACAAAAAGGAATCCAATATTTCATTTTACATTAAAAAAACACTCAAATTGGTCATCACTTATTTCCAATAATGACTCTCAGGAAGCAATAAATCATGAAACCTCAAATGGGAAAAAAGGGTATTACATAGTGTGTATGCTCAAGTTCACGGCATGTGCTCACAAGGCCCCACATGGGTATGTACTCTATACAGACCTAGCATGTGAACCCCAACTAAACAAAATGTAGGTTAGGTACACATTGTGTACACTACATAGAGTACCTACCCATGTACCACACAAGTAATAACCATATAATTTTTCAAGACATGCACTTTTATATGGTGTGTGACCAAGATTGGGCCTAGTTGTGTACTCTATAAGGCCATATGCCTTTATATGGGTTGCCTGGTCATGTATTCTACCACACAACCGAGTACAAATACATCGTGTGTACTCTTAAAAGTGAATATTCAATAAATACGAATAAAAAATGATGTGTGTTCCAAAATTATGTTTCCAATGATTGAGATTTTTATACCAGAAAACCTTGAGAATCTTTAGAAATCCATGTTTTTTACTGAAAAGGTATTCATCTACCCTCAAGGGGTCTTTAGTAGTCAAAAAAGTTATATAAAATGTGGAAAAACTAATGTACAAGTATTAAGACATAAAGATAAAAAAACATCCTTCATCATGGTGTAAATGTCAAATATTTTGTTGTAAGTAAACTTCGGTAATCCATTTCACCTCGATTCAGTTCCAATAACTATTATGGATGATGTTCAATTGAATATTCTTACCCCTTATCCTCTCGATCTATACATTACATGATGGAGAAACCAATCCCCCTTCTCTGAGATTATATGAGATTTAACATGGTTGGGGTAATCATACCTTGGGAATTGGAGTACTATGTTAGGAAGTGAAATTTAGTTATCATTCAACCAAGAGAAGTTAGGCTTGTGTGGGGAGAGAAGAATTTTTTAGAAAATAGGCTAGCTCTACTAGGAACAATAGATGCAGGGATTATTATCTATAATATCGTTAGTGCCTTACCAGTTGAATAAAAGTAGATTATTAATGGAGACACTCTGAGGATGCCTCATTTCAGGCCTCCGTGACATGTTTATGTCTTTTTTATGAATTTGTGTTTTTTTGGGTTTCCATTCTATTATGAATTTATTTTTTAATAAATGTTCAATTTTCAGTCAATTAAAAAAATGCCCCTGTAAAGTCACAACCCATGTCCCTGAACTCAATGTGAGTTTATACATCATCTAAACAAACCCCCAATTTAAAAAAAATTATGATGTAAAATCTATAAATTTAGCACTCCATTTAAAAAAAATCTCCACAACAACTCCATTTGACAATCTAATATTTAACATATTAATTTTTTAATATTTCTCTAAAATTTGAACTACACGGAATTCCACCAAACATCTGTTCTAGAGTAAACACATTATTTCGGGACCAAGGGATTTGTCAGAAAAATTATACAAGATCATATTCTAGGGGGAAATGAATAATTTTCTATTTAAAAGAGTCCAAATTCAAAAATTTAATATTATAAACAAATTTATAATCTATTAAAACATGGTTATTTTCATTTTTTCACTATATATATAAAAATATAACATTACTTATGCCATTTATAAAGAAAATAGAAACATTTGGAAAAAATAATAATTATGAAAAACATTGAAATAATGTAAAAATGGATATGATATATATTTTTTTCATATTTCATTTATGAATATATAATTAATCTCATAAAATAATTTTGAGAAATACGGACAAGGGGGAAAATTTATTAGATGGTAAAATTTAGATTGTGATTTTTAAAAAATAAATTTCATTACGTTGGGTTTGAATCATGACCTACCTTATTTATCTTCTATAATAATAAAATTATATTAATTTTTAACTTTCAAAATTAAATTTTTAAATTTTACTATCCTTTTTTATTTTATCTCTAACCATTTTATTTTTAATCAATTAAATAAACATTATACATTTTTACAACATTTGATTCAAAAGTCCAAAATGAATTTATATGGTTTACTATGGTCAAAAAAGAAATGATTTAAAATTATGTAGATTAATAATCATGAAATAAATTTCATTTTTATATTTAAATTTTTGTTTAAAATATAACCATTAATCATGGTTACACAAAATGAATTACATTTCAACTATTGAGACAATATTCTATACGTAAGAATGAGTAATGTTTTCATTTTTGAAACATTATTATGGAATGATGTTAAGTATTATGTAAACATTAAAAATTATTATTATTTAATTAATTCAATTATATATCTTTAAATACATTTATATACAAATTATAAGTAATGTGGGAATGGAAAATAAATTTCATCACATCGTGGAGGTGGTAGACGACACATACATATGAACAACGATATCATTTTTTATTAAATAGAAATTTAAGAAAGTAATTGACATATGATATTTCAAAATAATAAAAATTTCACTAATATAATATATATAAATTAAATAAATCATTTAAAACTTCTATTAGAGACATTGTTGAATAATAATTTCATCAGTTTCTAATGTGATAGTCATCTGTACACTTGAGCGAAAATTTCATTTCTCATTTGATAGAATAGGAGATTGATGTAGGTTATTCCATAAATATTAGAAAATATAATTCTATGGAATATAATAATTTTATTATATCATATTTTTTTATTAATATATTATGTAGGTGTAAGAATAAATAAATTTGAAATACTCGGTTAAGAATGAAACAACCACTTTGAAAAAACTCTTAATATTTACACCAAATTCATTACTAAGTATGTTTTTTGATCATGAACATTCCATTGGTATTTTTTTAGAGATGCATGTAATAAAGTTTGGTTGGGATTTTTTAAACTAAATGGTTCTTGATTTATGAATCAATGAGAATAAGAGGTCACATTTGTTAGAGAGGGGAGATACACTCTAAGAATTTCATAAAATATTTAATTAATATATACTAATCGTTATGATCAAATGTATAAAAATTCATAATATTTGAAGATAATATTAGTGTGAGTATAAATAATATAATGAAATAATGATTATGTATATATAAATTATATTTTTACTCTTACATTTTTTTAACCATTCATTAACCCCTTTTCAATATTAAGGGGTTAATATAGTTACCCTAAAAGGCCAAACAACCCAAAAATTGACCATGTTTGATATTTTCAAAATCATATCCAATAATGTTTCTAAATGTAAGTTATTGTTTGTTTCTAATCATTATATAAAATAGTTTTTATTATAAAATATCATTTTGGTAAATTTTAGAATTATTCAATTAATCCGACTTTTAAAACTATAATAAAACGATGGAGTTATAATATTAGGTATGAAAACCTCAATAATAAGTAATTTATATCTAAAATATAATGATTTTCAGAACCTCAATCAAATAATATTATTTATATATATATTTTTTTAAATTTTTTTTATTTTTCTATTTCATTCACCAGCACTATGTCAGTGTTGTGTATGAATTTACAGTACATTTATTTTACAAAATAATAAAAATTTAACTACAAAGATAAACAACATTCATTTCAAAAATTAATATTTATACTTTAAAATATCCTTTTTTACAATATGTAAAAACTTTAGTGGTAATAAAACAATGAGAATTCCATTTTTTCAATTTTTTTTAGATTAAATAATATTAAAGATAAAATCCTAGAATAATTAAAATAAAAGGGAAAAAATTATATATTTGGATGATTATACATGAGATATAATCATTAAATAAATTTATGGTAAGTGTTAGGTGTAGTGAGCTCGTCCCAAGTGGTCTGGAGCCAGTGCAGGCTACCATTACATTGACTTAAAATACAAAGAATTTCATTACGAATGACCAAATAATTTAGTATTATTGGAAAACTAGATACAAAATTATGTATTAAATTACATTTTAATACTCAAATTACATCATAATTTCATTCATTTTGAGAATATAATAACTTCCTCAAGAGTATTCTTGCATATCTTTTGTAGTAAATATCATGGAATCATGGTGAAATGTTACAAAGTAAGGGTGATATAAAACACTTATTAAGGGTTATGTAAAGTAGATGATTTCATGATTCAATAAAAATAAACAATTTTAAAAGGTAAATTACCTAATTAAGATTACATTTAAATAAATTAACTACATGAATAGATATTTTATAATACATACAAAATGTTAAATAATTGTAAACACATTCCATTTAATCAATGACTAATAGTGAAATGAATATAGAGATAATGACATATTAAAAATTTCATTGATACTAAAAAATAAACATTGAATGATTTTTTATTGGTTTCCATATTTAATAGGTACATCATACCATTACCATCAATACACCTACTAGACTCATTAAAATAAAATGGGTGAAACAACAAATAACAAAGGATTTACAACTGATCCACCCCATGAGACTACTTGTGCATTAAGGTGGTATCAAATGTCGGGACACAACCATGCTGAACTTGTCTAATGTTTTCATAATATATGGAATAATCAATTGAATTATTAAAAAACGTTCCTTATAAAATATCCATAACGAGTAACTAATACTCATTTATCAATATTTTTCCATATAAAAAAATCATTCAATATAGAACACCATATGAATAATTCATATTCATTTTCAGAAATAAAAAATGCCATCATAAATAATTTTGATATTTTGGGAAAATTTAATGTTCAATGTTCATAATATCATAAATAATTCAAGTTTAAGTTTATGAATATAAAATTAAACAAGTGAATTTAAATACAATATTTGTTCAAAATAATTCAAAACCATCTAAAGGATGAATAAGGCGGGTATCAATATATATATCCGTTTGATTATTAATAAATGTGGTTTTTCATTGATGAATATAATTACTGTAAAATATCTTTAAATTAATTCTTGAGAAAAATATCCATTTCATTTTGAAAAACATTTTCAAAATCCTTCTTTTTATAAAAACCAATGAAAAATGTTCAATTATAAATACCCAAATAAATTTACAAGATAGTTTCAATGAAATGATGGTCCTGAAAGCGATTAATTATTTATAAGACAAAATTGTAAAACTAAAATTTCTATTTCATTATATGTTGGTTTATAAGGTGACATATTTCAAAATCAATAAGAATATTTGTTTCACATTTTCAGTATAGGACAAATAGTTATTATTTTAAAAATGAAATAATATTCATTTGAAAAATATATTTTATTGAATTAAAATTGGTGAAAATTCATCGGATAAATCATTTTGAGATGTTTAAGAACATTTTTAAATCATTTATATAAAACATTCTTTTGTAAGAAAATATATTTCTAACAGAAGAGAGAAATGAATTTAGATTTCCTTAAAAACATTTTCGAAAACATTTTCTGTACCAATGAGTGGGAAAATTGTAATATTATAGGAATATATCTTGAAAAAATAGAGTATAATAAAAATAAATAGGTTATTTAAAACATATTAATGTAAATTTTATCAATTTATATTTGATATTCAAGAATCTTGATTAGAATGGAATTGTGAAATAGACTGAAAAAATGATCATAAAGTTTATGTGATAATTAATGAAAGAGTTCATTATGTGTATCAAATATATATCTAAATAAAAAAGTTTAAATACAACCTGATACTATCAATATTCATTACACACATCATCCTAAAATTAAATAATCAATAAACTATATGTTTAACCAAATCTATAGAAATTTTGTTATGAAATCCCATACCATACGATTCTTTTGAAGAGAAAATTCCTTAATTCTTATATATAGTGGTAATAAAAAAATATAAACATTTAATATAATCATAATAACACTTCTAATATCTTCTATAATACTTTTATAACATCATTTTACCTATTATTTAATAAGCATTCATTATTTTCATGGTTTGAGATGTCAATTATCTTGTTTTCTCTTGCATGTAACATCTTCAATGATATGGATAATGTGTATATTATATAAATGCATCATATTCAAAATAATACTAATTACATAAGAATTATATTTTTACAAAAAAATAACTTTTTAAAACCAATCTTGAATGATGTTATGAAAAATTATGCATGTTACGATCACAATGATGGTAGGCCATACACATACATGAGTAACATTTCAATTTTTTCTGATCATTAATGAATGGGAGTATGTATTATTTTAACATAAAATTAATTTTAATAATATCATTAATATCATAATTTATACTTATATATATAATCCATGAGTGTTTGGGAATAAAATAGAGTCACATCGCTTTGTAGAGCATGTAGTCCAGACGTACATGGAAAATGTTATCATCTTTAGATGAGTGAGATGGAATGAAATAAAATGAAATATATTATCACTTTATAATGATAAATTCTTCTAAAATATCATAATAATTTCATTTACATATCATATAATAATTAATTCTATCATTAACAACTTTTATATGAAACATTTAGAAAAGAATAATGAAATCACTTCATGAGGCCGTAGTCTACCGTGCACACGAGTGATGTTATCATATATCCTACAAAATAGAAGAAAAAAGGTATATATATTATATAGTTAATACCAAGGTATAAATATATTAAAAAACCATATATATATATATATATGTATATACACTTTAGTTATATCATCATTCTGAACATTGAGATGTGAAAATGGAATAATTAACTACATGGGTTCGCAAGTCGGTAGTCTGCTATACACATGGACAATGATTTGGTAAACCATTGGATGCAAGTTGAGATGTTTTTAGGTAATAAATATTTTTTGAAAACATAACCTTATTTTTAATATAGATAGGTTATTATATCATAATTGTATAATAAAAACATGAAGGAGGTGAAAAAGAAGTAAAATAAATATGCTTGATGTAACACATTACCTGTTCTTTGGGAATCCTCTTTTAGGTTTGCACTAAATTCATCCAAGGTAGGATTTATTCCTAAAATGAGAAAACTAGGATGATCAATGGATATTTATTATGTGATTTTTTAGGTATTGTATTATACAAAGCGATTCAAAATTATAATGAAGATAGGAGAGGTGGTGTCCATTTATAAGTGGGGGATATGATGCAATTGGTATTCTTGAAAATAATTGATCGATCCCATGTATTTCACATGAAAAAAGAAAAAATGGAACCTTATTTAACATAAGGGAATTAAAGGTCTAAATATTTCCATAAAATAGTATTGGACAATTTTATATGTCATTCATACCATATAATTTTAGTTTGACCATTAGTAAATCAATTTTAACCATAACAGTGGTAATAATTTTTTACTACATTCACTATTCATTTTGGTAAAAAAATAAGATGATGTTAATAGAAATTAGAAATTACTCTTATTAAAAATATAGAAACCTTTTTCTAAATTCAATTCACACTATTTCATGAATTTACTTTAATATAAATTAATAGATGTGATGAGAAAACATGTTTTTAATGTAAAATGGTCTAATGAATATAGTTTTTTTATATCTAAAATGAATATACAAAATATTAAAATTTACTAAATTTTATTTATTTAAAATAAATTATGGTTATAATTTATCGTTATAAATAATTTGAAATAAAATGTTATTTGAAGTTAAAATCTTATATTTTTCACTAATCCTCAAAAAATAAATTTTTTGAGAAAAAATATCATCAATATAGATGTAGATAAAAATTGTGCTATGATATAAAAAGATGATCTTTTTATTTTAAAATAAATATTCTGATATTGGTATAAATAATTTTCAAATTATGTTCACCAGTAACCATTAAATCACATTTTAGGAAAATACAGTATTTATAAAAAAATTATATTTTTTTTAAATGATTCATATTTACCTATAATAAATAAATAATGAATGGAAATGTTTAAACTATATATTTTCATAATTTATTCAATCCTATTTATACCTTCCATTTTAATGAGTATGTAATATATTATATAATAATGCTATATTTATTCGGTTGTTCTGTAAAACTATATCTTGCGTGTAACAAAATCTATCTATCAAATTTATTGTTGTGTGTAGGAAATTATAAATATATATTCTATGTAACATATTCTATCCAATAAAAAATTTCTTTTATAATTATAGGTGTGTTACATTCCCCCTAACTTAAATAAAATTTCCATCCAAAATTAATAAATTTTATTAAAAAAGTGCATAGCCTGAAAACATTATGAGGTTATAAAATAACGAAGCCCGAGAGCATATAAATTCCCAAGATCAGCAAAATTTTGGGGAATGAACCATTTTTATTAAAAATAATAATCGAATTTCTCAGATATCCCTTGAAGAATAGGAGTTCAACCCCCATATTACTATCATTCCATGTATGAGTAATAAAAATGATATTGGATAATATACTCTTCCATTGCCACACAAGATGGGTAATATCACATTGTATTGAGATTGTCCCATTCAAAGATAATTTAAGGATAGATGATTCAATTTCCACCCATTCTAGCATAATATCATTGTTAATACAAACTTCTAATCCCTTAAGCATAGATATAGACTCTTTATGAAGAGATCCACCGCTACAAAAATTAGAACTGAATGTCAGAGTAATCATTCCAACCTTATTATGAATAACTCCACCCATCTCAGAATACCATTGATACATGTCTCATAAATATTTAATTTAAACCCATTATAATGAGGATACTATCTAACCAAATTTCCTTGTAATATGGGGCTGTGACCCAAGTCCTCATTAATATTACCATGCAGGAGTCGACGTATAGAGGGTGGGGGTTCCCAGTGCTTGAGCCAAGAAGGCTATTCAATTGCCCAGGTGTGAGATTTAGTCAACATAGTCATACAATAGTATAAAATCCCTTCATGTCGCCCCTTTTTAGAAGAATTCTAGAGGGTCCAACATACAGATTTTGGGAGGAGATATCTCTTCTTACATTATGGGAATTATCAGTGTAGTCGTCACACCAATATTGAATGGAGCCATTATTAGGATGATGTGGTCTGAATGGACCTTTACATTGGAAAACATCAAACCACAGTGTGGACACCCAGTCACCTTAGATGAATATAAGAACCTGGTTCTCTTCATGTGGAAGATTATATAAGCTACACCAGGATGCCAAAGAAAAAACCTCATGTAAACCATTTCATTTTTAGGTTTGTTTTTATTATGAACCCACCAAAATAATTAATTAATTTTATCCATTCCTTCATTGCACCAGAGTGTGTCTCCCCATGCATCAATATCATATCCGCATGCATGATGTGCCTATATTCCTTCTTCATGAAATTCCTGGATGATTATCTTTTAAAATCATTATATAATTATCCGAATAGATGGTGACACCATTTGAGACATAATGTTGATGATAATTAGGAGTCTCACTAATAAATAGAAGATATGTACATTCATTGGAGAAAGAAATATTTGGTTTTAGACTTTTAAGAAAAACCAAAATATTACCCCTTCAGTATTCATTCTAATAACTGTTGGAACCCTGACGAAGGACCAAATGTTTGTGAATCTAGAGAGCAGGTGGGTTTTTATGATCAAATTACATAGATTAGAACTCCTGGTCATTGATCCATTTCATAAAAACATGTATTTATTTGAAATATGTTTTCCCCACAACGATGTACCATCCATAAAGTCCCATGCTACTATAGATTTTTAGCTTCTCATAAATTCAATGACACTTCTAATACCAATTAATCAACCATATATTTCCCAATCCATCATATTCCATGAATCCCAATGATTCTTTCCATCACTATAGACATCCAATATAATGATGGTGAGAATTTTTTAATTTTCATTAGGACATCTTTGTGAGAAATAAGAGAGGGAACATAATTCATAGTAATTTAAGATAATACATTGTTAACCAGGGTGATACGACCACCAAAAGAGCGAAATATGTTCTTCCATTTAAAATTATTGATGGTGATTTTATCAATAAGTGAATAAATGTTTTGAATTGTAACTCTACATGTAGATATAGGTGGTCCATGATATTCCATGGGAAATGATCATTTTTGGACTTCTAGTTTATCAATAATTCTTCTTCACATCGAATTTGAATATGATTTTGATATGTAAACATTACTCTTTTCCTGGTTGAAGGATTGGAATCTCCAATGGCAATATTCAATAAGGGTAATTTCTAGATCATGACTATTTCTGATATTTTTATTATGGAAATGAAGGAGATCATCTGTAAAGAAAAGGTGATCGGGTCCCCTGATGTTAGGATTTCACTGAAAGGATCTCAGTCATCGCTCATCAATATTCTTGTTAAAATATTTTCTAAAACATTCATTGGAGAAGATTAATATTGTGGGAAAGGGGGATCCACTTTCAATATCCCTTGAACCGATTCAAATAATCTATATTTTCTCCCCACAAAAGTTTTAAAAACTAGGGAGAACATATGCACCAAAAAATATGATCAATATCTTTCTCCAAAAATATCATACCTCACAAAACATTAATTATTAAACAACACACCATCCTTTCATATTCCTTTTACATATCTATATTGATAGAAATTTTGAACTTAGGGTCCTTCTTATAAATACAACATATCAGTTCATGAGCAATGAAAATGGAAATCTAAGTCGATATTCCATGAATGAATCACTATTGTTCCCTAGATATACATTTTGGTAGGTTTATGGATAATCTGTTATTGATAATAAAAGGAAGGACTTTATAAGTAACTTTTTACATGATAATTGAAAGAAAATTCTTGAGAAAGAAGAATTATGGACATTCGGAATGAGGATCAAAGAAGTGGCACAAGACACTCTATGAAGTCTTCCACCATGGAAAAAATAATGAATTATGTTCACAAGTTCATTTTTAACAATGCACCATTAATTAACGTAGAAAGACCGTGGGAAACCATTTGGACTAGAGGAAAATCCAATATTCATGAAGGAAAAAACCTCCCTATCCACCCTCTAAAATGGTATTAACCCAAAAATACAATTTAAATTAGTAAATACACAATGATGTAAGATACCAAGGAAATTTGTGGGGCTTATCGTCTAACAATCCTACATTCAAGGATTAACACCAAAAAGTTAGGAGGAAAAGTGTGACACAACAAAACCTCATAAAACATGTGGATCAGAATATAAAGAACCATCCTCATGAAATATGTTTGGAAAAATGTGTATTTTCAGCTCTCATATTCATGCATGCATGAAATAGGTATTGCGATCTCCATCTTTGATCCATGTAACTACAGATATCTCTTTAAAAGTTATTTCTTATTCAAAAAGCACATCAACAAGTTGTGACTTCATATTATCCAAATTAATAAAAATGTAGTAATCCCAATTTTATTCAAGAATCATCTCAACCTATTCAATATAAACCTTATGAAAATCAATATCCAGAAAAGAAGAGGGTTGGTTGGTCTCCCAAAAAATGAGGTCCCCTTTCAAGTGCAAAATCATGTTATAAAACCAAACCCAAGATCTATGATTCATAAATTTTCCCCATGAAGACCGGACCACATCATGATATCCACGGTCAATTTTCCATTTCCCTGAATAGATAATTTTTTTTGTTTCATATATAATTATCATCTAGGATAATGCATAGAAAATAATGATAACATAAATCCCTGATAAGGTGCTTAACTTTTAAATTATTAAATGATGAAATGTATTGATTGTTCGCTAAAAAACTATCTAGAAGATTCCACCATAGAAGATCTCAATTTTTGGTTATTATGCCATGTGAAATTATCACATATATACCCCATGTCAAGAAGACTGTTATGGGTTGTAAATCTTACATACTATTTTATATCCTTCCATGGGTAAATCTATCCTCCCTTATTCTCATATGAATCCATAATGGCATTGAAATCACCATGAATGAGCCATGATGTATCAATAATATCAATATCCCCCAGTTCTTTCCAATGACGTTCCTTATCCCTCACACCACACTTAACAAAAAAATGGAAATAAGAAAATGGAATTATCCAATATAACCTTTATAGAAATATGTTTATTGGATAAATTCACATTCTCTACTATGATTGAATAGTTCCAAAAAAATCCAAATGTGATGGGTTTTAGGCCCCCATGGATGAAATTGTACATATCAAGCTTGGGAGTGAAATTATTAATATTCACATACTATTGATTGTGTTCTAGAACATAAACCAACACAGCATTACAACAATGTAGTTTTGAAAAAATTGAAATAATGCTTCACCAAGGAACTTAAACCATGCGAATTAAAAATTTTAAACAATTAATTTTAAGTAGAACTCATGGATATTTTACCCCACATTCCACAAGACTCATAAAATTGGAATAAAGGAGATCATGATCCCTTTTTTAACGGCCTCTGGTACATTCTACACTTTTAAGAGGATACTAGACAACTATCTTATCTGATTCCACATTGTATAGAACAATCAATCCACTCAATATTTGAATTGGTGTAGTTCCTAAATTTGTTAGGATAAAGGGATATTTCTCACGAGAAATAACCTCCTTTCCTCCTCTAAGTTTTTCCTTCACAGTACTAGAGGTAGGATAAGAAAGACCCATCCAAGATGATTCTACATCCAATATGTGATCGTTAACTAGTGATTAATGAAAAATAGCCATATCTGTGCATAAAACCATGGGATACTCAAGTTGGGGTTGGGCTACATTATCCTGGTGGTTAATAGGAATGGTTAAAAGATGGTCATGGTAGTCACCTTGAAAATAATGGTGGAATGGGGACCTGTTGATATGAATGGAGAGAGAGAACATACAACAACCACCACAAGATCTAGAGTAGGAATCAGAAGGAGTGTAAGAGTCATCTATACAGTAATGAAGGTCATATCTTTTTCTAGTGGAAGTAAAAACATTAGCAGAGCCATGCTATGATCATAAGATAAAGTGGACATCAGAGGTAGGATATCTAGTATTGAATGATGCTTTCTACAGACGGAGAGGGAGTGATAGTAAAGAAAACATCCAATGATGAAGTGAACTAAGAATAGGATGATCAGAGGTTTTCACCATGAAACAGACTCACACAATTAGATAAGGATAAGATATGAGAGAGGTAAATACATATGAACTTCAACATAAATACGTATTACACCTACATCTAGAAGGAAAATGTACAATTATCCACATAGAGGAAGGAACTGATAGTATTACCAATACTAGAAAGAGAACCATGGTTATCAAATGAATAGAAGAGACATGATAAATTGATCTAGTCAACTACATGTAAAGAATCTAGTCTGAAATTTTAATCTATCATGCACTAGAATAGGTTTAAATCTATTTTCTGAGAGAGGAGGGTATTTGGGACTATGCTTTCATGAAGTCAATCTAGAAATTTAGAACGCTGAAAAATGACTTTCTGTTGAGGATTATAACTCTAGTCAAATCATCCAAATTCTAGGAGGAAATGAGAGTCTAAAAAACATGAAGAGTTAGGTCTTTATCCCCAATTTTTTGTAACCAGAGTCCACCGATGAATATCAACTACCATTCCAAGAAATGAAAATCCAAAAATGGATTTTTTAATGCCCGACAGACAAAAAATCAGTCTTAATGGATAAAAATATCCATAAATGACTGAAAAGTATTTCCCTCTATCTAAAAATATTTTACAAAACTAATATTTTTATAAAAAGTTATCAATATGTTTATATAAGACGGTCAAAAGTTAAACTAAAAGTTCATAATTAATGTCTATTTTTTAAATTGATTAACTAATGACATGTTTACCAGGGTATCATGTAGTCCAGTGGTAGGTGCTATACCCTGTTTTTCCTTTTCTCATGGGTTTATGTTTCGTGACCTTATAGGATAATTTGGTATCTCACCTAACATATAAAATTTAATTTTTCTAGAATATATTAATGTAATTATTTTAATGTTCCCAAAATAATTATTATGGAAATAATTGAAATAAAATATAATCATTACATAGAATTTTCCATAGGGATTTAAATAAAAATTGTTTTTTATAATGTTTAATAAACTAAATTTACTATTATAAACATTATATTAATATTAAATTTAACCATAAAGGTTTGTAATACCATTAAATTTACTTTTTTAAAATAAAAATGAATTATTACTCAAATAAACATATCACAAAAATATAAACATAAACAATGGTTTGTATTGCCTTAAATTACATCGAAAATATTCATAATCATGTATTATTCCAACCAAATTTTCTTTTAGAATTGGTGTTTCAAATTTTAAACAAATGATCCATCATAAAATCATAAATTATGATAGTATTAATAAATATTATATTAATGAACATGCATTTTCTTTTATAATATTACCCAAACATTACACGTTTCATAATTCTTATAAACAAAATACAGTTCGTAAAATAATTCTAAAATATATCTCTCCAATACGAATACATAAATACATCATAAATTTTATTACCTAATATGCAATTATTTATTCTAGCGGTTGACCTTTAGATGAGGTCATTGATTTGGGAAATTCTTAGGCTCTCAAAATATATGACCATTATCTATAAATGGAACCTTAGAATGATATTTATTTTCTTCTATAATACGTATCATTTATTATTAGTAATTATTTTCATTATGTGATTCTTTTCCATGAATAATAAATTTTCCCAATTCTTCAAGACACACTGGGTGTCTCTTACCACATAACATAAATTATGGAAATTGATCCTTATTTCCACATTGGTATTAACCACTCATGTATTCAAAAATGTTAGTCACTTTCTATATTGGTTGGTCAAGGAGTAATTTGATGTATTTTCTTTCAATCATATTTCAAGAAAAAAAATTAGGTATAAAAAAATATATTTCACACATATCAACATCACATTTGGTTTCTAATTTTCACCAACTTATCCTACATGTTAAATGTTATGAATATTCTCTCGAGTTCTAGATATTGACTAAAGAAAAAATCATATTCTGAGAAACAAAAATCATAGTTGGAAAACAATATAATAATCATATGATGTATAAATAATGAGACATTATTTTAAATCTAAGACATCTTATTTTTATCCTAAGTCATTTAGTATCATCGTCAATTAAAATCCTGCATAATTGTTTGTAATGAAAATGTTAATTGTCTTAGGAATATACCCAGGGATGTTTAAACCAGTGGCACAATAATTCATGTTTTCATGCACCATGTTAGGATCGACAATATTTTTATGCTCCCATTTTGGAGTAATTACCCCTAGTAATGTCTCTTCTAGAATAATTTATATAAATGGTATCTAGATAGTAATGTATTGTTAGTAAAAATAGAACAATATCTGACTTACTAAAATAGTAGGTTGTTCTTCTATACTTATACTAAAAATAAATTATTGGATTATGTTCCTTAATCTATATTTTTATAAATCTTGTTTCCACAGTTTCTACTAAACCACCCTCTAATCCAACTTATAGATTCCTCTACCCTAGTAGCTCGTAGCCAGGGCCTACTACCATTAAATTAGTATAAGATATATGGAATCCCATTTTGAAGTACCCAATAGATTTGATGTCTTGGTAAAATAGATTTATAAAAGATTCTTAAATAACAATTTAATACTGAAATTACAACATAATTGTTTTCATTTGATAATATCATTAATCCCTCTAATGTATTATTTCATATATTTCATAGTAAACCTCATAAAATCCAATGGAATGGAAAAAAGATATCAGTGAGTTCAAACACATATTATTGCTTTAGTACAATGGAAAAAAATAATGAATAAGTAAGGATAAACAATAGGGGTGTCAAATAACTAAACAAAAATTCCATTAAAATATAATTACCACATGAATAGATAATGAATAATTAATAATGTAAAGTAATGTACTAAAATTACATGTCCTTGAATCAAAAAATGAAAATTAAATGCATCCAGATATGATTTCATAGAGAAGATATACTTGATAGTAATAACTGAATTGTGAATTGATGGAAATTATTAATTATTAGATGTTGGGATTTCTTTGGTACATGATACATTTTCCATAAATACATCTCAAAAGATGGTTTAAAATATAAAGGGTTTTTAAACCACATAATTAATGTTAGAGAAATGATTCATCAAATGAGACTACTAATCCATCGAAGGGATAACTATTACTCGATCCCACCAAAGACACACCCATCCAATAAATTCCTCGTATTTTAAATAATATATTTAATGAAAAACAATGTTCCTTATAACATATGAGTATCAAGAAAATATTATAGATTAAATCATATTATCATAAATAAAAAATGACATTCAATGTAGATCACTATATGTAGAAATGATGGATGTTTTAAGGAATGAAAATATAGATGATAAATAATAAGGATATTTATGTGAAATTTAATGTTAAATGATCAAAAGAAAGTTAATAATTAAAGGGGATGTTAATGACTACAATATGACATAAGTAAGTGAATTTTCATACGGTTCTTGGTCAAAATATAAATAAAATATACATGGGAAGAACAAATATGGTATCAATATATACCCATTAGAGTAGGAATAAAGTTTTATTATCCTTTATGAGTAGATTTACCATAAAATATCCTTCAAAAAAATCATGTGGAAAATGACATTTCATTTTTAATTTTTTAAATCCTTTTTTTTGGAAAATCACTTGAAAAATATTTACATTAAAAATATCGTCACAAAATCAGAAAATAATATTTAATTAAATGAAGGTCATGATAGTGTCTAATTTGATAAACCCAATTATATTAAAAAATATCATTATGTTTTCATTTTATAATGGTTGGGAATGTTCATTGTTTATAAAATGATAAGAAGATTAATCTCATATTTTTATTAAAAGAAAAATGGGAATTCATTAGATTTAGAAGTATGATTACATTGAATTTTTTTCTAAACATTGAGAATGGGTTAAAACATTTAAGATAAATCATTTTAAAAATATTTAAGAACTTATTTAAATTAGATTTTGAAAACATGCCTTTGGATGAAAACTTATATCTGATAGAAGAGAGAAATTATGTCATGTTAATAAAAAACCTTTTCTAAAAAACATTAAGTTAAAAATAGTGGAAAATGTTACATTACATTAAAATATCACGAATAAATATAGGTTAATAAAATTAAATGATTTATTAGGAAATTATTATGTAATTTCTATTAACTTGTATTCTATAAGAATCAATCGGAATTAAAATGATATTGTAAAAAACCCCATAAAATAATCATAATATTGATGCGATAATTAATAAATGAATAAATTATTTGTATTATCCATAAATACACATAAAAAAGTGTAAATAAAACATAATATAATCAATAGTAAATTCACACATAATTTTAGTATGACATAATCAACTAAGTAGGTGTTTAACCTAGTGAGTGAAAATTGGGTCAACAAATCCCATACCTCACACTTCTTTTTGGTTGAAATTGACTTGAAATCATATATATAGGTATTAAAAATGTTACTGAGTTATAAAAACCATATTAATATTTATAATAGCACATATTATCCCTTTATAACATATTACCAAATTTTAATTAATAGTCACTCATTATTTTCAATGTTTCTTGTTTTAATTGGTGAGTTTTCTCATGCATGTTTCACCATGAATGAACATTCAACTATTTATATTATATATTTATATCTTATAAATAAAAATAATAATCTTTAAATATTTTTCATATTTTTATAAAATCATTACTTTTAAAACCAATAATTAATGATGTATATGAAAGATGAAGTATGTTATGATCAGGGAGATAGTAGGTCATAATTACGCATGTGTAAAATATCAGTTTTTCATCGATAAATATGGAATGGTAGTAAGTAATATATTAACTATAGATAAATTTAATAACATAATTAATCAAATATTATATAAATATATATATCATTAATGTGTTTTATTGATGAAAATGGTGTCACATCTCATCGTGAAGGTGGTAGTCCACACATACATGAATGATGTTATCATCTATACCCGAGTGAATTGAATGAAATAAAATGACATATATCATCTTTATATTATTGAAAATATGTCATTATTGTATTAAGTATTTCATTTATTTCAAATATAATTATTAAATTTATATTTATCACCTTCTATGTGGAGTGTTAGTGAAATACTAATCACATTGCTTCATGTGGCGGTAGTTCATTGCACATACGACTGATGTTATCATGTCTCCTATAGAATGGATGTTAAAAAATAATATCTTTTATAGTGACTCAAGTGATATAAATACATTATACACATCATATAAATATTCTATATCCATCATAATAGCAAATCATGAGTGGTGGAAATGAAAAAATGAACGACATCATTTCGCCTTGTGGTAGTCCACTATAAAAATATAAAATGATTTCGTAACTCATTTGATGTAAGTGGATACATTTTTATGTGATGAAATTATTACAAAAAAACAATTATATGTTATATAATAATATATTTATATCATAATGGTATATTAAAAATTGGAGGAGTGGAGAAATAATTAAAATAATGACTCTTATTGAAGAACAATACCTTATCTCCATGTTTCCAAACTAGGTTTTTACTAAAGCCTTCTAAGGATGTAATTATGAAAAAAATGATTCAAAGATGAGGGTATAGATGTTTTCAAATTTATTGGTACGTTATTGAATGATCAAAATATGTTTGGTGGTGTGAGGAAGAGAGAAGAGATGGTGTCTGTTTATAAGCCGGAGAGAGGACACACTTTCTATTTTGCAGGTGAATTATGTGTTAATTTTTTTTCAATATAAAAATGGGTAAAAGAGATAAAATTCTAAAAAAATTAAGGTTTA
The DNA here is from genome assembly GCA_963277665.1 of Viscum album. NCBI lineage: Eukaryota > Viridiplantae > Streptophyta > Magnoliopsida > Santalales > Viscaceae > Viscum > Viscum album. The sequence continues at coordinate 723,203,413 of OY728157.1, read as the reverse complement.
ATGGTTTTAATATTTCTATATAAGTGTTTTTTGACAATTTTATAGACCGTTTATACACTTATCTGTTTATTTTAACCCCTTGAAAATCAATTTTCATTACTTTTCCACGATGATTGATTTTTACTGCATTTGAAATTCCATTTTATAAAAAATTAAGTTCAAAATATTATAAATTAGAAAATATTAATATTAATAATATTTTACCCATTTTACAAATTCAATTAATATATGTGGGAAACATAATAAAAAATTAGTCTTACTGATGTGATGAGAAATAATGATTTCAATGTGAAGATCTTCAAACATTTAAAAAGTTTTCATATATAATTTCAACATGATAATTATTTCAATGAAATATATTTGTTATATTTATATATAATTAAAATATTATTACTTTTAATTAATTTCATATGATAATTTAACATTAAAATATATTGAATAAAAGCTAGTTTTCAATTAAAATCCAGAATTTTTCTCCATTCATTAAAAAATGAAACTTCCCATGAAATCACAAATATTCAATATATGATAATATTTGGAATAAAATTTATAAACGGATGTTTGTATTTTCAAAAAAATTATATCAAATTGTGAGAAATTAATTTTATATTATCCTTACCAAGCACAACTAAACCATATTTTAATAAAATACAGTTTTTTTGAAAACATTAAATTTTCATTTAAATAATGCTTATATTATTTATATTAATTAGATAGGGAATGAACATATGTAAAATATAAAATTTTCTAATTTATTTTATTAATTTAATTATATTATTTATAATTTCTATGTTATATGTTAAATAATAACGTTAAAACTATTTTATTGTTCAGAAAAAACTTGGGAATTCCTATAACTTAAGCTATCAAAGAAATTAATTATTGAGTGTAATGAAATGTAACATAGTATTTCAGGTAAAATATTCAATCTGATGAAATTTTTCTATTTAATAATTTTAATAGAGTTACATTAGGGCCATTTTTTATCCATTATCATTTTTCTTTTAAGGATAATTACTTGATTTGATTTTTAACGGGACAATAAAAAAATAAAAAGGTTAGTATTCATAATATAAATAAATAAAATATCTCTATTTAAAAAATTGGGGCCTAATTATTAAATATATAGAATATATTTTTCAATATTAAAGACATTTGAGTTATATATTTTAATTTAATCTTAAATAGAAAAAAAATTAATAAAAAAAGTGTTATTTCATAAAAATTCATTTATATATTCAAAGATGTTTTAAAACTATACTCATGTATAAATAAAAATTATAAAATGATAATTATATTATTTTAATTAATTAAGAAGTCATATAATTTTAAATCTAATCCAAAATATAATCTTACTTTGATAATATTTTAACCGAAGTTACCATTTTCAAAAAAAAATATTATTTTTCACTATTTAATGAGAAATCAATGATTTTAAAAAATTATGAAAATATAAACATAATAAAATATTGAAATTATTTCTATAGAAATTATTTTCATTTAATCAAATACAATTTAAAATTCCTACAAATATGATATTATGTTACAAAAAGGTAAAAAACATTTTTTGAGAGAATGTATTTTTGAGGAAAAAAATGACTCGATGAAATATTGAGATCTTATTTAAAAAACAATTAATTAGTACTTATTAATATCTTTTTATATATTTCAATATTTTCAAATCCAATTAATTCTGTCCAATTTAATAGGTTGGTTATAATGGTCATATTTATTTAATAATATTTCATGATTCATTTGTTCTCGTTGTTGTGTGGCTTGTTTTGTATCGAATATAGTATTTCCTTTAGAATATAATTATATTACATTCTCAAACTCTCTAATAAATTTCATCCTCATATTAGAAACTTTTTATTGGTAGTTAATGGTTTGAAATTTTTAAATAACCTTTTTGATATCCCACATCTTAAAAAAGGTTATTAAATCATCCTCTTAAAATTTGGAAAAAGAAATAAAATTGTTATATGTAATAATACATAAATATGTTTTCCAATATTAATCAATTAGTGGTAATTGAAAATATTGACATGTAAGAAAATTATAATATCTAAATTATTATGAAATGTGATAGAGATCATTGATCATAAAAAAATTAATGATAATACGACAGATAATGACTAAACAAACCAAATATGTGTGAAGAATAATATTTATTCATAAAAATTTTATGGTAATTCAAACACATTTTTTCATCAATTCCCCAATACATATAGTTAATAAGTTCCTTACCATATTGAACATATTCATAAATAAATATACATACCTGATCAGTTAAATTTCATCATTTGATCAATTGAAACCCAATTCTCATATTTTTCAACAAAAAATGAGTATTAATGATGAATTTATTTTATAAGACTCTAAAACAAGCTACTAATAGATTACATAATTTTATAAAAGGATAAAAATATATTCCTCCTCAATTTAGAGATTAATAGAAAACAAAATATTCTGAAAAAGGTACGATAATTCCTAAAATAAAAAAACCTTCATATAATGAAATAGTACATCCATATATTCTAACTTTGAAATATCACCTAGAGTTAACAATAGATCATTTAAGAAACAAATTGTCTTAAAATTCGATAAAGTATTACCAACTAGATTCAAAACCCAAAAAATCAAAGGATTTGGTCATTATTTATACTCAAATTAATTTAACATTTATCTTCCATTAATATTTGTCACTCATAATGAAATATTCATAGAAATTAATATGTAATAGTCATATTATCTCCAAAATATTCCAATTAATTAATTAACTACCTATATCACCACTAAAATCATCAATTATTTCAAAATATAATTCAATCTATATTCCTCAAATAAAATCCATTGATATGAAATAATGTTATACATTGATCACTTAATCACAAAATAAAATTACAATCCCAAGGTTATTTATATGATTAATATAATGTTCCAAAAATAAAAAAAAATATTTATTTATAATCTCATTAACACAATGTCACTCAAAATCAGATATCACGTAGGCCAGTGGTAAGCATTTTACCATTATCATCATTCTGTTGGGGGTTAAAGAACTATGGCCTTTTATAATATAATATGATTCCAATTTTATTGAAACAGTATTATTAAAATCACAAAAACATTCCTAATAATATAATGAATGCTGGGAAAAAATCCTTCAAGGTAACATTGTATATTTTTTTGGATGATTGTGTTTTTTGACAAAGCAGGTCTCCATTGTGATTTTTTGAGTTCCAGAGATGTTGTTGACAATCAATATTTACAAATAACCATGGCAAAGGAATGGACGATCTGGATGCGGTACAAAATGAGAAGTACAAGGTGGCACAATTTTCTAGTGTTTTCCAAATTTTTGGGGTCCAAAATTTGGAGTTGGTGAGTATCGTGAAAAGTGGATATCCCAGAAGATATTATTTAAATATGGAAAATTCATGAATTTTGCGAATATAGACCTCATGGATTAGATTTCACGAAGACCATAAAAATGATGGTGGTGATTCTTTGCAATTACATCATGCTTCGTGAAGGAAAGAGCTAGAAGTGCATCGCGGTGGTGAAGGGATTTTCAAAAGAGCTTCGCAGTGAAGGTGAGAAGTAATTGACGAGATGCTCTACGATTACGAAGAGCTCCACTATTGGAAAATTGGTGTGGTGCTGTTCTATTTTTAAATAATTTCTGCGGTAACTTCGGAGCTTCTCTATTTGAGATGGCGTGGCATTGACTACACATAGAAGGTTTGAGGGTCGGTGGAATCACCTATAAATAGGCCTTTACCCCCTTCGGAGAAGTTGAGGGAATTTTTAGTGAACATATTTTTCTCTCGGTCTGCAAAGGTAGTTCGTGAAGGCAATGTGCTTCGCAAAAAGAAGGTTCTTCACTACGGGTTTTCTAGCTCCGCAAAAGTTGCGAGCTCCTTGTTGGCTCAGTGAGCTTCACGAGGGAAGTTGCTCTGTAATGTCTTGAGATTCGGGAGAGTTCTTCGAAAGATCACTTTACGAGAGTGCATCACGAAAAGGCAGGAGATTCACAAAGGCTTGTTTGAGCTTTGTGAAATTGGGAGCCTCGCAAAGCAGGGTGCTTTGCGAAGGTATTTCCAAAAATAATTTCCTTGTGTTAAGGGGTAAAGGGGTATTCATCAGTGGATAAAGTTTGGACTTCAACAGAGCATCTATCAATAGTCGAGGATGCTTGTATACATGAAAATGAAGAGACCTACAGGTCTATAAACTGTTAGTGGATCCCTTTCAAGTGTAGTGAGCAAAGGAAGAGGAAAACGGTTATTCATTCAACCAGTAGTGATACAGAGAGAGATAAATAGGGAGTGACCCTTGGGAAAGCAGTGAGCTAACCCTAAACATTGTAAATGCAGTGTTCCTGGGCATAGAAGTGATCTAGACCGAACATTATTGGAAGTGAACTATAGTGGATTTGGTACAGTGGCATGTCGCCATTGTATGCTCCTTGGACGTAGCCCAGTGAGGGTGAACTGTGTAAAAATCTATGTGTCTGCCTGGTTACATCACTACAATGCATCTATATCATAACCATCAGATAAAGATAAAAATAAGTGATCAACATAATAAACCCACAAGGGCAAACAATGAGACTCCTGGGATAAAGAGGTCAAGATCCAGTGGGGTACGAAAAATTTAGAAAAATAATATTCATACCCTGATTCACCCCCCCTCTCAGGGTATATAGTCCACTTTTGGTCCTAACAATAAAAATACTAAAAAATAACATTAATCCTCAAATAACTTGTTTACATCATGGGGTTTCAATAAATATACTTTTTCTACACAAAAAATATTATTAATTGAATATTATCATGAGCATAATAACTCAAGCGTTAATTTATCAATTTATTATATTTATTTACATGAGTGTCTTAAAAAATTAACACCTTCTAAATGGAAAACTTTTCAAAGGAATCAATCTCATCTACCATATGATTCCATATATTTATACAAAATATACTATGGAATGTTTCGTAATAATCATAATATTTTGAATATATTAGAATATTGTTGATAATATCATCATTTATTCAACTTCTTTCATAAACTCTTAACGATGATTATTTATTTTATTAAAATATATGAAATATAGCCTTGTGATTATTCAATATCATATTAACAATGGATAATACAAAAAACATAACAAAATAGGGAATACTGTAACTCCAGACAACGAGGTATTTTGTTATGCTGTTGAAATCCCCTTTAGCCTCCAACATAGAGTCCACATATCTAGAAAATTAATAGTAGAATATGGGTGGGAGTATTTCCTTTTCATAATGATATGGATGTGTTTATATATTGAAATAAATAAAATAAATAACATAATCTATATACATATTGAAAGAATGAAAAAGCCTTGGTTTTATTACATAGTTTCTTGCAGGTGTTTCAGATATTCAAAAATATTTCATCGACATTAAAAACATATTTTCCATGCTATTGTTGATTGAGTCACCAAGAATGGATAATACTATTGTTCAATATAATTTTCCATTAATATTGATAAATTTTCATTAATCTATAAAAAATTACATCATTAAAATAATATATTAATTATTTCATGTTAGAATGAAATGTTTCCTTGTAAAAAAATAATCATAAAAATTATACAATACATTAACCATCAAATAATAAAAAATAACCTCAATAAATTCTTCATTAAATAAGGTTTTAACTTGAAAAGTATACCTTATATATTTATTATTACATCCCAAAATGTGACAAAAACTTTTTGAAATATTCATTTATGTAAAACCCAATGCACACATATACCACAACCTAATAAAATTCTCCCAAAATCACAATAATCACTATAAAATAACATCTCATTAGACCTCAAATGATATATATAAAACTTTTCACTTTTTATCAACCATAAAATTATAATTTATTGAGGCTATATATAACTCTTATTTTAGCCTCACATAAAATCGTCATAATCTCTAATGTTTTCTAAGGCCTCCTATAATAACAACTATAATAGTATAGACATATTACCAATAAGATATAATTAATACCTATTAAGGAACACCATGGGTTGAAAAAACATCTAAGAGGTACACATACCACTTTCTCTAGTGGAATCCATTTCAACCAAAATCCCTTTGGAAGAGAGCCAGGTAATGACCATAAAATTCGGTGGAAATTTTTTTCATAAATACATGGAAATTTTACACGTCCACGAAAACAAACGGCGTGTGATTTTGAAGATGGATGTGCCCGGAATCAATTTCTGACTTTTTGTTCAGGTATGTTCAGTAAATGTATGAGTGGGTTTTTAAAACATTTGAACCGGTGCTCAGAACTAAAATCTTAGGGCATCGTTGAACTCGTAGCACCAATATTCGCTTAATAAGACTTTCACCTCAGCTGTAGTTGGTCGAGAATAAAAGTTAGTTTTTGTATTTTTATAAAAAAAATAAATAAAATAAATTTTACACCACTTTATTTTATTTTAAGCTTCCATGTGAGTGTGTTGGTTAAAACCTACCCATGGGAGTTGGAGGTTGGACCACCACACCCTAACCTCCCATGAGTGGTTGTGGTGGTGGGGCCCATTCAAGCATAACCTCTCGTGAGAGGTTATGTCATGGAGACCACACGAGGCTTAACCACCTATTAATGGAGGAGGATAAAAATCTACTCAAATCCTCATTAAATTGTGAGAAACAACTTTACATTCCCCTTTAATTAAACGGTGCCAAGCCCCTTTAATTAATATTCCATCCTCTCGTGGATTAATTAGAGGAGCCTACGTAATTATTTCACCTTTTTGAAATTTGTGCCAACGATTAAAATAATGGACAATATATTATTTGGGAAATTCATTTTGGTGGAGCTTGGGTGAAAAGATAATTCTCTCCAACGATGAATTCTCTCCAATGAAGAATGCTCCTCCGGCAAAGAACGCTCTCCCGATGAAGAACTCCGTCAAGGGATGTCGTCCACTACGATGAACGACCCCCTCTGACCTTCTTCTGTTGACTCCTTTGACATGGGATGTGTTATTATAACATAGATCGACGACCATATTTCCGCGACGTCAAAGAACGATGACCGATGAATCAAAAGTATGGGTTTAGTTTCTATTAAGAGTCATGTTCTTGTTTATTTTAAAAATGAAGAATGATGATGTTTATCTTCTGGGGATAGAATGTTGTGCTTCGTTCTTGAGAACCATTTTCTATCACCATAATGATGGAGGGTGTGGGCCAACATGACATGTCATGACATCCTCCATCAATATTTCTTCTTGTGACATTCTACGGCATAACGTTAAGGGGATGACGATGAAGGCGACAACGAAGAAGGCTGTGCTACTTGCGGCCTCCACAAATCACGCCGCCCCTGTGGCGCACTGATGCACCTGGCTGCACACCGCCAGCCCAAGTGGTATGGGCCCCGCCAACCTGAGGCCTCCCGGCGCCCAGTCGGCACGCGGCCCGCCTGCAAGTGGCCTGCCCGGCCGCTGCTGGCGCCCTGCTCGGTGCCCCCACGGCCTCTTAGTTCCCTGTCGTGCCCTACCCATTGCCCCCGCCCCCTACCCGACGCACCACCTGTGCCCTGCGGCCTGCCCGGTGCCCTGAAGATGCCCTTGTGGCCTACCCTGTTGCCCTGCCACGTCCTGTCGGCCGCCCTCGAGCCGGCCTCCGTGTGTGCCACCCGAACCGGCCTCCACGCGACCGGCACGATCCCAACCGAGCGAGCATCCCTGCTCCCTCACACCCTTCAGGATGTGCCCTCGCGACACTGGTCGAACCGGACCTGGCCTTCGTGCTGAGCCGCCTATGTGGCGACATCCGGACCGAACCTTCCTCGCAGTCCACTGGGTCGGGCCCAGCGAACCAGGCCAAACCTAACGGGCTGACCCGCCCAATGGGATGGGTCATACCCAGCGGGTCTAACTGGGTTGTCCAAGTCTGGGTGGGGCCGAGACGTTCCGACCGGGAAGGACCGTGCCTATGCCCATTACTGCCCCCATTGCTTTCTGTTGACCATATCTTTGGCACCAGACGTCCATTTGACGAACTGTCACCAGCGCCAACATTCATGGAGAGATGTTGTCCTTTTGAGAATACCCCACTAGAGTTTGGGGAATATTTGTGTTACAGTCTGGTTGGATCGTACATGATTCCAACCGGACCCCTAGGACTAAAAGGCTAATAACTAACAGACGGGGCGTCTGATTGACACTCCGTCTGTTGCGTTGAGACTCATATGAGGTGGAAATCCATTGAGATACTTTTCATGTCATTTCACGAAAATTGGAGTATTTCACAATAGATCATGGATCTGATCCTTCCAGTGACAATCAGACAGAGTGCGGAGACCTAGTAGCTGGCAGACCTGATGACTACTTGACCGATACGACTCTGAGTGATTCAACATGCCCAGTGGAGAGAGCCTAGTAGTTGGCAGCAAACACACGGAGGAGGAGAGACTGGTAGTTTGCGGTAGACCCATGGTACTCAACATGAGTAGTACCTCTGCAAGCTATTAGGGGGAGCGCTTGGTAGTTGGCGGCAGACCCACACTAGAGGAGCGCCTGGTAATTGGCAGCAGACCCACGATACTTGACAGGAGGAGTACCTCAGCAGTCCAAGGTTAGTGAGAAGCGCCTTAGTGTCGCGACATGCCCACTGTACATGATAGAGGAGGATTATTCTAGCATCCATGGTTTCGATAATGAAAATCCTTGTTTGAGACAAGTCAATGACTTTTGTGTCTTCCTCATGATTGAGATGGGTCACTAGATAACTTTGGTATATGTATGGGAATATACCTAAGTAATGGTTATACCTTTATTTCATACATTTTGGTTTATCCTTATTGGATTTTGTGAGACCTTAAGTGTCTCAGGGTCCCTAATGAGTATCGTTATACTCACCCCCGCATGGGAAATTCCCACACCTCGTTGTGTTGGTTGCAGATGAAGGACAGTGGTGACTGGGACAAAGAGTATCAGGTTTGGACGGTACCCGGAGGAGGACCACTCGGTGTGATGGTTCACGGAGGAGATGGATGGATGTGAGTGCTGAGGAGGCCTTCTATACCTACCCTTCAGGTAGGAACCCCAGAGGACAATCCAATAGCTGCTTTAGTTTTCTTCAGTTTTAATTTCATTCAGTTGTACTTCTACTTTTCTGTTGGGCTTGAATTTCCGACCCCTTTTACTTTCGAGATCTTTTTTGTATACAGTTTTACTTAGTGTTTTACTTCCAGTTGTGTACTCTGATGTGTTTTTTTACAATTATAAAGTCAATGACTTCCTAGTTTATGGATATACACCTATGGTGCTAGTCCCTAGCCCCTGTCCTATGGAAGGTGGGCTTGGGGTAGTCACGATAGAGGCCCCGAGGGAGAGGTCGTGACAAATTTGTATCAAAGGAGTCTGTTCTACTGCAGAACATAGAAATCTAATCTTTCTTTTCTGTAAAGAAGTAGTGTTAAGGGTATTATGTGTGGATTTTAGTTCAGGGAGTCTATTGTTGGTGCAGGTGCCAGACGTATCCATACACCAGTACACCGACTACTGATTTTCGACGTAGTGCATGAAGACACTTATTGCGTGTGTGTTGAAAAAGTTATATTTAAGTCAGATCAACTAGGTCGGCTTACATGGTATAATATTTTAACCATGTCGCATTAGTTTCTTTTAGGATGCCTCCCCATAGATGAACAGTTAGATACCGGAGAGTCGTACACTCAGACAACCCACAGAGCGACGAGGCCTCGGTGCATGGTCCTTTTTCAGAGGAGGCATCAGCAGTACTACTTCCTGTTGGGCCACCAATGCCACCAGACCCCAACAGAAGATAATGCACGCCACTTGAGCATGTTGTTCGAGTTACAGCACCAACAGACACCCAGGTTCAGGGGATAGATGGACCCACATGCGGCTGAGGATGGACTGGAGGATGTGGTGAGAGTCTTCAGGCTAGTAGGGACACCAGTATACTTCATGGTGATCTTTGATGCTAGACTTCTTCATGAAGCATCTGGTAAATGGTGGAGCCTAATGCTCCCGGTGCATGATGTGGCGATGCTACTATGGGCAGACTTAGAGAGCCTGTTCCGAGTGGAGTTTGTCCCAGCCACCCTTTGAGAGGTGCAGATATAGGGGATACTACATCTACAGAAGGGTAGCATTACAGTAGCACAATAATCAGTGAGGCTCATAGGAGTCTCACACTACCCAACAGATAAGGTACGAGACCCATTATTCAGTGAGCGGACCATCATGTAGGGACTCAGGGGGGAGATCAGAGCTATGATGATCTCACTTAGCATCCCGACGCAGACAAGGGTGCTTGAGAGAGCCCTCCTAGTGAAGAGTTTCCTTGCTGAGAAGTCTCCAGAGGTGAGACCCACCACAAGTCAAAATGCAGCGAATTTTTCCTCAGCTGGCAGTAGAAAGATGAATCAGAGGTCCAAGAGGACCAGGCCTACTGGTGGTCAACCGCATGACTCAGGTTTAGTTGTGTGGGGAACCTAGAGTGAAGACAGAGCCAGTCATGCCAGAAGTGGGAAGTGTCACTCATGTGGCGGGCATGGTCACATGTCTCATGACTGTCTGATCTGCCCTTCTAATGATCAGTAGATAGTTAAGGGACCCCCCTATGCAGAGGCAGAGGTTCGAATGAGGTGGTCCGAAGGGAGGAGGCGGACGTGGCAGAGGAGTTGGACGTGCAGCTGTTAGTGGAGGACATTATGAGGTGTTGCCACCACCTCCACCAAGAGGTCCACCCCGACTGTAGGGGGAAGGTGGACATGGGAGAGCTCAGCTCCAGGCAGCTGAGGCTTACAGTCACGACACTCCGGGGATGATTCGAGGTACTATATATGTTTATTCCTCCTTATATTTAGTTTTTTAGACACAGTTTCTAGTCACTCTTTTATTTCCACATCCCTCGTTTGGTGCTCTAAGATTCCAAAGGAGCAGTTAGTTTGATCCTTATGGCTAGAGACTTTTACGGAAGCTAATTCGACGATTACACACTGGTTTCAGCAGTGCGAGATTACTCTTGGAGGTGAGAGCTTTAGATGGGATCTCTTAGTAGCGGCGTCGAGGCCTTACGACATCATCTTAGGTATGGACTGGTTATCTACAGTCCATGCTTAGATCGACTATATTAAGTGAAAAGTGCGATGTTTCCGCATTGATGGGACCAGATTTACCTTCACCGGTTAGAAGGGAACCGTTGAAGAACAATAAAGACTTACTTGGAGGAGGGTGAAACTGATCACTCACTAGTTGGCTTGCTATACCCTTAGAGCAGTTGATGTGGAGAGTCCAACATAACCTGTAGTGGTGGACTAGTACGCTGATGTTTTCCATTATGATGTTCCAAGACTACCTCCTCACAGAGAGGTGGACTTCTACATTGACATGTACCCTGGGATGATAGTGATATCTACTCCAGCATATTGGATGGATCTCGCTGAGCTCCGTGAGCTACAGGTATAACTGGAGGACTTGCAGGGGATGGGTTTCATCTAGCCCAATGTTTCTCTCTAGGCAGCCCCGATTCTATTTGCCAAGAAAGTGGATGGGAGCTTGAGGCTTTGTGTTGACTACTGTCACCTAAACCAGGTGACCGTGAAGAACAAGTACGCACTCCTGAGGATTCATGACCTCTTTGATTATCTGAATGCAGCACGGTGGTTCTCGAAGATAGGCCTCAGATCAGGCTATCACCAGCATAGAGTTCGAGATGAGGATGTGTAGAAGACGACCTTTTGGTGTCGGTACAACCACTACGAGTTCTTGGTTATTCCCTTTGGAATAACCAACGCTTCAACAGTTTTCACGAGTCTCATGAACATGATATTCCATCCTTAACTCAATCACTTTATTATAGTCTTCATCAAAGACATTCTGATGTACTCGACTACTGAGGAGGAGCCTGCCTACCATTTGTAGGTAGTACTGGACACCCTCTGAGAGCACTAGCTTTATGGTAAGCTCTCAAAGTTCCAGTTCTGGATTCGAGAGGTTCATTTCTTGGGACATGTCATCTTGGAGGCCTGAGTTGCAGTGGATCCAATGAAGATTGAGGTTTTACATGCTTGGCAGCCACCTACAAGTGTGACAGAGGTACAAAGTTTCCTGGTTTATGCTGGATACTATTGAAGGTTCATTCTAGACTTGTCCATAGTTTTAGCACCATTATCATCCTTGACAAAGAAGGGTAAACCCTTTGTGTGGTTGGAGAGATTCCAGTAGAGCATTCCGGAACTGAGGAAGAGGCTGACTAGTGCCCCCATCATGAGGCTTCCAGAGAAAGGCATATGGTACATAGTGTACTACGACGCATTAGGGACCGAACTCGGGTGTGTCCTGATGCATGAGTGAGTAGTGATTGCTTATGGTTTTCAGTAGCTGAGACAACATGAGCAGAACTATGCTACCCATGACCTAGAGTTAGCAGTAGTGGTTTCCTCCTTGAATATGTGGTGACACTATCTAATGGGAGATCATTTTACCATGTTCTCTGATCACAAGAGTCTCAGGTTTATCTTCTCTCAGAAGGAACTAATCCTAAGACATCGACCTTGGCTTGAGTTACTCCAGGATTGTGACTTCGAGATAGTCTATACTCCAAGGAAGGAGAACGTTGTTGCAGATGCACTTAATAGGAGGGCTGGGATATAGCTTCTAGGAGAGGCGACAGAGCATCTCGCTGCGTTATAGATTTCCATTGTGGATAGAGATGGAGCAGCATTCCTTCAGTATCTTATGGTCACTCCCCAACTTCTTCAGTAAGTTAAGGAGGCACAACATGGGTACACTGACTGTGAGACACGACATGCTCAGATATCCATGGGGTAGGCACATGATGGATTTTCTGAAGGTGGGGAGCACATCATTCTCTTCAGAGGATGTAACATGGTTCCAGTGGCACTTCAAGAGGAAGTTTTGAGGAAGTTCTACTCATCCCCTCTAGCGGTACATCCAGGAGTGGCGAAGATTTTCCAGGAACTTTGATGATAGCACTGGTGATCAGGTATGAAGAAGGTGGTAGTAGAGTTTGTCTATCGATGACTCACTTGTCAGCAAGTGTTGGAAGAGCACGAGGTACCAGTAGGCTTGTACATCCTTTAGAGTTCGCATAGTGTAAGGGGAATTGGATATCCATAGACTTTGTGATGGGTCTTCCATGTATATCTAGGTGTCACAATTCGATTTCAGTGATTGTCGACTGACTCACCATGTCATCGCACTTCCTACCGATCTGAGAGAAGGGTTCAGTAGAGAGATTGAGACTCCTCTATGTGCAGGATATTGTGCGTTTACCTGGAGTAACGTCTTCTATTGTCTCTGACCATGAATCATGGTTTACTTCTCGGTTATGGAAGGGTTTGCAGGAGGCTTTTGGGACCCAGCTTTTCTTGAGCACCGCCTTCCATCCCGAGACAGAAGGTCAGACTAAGCAGACCATTCAGACCCTCAAGGACATGCTACATGCATGTTTCCTAGACTTTGGTCGTAGATGGGAGGACCACATACCATCAGTTGAGTTTTCATACAACAACATCTATCACTTACCATAGAGATGAAACCTTTTGATGCCTTGTACGGGCGACCTTGCAGATCACACTTGTGCTGGACTGACCCTGGGGAGTCCACACTAGTGGGACTAGAGATGGTATGAGATACTATGGAGAAGGTGCAGATCATCCAGGAGAGGATGAAGACTGCATAGAGCTTCCATAAGTCATATGCTGATAGGAGACAGAGACCTCTGGAGTTTTAGGGTAGCGACCAGGTCTTTTTATGGGTCTCACCTCAACGAGGTCTACGAAGACTTGGCCAAGATGAAAAGTTATCTCCAAGATTAATCAGATCTTTCCAGGTCCTCAAAAGAGTTGGCAAGGTGGCTTACTACTTAGCTTCTCCACCTCAGTTGCACCAGGTGTATGACGTCTTCCACGTATCCCAGCTGAGGAGATATGTGCACGACCCTTCCCACATCATCGACCATGGAGAGCTGGACGTCGACAATGGGGCAACTTTTACGAAAGTTCCAATCAAGATTGAGGATCGATAGGAGTGGGTCATACGTGGATGGTCAATACCTCTGGTGCGTGTATGCTGGTAGCACGGGAACATCCATGAGAGCACATGGGAGCAGGAGGCTTAGATACGTACTCAATACCCCCATTTGTTCCCATAGTTCGAGTTGTAGCTTACGGGGACGTAAATCCCTAAGGTGGGGGGAATGTAAAGAGGCAAAAATTCCGTGGAATTTTTTTCCTTAAAGACATGATAATTTTACGAGTCCGCAAAAACTGACGGCGTGTGATTCTGAGGTCCGATGTGCCGAGAGTCAATTTCTAATGTTTTGTTCGGGTACGTTCAGTAAACGTACGAGTGGGATTTTTAACTTTTGAACCGGTGCTCAGAACTAAAATCAAAGGGCACCATTGAACTCACAGTGCTGGTATTAGTTTCCAAAGACTTTCACCTCGATGGAAGTTGGTCGAGAATAAAAGGTAGTTTTCATATTTTTATAAAAAAATTATAATAAAATAAAGTGTACAGCAATTTATTTTATTTTAAGCTGCCATGTGAGTGTGTTGGTTAAAACCTCCACTTGGGAGTTAGAGGTGGGACTGCCACACCATAACCTCACATGAGAGGTTACGGTGGTGGGGCCAACCCGAGCATAACCTCCCATGAGAGGTTATTACGTGGGGAGAAAACAAGGATTAACCCCTGTTAATGGAGGAGGATAAAAACCTCCATAACTCTCGAAAAATGGGGAGGAACTCCTTGAGCTTCCCATTCAATTAAAAGGAACCAACCACCTTAAATTAATATGCCAACATCTCAGGGATTAATTGGATGAGCCTATGTAATTATTTCACCTTTTTGAAATTTTTTCCAACGATTAAAATAATAGACAAAAAATTAAATTGGGAACTTCATTTTTGTGGAGCTTGGGGGAAAAGTGAATTCTCTCCAAAGAATAATTATCTCCAACGAAGAATGATCTTCCGGTGAAGAATGCTCTCCCGATGAAGAATACCGATGAGGGATGCCTTCCACTATGAAGAACGACATCCTCCGACCTCTTTCCTTGTACTCCTACAATGTGGGACATGTTCGTCTACCACAGATCGAGGACCATCTTTCCGCGACGTCAATGAACGTCGACCAGTGAATCAAAAGTAGGGGATTATTTTCTATTAAGCGTCGTGTTCTTCATTTCTTTTAAAAATGCAGAATGACGATGTTTATCTTTTTCGGATGGAATGTTGTGCTTTGTGATTGAGAACCATTCTCTATCACCCTAATCGTGGAGGGTGCGTGCCAACTTAACATGGCCCCACATCTTCCGTCGATCTCTCTTATTGTGACATTCCATGACATGGCGTTAAGGAAACGACGACGAAGGAGGCAATGACGAAGGCCATTCTACCTGTAGCCTCCACGAATAGTGACACCCCCACGGTGCGCTGATGCACCCAGCCGAACACTACCAGCCTGAACTGTGTGCGCCATGCCAACCTGCGGCCTCCGGGCGCCCAGCCGACATGCAACCCGCCTGCCCGCGGCCTGCCTCGCTGCTGCTACACCCTGCTCAGTGCCCCCGTACCCTGCCCGCCGCTACCAGCACCCTTCCTGGTGCCATTATGGCCTCCCATTTCCCTGTTGCACCCTGCTCGGTGCCCCCGAACCCTTCCTGACACTTCGTCAGTGCCTCACGACCTGCCTGGCGCCCTGCCGGTGCCCCCGCAGCTTGCCCGATGCCCTGCGACGCCACGTCGGCCGACCCCCGAGCCCGCCTCTGCACCTGCCACCCCGAACCGACTGCCCCCGATCCAGCCTTCGTGAGACCCGCACATTCCCAGCCGAGCTGGCGTCCTGGTACCCTTGTGCCCCCGGGTCACACCCTCATGGTGCTGGTCAAACCTGTCCCAACCTTCTGGCCGAGCAGCCTACGTGGCGACATCCGAATAGAACCTCCATCGCAGTCCACTAGGCCAGGCTCAGCAGACCGTGCCAAACTTAATGGGTGGACCGAGTTAACCCAGATTGGGTTGGCCCTGTTGGGGTTGGTCCGAGACAGTCAGTCCAGGTCGGACAGGGCCCATGCCCATTACCGACCCCTTTTCTTTCTATTGGCCATATCTTTGGCACAGGATGCCCGTTTGACGAAACGTTAGTGGCACTGGAATTCTTGGAGCGAAGCCATCCCTTCGAAAAAACCCTACTAGAGTTCAGCGTATATTTGAGTTACGATCAGGCTGCATCGTACATGAATCCAACCAGGCCCACGGGACTACAAGGCTAATAACTAACAGACTGAGCGTCTGATTGATTCACTCTCTATTGCATTGAGACCCATATGACATGGAATACCATTGAGATACTTCTTCATGGAACTTAGTGATAGTTGGATTATTTCCCAGTAGCTTGTGAAATAGATCCGTCCAGTTACAAGCAGACAGAGTGCGAAGACCTAATAGCTGGAAGACCTGATGACTGCTTGACTGATTCGACACGGAGTGATTCTACTAGCCTAGTGGGGAGAACCTGGGAGTTGGTAACGTACCCATAGAGGGGGATCACCTGGTAGTTGGCGATAGACCCACGTTACATGATAGGAGGAATACCACTGTTGGCTATTAGGGGGAGCACCTACTAGATGGTGGTAGACCCACAGTGGAGGAGCACCTCATAGTTGGCAGCAGACCTGTGGTACTCGATAAGAGGAGTACCTCAGTAGTATAAGGTTATTGAGAAGCACCTTGGTGTCACAATAAGCCCACTTTGCTCGATAGAGGAGGAGTTCTCCAGCAGTCATGGTTTCGATAATGAAAATCCGGGTTTGAGCTGAGTCAATGACTTTTGTGTTTTCCTCATGATTTAGATGGGTCACTAGATAACTTAGGTATATGTATGGTCATATACCTAAGTAATGGTTATCCATTGATTTCATACTTTGTGGTATATCTTTTTTTTTATTTCTTGAGTCCTTGATGGTCTCAGGGTCCCTACTGAATATTATTATACTCACCCCTTAATGGGAAATCCCCGCACGTAGTTGTGTTTGTTGCAGATGAAGGACATCGCTGACTAAGTCAAAGACTAGCAGGACTGGATGGTACCCGGAGGTGGAACAATCGGTGTGATGGTTCACAGAGGAGACGGATGGAAGAGAGTGCTGAGGAGGCCATCTGTACCTACCCTTCATATAGGAACCCCGGAGGACAACCCAGTAGCTGATTTACTTTTCATCAGTTGTACGTGCTTTCAGTTGTACTTTTACTTTCCTATTGGGCTTGTATTTCTAGGCCCTATTACATTCCAACACGTCCTTTGTATATTGTTTGACTTAGTGTTTTGCTTCCAGTTGTGTACTCTGATGTGTTTGTTTATAATTATAAAGGCAATGCATTCCCAGTTTAGGGATTTATGCCTTTGGTTCTAGTCTCCATCTCCTAGCCTATGGAAGGCGGGTTTGGGGTAGTCACGATACGGGCCCCAGGGGACGGGTCGTGGCAAGCCATGAGTGACCCAATATTCACATGTGGGAGTTACAACAGATCAGATTCCTTATTTTCCCACGATACCAATTATAATGACATGTATATAAACTATTCATATTCCATAATATTTATACAATAATTCATTTTATTTCTTCTTGAAATATATTTTAGGGTAATGTTTTTTCATAATCAGGTCATAAATCCTATATAAAAAAGATTTATATTAAAAGCAGTACACTTCTAATCAGTATGCATTGCTCCAAAAATGTAAAACTGTTAAAATAAAACATGAATTAGTTTTCATTACAAAGACTAATGAATTTAAACAAAAAAATCTCATTTACCTTACCCATACATACCAATTTGATAAACTTTTCAAATCATTCATTGATTAAAAAATGTTTAGTAATGGATATAAAGAAAGGAAAAAAATGCATTGGTCTATAATAACATAATGAAACATTCCTCTTCAAAATAAACATTGATGATAAAAATATTTTTTTTATACCCATGAAAAAAAATTATCTTCTAAATTAATTTCATAAGAAATTTAAAAAAAATTGATAAATGAAAAAATAAAAACCACAAAGGTTTATTTGTATTCATGAAATTTATATAAATACTCATTAAAAAATATATACTTTTCAACCTTTAAAAGTAACATAAAATTTTTTTAGACATAAGATTTTTATTTTTCACAGAGAAATCAAACAATTTCATTAAAAATAAATATAAATAATATATAAAACATTTACCCAACTTGGGATACAATATTCTATATCACTCTAATTAATGGAATGACCATACAATCAACTTCCACACCCAATGCATTGATTAAAAATCACATATGTATACATCCATGGTTAATAATAGAAGCTTCATTCCTTGGTAATAATGTAACAATTATTCATCATAAAAAAATTCTAGGAACCATTACATAATCATAATATAGATAAGCATGATTTTTTATAATTTCACTAATAAAATTTTGTCTACACTCATAAGAAAATATTTCCAGATATTGACATATATTTTTCATTTAATACGCAATATACAATCATATTGTTTCTAGAATAAAAGGAAATAATGGGTTTCACTGAATAATACATGGAATGGTATGAATAAATTAAAATTTTACATCCCATCCCAAATAACTAGGTTGAAACAAGAATATAATATAGCCTCATGCATGGCTTCCCATAGGCAAGAGACTTACGACTAGCGGTGATGGTCTAAATCTGATTGTGGGGAGAGTATACATTCTATATCATGTAATTTGACAATATTAATTCATAAAATGATATTAATAATTATAAATCATTATATTAGTCATGTATAATACTAAATTTGACACATAAGGATTTGGAATAAATTCTACCAATGTTGAAAGTTGTATAGAGTATTTAATGTAAATAAAAAAAATAAGTTAATGCACTATGGGGAACACTGCTGTCTATGCCATCATTCCACAATTCCTTCATTATATACAAAGCCATCCACCATAGGTTATTTTACATTCACTGGATCTCTCATGAAATCTATAGGAACACTAAAATTCTCACATAGGGTGTGAGTACGAGAATCAGTAGGACAACACCATTGTGTCTTTACATGGTGTTCCCAATTATAGAAAGTGTATACCAAAATTGATAAAAAATTAATGATTGGAATAATGACAACTTTAAAATATGAGTAGTCATTCACAGACCATGATGCCATAGTCCCTTAACTATACTTGCTTGAACCAAATTATCGAATACTAATAGAAGTTTTCCATGAAAACCAATCCATACCTTGTATGGTGCCCACATAGTGTCGTGGAGAGGATACCCAGATATATCTATCTATCAAGAAGACATGTGACATAAAATACTAATGTCGAGAGTAAATCACATCCAATTCAAAATAGTGAATGGAACTTGGAAATTCTATTCTACCATAGACACATCCTCAACATGACACCCTGTCTATGTCTTGCCTTTACCCTATGTTCAGCTTCTTCATCACCATTGTTACAAACAAGAAAATAGCCCTTATAAGGGATAACCAAAAAATTTGATCCACCTATCTCATTTAACTGTAAATACCTCCATTGAAATGATAACATATGTAATGTGTGATCAGACAAGTAGGAATATCATGAAATCCTGAGTATATAATAACAAAAAATATATCTTTTCAAATTAATCTACATGAAAATAGGTTACTATAATATTATTCATGATTATAAAATTTCACAAAGATTTCATAGGAAACCCATAGACCCACATGAAATCAAAATCCACAATGGTATTAAATAGAAACACAAAAAAAACACCATGGATGTATGATTAAAAGATATCTCATGAAGGTATGGAAAATATTACCTCATGGTTACCCAAGTCATCATTGGGGTTTTAAAATGTTATCCCCTCCAGAATCAACATTCATACACCAACCGAAAGAAATATCACTTAAAAAACTACTAGAACCTCTAAAATATTACATCAGAGATTCTATAGAATGGTGGGAAAAATCAAGACTGTTGAAGTAGATCTAAATTTGGTGATTTCAAGATGAAATAAACTTGGATACTGGAGAACCACTCTACTTATTACATAATGGGAAAACATAATGTGTTTGATTAAGGTTATTCTTCTAATGGTGTAAATGAAAATCATACAATGTAATAGTTAAGTTGATTTTTTTATTGTTTAATGATGATATTATGTTGTACGTTTATCCTGGGTCATACTCCACTCATCAACAATAACATATTTGATTGTTATGTGACATAAAATTGGTTAAGGGTATCCTCAACTACATATGGTTCTTCGTTTATTATGTAGGTGGCCAGAACTACTTTGTTGGGAGAGAGATGTATTGTTTATGTTAATTAGGAGTTTCTAGAACTCTTCCACATGAAGAGAGGCCT
Organism: Viscum album; assembly: GCA_963277665.1. Taxonomy (NCBI): domain Eukaryota; kingdom Viridiplantae; phylum Streptophyta; class Magnoliopsida; order Santalales; family Viscaceae; genus Viscum; species Viscum album. Next base: position 723,182,970 of record OY728157.1, on the reverse strand, counting down.
GAGAGGAATTTATATGGGATGACCCAAGGCTCATCTGACATGAGATAAATATTTAATTCCACAATTTACGTTTTGAATGATTCATATGAATTTTATATTTTAATATCCAATATAACTCCCAAAATACCACCCTTTTATAGAATATCTCTTTACGCCTTCCATTCTAACATACATAATGGGTGTGAAATAGAAACTGTAGTGTAAAACCAACTGAGTCCTACCTTTTACAGGGTAAAAGGGTGTATTAATTTGAAAATATATTTTGTCTTTGGATCGTAATTAATCATCATAAATGATATAGTCATGTAATAAAACAAGATGGAAAACAAGTCCATACTATTCCCCATCCAAATTTCTAATCCTCATAATGAATCTATAGGTATATTTTTTGAACAAATAAGTCCACTATGATCGATCATCTACCTCTTTTTCAAAAGTATCCTCTTAGATGCATCCATGATTCCATGAAAATTAGACTATTGGACACATTTTAACATGAACTAATTTCTCTTTCTAGTCTACTCTCTACTCCAGATTATCTTCATAAGTTGTATCAGTTTCATATACAACATCCATGGAATCGATAACATACATTAGGTCGCCTTTGTACCTCAAAATACATGACACATGAAACATTCCATGCATCACTTGTTAGCGATAAGGAAAATCCAAATAATACAACACTTCCCCTATCAGTTAAATAATCTCAAAGTGTCCCACAAAACATGGTATTAACATTCTCTACTTCCTCCGACATTTGTTCGCCAACAGAGGAGTCATTCATAAGAAAACCTAAGATACCAAATTTAACATAAATGGAATCCCCCTCTGATTAAAATAAGATATTTTTCTTCATTGAATGGTAATCAACAATTTCTATATCAGATGAACTATATGGAATGTCTCATGTAAAATAATGGCCCCCAGAATATCTAATTCAATTACATCATTCCAAAAGATTAGTGAGAGACCTAGAATACATATAGAGACTTTTAAGGGGTCATATGAATTAAATCATGGTAATTATTATAATAAAAAAATATAAACCAAGGCATAGTGATTGCCTCATGCTTGATTGATGTCTAGGACGCATGGAAAATGAATATCCTCTAATATGTGTATTGTCCTCTCAGGCAATCCATCTGTTTGAGGATATTTTGTTTTCATCAACCTAAAATAATTCCCTTGGGACTTATACTATCCTTTTCAAAACTACAATATAAAACATGATTCTATATTCGATATAATTTTTTTTCTAACTATATGAAAGTGAATGATATCATAGACATAATGGTTTCCCAACACCCCTATAGAGTGTGTATCTTTGATTAATAAAAAGTTGGAAAATATTTTAAAATAATCATCATCCACAAAATTACCTCATTACATAAATTTTTATTTTTTAACCCTATAAAAATGTACATACGGATGGCATCCCACTTCCAGATGGGTACTAGAAGTGTGTCAGGATAACCAATAGATTGGGAATGCTTGAAAATCACCCTCTAATAGAAAAGAAATCAAGAGATGAACCATAAGATGTCTATATTCAACCCTCACCACTATATCAACTAATGTCAAGGTACATATTCTTTACTAAAAGTTGCACTAACAATCTGGATGTATGATAATCCCTCATCAACTTCTCTACGATGGATGAAAATTATAGTAATCTCCAATATAACATGATAACATTTTCTTTGCAAAATGACCAATCTAGTATCATATATATTATATCTAGTTGTTACCTCATCATAACACACTTTAGATCAATCTCTTAATCAATATTCACATAGTAAATTAGTGATGATGTAATAATTAATTGTGTGAATGTTACCAACCCTTGATTCTTAGAAGAAACCCTTCTCTATTCATCTAACAACAACATCAAGATCCACTAATCCACTAATTTTTATGACTATGTGAATCTAGAATGATTTTAGTTTTCCCAGGTGTTATACCATTCTAATGATAAATGCATGAAAATTATCAACACATCCCCTCTGTCTTAGGACTAGTTCTCTGTGTTTGAATATAGAGTAGAGGCTTTAATGGTCCGTGCAAACAAAAAGTCACTAGTCAAAGAGATACTGTCTCCAATTTTATAGAACATCAACCAATGATTATAGTTACAAGTTATGAAAAGTGTACTACCCCCTTTTGGGTTATATATGAGGAGACCCAGGGTACTACTTATTTTCTCTACATCAGTAACATTTCATGTCCTACACCCTATACATCACAATACATTGCATACCCAGTCCTAGACTCTGGAAGTTTCAATAATGGATAATTCATAATCATTATATTTAGCTCAAATAAATACTCTTCACACTATTAATACCATAGAGAATTCAATATTTTAGTTTCTAGTTGTTCCATGGGTACTTATAGTTTTGGGAAGTCCTAGAAAGATAATCAGTAATATCCTACTGACTAGAAAAAGCATATGTTCTCAAACACATTATGTGGATGCGTCTAAGACATTACTACAACAACATTATCTAGGTCCATAGATATATAGGTATTAGATACAAATTTTACTAGGAAATTCAAAATTGATATACAAAATCCAAAGGTCAATAACATGGCATAAACCTCATGTGCTTGATGTATACTTATGACTATCTCTAGGTTCCTAGCATGTTGTTTTGGTGATGATGAGTAGATGAGGATTTCATCAATGAACACTATGACTAATGAGTAATATTATTGATGGATGATGTTATTCATGAGGTCCATGAACACCGAATTCATATTCATTATCGCAATCAACAACACCAAGTACTCATACAATCAATACCTACCTTGATACATTATCTTAAGAATATCATCAAATCTGAATTGAAAATGACAGTATCCTAACTGATGATAAATCTTAGAGAACCATGAAGATACCCATACTTGATAAAATTATTCATCAATCCTGGGAAAATGATAACATTTTTTCACCATCCGCTATTTCATCTTTTGATAGTTTTCAAAAATCTTAAGACTCCCATCATCCTTCTTAGAAAATAACAATGGATAAACACATGGTGATGTGCTATGATTGAAAAATCCATTCCCCTTAAAGACATAAAAATGTACCTTCTTTTCACTTAGATCAGTTGTTTCCATGTGAAATGGTTGTTTTGAAATGGGTTACAAACCTAGTACGATATCCAATACAATGTCAATGTCTCTATAACCCAAGATTGCTAGAAATTAATCTTGAAACATGTCCTGATATAGACCTATTCCTATAGGAAGAGATGATAGGGTTTTTATTGGTCATTTGAAGGGAGAAAATCCCACCATATATGTTATGATCATTCCATTCAAATTCATGTTTGGTCCAACTATTCCTACTACGAGTTCCAACTCTCTAGTCATCACGATTTGCTAGCCATTTTGATAAGTGAACAACATGTACCTTTGATAGCCATATTTGTGGGCTCAGATGCTAGTCAAACATCCCATGAAGACTATCACATAGAATGTTTTAATATATGATATAATGAAATCTCAGATACGTTCATTACTAGAAAAAACTAATGGAATGGTTGGGAATCACTGAAGATATCCCACATTCATTCCCGATGTTATATGATGGGATACTAAATCAGAAGATGAATTGATCGGCATGTCATGTACAAAAACTACTTATGTAGATATAAAGGAGTGGAGTTAATTTTTATAGATCAATGTAGTAGACAAAGTGAATGTGATCAAGAGAATACCTCATATTGTAGGTGTCCCCTCTACACTATTTTCTAGAGTCAAATCAACCACATATATGCAGTCCATCTAAACACTATTACACTACCCCTGAGGCGCCTGACTAATTTATGATCACTCCATATAAGCCGTTCCATACATTTGGATCCCTAATTGTGGATTTATATACCTCATTAATTAAATTCTGGTGAAAACTATTGGTGATGTCCTATCATTCCACAATAATTACATAGACACTTGGGTAATAGACATATCCAATTGTATTGTCAAAACATACCAAATTTGAATCCCTGAGGTTCACCTATAGAATTTACTTAAAATAATAAAAACTACATCAAATTCATGCCACTTATTTTAATTACATTCGCAGACTTCCCCTCAATTCTATTGGAAGAGGTCCCCAAAACAACAATATGAGGTCCACCTATCTATGTAGTGAATGGGAGGAAAAAACTAGTTTCTCATGCGTCCTCCAAAATCATATCAATAGTTAGGGAATTACTCAGAAACTCTAAGAAATAATCTAAATAAAATCTATAGAACATATATCTATGTTTATCTAAAAGACTTTTTTCAAATTTCCTGGCCTTATAAACCTCATTAATGGGTTGAGGAAGTGCAAGAAAGAGGACATCATTGAAGATCATGGAGTTTGCTTATTCTATTATGCATCCATGATATAGCTCTTTGAACTCTAGTGTGTGAATGATAACCAATTTTTTAGGGAATAATTACATAAAAATCCACTTTAAGGATTCCCAAGTGAGACCCCACATCATACTTCTTGACCCATTACTCCCCACAAATGCCTACCATGTCCCTGTAAGATGAACACTTCCATCTTCTCCTTCCTATATGAAAGTGTCTCAATAAGGTAAAAAATTATCTCTATGGTTTCCACCAAGTCCTCAACATCTTATGTCCCAATATTTACCTGAATGTTTTGGGAATACTAGAGTTGTAAATATTTGGTGTAGTGCACCATGGGTTTTGTTGGTAGTTCGTGTGGAACCAGCATCTTAACCAAGGGGGTAGGCATGGGAATGAGATTTGGATTACCCTATGTAGTTGTTGGTCCCAAAAAATGTGTTTGTGGTGATATTTCATAAGAAATGGGAATATTAGGAATACAATGAGTCCGAGATAGTTTATGGGTTCAAAAGAATCGTTTCATGATTTCTACCGATAACCCAATGTTCTAACCCCTTGCACTAACCCTAGTTTTTATCAATACATGTTAGTCACAATATTTATATATTTATACTAACAAAATAGCATTCCTAGTTATACTAATTTGTTATAGTAAAGACATATCACAAAACAGGGAATGGTAAAGATATATCACCTATTTAAATAAACCATCCTTAATAAACAATTCTATTCAATGAATATAATTATGTTACAACTATATAACAAAACAAAAGTTCTATATATATGTAATGTGAACGTACATTTGAATCCATGATTCATGAAAGTATGTGAAAATGAAAAAATTCAGATATGAACATCACGTGAATCACCCAAGACTAAATGATTCAAATTTACCATAAATATATCACCCCCAGTTAAATGGTGACGTGAAGGTCCACTATACAGTGTCAAAAAAGCACAATCATAGCTCCCATAGCCGAGCCTCAATCAGCCCAACTTATATCAATCATATAACAAATCAAGACATAATAATATAAAATTAATTTAAAATATTTATCCTTTTATTATAAAATATAAATATAGTGACCCGTGCTTTTTAAAGCATTAAAATTATATAAAGTTTGCGTAATACATAAAAATTACACAAATAGAATTCCAAAGACCAAAATTGTTATAATGGATTTTGAAACATCAAAACATATCCACTGGTACATAAGTGAGCTACATCATCTCCCAATAGGTTCTTCTTTAATAGAACCCTTCATAGACATATCAAACATAGTACACATCATTTATAATAGAGGGGAAATGAAACATAAGATGGGTGAGCTCAAATGAACAGTAATGGTAACCTAGGGAGACATATACGAATAAGAATGATCATAAGGGTTTGAGAATGTAATCATGAAAATAGAAGATCTTACCCAACATATCAAAGATCATAATAGAGATATTGGAATAAATATTGGTTTTTCATAAAACATGAATCACGAATAAATAGAAATTAAAATCCATGAATTCATAACATAGGAATAAAACATGGAATTCTATAAACACATAACCTTATAATATAATTTTCATAGAATACAAGGCATCACTTCCAAGACAATATTCATGGAAGAAGTACATTTTTTAACCCGTTGATCCCCCATTACATCCTTGTATTACTGAAATGAGAAAATCCTTGTTCGAGCCATTTATTACAGAACTAAGTAATCCCTCGTTCTGGCACTGTATTACTGAGCTAAGTAAAACCTTGTTCTAGACATGTATTACTGAATCGAGTAAATCCTCTTTCCAACCCTATATTACTGAACTGAGTAAACCCTCATTCCATCCACGAATTTTTAAACAGAGTAAACCCTCATTCAATCTCTTTAGTACTGAACCGAGTAAATGGTCATTCTAGCCATGTATTATTGAACTGAGTAAGCCCTCATTCCAGCATTGTATTATTGAACCGATTAAACCCTCATCCCATCCCTCTATTATTGAACTGAGTAAATGCTCATTTGATTCCTATATTATAGAACCGGTTAAACCCTCATTCCAACCCTTCCTATAACGGGAGATATAAATCCTTAGCCAAAGAAATTTAGAGGGATATAGGTCCCACCTTTCACATAATGAAATCATATATACATTTATTATAAGATCATAAATAAACATATCGTAACCCATGAGATGAAATGGGAATAATAAATATGTAAACATTTCATAACATGTGGAATGATACTAGTTTCATAATCATTTCATCATAAACATGACCCTTGAAAAGAAACAAGTTTCAAAAGTAAATAACCTATGAAAGAGAAATGTTTTTGATAACATCATGTTGTCAAATCATTATCCTTTCATAGAAAGAATATGAATGGAGACATTGACTAATTCCACATAAAGGCCTGATTAAAACTAGTGGATGTTATCTTATATGGAAAATAATATTTAAAGGACTTTTAAAAACACTTCTGAAGGAAAATATCATCTCATGTTTGAAAAATTATTTTTAATACATAAAACCATTTGAAATATAATTTTCATAGAAAATTTATTAAATCATATGAAATCATTCTCAAATATATTTTCCTTGAAAGTGTATAAAATATGCATAAAACATTTTAAAATCCATTTTCTTTGAAAGAACATTTTAAACTTATAAAAATATCTTGAAAAGTTTTTGAATCCCATTTTACTAGAAATATTGTAGAATAATATTGGAAACATTTTGAAAACCATTTTTCATGAAACATATAAAAGAATCAAGAAATATTTATGAAAACAATTTAATTTAAAATACATTGAAAATTAATAAATAATGCTTGAAAATGTGTGGAAAATCAATTTTATTGAAAACGCATAAGAGAAATTAGAAAATGTTTTGGAAAAATGTTTTTTGAAAACACTTTGCAAATGTGTAAATAAGACTTGAAAACATTTTGAATACACGTTTCCATTAAATTCATATAAAATAAGTGTGAACCTATTTTTAAAAAAAATATTCCTTGAAAATTACTTTTAAAAACATTTTATTAAATATGAACCTTTTAAAAAATGAAAAGGATTTTTCAATGGAATATTGGTTGGTAATTTCGTACTTGTTGTACATGGTGAAAAAAAAATTCCTTTTCCATGGTAAAAAGGATAGAAAGATTACTTGTTCAGAAATAAAAAATAAGTTTCTTTTAATGATATTGTTTAAATAAAAAAGGTTAAAAATTTATTTTAGATATTATAGGATAATTATATAATATTCAGGGAAACCCATTCATGAAGACATATATTTCCAACCGAAGAGACGGTCAAGGTAGTATTTATTAAAAACAATTTGTTGACTATATTATGTACCAAAGAGTAGAACATGGTAACAATAAATGATTATGTCATGAAATAACATAGAATAAGGAAAAAAATGAATAATTATGAGACATAGATCATAATATTTCATTAAAGGAAGCATAAACATAAATAACCTTGAAAGGCAACGAGATTGTCTCAATAAACTCTTATAACATGTTACCTTGGGATGATTCTATCCATGAAAAGATTTTAATTTACATGAAAAATATAATATCATTAAAAATTTTATATTTATTTCAACGACCCAGACCCTCATTACCCCTTCCTTCGCCAATTATCGGCGCGACCAATCAGAGATACCGATCGGTGCGACTGATTGGTGAGACCGATTGACACGACCGATCGGTGAGACCGATAGGGGAGACCGATCGGCGCGACCGATTGGAGAGACCGATCAGTGAGACCAATCAGTGCCACTGATCAGTGTCACCCATCCTTGACACATTTTTCTTTTGCAGCCTCCCCCATAACCCAACTTTTAGGCCTTTTTTACTTTTGAATCATTTTAAGGCTGTTTTAAGATCATAATTAATATCTAAAAAACAAATAAACCTCCATACTAAATTAAAATTAATCCAGTCATGTGGGGTGTCCTAGCCGAGTTTTCAACTCATGATCCCGCTCCTTACTCGGTTTCCCTTGGTATCTTAACCGTCCGGTAGTGCTGTATCTCAGCCCTTATCAGCCTTTATAACCTAAAGTCTTATCCAAATGTTTCTTTTTCTAGATCATCCTTCTCGGAGTACCCTTCATCCCGAAGATCCATAACCTTGTTAAGAAGATTTACTTTAACTTTTTGTGGAGTTCCTACCACTCCTGTTTTCTAGTTTCTACACAAGGACTTAACATCAATCCTTGATCGTCAGGTAGGGGTTTCACCTTACTCTCTCCTTTTTGTGTATCATGCGGGGTGGGTACGCTACTGTATCTATAGAATTGGATGGACAATACTTTAATGAAGATAAAAAATGGATTCTAAATAATGAAGGGGATGTGGGTGATCGATGATGCTCCTCTATTTTTCTCCTCTTTCTTGATTAATGGTTTCAGAATTGTGCAGACTTATGCCTACTGAAAATCATGGTTGTTGGTTTTCTTTCTCTGTGCATTAATAAAACTTTACCCCTTGTGATGTTTAAATGTCTTTTATTTTGGTTGTGAACCCATTTTTGTTGTGTAATGAAAATTGGTTAATTACATATATTTGGATAAATAAATTAGAAGCACTAGGATCAACTCCTTTTCTATGATAACCTCGGTTTTAGCCCAGTGGAATTAATTCCATGGAGTGTGTTAAATATTATAAATCTAAAAATACCCGCTTGGGCCTGCCTTGTGTTGGTGGTAGAAGTTTGTTTTCTTATTTCATGGGCCGATTTTTGGGGTGATACGGGTGGGGATGGGATCCCATGTTGTTGTACTTTTTCTGAATGTGAATTTGAGGCTCTGTGATTACTATGCTTATATCACGAATTTGGGTGGGATCCTTTATTATTGAGAAACTTTTGGCTCCTGGATTTTGGGGACATGGGGATATATCTTGGGGTTTTCTTTGGTTCCATTACTTTGAGGGATCTCACTTATCCATTTGTTTTTGTGACTTTACAAGAGAACCGAGTGTGAATGCTTAAACTGTTGTTGTGTGCATTCTTTCCTTGGCTAGTGATGATTCGTACTAGTTGCTCAAGTAGGTGAAGAATATTATTTAAACATTATTAATGAACATGGAAGCAAGGATGGAACATGGGGATTTGGTTTGGTGTGAGTTGTGACTTGGACAGGGGTGCTCTTCTCTTCTCTTATGAATGAATAGTAAGGATAGTGTTCTTTAGGCTGGATAAAGAAAAACATAGATTGGGTGAGTTCTTGTTACCTATACATATACATGTAGTTTTTGTGATTCTTATTCGCGCCCCACCCAAGTTGAGCACTTAGTTCAGAACACCCCCACTTCATAGGGGAGGTTGTTTTTTCCAACACCACAATGAGTTGCTGGTTATGAGCTCCATTTCTGCTCCCTTTCCCAAATAGCCCAAGACTCTTTGGGTAGGCTGTGATGGCCTGAATTCCATTATTAGCCCAAGAATCTTCAGGCGAGGTAGTGTGGTTGTTGGCCCAAGTGTGTGAGGGTAGGTGGTTTCCCAAGTATCTTCAGGATGAGGGCCATGTGTCTTCGGGCGTGGAAGTGGTTCTTCGAGCCCAGGTATCTTTGGGCGTGGCAGTGGTTGTTCCAGCCTAGGTGTTTTCAGGTGTGGTTACATGTGACAGTTTTGGCCCAGGTGTCTCCAGGAGGGATAATGATTGTGGCATAGGTGTTTGTGGGCGTGCTGTGTGGTTGTGGCCCAGGTGTGTGCGGGCGGGTGTGGTAGGGGGACTGTGGTGAGAATGGCTAGATTAGTTCGGTGTGTAGGATGTCATCAATAACCATTCGGAAAGTGGGGTGGGGTACACAAACATTGATGTTCTATTACTATACATTATATGATTTTCAATATTTGGGGAGTGTTCCTTGGTGAGGCTTGGGTGGTTAGTTTCCTTGCCAGGTGCTAGGTTATCTCTTTTCTCACAAGGCATTTTTATGCCTCCCCACTTGTGCAAAAGAGTCTTTGGTTTTTCCCCGCTGAGTACAGTTGAATGCTCACCCTATGTATGTAAAACTGCTTTCAGGTTTCCAGGAGGACTTCGGGGATCATGCTGAACCATACAAGCTCATACCTTGTAGCAGATCATCGTATTTTCTGTTGTTCATTCTTTTGGTATTTTGCTTTCTGGTCTCCTTATACATTGTGGATTTTACTTTTGTGACATGCATTGGGATTGGTCCTTGGCTTTACTTTTACTTTCAGTTTGGTGTTGTGGGATTCACTATCTTATCTCCTAATCTTATTAAAAGAAAAATGGTAATGCCTTTCAATTAGTGTGTGATCTCATGCCCTTGGCGCTGGTCGCTACTCCGGGACCTATCGAAGGCGGGTTTCGGGGGTCATTATCTCTCCTTCAACTTAAAGAAGGAAGGGCCTGGCAATCTGCTGACCCTTCCCACATTTTGGTGAAGGAAGGTCTTGAAATAATGGTATCAGAGGTGCAGGTTGAGATATAGGATGTATTTTGGAGTTAGGAATAGTGAGGATTGCATGGGATGGTAGGGAAACAGTGTTGGGTGACCTTGGTGCATGAATTAGGCCAGGTAAGACAGAGTAGGACACGAAATTTTAGGCCCCCCCGTGATAAAATGCATGGAATCTAGAAAAACCAAACGACCAAGTAAGGCTACACTTATTGCATGGTTGAGACACTAGGAAAGGTACATGCATCATAATTACTTGTGTTCTCACGTTTCTGGGTGTTTTTGGGATTCAAAAATAAATAATGAAGTCAAATAAAATGTAAGGACAATACTCTGCACTACTTGGGCTTAGACATTCCTTGTTTACATTGCAGCTATGGAACCCGGGAGACGACCACGAGTTGTATGGGCGATCGAGGCCCAGGAGGTTGAATTGGTCGATCAACAGAGGGCTGATCGAGAGGAAGAGGAAGAACAGTGGCAGAAGATGCCTCGAGGCTTCTAGCGACAGACCCTCGAGAAGTACAATGGAAACACCTATGACATGAAGACGAAGGGCTGGATAGAGGATCTAGTGATAGCCATAGGCCTGATCCGGGCTCTAACTGAGTACTAGGTTCCTATGGAAGTCATCCAGATGCGTGGATCGGCGCTTCAGTGGTGGATGCTCCACCTGGGGGAGAGGAGAAAGGCCGAGGTGGCATGGGCTGATTTCGAGAAGGAGTTCCGGGCGGAATTTTTCTCTTCTATGATGAAGGAAGAGGAGGGACAAGAGCTACTCTCCCTCCAGCAGGGGAGTATGTTGGTAAGGGAGTAGAGGATCAAGTTCAAGGATCTCCTCCACATTTCTCCGGACCTCTTTTTGGATGAGGAGTCTCGGGAAAGACGTTTAGAGGAGGCGCTCCGACCTTCCCTCCAGTAAGCTGTTACCCCCTTCACCTTGCCGACATACATGGAGGTCCAAAAGACGGAAGATGTGGTGGAGAGGATTCACACACTGGGAGTTGTGTCACGAGATGGGATTCAGCTAGTCTCATCAAATGGAAAGGCCTTCAGCACCAGACCTCCATCATCGAAACCCTCTAGGTTTCGACCAGCAAGGAGCATGCCGCAGCAGTTCCAGTTCCGGTCCCCCGGTCCTCTCCCCTTCCTTTCGGGCCTAGGATTGAGGTTCTTTGTTTGTGGGAGCCATGGAAATCTCTGGAATCAGTGCCCAGACCGAGTTTAGTACAGTAGTGGAGGACATGCCCAACACCCGCCCCAGGAGCAGCTTCCAGCTAGGCTCTTTCAGCAGCAGCAGCAGGGGCAGTGAGCTCCCTCCCCTTCGAGGGAAGACATTGTAGGGGGAGGCCGACCTCAGGGCGCTCCTCAGGGACATCGACCAGGGTGTTGTCGGGGAGGTGGCTGAAAGCCAAGGGGCAGAGGATTTGGGTGTGGACAATTGAACACCATAGAGGCAGTCGTTCCAGCGGGACCAGAGGTTGTTCGAGGTATGATCAGTTCGTTCAGTACCCTCGCTTATTCCTTGTTCGATACTGGAGCTTCACACTACTTTGTTTCACTTGGTCTGGCCAGTGCTCTGGGTCGGGATGCCGAGAGACTTCCAGTACCCTTGGTGCTGAGCGCACCGGTCAGAGGTCAGGCCGACTTGTTATATGTTTGGAGAGGTTGCAGGCTGATGACAGGGCCACATCAGTCGGTCAAGGATCAACTAATGCTATAGATACAACCATAATATGTCACCCTAGGCATCGACTGGCTGTTCTCTGTATGTGCCATCATCTACTACTTCTGAGGAAGGGTTGTGTTCTCAGACCTGGGTGGCCGACATGTTACTTTCACCAGCGTGCGGAGTGGCCAGAAGTGCAACATGGGAGAGGAATATGTCCTCTACATGTTAGCCGAGCTATCAGTAGAGTCATTGGATGCTGAGATGGTGGAAGTACCAGGGATCGTCAGTGATTTTATGGACGTCTTCCCTGAGGAGGTGACAACTCTACCCCCTCGACGACATTTCGAGTTTGGGATAGTCATGCAGCCTGGTGCTCGTCAAATTTCGATGGATCCCTACTAGATAGTGCCTACAGAGCTACGAGAGTTGTAGATTCAGATCGACGATCTGATGAAGAATGATTTTGTTCGACCGAGTGCATCACCGTGGGGTGCTCTAGTCTTGTTCGCAAAGAAGGAAGATGGTGGTCTCATGTTGTGCATAGACTACAAGAGGTTGAACTAGGTAACAGTCAAGAATCGCTACCCTCTTCCAAGGATAGACGATCTTTTCGATCAGCTGAAAGGGGTAGGATAGTTCTTGATGATCGACCTACAGTCTGGATATCACTAGTTGAGGGTGAAGGAGGGCGACTTCTCGAAGACGGACTTCAGGTGCAGATATGGGAACTTCATATTTGTAGTCATGCCTTTCAGTTTTACGAATGCCCCGGCTATATTCATGGGACTTATTAACTCCGTCATTAAAGAGTACCTGGATCGGTTTGTAGTTATGTTCATCGATGTCATCCTGGTCTATTCAAGATCATAGGAGGACCATGGAAGCGCATATGAGTATGGTTTTAGAGGTCCTCCGATAGCACCAGCTCTATGGTAAGTTTTCGAAATGCATGTTCTAGATGCGATAAGTACACATCCTTGGGCACGTAGTGTCCGAACTGGGGGTAGCGGTGGACCCATCAAGGGTTGAGGAAGTTGTTTATTGGGAAGCGCCCAAGAATGTGGCATAGGTTTGTAGTTTCCTTAGGCTCGCAGGTTACTATCGGAGGTTTGTACCCAACTTCTCTCAAGTTGCAGCACCTTTGACAGCCTTGACCAAGAAAGACCAGGTTTTCTTATGGAGTGAGAAGTGTGAGGCATCCATCTTCTATTTGAAGCAGAAATTGGTTAGTACCCTAGTGCTAAGACTACCAGAGGAAGGGGTTGTGTATGAGGTGTTCTGTGATGCTTCAAGGAAGGGCCACAGATGTGTGTTGATGCAGTGAAAAGGGATGATCTCTTATGGGTCTAGGAAGATACTCCCTCATGAGCGTAATTATGCCACCCACGATCTGGATCTTGCAGCGGTCATTTTCTCACTAGAGTTGTGGCGGAAATACCTCATCGGAGAATGCTTTGTGGTCTTCACGGATCACAAAAGTTTGAGGTATATCTTCTCCCAGTAAGACCTAAACTTACGGAAGCGAAGGTGGATGGAGTTCCTCCAGGATTACGATTTCAAGATTTCCTACACCTCAGAGAAAGGAAATGTGGTGGCTAATGCCTTGAGCTGGAAGTCATAGAGGGATGTGGTCCGAGAGCCGGAAGACGCTTGGAGGTCGATGGAGGATTTGGCTACCCTTCAACTAGATGCGAGAATGGATAGTGGTAGAGGTTTCCTGTATCAGATGATAGTACAGTCTTCTCTATTATGTCAGGTGGAGGAGTCATAGTGGGGAGACCAGAGTGTGAAGTGATGCATGACCGAGTTGACCAGGGCAATGCTCTGAAAGGGTGGATGGAGGATGGTCATAACCAAATGGTTTTCTGAGGAAAGTTGTTTGTTCCAGAGGGAATGCATGGCCAAGTACTTAGTGAGTTCCACAACTCACCCCTAGCTATGAAATCGGGAGTTTCCAAGATGTATCGGGGTCTGAGGAGACAGTTTTTGGCTTGGAGTAAGGCGAGCAGTGGAAGAGTTTGTGGCCATGTGCCTAGTGTGTCAGTAGGTGAAGGCGGAACACCGTGTTCTAAGTGGGTTGTTCAAACCTTTAGATTTACCCGAGTGGAAGTGGGACGAAATCTTGATGGATTTCATCACAGGACAACCCAAAGTTCAAGGAGGATGCAAATCCATCTAGGTAGTAGTGGACCGGTTGACAATGTTAGGTAACTTCCTGGAAATTAAGGAATTGAGTGGAGTGGACGCTCTAGCACAGAAGTATGTGGATGAGGTAGGGCGATTGCATGGAGTTCCGAGTTCCATAGTCTTGGACAGGGATGCATGTTTTACCTCATGATTCTGGAGGGGATTTCAGTATTCTTTTGGCACATAGCTACATCTTAGAACTGCTTTCCACCCGTAGACAGATAGGCAGACAAAGCGCACCATCTAGACCATGGAGGACATGTTGCGGGCATGTATGCTGGACTTTGGGGGATCATGGGTGCTACACATTCCTCTGGTAGAGTTCGCCTACAATAATATACATCACTCTACTATTAGAATGGCTCCATTCAAAGCCCTATATTGGAGTTCGTGTCACTCTCCCATGTGCTGGATTGAGGTTGGGGAAGCCGGTTTTCTTGGCCCGGAGTTGGTGTAGAGCACAACAGAGAAGGTTCAGCATATACAAGAAAAGATGAAGGCGGCTCTGGACCGGTAGAAGTCATATGCCGATGATAGGAGGAGACCCTTGGAGTTCAAGGTCGGGTACCACGTATTCCGGAATGTCTCCCCTTGGCATGGACAAAACAGGTTTGGTAGAGGATGTAAGATTTCTCCCTGTATTTTCAGACCTTTCGAGGTGTTGCACTGGGTCGGCATGGTGGCTTATCAGATGGTGTTTCCACCACACCTACAAAGGTTGCACGATGTCTTCCATGTGTCACAAATTCTTCAAAATCTACATGATGACTCCCACATCATCGATTGGGGAGAGATAAATATCGAAGACGATGCAACATTCGTAGAACAACCGATCAAGATCGAGGATCGTAAGGAGAACGTACTTCATGGGAGAACCATTCCCTTGGTTTGTGTGTTATGGAGACATGGTGGGATTGAGGAAAGTACCTGGGAGAGGGAATCACATATACATGCCCAATACCCCAATTTGTTTTGAGTTTTATCCTGTTTTGTCAGTACTTGTTTTCTCTATAATGCTTACCTTGTCTGCTACGGATGTGCAGTTTCGTTTTCTATGGATGTGTGTGTTGTAACGACCCAACGTTTCATTAATGAATATCCCTCTTGATCCAGTTAAATGTCTCTTTATGAAAAATGTTTTTATAAGATGTCAACTTCTTTGATTTTATGATAAGATTTGTGACCATTACTTTTATAGACGTTGAACATTGATCACATGAGTAGTATAAATATATGGCTTTAACGAACCCAATTTTACTCAGACAAAGGAATCGATGGCCTCATCCAGTAGAATTGCCCCATAAGAAGCCCATTTGTCGGAGCTCAGAAAAGAGGTGGCGTCTTTCGGCTTCTCCCTTGACCAAGCCCAAGCTGAGCTTCATTATGACAAACTCGAACGTGATCGTCTATGAGAAAAGTGGAAGTTGATAGAGATTACCACTCGAGCGATGTTATCCGAGCCTCCCCAAGAGTCTGTCACCATCGCACACCTTACACATAGGTATTATGCGGCTATTTTAATGGGTTATGTAACAAATAAGTAGTACCATGTTCATGCACATTACTTTTTTATATAATAATGAATATAATTTCTAGTCATTTTTGATACATTGTAAATAGCTTTTAAAGTACAAATGGTGTTTTTAGTTATTATCTAATAAGAATTATATTTTATTAAATTAAAGGATTTTTGAATTAAATAATATATTAATAAAATATTATTATTAATATTAAATTAATTTTTATTAAATATAAACGATCTTATAAATTCATGAATGCAATTAAATTTTTTATTAAGGTTTGAAAGCAATTTCTGTCAAAACCCGTGAATTATTTATAAATGTCAGTTTTTATGTTAAAAGTGAAAATTCACATATTTAGAAAATTATTTAGATAAAATAAATATTATTTTTTGAATCAGGGCGTCGAAATTATCCAATAGTGAATTATTCATAATTTTATGAGATAGTCAAATTTGTGGGTAAAAATTAAATACCATTTAAATATATAATGTGTTTTATGACATCATAATGACCCAATGGTGATGTAATAAAATACCATAATCGTTATGTTCGGCCAATATATGATTTATCATTAAAATAATGAGTTTTTTGGTTTGTTTGACTTACTTTTCAAAGCATTAATGGATCCCTCAAGACTTATTCAACACTTTGCATTTTTACATTAATTTCCATGGGAGTGTGACTCACCTCCACATAAGAAACACTATTTTTTAAAAAAGTTACGACCTTGTCCTTGTAAAATATTTTTTTCCTCTTTCCTTTTCCAGAAACCATGGGCAAATACCATGGGATGGTTTGTGGTTTGGATTATTTTAATATAAGGGGTCCCAAACCTAAATAATAAAGAATTCCATCACCTTTCCTATATAAACCCACCCAAGCTCCCACTTCCTCCTCACTCAAATCCCTTGGAGTTCGTCCAACCTCTTCCCTACTCTCTCTGAAATCCTCTCAAGGTGCCACAAGCTCCCAAGAAGCCTCTCACAAGCCCCTCTCTAGCCTTTGGAAGCACACTTCCATGTAAGGGTTTTTTCATCCTTTCTCATTTTTGTCAATTTTCTTTAAGTTGTATTTCCCTTTTAATTTCAATTATGAATGTTGGGGTATGGATTCAAACCTCCCCCATACTTCCCTCTTATTGTTTTAATGATGGGATACCCCTTTATCCCTCATTAAATGCCTCCCATGTACACCTGTTACTATGCCGAAATTCTGAAAGGAACTTTTTTCTCTTCTTTTATATTCAAGAAATAATTTTGTATCAGGAATCTAAATTCCTTTTCAATTGTTGGTAAATGTATCTATATGACCTCCTTACTGTCCATTACATGTATATATGATGAGGATTCCCTTTCTCTCTCATCAACCATTTTTATGAATTCTTATGTCACGTCGTTACTCTACCGAAATCACACCGATTATCTAAGCCAATATCATTGTGTAGTGAATACCATGCCCATTTCGCCAGCAAGGGTATTCACCTTTATGCACATTTACTTATTGAATATAAAGTTTCATGTATGAATTACACATTCCTTTATCTTGGAATAAATGATTATGTTTTATTAATCCATGTTTTATGATCCATGTGGCACACTTATGCATGAAATGAAATGTTTAAGAAGGGTGCGCCCTTATTGCGCTCCAATGCATTGGGTAAAGTATAGTATCATGATACTTCATGTGCAATGAGTGTTGACTCATGCTAATTCAAGTGCAATGAGGGTTTACTCATGCTTCAAGTGCAATGAGGGTTTACTCATGCTCCATGTTCAATGAGCCTTGGCTAATGCTAATTCAATGTTAAGTGTTGTTGCCACATTTCCATGTTATGATTATCATGCTTTATCATGACTTTATGTTCATGTTACTCTTATTCTCTATTGATATTCCTATTTCCAAACATGTTTTGAACTCCTCATTTTATTCATTGTGTACTCCCTTACTGGGCTTTATAGCTCACCCTTTTCTTATGCATGTCCTCAGGTTATCCCATGCAATGCTAAGTACGAAGGAATGTAGTGGTCATGTAAAGGAAGTTTTCAATAAAGATGTTGTATTTCAAGTTTAATGTTTTTATGTAATGATCATAAGCCCCAAATAAACTAAACCTCTCGATCTTCTTTGTTGTATCAAGTGAATTTATATGTAATAAAGCATGTTTATGTTGTAATAGAAAGCAGGGTTGTCATATGTGTGACGTGTCGTAAATAATGGGGAGGGGAGGACCTGATCCCTAGTTAAGAGAGATTAAAGCAGATGCACCTAAACCCGTGCAGGCGAGTTAGTGCCGCCCAAAGTGGATAATATCTTAACACAGAGGAAAGGAAACCCCTCTCGCACTGGACCAGATGGTTTGGCCATTTTGTTCTGCGTACAACGAGGAAGGAGTGGAAGGGAGTTTGTGTTTGTTCAGAAGATAAGAGGTTCCAACATCAGAGAGGTTTACTCCTAAGAGGTATCTTCCAGGGTGGTTGTTCAGATCCCCCCTCATTCCTCAAGGTCTGGTTTTGATTCTCGAGGGAGAGAATGGTATAAGAGGTATCTGATGTAATGACCCAGACCTTCATGAACCCTTCTTTTGCCAATTAACGGTGTGACCGAACAACGAGACTGATCGGTAGGACTGATTGGCGTGACCTATCGGTGGGACTGAACGGCGCTACCGATCGGCGCGACTGATCGGCGTGACAGATCGGTGAGACCACTCGGCGCTACCGGTCAGTGAGACCAATCGGCATGACCGTTCGGTGGGACCGATCAGGGTGACCGATCGGGGAGACGGATCGGCGTGACCGAACAATGAGACCGATCGGCACGACCGATCGGGGAGACTGATCAGCGCGACTGATCAGTGAGACCGATCGGCGTGACCAATCGGTGAGACCGATCAGTGAGACCAATCGGTGTGACCGATTGGTTTCACCAAGCCTTGGCGGGTTTTTCTTCTGTAGCCTCCCCCGTAACCCCACTTTTAGGCCATTTTTACTTTTGAAGCAATTCTATGCTATTTTTAAGCCCATAATTGATATAAAAAATCTAAATAAACCTCCATACTAAATAAAAATTAATCCAGTCATGTGGGGTGTCCCATCCGCGTGGTCAACCCATGATCCAGCTCCTCACGCCGTTTCCCACTGTTTCTTAACTGTACGGGAGTGCTGTATCTGAACCCTTACTAGCCTTTGAAACCTAAAGTCTTATCCCTAAGTTTCTTTTTTGTCGATCATCCTGCTTGGAGTATCCTTCCTCCAAACGATCCGTACCCCTATTACGAGGTTTAACATTCACGTTCCGTGGAGTTCCTACATCTCTTGTTTTTTAGTTTCCACGTGAGGACTTAACGTCGATCCTTGATCGTCAGGTAGGGGTTTCACCTTAGTGTCTCCTTTCTTTGTATCTTGCGGGGTGGGTACACTAATGTATCATTAGAAGTGGATGAACCAAACATTAATGAAGATAATAAACAGATTCTAAAGAATGAAGGGGATGGGTGTGATCGATGATGCTGCTCTGTTTTTCTCCTCTTTCATGATTAATGGTTTCAGAATTGTGCGGTCTTACACCTAATGAAAATCATGGCCGTTGGTGGTCTTTCTCTATGCATTAATAAACACTTACCCCTTGTGATTTTTAAATGTATTTTATTTTTGTTTTGAACCCTTTTATTCTGTGTAAAGGAAAATGGTTAATTATGTATATTCGGATAAATAAATTGGAAGCACTAGGATAAAATCCTTTTCTATGATAACCTCAGTTTAAGCCCAATGGAATTGAAACCATGGAGTGTGTTAAATATTTTAAATATGAAAATACCTGCTTGGGCCATCCTTGTGTTGGTGGTAGCAGTTTGGTTGTTTCTTTGACTAGCCGATTGCTTGGGTGATATGGGTGGGGATGGGATCCCCTATTGTTGTACTTTCGCTGAATGTGAATTTGAGGCACTTTGATTATCTGCTTATATCATGAATTGGGGTGGGATCCTCTATTACTGAGAAACCTTGGGATCCAAGATTTTGGGGACATGGGGTTGTATATTGGGGTTTGATTTGGTTCCAGTACTTTGAGAGATCTCACTTATGCCATTGTTGTTGTGACTTTACAAGAGAACCAGATGTGAATGATTAAATTGATGTTGGGTGTATTCTTTCCTTGGCTTGTGCTAATGCTTACTACTTTACCAAGTAGGTTCATAAACTTGTTTAAACATTATTAATGAACATGGAAACATGGATAGAACATGTGGATTTGGTTTGGTGTGAGTTGTGACTTGGGCATGGATGCTATTCTCTTCTCTTAAGAAAGAATCGTAAGGATAGTGTTCTTTAGGTTGGATGAAGAAAAACATAGATTGGGTGAGTGCTTGTTACCTATACATATACTTGTAGTTTTTGGGATTCTTAATCGCGCCCCACCCAAGTTGAGAACTTAGTGCCGAACACCCCCACTTCATGGGGGAGGGTGTTTTTTCCAACACTCCTATGAGTGGATGGTTATTAGCTCCTTTTCTACTCCCTTTCCCGAATAGCCCAGGACTCTTCTGGCAGGCTGTGGTGGCATGAAGCCTATTGTTATCCCATGAATCTTGAGGTGGGGTAGTGTGGTGGTTGGCCCAGGTGTGTGTGGGTAGGTGGTTTCCCAAGTATATTCGGGATGAGGCCCAGCTGTCTTCGGGCGTGGCAGTGGTTCTTCCAGCCCAGGTGTCTTCGGGCGTGGAAGTGGTTATTCCAGCCGAGGTGTTTGAAGGCGTGGTTATGTGTGATAGTTGTGGCCCAGGTGTCTACGGGCGAGATACCTATTGTGGCCCAGGTGTTTACGGGTGGGATGTGTGGTTTGGGCCTAGGTGTGTGCGGGCGGGTGTGGCAGTGGGACTGCGGTGAGAATGGTAGGATTGGTTCGATGCGTAGGATGTCTTCAATAACCAGTGGGAAAGTGGAGGGGGGTAACCAAACATCGATGTTCTATTACTATACATTACATTATTTTCATTATTTGGTGAGTTTTCCTTGGTGAGGCTTCGGTGGTTAGTTTCCTTGCTAGGTGCTTGGTTATCTCTTTTCTCACATGGCATTAGTATGCCTCCCCACTTATGCACGAGAGTCTTTGGTTTTTCCCTACTGAGCATACTTGTATGCTCACCCTACGTATGTAAAACATCTTTTAGGTTTCCAGGAGGACTTCGGGGACCGTGCTGGACTATACTAGCTCAGACCTTGTGGCAGAACATCCTAGTTTCTATTGTTTTTAATTTTGGTATTTTTCTTTCTGGTCTCCTTATACATTGTGGATTTTACTTTTGTGACACGCATTGGGAATAGTCATTGGATTTACTTTTACAATCAGTTTGGTGTTGTGGGATTCACTATCTTATCTCCCGATCCTATTAAAATAAAAAGGGTAATTCCTTCCATTTATTGTGTGATCTCATGCCCATGGAGCTGGTCGCCACTCTAGGACCTATTGAAGGCAGGTTTCGGGGGTCATTATCTCTCCTTCAACTTAAAGAAGGAATGGCTTGGAAATCCACTGACCCTTCCCTCCTTTTGGTGAATGTGGGTCATGGAATTTATGATATGGAATGTACAATTTTTGTGTGTTCACCTTGAAAAAAACATTAGGTTCATAACAGAACATGAGTCTTAAAGAATGAAAAATGAGACAAAACATTTTTAACAATTTGGTATCTTTTGAAACATAATTCCCATGAGATAAGGATCATAAAATGGGAATTTTAATACCCATAAATTTAATTAAAATATATGAAAAATTCAATCATGGAAATAACATAGACCATATAAAAGGAAAAAGTGTCGAACATAGCATGTATATCACCAAAATTAAAAGTGAGATGAAAATCCATTTACCTTGTGTCTTGACTCTCTTCGCACTCGTACGAGATTCCTATATTATATATAGAAGTACAGAATAAATGTATTTTGGAAGAATATTTTGATTCATAATACCATATATGGTTTTATTATGACATTATATTACCCGCCTGTTAACTATATTTAGTTAATGTTTCACTTCGGGTAAAATTCACTTTTCTCTTTGCATGTGCCTTATTTTTTTACATATTTGGTCTTTATAATTATATCATGTTTCAATAATATAAGAAATGATATAAATATAAGTTATATTTATTATATTTGTATTATAATAATCTATAAAATATAGGATTATGAAATGGAAAACACCATTCATGGAGATGGTAAGTCATATGTATGAATGAACACACAATTTGTCTTTATTATTATATTGATGGAAAGTTTGTAAATGAAATATGTTTTTATATATGTTTTTATATGTTTATAATTATTCTATTAGTATTAATATATTATATATATTTATCATAAATTCATTAAAACCAACCTTAATACATTCCATGCTATGTGTGAATGAATCACATCGCTTGGCGGGGGTGGTAGTCCGCTCAAACGAATTTATCATATTAACACCAAATAGAATATAAAGAGATGTATGATGAAAAAGGAATAAAAAGCATAAATACATTTTAAATATACTATATGACATATATAAATATATTTTTTGTCATAGTGTCCACCATGATTGGTGGTAAAATGGAAAGGTGAAATCATCATTTTATGATGTTGTAGTTCACTATACAAAAAAAACAGTGTGTTCAACATCCATTAGAAGAAGGTGTCTTTATGTGTAAGTAATAATAATTTCATAAAATAATACAGGTAAATGGAGGATAATGTTTTTTTCTCACATTAATGGAATAAGAGATTTTAGGGGGTGGATATAGAAAATAAATGAAAGGATCTTGAGAGAAGAGGTTACCTCTCAATCTGGTAACTAATTGTTTTTTATGCGGAAATGATTCTATGAGAGGCTCTATTTCCAAATAGAGGATTCAATGTTTAATGAAGGATTTTTTAGAGGCTATATGGGAAGATATTGGATGAACATAAAATGTTAGAGAGGTGTGAGAAATGAGTAGAGGTGGTGGCCATTTATAGGGAAAGGAAATGGGTTCACATAGAAGTTTTAGAAACTACATTTTTGTGCACATGTAATTACATAAAAAAGTCATACCAAACATACCAAACTAAATAATAGTTGTTTTATTGATGAACTATGTAAGGAATATGGGTTTTGGAATTGTTTCTACATAATTTGGGCCCTTAATTTTAAGGTTATTCCCTAATTAATCTTAATCTGGCCTTAACTACTATGATTAATTTAAATCTCTTTTAATAATTAATTTGGTAACAAATTAACATGAAACTGTAATACTATAAAAACTAGTCAGAATACAATTTTTTATATCTGATTTTAGAAATTATGATCACCAAATAGGCCAAATTAATGTTAGTATTAATCCCATAGAAGGGTCGAAATAATGGGGTTTTAATGTAATCAAAAGATCAAATGTCTGTTAAGATTTTATATTCAGTTTCAAAGTGAAATTGATTATAATGAATTATATTGTTTTAACAGATGCAATATTTATCTAATTTTACCTTAAAACATATTTATAATATAATTTATCATTAACAATCAATTATATATAAATTCATTTTTTAACTAAAAAGCAGTACTTTCACTATTTATCAAAAAATGAATTTTATCTAAAAAATTCATAAAATTAACCCATGGGTAATTTAAATGTTTTTTATTAAAAAATGATGTTTATTTTATCAAATTAAATTTCTAAATATGTATAAATTTAATATTATAATTTAAAGTATTCTATTCAAGAAAACATCATTTTGTACACAAAAAGGACTTTACCAAAAATATTATTTCATCATTATAAATATGATATATATAATAATAATAATTTTAGACCATATTAATATTAATATAACTATGTTTAATGGATGTGATATAATTATCTTCTTTAAATTATAATAAAAAAAATCAATGTTTTGAGAACTCAGTGTTGCATGCATCATAAGCCAAGTCGGTATTGCTTGGAGTGTATTCCAAGTTGGTATTGCACGTAGTGAAATCCAAGTTAGTATTGTGTGTGAAAGTATTTCATGACAAATTGAATTAATATATATATATATATAAATATAAATATCTATATTTTCATGTGAAATTAAAAATATAGAAAAGATAAATTAATTCAAAAATAAATAATTCTCAAAATCATGGGGTATTACATTCAACCCCCATAAAAATGGATTTTCCCTCGAAATTCATCTATGTAATCTATAGAAAACCACATCATAAAAATGCATTGTGAAACATCCCTTAAAAAAGGAAATTTGGAACTATAATAGTCACCCAAAGTAACATATAAGTAGGTTACCCCATAGAACAACAATGTTTGCGAGTAATGATTATACACTGAGGAAATGTGTAAATATTCATAGAGGGTAATTGAGGTCATCAATAACTAACAAGTGAATAATAAAAGTAATGTTTAGGGACAAAAATTCAAAAATATACGGTAATTTAAAAGGCCATCAACTCAATAGAAATTATTGTATTTTGAAAAAAATTTGTTGATCACTTTTAGAACGTTTAGAAATTCTTGATATGTTTATATAAAGAAAATTTCATTCTTGGGTCCAACATTGAAGAATTTATAATGGAAATATTACCTTGTGAAATTAATTTCTAGAAATTAACTATGATGAATAGAGTACTGAAATATTTTTTCAATTGATCTTAAGGCCCATAAAAGACTAAAAAGTCCAACTATTTGTCTCTTAAAAAACAACATGCATTAATCTATAAAAATAAAAATGAATACTAATAGTTCATCAAAAATATTAATTCATTAAAAAATAAATATACTTTAACGTAGAAATCACAAAGTCTAATAGTAGGCGTGAAAATATAATTGTTTTTTAGTCAGGGGTTTAATACCAGCATCCTTTCCAGGCTTGATTAGAGGTCACCACACATACATGATGTCTTTTTCTAAAACCACATTATTAAAATATATAAGATAGAAATAATTGAAACAATGTTAATCCCTGAATAAACTTTTAACCTATATTTTCAACAGAAAATTAGTGCCCAAATACTTCCTTCAACGTTTAACTTAAACATTTAATGAATGGTTATCCTTATAACCCTTCTAAAATGTGAAAATCCAAAAACAAATTTAAAGGGAGTCATGAAATCAGCTTAAAATTGATTCCCCAATATATCAAAAAGTATCCCCTGGTTGTCACATTCCAAATATGTGAATACCCTCATCATAAAATATATTGGAACCTGTTAATAATCTGAAATACCTTAAATCATTTTTGGAAACATGAATGCTACCTTACTCTGATGTATATTGGATCTATTACATAAATCCAAAAATAATATAAGCTTCATCAACAACATTATAAACCACCCTTGAACAAGTCCTTACCTAGTTCTAAGTTAATCAATACTATCCAATTTAATTTTTCATACCCAATATATCATTATCCATATAAAATTATCTTATCATAAAGAGAAGGTAAAGGGTTTCCTTATTTTAGTCAAAATATCATCTTGTCATTAAATCAATTCTCCAGTACATAGGTAACACACAGCATCAACATGAAAATACTTAGAAAAAAAATATTAGTAAAAAAATACATATATAATTAATCATTTATCACTTTTTAATCCCAATACATTAATACATTAATTACTTCATCCTTAGTCAATTAAAAATAATACCATTGTACTTTCACATTTCATCAACAGTCTCATAATTATCATTAATGTAACCATCAATCAAACCACAATGCTGATTTTCATTAGGAACATTCCACTTGGGACGTTAGGTTTCATAATGACCATTTTCTCCATACATAAAATACTCAATCTTTGATGATGACGTAGGGCGGAAAAATTACCATCAATTTCAATAAATTTACTCTTCATTTTTTATTTTAATTTACTTGATTTGTTTCCTTCTTTAACATAGTCAAAATACAGTATTGATACTCTAAGCAATAAACTTATGTGATTCATTCCACATTCTGGACACAATGGAAACCTAATCATCATTCCTTGATGGTCTCTATTAACCTATCTCCTGTAGAACTCCATATTTCTCTTCCTGGGTGTTTCCTATAGCCGGTTAAGGTAATCATTTGTAATTATGTTCCATGAAATAAAATTTTGAATTATCACAACATCTTTCACTCAGTGATCATACCACTTGACTTCTCATAAGAAAATATTCCATCAAATTAAACATTAATCCAGTTCTTTTTGGTTACCTCTATTGACTATAACCCGAAAGCATTGTGTGAGAAATACATATCATTGTAGAAATTCACATATTCATGAAAATAATTACTTATATGTTATCTAAATCATGACACCTTCCATAATATATGACACCTTCGGTTTATCCTAGGAAATTCATATATAAATTATATATAAATTCATCATGATGGTTCAAGAAGAGTTTGTGAATTCCCAAATCATATCCCTTGAGAGTGTTAAACCATTTGGGTAGAAATGACCACTTTCGTTCACCAGATTACCTTGAGTCAAGACCAAAAAATATTTTCAGAGTTGTTACCCCTAGGTACATATGTTCTAGAGCCACATCTCTTTTTAGAATCTAGATAAGGATGTATTTTTTAGACCCCAATCACTCTATCCTTTACCAAATTATAGGAAATTTTCCTAGACGTTAACTCATCCATATAATTATCCTTAGAGACATCCATTAAAAATAACAAGAAATAAACCTAGGGATACCCTTATGGTTTTTTCATCCTACTTTACAAAGGTTAACTATACCGTTTCTTTGATACAAACTATAGGGACTATCTCTCTAAAAACCAATAACATTACATAAGTAAAGTGTAACACTTAAACATTACACAAACAAACTCCCAACAACTGTAGTTGGTACAATGCCTAAAAAAAATTGAAACTTAAACACTGGTACATAAGTGAGATACATCATATCTCACTAGGTTCTTCTTGACTAACACCCTTCTTATTGATATCAAACATAGAATATATAATCATAACATAGGGGAAATGAAACATAAAATGGTTGAGGTGAAATGATTATTAAGGGTAAATAAGGGAGACATGTAAGCATAAACATGATCATATGGGTAGATAAAGTGATCAGGAATACAAAGGATCATACCCGAAATATCGAATATCATAACATAGATCATTGAATAAATATTGGTAGTTCAAAATAAACTAATTATGATTAAATAGAGAGAATAATAAATGAAAGCCTAACATAGGAATAAAACAGGGAATTTTGGAAACAAATAAGCATACAATACGATTTCCATAGAAGCCAAGGAATAACATTGAAAACTATATTAGTGTAAAATTTCATTTACTAAACCAGGTGAACACCCATTCCATACCTGTATTATATAAATGAGTGAACCTTCATTCCATACCATCATTACTGAACCGAGTAAACCCCCATTCCAGCCATGTATTACTAAATTGAGTAAACCCAGATTCTAACCGTGTATTACTGACTGAGTAAAACCTCATTCCAAAACTATATTACTGAACCATGTAAACCCTCATTCCAGCCTTGTATTATTGAACAGAGTAATCCCTTATTCTAGCCCTGTATTACTAAACCATGTAAACCCTCATTCCAACCTTGTACTACTGAACAAATTAAACCTTCATTCCAGACCTATATTATTAAAACAAATAAACTCTCATTCTAGCCCTAAATTAAAAAAACAGATAAACCATCATTCCATCCATTTATTACTCAATCGAGTAAACCCTCATTTTATCCTTTTCTATTCCATAAGATATAAATATTTAAGCAATGCATTAGAGGGACATATTGATCCCACCAATCACATAATGAAATCATACATACATGTTCCACAAGATCATAAATAAACACATCGTAACCCGTGAAATGAAATGGGTATCATAAATATCTAACCACATCATAACCTGTGGAATGATACATGTTTCATATTCATTTCAACATAAAAATAACAAGGGATGAAAGAGGGTTTCAAAATAATATAAATTATTAAATGAAAATAAGTTTCATAAGATCATTCCATCATAATGTAATCCATTTAAAGAATGAATATTAATTGATAAATTGTATAATTACCCATAAAGGCATTATTAACAGGGTAGATGTTATCAATGATAGAAAATAATTTTTGAATTTATTTTAAAAAATATTCTTAAGGAAATTAACCTTTCTTTTTTGAAACCTTTTATTACATAAAACCATTTGGGAAAATTTTTGATAGAAAATACCTTGAATATTATGAAAAAATTTTGAAAAAAAATTCACTAAATGTTATAAAATAATCATCAAATAATTTTGAATTTTTTTTTCATTGAAAACACATTGAAAACATATAAAAATATCTTGAAAAAGTTTGGAAACCCATTGTATGTGAAAAATTATAACAGAATCTAGAAAACATTTTGAAAAAAATTTATTTGAAATTACATTGAAAACATATAAATAAATCAGGAAAATGTTTTGAAAATAATTTTTCTTGAAAACATATAAAATTATAATGATTTCTTTTGAAAACCATTTCTTCGAAAATAGTTTGAAAAATTTTATATAAGCCTTGAAATCATTTGGAAAATTGTTTTCCATGAAATCATTTTAAGGTGATTTAAATGATTTTGAAAAAAAATTCCTCCAAAATTAATTTTAAAAACATTTTATTAAATATGAAACATTTATAAAATGCAAATGAATCGTCAAAGGAATGATGACAGGTAAGTCCATATATATCGTACAAGGTTAAAAGAACTTTCCTTTTGCATGAAAGAAGGATTAAAAGATTCTTTATTCTAACAGTGAAAATAATTATCATTTTAATATATTTTTAAAATAAATAAATTTAAAAAATTTATTTTATATATTACTGGATAATTGTATAATATTCTTGAAAACCTGTTTTTGAAAACATTGTATTCCGACCAAAGAGCGGGTAAATTCGGGCTTTCCTAAAAAGAATTTCTTGACATCTTTACATAAAAAAGAGTATAATGTGTTACCAATACATGATTTCATTATGAAATAATAGAGTTTAATGAAAATAATTAATATTATTGAGATATGTATCATAATATTTCATTAAAGTAGTTATAAACATAAACAATCATGAAAGGCCATGAGATTGTCTCAAAAATCATTTATAACATAATATCATGGGATCATGATCTCGATGAAATGAAAATAAATTTCATGAATCATATAATATCATTAAAATATTGATATTAATGATATGTAATGTAAAATGGATGTATGTAAACCTAGAAAAAACGTTTTGGTGCATAACAAAACATGAGTCTTAAAGGAGGCAAATTACGACCAAACATTATTACCGATTTGGCTACTTTTGAAACATAATACCCAGGAAATAAGGATCATAATTTTGTAATATGAAAACTAATAAATAAAATTATAATATAAATATAATTAAATAATTGTATGAACATAAACTATACAATAAGATTGAGTGGTGAATATAACTTTTATCTCACATAAATTAAATGTTAGATGAAAATCCTAATACCTTGTGTCTTGAATCTCTTCTTACTCATACCAGATTCCTATATAATAAATGTATGTTTGTTATAAATATTTTATAGAAAAATATTCATATAAATAATACCATATATGTTTTTATTATGAACTTATATTACCCACTTTTTAAATATCCAATGTTAAAATTTCACTTCGGTTAAAATTCACTTTGTTCTTCACATCTGTCTTAATCTATTACGTATTTCATCCTTATAAATATATAATGATTCCAAAATGTAAACAATGTCATAAATATCATATCTATAAATTATATTTTTGTTTTACTAGTCTAAAGAATATTGGAGTATGAAATGGAATACACAGTTCATGGAGACGGTAGGTCATACATACACATGAACAATATTTCCTTATTTATTATCATATTGAAAGAAAGTATGTAAATGAAATATGTGTATATATATATATGTATATAGATGTATAATTATTCCAGTATAATTAAAATATTATAAATATCATATATGTTCATTAAAACAATCATCAATACATTCCATGCTGTGTGTTAAAGAATCACATCGCTTTGAGGGGGCTGTTGTCCATACTTCCTCAAACGATATTATCATATTAACACCAAATGTAATGTTAAGAAACATGTTTTTTAAAAGAAATATATATGCTTAAATAAATATTAAATATAATATATGCAATACATTAATATATTTTACATCATAATGTCCACCATGATTGGAGAATAAAGAGAAACGAATAACCATCGTTTCATGAGGTAGTAGTTCACTATACACAAAAATAATATGTTCAAAATTCATTAGATGCAGGTGTGTGTATGTGTAGGTCTGAACCTTTTCATAACAACATTTTAGTATATGGTGGACACTGGGGTTTTCAAACAAAAATGGAATAAGAGATTGTATGAGGTGGAGAAAGAAACAAATAGAAGGAGATATAGAGAAGTCGTTAACTCTAAAACAGCTAACTCCTTCTAGTTTATACCAAAAGGCTTCCTTGAGAGGGTTTTTTTAGAAAAGGGAGACTTCAAGGTCAAATTGAGGATTGTTGGAAGGATATATGGATAGATCCAAGACAAACAGAAATGGTTTTATAAGTGTGAGGAATGGGTACATGTGGTGTCCTTTTATAGGGAAGTAAAATGACTCACATGGAATATTTAGAAACAAATTAGGTGTGTAAATGTCCTTACCTAAAACAAATTCTTACCATACAAACAATATTAAGGAATTAATGGTGTATGGATGAAATATTAATAAACAATGGGTGTTGGGAATTTGTATAGGTCATTTGGGACCTTAATCTTATGGATTAGTGCCAAACTTTGATTAATTTGGCCTTAACTACTCTAATTATTTTTAATCTCTTTAACTAATAATTTTTTGTCAAAAATTATCAATATCTTATTATAATCAAAATATTATTATATTGTGATAAATTTTAATCCTTTAGCTGGATCTTTCATGATATCTATAAGCACATCAAAATCACTAAGTACGGTGTGTGTACATGTCTCAGTGGTAAAACATCGATGTGTGCATACATTGTGTGATCATTTATAAAATGTTTATACAAAAAATGGTAAAAATTAATAATATGAATAAACAGAAAATGAAAAACCAACAGGCCATGCACTATCCAATCCACCATAAACCACTAACAATAACTACATTAGCATTATGTGGGAGTACTATGGTAAGATACCGGTTGTATGAAATCTAACCCATATATGGTGTCCTCATGGTGTCATGGAGATGATGCCTAACATAATATATCGACCAAGATGACCATGTCACTTGGAATCATCACAGTGGTAGTATCTCACATTGAAAATCCCACATGGTGTGGAATAGTACTTGAAAAATTAAGGATTTCTTGTGAACACCATTGAATTGACACAGTATCTACCACACACATGGACCATTGGTTCATGTCCCTCAGTTATACTATTACAAAAAAGAACAATCCCCCTCTATGGGATAAAAATATTATGGTGGTCCTCTCATTTGAAGTACCAATCCTGAACCCCAAGGAAATTGTAACACACATACATGGTGAGGACTCAAGTAGGCATAAAATAACATTTTGTGTATGTAGTAGTACATTGAACATGATCTGATATAATAGAAATTACAATAGGTTACTCTAATATTACTAATCAGAATAAAAAATTACAAATATAGGATTTGATGAAAAAAAACCAACATGAGATCCAGTCAAAAATAATGTAAAATTATAACACATATATAAACATCATGTAGTCTAGGTTTTCAACGAATATCATCATCTGAACCCACATTTTTACATGAAATAGGAATAACATTACATGACAAAGACACTATGAACCACCAAAATATACACTCTAGGATTATAGTGTAATGTGTGGAGAACAAGATTCATATAGTAGATCTAACTTTCCATATATTAATAAGTGAAGCGTCTACACACTGGAGGAGTGCGCCACATATGATGGAAAGGGATTCATTACGACATAAGATCAGGGCATGATTCATATGGTGTAAATAGTTATATTTGATTTTATGTTATAATTAATTCATATTCTAGAAGAAATGTTCACTTTATAATGTATGATCATCTTTGTCTGTGGTTATCTTCCTCTACAATTTAAAGGGAAAGCATGTGATGTAAAAGTGGTTAAAGGTGACCACCACAACACATGGTGATTCTTGTATAGTGAATCTTGTTATAACTACTATATAGAGAGAGAGAAATATTAATTATTCTAATTAAAATATTCCACAACACTATCAAATTATGATAGGTAATGGAGTTATTTATAGGGGATAAACTGAGGATCATCTCGAGTGATTACACCACATAACACCTCCATTTAATTTTGAAATAGGTCATCAGAATTTAATATTGTAATAGACACTGTTAATCCGCAATGTATAGCCACATAAATATTTTATCTATGTGTCATCTCTTCAAACTATCATTATGGATATAGAAAAAGGACTACAACACAGAACTACCAGACTCGTACCTTTTATGGTGAAATATGATGTTATATCACATACAAATAGTGTGGGATTGGGTGATACTCTTATTTCATAAATGATATATTTATAATGTAAAAACGAGTGAAAATAGTGTCATAGATCAAATATAAAATAAAATTTATGGTGGTGGAAAATTCCTCTACCCCCACATATGTATAAATAGAACATTCCTTTTCGATTTTATAATGTAAAAAAAGTTTTCCTAAAAAGAATATTTTTGAAAAACATGGAAAGGAAATATAAGGAGATATAATATAACATTTATAAATAATTTATGTCTATATAAATAAATCCATAAACTTTTAAAATATAGAAATGTACAAAAATTAATTTGAAGGAAAACATTAGAAGATGATTTCTTTTACGAATGACTGTTATCTTGAGTTAGAATCATCACATACATTATTTTTATTCATATATAAAAAAACATGTTAATGTTTTACATTATTTATAATAATTTATTATTTTATTATTCATTTTTATTTTACCTCTTTCAATTATATCTTTAATCAACAAAATTAATGATATATTTTTTGATAATATTTAGTTCATAAGAAAAAAATGACTTTGTCAGTCTAACTTTGATCAAAGATGTAGTTATTTCATCAATCATAGAATAATAATCCTGAAGGAATTACATTTTTTACATAAAAATTATAATTCTAAAACTATCCATAATGGATTCCTATAAAAAATATACATAGTTACAGTCAAGAAGATGGTAGACCATATATACGCATAAGATAATTTCCATTGTTCAATTAATATTATAGAAAGACTTAAAGTATTTATTTTCATTACATAATGATAATTATATCATTATTACCATATTTTATATTTAAATTTAATTATATATACCATAAATGTGATTAGATGATGGAAAAATAATCACATAGCTTTATGGAGGCGATAGTCCACACATACTCACGGACAATGTTATCATTTTGTAGTGAATAAAATAGTTAAAAAGTGAATTATATATATATTTTAAAAATATATATAATTGTCTTAAATATAATATATAAGGGTTAAATAAATCATTATAACCCTCCTTGAGATAATTTATTTGAAAAAAAATTCATCAACTCACAAGGTGGTAGTCCACCATACACACAATTGAATGTTTTATTTCTTATTTGGTGGAAGATGATATGGATGTATGTTAGTAAATGAATAAAATTAAATAAAATTATATTATATTATATATATATAAATTATTATATAAAAATTATTAATATTATTTTAAGGTGGTGGAAGAAGAAATAAATAAAAAATGGTCATTTAGGAAGGATACATCTTCTTTGAACAAGCTCTTAAGGTTTACAAATAAACAATTGTAAGTTGGATTTATGATCAGTAAAATTCTTCTAGTTTTTTAAGACCTAGGTATGGAAAATATTTTTTGATTTTTTTAGAATAACACAGTTATTAATTTTTAAATAAATGAGAGGAAGAGGCTCTATTTAATTTGATAGGGGAGGGGTACTCTTTGAATGTCTAAAAATATTAAATAAATAAAAATTATTTATGATGTCAAAATGACAAAAAATATATAATATTAGAATAAAATATTATAATGGGTTGAAATGATCCCATAAAATTAATATTTTAATAGATCAAATCGCAATTTTAAACTTAGCATTTTATTTTAACATGCTGTTAACAATTTAGAGAATTATGGTGAAATCAATGTATTTTAACTGAAGGGGTTAATTAATTTACTCTGAAATAAAAAATGACCAACGAATGGATAATATATGATATATTAAATCATATATAAATATATTTTCCAATAAAATTAATTTTTGGAGTTTTTTTT
Organism: Viscum album; assembly: GCA_963277665.1. Classification (NCBI taxonomy): domain Eukaryota; kingdom Viridiplantae; phylum Streptophyta; class Magnoliopsida; order Santalales; family Viscaceae; genus Viscum; species Viscum album. Next base: position 723,148,468 of record OY728157.1, on the reverse strand, counting down.
CATTTTATAAATTATAATTTATAATAAAACAACATTAATGTCAATTTTGGAACTACTCATTTTTTTAAAACTCAAAGACAACAATAAATTGAATATAATGAATTTAAACTTATATAATACATATATTTTATTTGAAAAAATTATTAACACAAAAAAATAACACATATAATATTATTTTTATTGATTTTAGAAATCATTTATTTGATTTTTTGACGGCATTAACAATCACTCAGTTAGTGTTGGGTAAAAATTCATGTTAATTTTCACAGTACTAATTTTTAAAAACAAACTATCATGAGAAGTGCAAATAATTTATATTTAAAATGAATATTTCTAACCCAATATATAATTTTCTATTAATATGTCAAAAATTTAGAGTTAATAAAATAAAGATAATGTCATTTGGTCTTTTCTTTATATAATACAATATAAATGAAAAAAATCATGAAATATTGGAAACAAAAGGTCCTATATTATAATATTTTATTATTATGAATAATATATATAAAAAAGTAAAATTAAAAAAATTTAATGGTAATATTTAGTTCTTATAATTTTATTTTTAACGTTAATTACTTTACATAACCTTTAACGTGGTAATAAAAAATTAATAAGGTTACTATTCATAAGTTTAAAAAACTAAAGTGTCCTATTTAAAAAAATTACCCATTTATTACAATTATAGAATATATTATTCAGGATTAAAATCACATAAGGGGTGGAATTTAATTTAAAAAAATAGACAAAACACAACAAATATATATTTTATATTAAAATGTATTTTAAGTAAAAAGGGTCATTATACTAAATTTAATTACAAAATAAATTTCATAAAATAATTGGATTGTTATAATTAAATATCAAATTATTAAATTTTAAAAATAATACAAAATTTAATTTTAATCTATAATAACTTTTATCCAAAAAATATTTTTCACTAACAATTTTTTTTTACAATTAACTGAAAAATAATAATTTTCTTAAAATTATAAACCTTTCCACTAATGATAATATTGAAATGATTATTTCAAAAATAATTTTCTTTTTTATCTAATTAATTATCATAAATAAATAAAAATAACTAAAAAAATTTATCTCAAAAATCAATAGAAACCATTTTGACGAAATACTGTTGTTATAGAATAAACTAACCTTTCAAAAAATCAAGTGATTATTTCATAAGAATTAATAAAGACAATTTTAATGATGAGGACCTGTATATATATTACATAATTTTAAATCCTAATAGTATCCACCAATTTAACGACTTTGTTATAATGACCATATTTATATAAAAATACTTTTTGTTTTGTTTTTTCTGGGTGTTGCTTATTTTTTACACTATAAAAAATAGTATTTTTTGTAAAATATTATGATATTATATTATATCCATATTAATAAATAAAATACTCATAAATGTAATGTGTCTTGGATAATCAAATATTATAAATTTTAAAATACCATTATTGGAATATCACATTGTAAAAAGTGTAATTAAATATTCATGTTGAAAATCAAGAAAAGGAAATACACAGGATATATAAAATGAAATGTAACTAGGATTACAAATATAAAAAATTTATTGATATGTGAAAATGTTTACATGTAAGGAAATAAAATTTACAAAAAATGATGTAAATTTAATGAAATCATTGATGATAAGAATATCAATGATCACTAAAACATTAAGGACCCAAAAACCCATAAACCAATGAGTCATGAAAAAGACCATAAATTCTAAAAAAATGAATGTAAAAGGAAATTAATTTTTCTTGAAGATCCCATTTTCTATAGTTGACAAATTATTTTACCTCTAGAGTAAGATTATAAGGAAGTACAGCTTCTACTATGTTGAATTTCACAATTAAATAAATTTCTACCCCAATATCATATTTTTATTAAATAGTGAACAATAAAGATTAATTTATTATGAATGCTACAAAAAAATTAAATTCTAATAGATCATTAAATTCCACCTAAGGATAATAATATATTCCTCATCTATGTAAACATTAAAAAAATAATTTTTTTTTGAAAATTATATGATAAATCCATAATCTAATAAACCTTTATACGAAGAAATACAATATTAATCATTAAAATATATAAAATAATATCCAATGTTCACCGTAGATTATTGGATAAATAGTAATCCTAAAAATACATCAAAATATTCCGAAATATGAATGAAACCTATAAAAATATTATAATTAGGTCCTAATTACTTCTGTAATTAATTTGAAATTTATCTCCATTTAAAATTAGTCACTTATAACATTATAAGATCAAAAATCCATATGTCATAATCATGTATTATCTAATATATTATAATCATTTACATAAATAACATATATCATCATTATCATATTATTTATTTCCAAAATTAAATTCATTATTTATTCCAAAAATAAAGTCCCATTATATCATGTAATGTTCCCCATTAATCACTTTATAAAAAAAACATTTTTCAGTGCCATGGTTATTTATACGATATAATATATATTCCCATCATCAAAATAATCTTTATTTATCATGTAATTTACAAAATATCATGTTAACTAAGAAAAAATTTATGCCAATGTAAGTAATTTTACCTTATCTCCCTTCAGTTGTGGGTTCAAGCCCTATGACCTTTTAAGATACGACAAGTTTTACTTTTTAGTAAAACTACCTTAATATTATTACTATAAAACTCCAAAACAAATAGTTAAATTACTAACAATAACATTAATCATAAAATATATTTTTCACCTCAAGGGTTTTATATATGGGTCCCTTTTATAAAAAATAAAATAATATTTATTGATTTTCAACATTATTATATTAACGTAATGGTTTTTTATCATTTTATCATATCTATTTAATATAGTGTTTCCAAAAATTATCACCTCTTAACTAAAAATTTATTAAAATGTGTAGATTTAATCTAACATATTTTCTTATTTTATTTTCGAAAAATATAAAATGTAATGTTTCTTAATCCTCAGAATATTTAGAACACATAATTATATAATTGATAAACATATCCTTTATTCAAATTCATTCATAAAACCTTAACCATTGTTTTTTATTATTCAATGAAATTAAAAATGTCCTTATTATTCTTCCATATCATGTCATCCACGACACATAGAGAATACCTAAAAATAATTCACACCTTTCATACATACATCAGGGCATTGTCTTCTGTTGATATACAATTTTTCTTCTTAAATAAAGTATATATCTTTATGAAATAAAAATTAAATTTGGGGGGGGGGGGTATTTCCCATTCCAAATAACATGGATGTGTTGATTTTTAAATAAAATTATATAAATAACATGATCCATATAATTTTTCGATAAATGAAAATCTATTAGATAGATAAATGATTCTATTTTAGGTGATTTAGATGTTTTAAAAGCCTTCAAACTAATTTGAACAATCCATATACATGACAGTGATTATTAAATCATCTAGAATGGACAAGAAGGTTAGGTGAGATCATTTTACCTTCATATTAACAATATATATTTTAATCCATATAATATAAATTCATTAAATATTGAAATGAATTATTACATGTTAAAATGAAAATGATACTTGAAAAGACAATAGTCATAGAAATTATATAATACTTTAACCTTAAAATTATAGCATTATCATTAGTAAATTAAATATCAAAATTTATTTAACCCAAAATTTTATCCCTTCAATTTATTCATAGAACAATTTATGTAAAAAAATTCTTTAAAAATAATCCATTATAATGAACCTAAGGTTTTCATTAAAATCTACCCCGTAAAAATTTTACAAAAATCTCATTAATCACTATAAAATACCTTATCTTCTCAAGGGGTGGGTGGAGAGTTCAAGACGTTTTAACATTTTATAAACAATTAATGAATAACCCCATGAGGTTATACAAAAATGATTAATTAATCTCAAATGGGAACATATAATTATTTATTATGGTATAAACCCTACTATATTACCAACTATAATAGTAGAGACATATTACCAATGGTCTAAGTGATAAATATCAAATCACCTCATGGGTGGGTACATATCATAGACAGGACACTTCTCACCCTACCAAGGGTAATACCGTTACACATGAATCCCATTGGAATAGATCCATTATTCTATTAATGTTCACTTGTGAGAGTTCTCAAAGACCCAATTCCATACCCCTAATTCTTACTATATCGACATTCCCTTAAATTATACATCTTCTAGTATATTATGACTATAAATAGTTTTATTTCATTATTGAATATATTTTTGTTTTATTGAATTAAATAATTATTGAATAAATAAAATATAAAAATATTATATATTACAATGTGAACACTTCTACTCAGTATCCGTTTTTCCACAATGTAAAACAATAATTTTAAAAATGATTTATTAAAAAAAATAAAAAAAAATTAAAATGAATTATTATATTTTATTCCCTTCCATAAAATAGATGAAAAATATTTTAAAATGTGTGTGTGAACAACAAAATAGTAAGGGACATAAAAAATAACCAAGAAATATTCATGTTAGTCCATGAATACATATAAGAATTTTTCTTTTAAAAATAAAAATCTAATATGCAAATAAATATTTTATTACACAATTTTTAAACATATCATCCCAAATAATTTCATATGACATTTCATAATAAGTCATAAAGGCATAATTAAACTAATAAATTTTTCTATCAATACATTTAAAACTAATAAAAACCTTTCTACAATGTTATACTTTTTATCCTTAAGAAGATGAATATTATATTTTATAAAAATAAGATCATTATCTTAGCTTGATAAATAATAATATATCTAAAAACCCATATAAAGAATATATAACACATTTAGGAAACATGGGATATCATTTTCTCAATCAATTGTACAAATGGGATGACCAGACGGTCGACTTCCATACCCAATGCATTTGAGGGAAATCACTGTCTGACCCCTACTTGGTTTATAATAGAACACCATGACCTTGGTTAATAATGTAACCAACCATCTTCATTAAAATCTAACAAGAACAAAAATATATTCATAAAATATGGAATATTTCATTTTTATCATTACAACCATAAACTATTATTTTCACCTTGTGGAAAACATTTTCAGATATTGAATGATATATTTACTCTAAATGAAAAAGTCCAAAAATAAATTCTCAGAATAAAGGTAAATCTAGGTTTTCATGGAAGGCAATATATATTATTACAAAGGAATTAAAATATAAAATAGTAGTTACATTAGATGGTAAAATATTTTTCATAGTATATGTTAAAATAGAACACTCCATTGGACGTTTTTAATGAAAATAAAAACATTCCATAATAGGATTCCCTTTAATAACATTTGAAATAAATTTAAAAGATATATAAATTTTCATTAATAATTCATTTTATTCTATATGTATATAAATTCTGATTTTTTTAAAAAAATATCGGCATTGAAGAAAAATAATTAGAAGGTACACATTAAAAGAGTATCTATTTAAAATAATATCCCTTGGATTGAGTTCAAATCATTAGGTACATTAATTTTGATCTTGAGATATAATATTATATATATTATTGAATTCATAAAGACAATTTTTCTAATTATTATTTATTTTTATTCTATCTCTTACAATGTTATGTTTAATCAATTTTACTCACATTAAACGTTTTTATAATTATTATATCATAAGTATAAAATGAATTTGGTTCGATAACTATTGTCAAAGAGGTCATTATTTCATCATATAAATGTTAATAATAATTAAATTACATTTATATTTATATATAAATTATAATTCTGAAAATATCTATGAAACATAGTTAGGAAAATTAAACTACGATACAATCATAGAGACAGTGGGTTGTATGTATGCATGAGTATTTTTTTTCATTTTTAAAAAATAATAATATAGATAATGTAATTATTAATATATATTTATATAATGAAAATTATTTAATAATTTAATTTTTATTTATTTGAATAAAATTATATGTACCATCTATGTGATGTGGTGATGGAAAAAGAATCACATCACTTCTTGGTGGTGATAGTGTACACATTCACACGAATGATGTTATCATTTTTAGTCAATTGAAAGGTATGATAGTAAAATATAAATTAAATTTTAATCATTTTAAATATTCTATTCATAAGATATATATACATTATATCCATTATTATAACCATCCATGAGAGTCAGTGATAGAAATAAAATTAAATCATTTTAAGAGGATTTAGTTTTCCATGCACACGTATAATAGTTGTGTTTCCCATTTGATGGAAGATGGAATTGAGGTATGTTATACAAATAAGTCTATGACATATCAATATATTAAATATATTTATTTTAATAAGTCATGATTTTTGAATAATATTTTTTGGTGGTGGATGAATAAATAAAACAAAAATGATTCTTTAAGAATGACACATCTTCTCCAAACAAACCATTATGGTTTACACAAAAATCATTCCAAAGATTGTTTTATGATAAAAAATCTTATAAATATTTGGGAGGGATTGAAGGAAATGATTTTGGTTGGAATTTTTTTAATTAATTGGTTCATGAATTATAATGAAATGAGAAGAATATGTTTTATTTTATAAGAGAGGGGGGGGGGGAACTCTAGGGATTTCATAATATATTAAATTAATAAAAATTACTTTTGATGAAAAAATCTATCAAAATTAAAAATATTAATATTTATAAAGATTATTATTCAAAATAATCTCATTAAATAAAAATTGTGAAACTTTAGATCAAATTTTTATCCTTGTTTTTTATTTATGACCCTATGTTAACGATTTTCACAATTAGGATGATATTAACGTTTTTAATCATCATGTGTTAATATAAATACAATAAAAGTGGAAAAAATAAAGAGGGTGTTATTGATATTTTAAACCATATCCCAATCACATGAACAATACTATGATTTTTTTGGTATTTTTAACCATTTAATAAAATAATTTTATTAATAAAATAACATTAATATCCATTTTAAAAATATTTACTTAATTTGAATTTTAAAACAACAAGTGAATAATGGAATAAGAATATAAGGATTGATAGAAACTATAATACTTTATTTTAATCTAATAAAATCATAGAACATAAAAATATCTTGAGGAATTTTTTTATTGTTTAATTTTTTATATTTCATTTCATTGAATTTTTAACTACTTTCCAACCACAATGTTAGTTTTGTATAATAATTTAATGTAATTATCTTACCAGCAAAAATGAAAAATAAATTATCATTATAAAAAAATTAATTTATATATTAAATTATTATTTTCAACTAAAAATATCCTATTATTATCTCTATGTAAAAATATTAAATTTAATAAAACAAAGAGATTGTAATTTTGATATTTTATTATATAAAATTATATAAAGTTCTAAATCTGGGCCAAATAGAAAAAATCACCATATATTAAACTTTTAGATATTTAGGTATGATAAATAATAATCCTATAAAAAATGATAACTGTTACTATCATTTTAGTCCTTATAATTTTATTTTTCACTATAATCAGTCGATTTACCCTTTACCATGGTAACAATAAATTACGAAAATTACTATTCATAATGTCCAAAAATAAAAGGACAATTTACCACAATCATACACACTAATGTAAAATAATAAATCCATTTTTTATAACTCAACATAAAAAAGTTTTAGAATTTAATATAAAATTAAGAACACCAAACCTGACAAAAAGTAGTGTATATATATATATATATTACATTTTCATTTAAATTTTTATTTTATAATAATATAAATTTTCATAAGATTAAATATATTATTAATGTGTAATACAAATTATAAAATTATGTTAAAATATCAACTTCTTAAGTATAAAAAGACATTGCCGAGATAAAACATGAGTTGCCACAGTAAACATAAAAGTGTGTATTTAATGGGAAAATGCCTAAAATTTTAAAACACATTATATTTGAATGTGTGTATAAATTAATTATTAACCTTTAATAATACCTTATCCATTAAATTTATACTTTTAATCCAATTTCTTTTAATAATTAAAACCATATATCTTTTTTAGTGAATATTTGTAGAAATTCCACTCACAACTCAAATATAAAATTACCCTTTATCTACCTCTCATAAACTAGTCTTGTCATTTGGTTATACCTTGAATACCTAAAAATTATTATATTATAATATATTTTTAGGTATTATATCCTCTATTACCAATAAGAATTCATATATCATCAATTTCAAAGTATCCCATTTTGAGAAGGAGAGAATTCACCAAAGTACCTAGTCCTTCACAATTTTTTCAATTTTCTTCTCATATCCCATCTTTTTAAATTATATTCACTACTGTAATGATTTTATAATAAAATAATTGCAGTTTTTATAAAATTATATTACTATTATATATCTCTATTATACATTCATTAGTAAAACATTTTCTTATTTGGTTCTATTAAACCACCTATTTGAATGATCAAATACCAAATTCACAAATTTGAGTATAAATGAGTATCAATACCATAATCCAAGCAATATAATAATTTAATGGGAAATTTATACTTCAAATATTGTTTATAAATGATGATAATAAAAAAATGTCCATTATAATATGACTTTTTGTTATAGGTCAACTACCCAAAACATGTTCATCATGAATTACATTATACTCAAGCACAAAAAAATAATATATGAAATTAAAATTATATTATGTAAATAATTCTGAAAAATTATTCCACATCCTTGAATAATATATAAATTATGAAATTATCCTAAAATAATGATGATTAATATCTGAACTACGAAACTTGCATTAAACAATCAAAATTAAAAACATCAGATGATAAGAAATAATAACTAACTTATATATGTTTAGTTAATGATTATAAATTAAATTTATAAAAGGTAATATATATGAATAGATATTTTAAATAAGTTATTAATATGTTAATATTAATTTTATAGTAATTTAAAATAATTTCAGGGAAGATGGGAGTAATGGTAAATGTTTTATTTCCAATATCACATTGAAATAAATATTGTTTTTGGTTAAATTCCTCTACATGGAAATTTATTCTTTTTTACTTATAAAACAACATCCATTTTTATCAATTTTTTTAATTTTTTTATTTTAAATTTCTTTTTTCCATTTACTCTCCTTTTTTTCACAATTCAACCAAATGAATTCTTTTAAGTGGAACCAACCTTAACTCTTTTTCATATTAGTTATATGTGTCCTCTATATCTATATTATTAAAATTGTTTCAAGTATTTCCTTATGTTTAATTTTATGATTAATTGGTATTATTTTCTATAGACACTGTCTTTATTTAAAAAGTATTGAACGATTTATTCTTATTAAATTTTACACACTAATAAAATGTTTTGTTATTTAAAAATGTGTTAGTGGATTTTTTTTATTGTCATTTAACACACGACCAAAAGTTCATGATGTTATTATAAATTTTCATTACTAATTTTAATTTACATTTTTTAATAGTTTCCATTGTAAATTTTATACCTTTTCTTAAAATTATTACCATTTAATTAATTTGTTTATAAATATAAGGGATATTTATTTTTTTTCAAATTTTTTATGTTTTTAACATATTTGTCAATATCCATTAATGAATTTATATGATTACATGATAATATTATCTAATTATACCATCATTATTTTATATATAGATATATTATTATCATGTTATTTTCATATATTTATGAAATCAATTTCTTTCTCATGTGTTGGATATACTATAATGGAATTATAAATATTTTCATGTGGAACATAAATGTAATGTTTGTCATTAATTAATTGGAAGTTATTTTATTGCACATCAATAAATTGTCTAATTAATAACTCCATTAGATTACTACTAATGTGTGGAAAACCCAAAACCATAAATAAATTTTTTCTATAATGTGATTGGTGGGTCTTAAATAGCCCTCCAATCTATTTGAAAATGCGCAATATCTCATGAGATGACATGTTAGGGGATGAAGAGAAAACCCAAACCATTAACGTACATTATTTCCTATGTGATTATGGCATTGTATGTGATCCATTACATACCATATTATATATTATACATGTCTCTATACACACTCTTATTCCATAACTCTATGTTATGTTTCCATAGATCATGATTTTTGACCCATGTTTCTACACTACAATTATATGTGTATTTTGTTTTTATAAAATCCTTATGATATGACTGATTATTTATGTAATATGTTTTACTAAGAATTAATCTCTTATTCTATGCTCCCACTACTTGATTATTTTATAATTCCCACACACTCATTTTATTCTCACAAATGATCTCTGATTTGAATATCTTTTGTTTATCCATACTAAGCATGTAGCCTCACCATTTCTTATGTTTCCATTTCCCCATTTTAGAAGAAGATTTATTATGGATAAGGAGAATAAATTTTTATCTATTGAGAATAATATTTTTGGTATTTTGTTGAAAATTTAATAAAATAATTTGTGTATGAATCAAATCTGTGAACACAATAAACCTGTTTGTTATGGGTGTGATTTATTATAGAATATAAATCAAATTCCTGTAAATTGATGTAATATGTATATGTATGTGACGTTTGAAAAATATATATATGTTTAATATATTTGATTTTTCATTTTTAGGATTATTGTATAAAATGGGCAGCACATAAACCAACCTATGTTGAAAAAATGTAAAATAGGAAAAACCTAAAATGTCCTAGGTTGAACTAAATGATTAATAATTTCAAAAATATTAGGATAATTTATCTTATAAAATGATTTCATTCAAGGGGACATAGTTTTTTAGAATACCACTGATGTTTTTAGTTTTATTCAATGGTTTAAATTTGGAGAAAACGAGTTAACAGAAAATATGATGATCTATGAAATGATTGCCCAAATGATTAACTAAATGGATTTGGAGAGAGAGTGAAAAATAATTCCGTTATTCTCAATAAACTCTCTCATTCTATGTTAAATAACTGGAATCCTTGTTAATTCAAAAATATAATAAATAATGATGAACAATCACTTATGTCTTTCATTAGACAATATCCGCCATCCATTAATGAGTCTACTAATCCACTAATTTTTGAGAAATGGATATACACAATAAAATTTCTTTTTTTCTATTCTACAATTATTAGAGAATGAAAGTTATATTTTAGATATTATTATTAGTAATGTAGATCGAATCAATATTGAAATACCATAAAGAAATATGATGAAAGATTAAGAAACTAACACTATGTAATGGGAGGAATTTAGGAAAAAAATTTATAATATGTATTTTTCACCAAATCATCACACCAAAATAGATAGATAATTACTTGATCTTCAAAAAATAAAAGAGGATTCAATTGGTACCAATATTGAAAATATAATGGGGAATGAAATGATCACTCGTGATTATTTTAATGACATTAAATGATAAATTAATTGTTTATTTAGTGGGATAAAACAATGTATCCAAAAGGAGTCAGCTATAAAGGACTTTAGTGGATATGAGAAAATTATTCAATGTGATCTTGTAAGATCCAAAACTATTATGGAGATTTATATGGATAATTTAAGATAATAATTTAATTTTTTCTATTAATTTTTGATTGTGTTATTTTATGGTGAATTATGGGTGAATTTTTTAGAAATCAAGATGGATGAAAGATATTCCATTGTTGGCCAACCATTTTCTCAAAGAGTGTGCCCTAGCCAAAAAAACTATGTGCACCCAACCAAATGGGATTAACAAAACTATCTCATTTTCTATCAATCTATCCGCCCTATTAGGAGAAATCTGTCACCATACCCTAGAAGAGGTGCATGGTTAAGGGGCGTGGTTTGGCAAACCGTGCACCCCTACCAAACAAATATTTCATGGATTTTTAATTAACAAAAAAATAGTTTTTAAAATACCCACACCCCAGTATTAATCCAAAATAAACCACAACACATTGACTAATAATATTATGAAATTTAGATTCTCTAGGATATATTTCTATGGTTCTCAACCTCGATTCTTCATGATTTGAATCTAGTATGGTAGATCTGCACCTCTCTTGATATGTTAGTATCATCTAGAATGGTTTCTCATTATTTTCATTTTCTTCTCTCATTTTTTAATGGATGTAATCCATGGTTTTGTTGGATGAAGATCTAATTTTTTAGGTTATAGGTTTAGGCTTGTCAGATCTATATTTATATTCGTTTACTTTTGGATTTAGGTTTCGGTTCTAGGGGTCTTTCTTCGTCATTCTTCCGCTCAAATTGGGGATTTTCATTGGTGATAATTTGTCACCAACCATGAGGTTGCTGATTTAAATTCCGAATCCCATAGACTTAATTTCAATTACATATTTTGAATTTTAGATTTTTTGATTCAACCATTAGGAATTAAATTTCATAAATTATATTAACTAATTTTGTGTATTAATTAATTTAGGGTTTGTGAAATTGATTTAATAATGGTGTTATGTAATTGGTAACTAATAAATATATGAAATAGCATAATTGATGGATTATATTAATTAATTATTTAATTAAATAATGTCAAATTAGGTTTATTTGATTGCTATGATTAATTATTTATTTAATTATATGAAAATTATAAATATTTAATTATATTAACTAATCGATGGATTATTTAGAATGTCATTAAATTTTTTTGAATTGGATTAATAACCTGTTTAATTAATTATGAGGATATTAGGATTGTGAAATTTTTTAATTAATTTTTTAATTAGTTGAGGGAGATATTTTTTTTGTTGGGAAATTAATTAATATGATTAATTAGTTTCTAAGTTAATTAACTGAATTGATGTGACCAATTAATTGGTGAATTTAATTAAGGGATTGATGTGACCAATTTATTATTATATTAATTAATATAATGATCAGAATATGAAATTGTTAAATAGAATAAATTATTTTTTTAAGTAATTAATGTGATATTTTGATACATAAGGCATATGTTATTGATTTATATATGACTTTGGGATACAAAATGTTTCTCTAAATAAATATATATGATTGATTAATATACACCTATAAGATGCATACATACACTCCAAATAACAACGTGGTCATAGAGATGATGCTATAGAACCCATGTAATGAATGGAAATTGTATAGGACATGGAATGATTCTATAAATATCCATGTGGTGTGAGATAAATACAATTGCTCCAAATACTCATGTGGTGCTAGACGATATAATCTATTCCCAAAATGTTGGTATTGTACTATAGTTAAAATTATCTTTATTATAAATTGAAATGAAATGGATACTAATTTTTCTTTTTTTATAATGAATTATGAATTAAATATATGATATGGTTTAGACTATGACATGGGGAAAAGTAGATATTTTTTATTGGGTTTTCTCAGGAGACTAGTGGTTTTTACAGTCAAAAAAATATAATTGAATAAACGTATGTTGTTTTATTTATCAATTTTTATTTATTATTTATACAATTTAGTACATTGTTTTGGCTGGATATTTTTTAGACTCCATGGGTGGTGGCATACTATGATGCACTCACACCATACTTAGGCTTTTATATCAGTACCCAAATAGACATCATGTTTGTAAGGTATGACAAGGGAGAATGCCTTGTTTTATATGGATTGTTAGGGATAGATCATCGATGTTAGAACCAGATGTGGTACATGACACTCTTAGGAGTTTTTAGTTTCATTTATTTTTCATTTGTATTTTGACACATGACACATAATTTTGCATGAAATTTCTACTTTTAATTTTTTTTTGTATTCCCATTTGGGTCATCCTGGGAACTATTTTGGTCTATTTATTGGTTATATAATTGTTAATTTTTATTTATTTCAATCATTTAACTTCATTTATAATGATGGTATAGTATCCACACACTAATATAAAAATGGGAAAGTGAAGCGCCGCCTTTTATCCGTGCTAAGAAAAAGTAATGATAAATATAATTCTTTATCAGCACTAATAATTAAGTGCTGATAAATGGGGCCTTTATAAGCACTACTGTATGGCTGATAATGTCACGACCTGCCTTCACCAAAAGGAGGGAAGGGTCAGCAGATTGCCAAGCCCTTCCTTCTTTTTGTTGAAGGAGAGATAATGACCCCTGAGACCCGCCTTCAATAGGTCCCGGAGTGGCGACTAGCACCAAGGGTATAGAAATTTCTCACAAATGGAAGCCATTACCCCTTTTTGTTTTATAAGATCGAGAGATGAGATGATGAAAATCAACAACACCAAGGTAAAATAAAAGTAAAGCCAAAAAAAGAAAAAACCATTCCCTTATGCATGTTCTAAAAGTAAAGCTACAAAGTACAAAAGGTAACTACAAGGTAAGTCCCAAAGAAGAAAAATAGCAACTGCAATTGGCCCAAAGGTCCGAGCTAGTATGGTCTTGCTCGATCCCCGAAATCCTCCTGGAAACCTGAAAGCAGTTTTATATACGTATGGTGAGCATACAATTACACTCAGTAAGGAAAACCAAATACTCTCGTGCACAAGTGGGGGAAAGTACTAATGTCCCGTGAGAAAAGGAGTAAACCAAACACCTATCAAGGTAAACTATCCACCTCAGGCCTCACCAAGGCACACTCCCCAAATAACGCAAGTCAAGTAATATATATTTTAAGAGCTCATCGATGTTTGGGTACCCCGCGCCACATTCCCACTGGTATTGAGACATCCTACGCATCAGACCAATCTCGCCATTCTCACCGCAGTCCCACTGCCACACCCACCCGCACACACCTGGGCCACAACCACATGCAGTCCCAACGCTGAAATCCCGCAAGCACACACCTGGGCCACAACCGCACGCATTCCCACTGCTGAAATCCCACCCGCACACACCTGGGCCACAACCGCACGCAGTCCCACTGGTGAATCCTGCCCGCACACACCTGGGCCACAACTGTCACATGTAACCACGCCTGCAAACACCTAGGCCAGAACAACCACCACCACGCCTGGAGACACCTGGGCTGGGGAAAATCCACTGCCACGCCTGAAGACACCTGGTCCTCATCCCGAAGACACTTGGGAAACCACCTACTACACACACCTGGCCAACCACCACACTACCCCTCCCGAAGGTTCTTGGGCTAATAATGGACCTCAGGCCATCAAAGCCTGCCCGAAGATACTTGGGATATCCCGGAAAGGGAGCAGAAAAGGAGTTAATAACCAGCCACTATGAATAGTGTTGGAAAAAACACCCTCCCCCATGAAATGGGGGTGTTTGGAACTAAGTGCTCAACTTGGGTGGGGAGCGAATAAGAAACACAGAGCTACATGTATAGATATATAGGTAACAAGAACTCACCCAAGCTAGGTTTTTCTTCAGGCAGCCTACAGATCACAACAACACTCAAGTCCGAGTCACGACTCACGCTAACAACCCATTTGTCCCCATTCTTATTTCACGTTCAGTAATAATATTTAAGTTTAAGCACTACTGGGAAACTAGTAGGCATAGGCATAAGTCCAGGAAAGTAAACAGTCAAACATCAACAAAAACGCCCACACCCGGTTCTCAACAACAGAGAATTCCACCCCAATTCGTGATATAAACAAGTATCCACCCGGTCTTATAACTCACAACCACCGAATCCATAGGGGATCCCATCCCCCAATTTTACACAACCACCGAGGGTATAAAAGAACAGGGGATCCCTTCCCCCCCCCACATCTCTAGCAATTGGCCCAAAAGGAAAACAACCAACTACCACCACCAACACAAGTCAGGGATTTTCATATTTAAATGACTTAACACACTCCATGATTTCAAATTCCGTGTATTCTAACTAGGAGTTATCACAGAAGGGTTGATACTGGTGCTTTCCATTTATTCAGACAGATATACGTGATTAACCAATTCACTTTTCACAGCAGGAGTTTACAACTACAAACAATCCATTTAAAACATTACCAGGGTTCATTAGTGCACAAAAAACGACTGCCAACGGCCTCGATTTTCAGGAGGCATAAGCCAGCACAACTCAACAAGATGGTCATAGAAGAATCAACATCAAAATATAAGACAACATCAACAAACAGGCCCCCCACTTTCTTTATATAATTCTTTCATTATCTTCATTAAGTTCGGTCCAACCAGTTCTACATAAACAAAATCACGCTCACCCCGCATGATACACAAAAGAGAGAGGCAAAGGAGAAATTCCCTACTTGTTGATAGATGATCGATGTTTATGACGGGGGCGCATAAAATTATGGATAACGATGCACCCAATTCACTAGAAGCTGTTTGTGAAAAGCCACGATCGAGGAAAAGGGAAACCACTGCTAACCTTTAGTGTATAAGAGCCAGGGACGGTTGAGGTGAAAATGCGAAACAGCGCAAGGAGCGGGGGTCGTGGGTTGACCACGCGGCTCCACTCGTCACAAAAAGTGGTTGGGTGGTTTAAGACGACTACTGAATTGATTAAGTATTTAATTAAAACTATTATGCATGTTACAGGTCTTTAAAACACGCTCAACATGTCAAAATAGGGTTTAAAACCCTATTTGCGCAAAAGGGAGCGCTATTGGAAACAACTTGACAAGGTCGGGTGACGCCGATCGGTCTCACCGATCTGTCGTGCCGATCGATCCCACCGATGGGTCTCACCAATCGGTCGCACCGATCAGTCTCGCTGATCGGTCCCACCGATTGGTCCCACCGATCAGTCGCACCAATCGGTCCCACCGATTAGTTGCGCCGATCGGTCTCACCGAGATGCCACTCTTTTAGGACCTGGATTTTGGAAAAGGGAAAGACCAAGAGAGTCTGGGTCATCACTTCAGAAACCTCTCAAACTATTCTCGTCCTCGAGAATTTAAACAACCCATAAGGGAAGGGTGGGTCCGAACAACCACCCCGAAAGATACCTCTCAAGAGTGAACCTCATCGTTAACTAATAACACCTTCCTGTCACGAACCAATCAACATACCATGCCAAACTGCCCGGGCATGTGGGTTGGGGAATATCCTCCCCCATGTCAAGATATTATCCTCTTTGGGCGGCACTGACTCGCCCGCACGGGTTTAATCACATCCACCTTAATGCGTCTTGATTAGGGGTCGGGTTCTCTCCTTCCCAATAGCTGGGTCTTTTTACACACAAACAGAGGAAAGGAAACCATCACAATTCATAGCCAAAAGACAAAACGTTCTACTACAACAGGTACAACAAGGAACAAAACTAAAAACAACTCCGGCTACTGGGTACTCATCTGTTCTTCCCTCTCCCACGTACTCTCCTCAAGCCCACCATGTCTCCACAACACACAAACCACGAGGATGGTTCGCCCGCGAAGCACCTTTTCATTGCGATCCTCAATCACCACTAGTCTCTCCACTAAGGTCACGTCGTCCTCGATGTCCAGCTCACCCCAATCAAGGACGTGTGAATCGTTGTGCAGATACCAACGGAGCTGGGACACATGAAAGACATCATGTATCCTTAGTAGCGGTGGTGGAAACGCTAGCTAGTAAGCCACTTCGCCAACCCGCCACAACACTAGGAAGGTCTGATGAATCTGGGAGTAAGCTTAATCCCTTTGCCGAACCTCCGCTGCCCACGTCGAGGGGAGACCTTTAAGAACACATGGTCCCCAACCTTAAACTCCAAGGGCCTCCTCCTGGTATCAGCATACGACTTCCGTCGGTCCTGGGCCGCCTTCATCTTTTCCCGTACGAGCTGAAACTTCCCTGTCCTGTTCTGCACCACCTCCGGACCAAGGATTCCTGCCTCTCCTACTTCGGTCCAACACACAGGCGAACGTCATGTCCTCCTGTACAAAGCTTCAAATGGGGCCATGCCAATGGTATAGTGGTAGCTATTATTGTAGGAAAACTCTACCAGAGGAAAGTATTGCACCCATGATCCTCCTGAGTCCAAAACACATGCTCGCAGTATATCCTCCAAATTCTGGATGGTGCGCTCTGTTTGTCCATCTATATAGGGATTGAAAGCAGTGCTAAGGCGTAACTGGGTTCCAAACGCATGCTGCAATCCTCTCCAGACTCGCGGGGTAAACCGTGCATCACTATCCGAGACTATAGACCTCATAACTCCATGCAACCTCACCACCTCATCCATGTACTTTCGTTCCAAAGCGTCCACAGTACTCGACTCCCTGATCGCCAGAAAGTGAGCCGATTTCGTCAACCTTTCCACTATCACCCAGATGGCATCGTACCCTCCTTGGACCTTGGGCAGTCCTATGACGAAATCCATTGAAATGTTATCCCACTTCCACTCAGGGACATCTAGGGGCTGTAGTAGGCCGCCTGGAACTCGGTGTTCAGCCTTCACTTGCTGACACACTAGGCACTTAGCCACAAACTCTGCCACCGCTCGCTTAACTCTGGGCCACCAAAACTGCCTCTTCATGCCCTGGTACATCTTGGAAACTTCTGGGTGTACCTCCAGGGGTGAGTTGTGGAAATCACGGAGAACCTTTCCGCGCATCGCCTCCGGGACAAAGATCCTTTTCTGGAAAAGCATCTGGTTCTGACCATCCTCTATCCATCCTTCCGGAGCATTTACCTGGTCAACTTGGTCACGCATCACTTCGCACTATAGGTCTCCCCACTGAGACTCCTCCACTTGCTGAAATAGGGATGACTGCACTGTCATCTGATATAGGCAGCCTCTGCCGATAACCATCCTCACATCCAGATGTAAGGCAACCAACTCCTCCATTTCCTTCCA
The DNA here is from genome assembly GCA_963277665.1 of Viscum album. Classification (NCBI taxonomy): domain Eukaryota; kingdom Viridiplantae; phylum Streptophyta; class Magnoliopsida; order Santalales; family Viscaceae; genus Viscum; species Viscum album. Next base: position 723,129,751 of record OY728157.1, on the reverse strand, counting down.
GGCGTCCGCTGACTCTCGGACCGCATCCTTATGTGTCCTCCTGCTCAAGGCATCAGCCACTATATTTCCCTTTCCCTCAGTATAAGATATCTCAAAGTCGTAATCCTGGAGGAACTCCACCCATCTCCGTTGTCGCAAGTTTATGTCCCACTGGGAGAAGATATAACTCAATATTTTGTGATCCGTTAAGACCACAAAGAGTTCCTCGATGAGGTAGTGCCGCCACAACTTTAGCACAAAAACGACTGCTACAAGCTCCACTTCGTGGGTGGCGCAATTACGCTCATGGGAACGCAGCTGCCTGGACCCATAAGTGATCACCCCTTGTCGCTGCATCACCACGCATCCCAGACCCTGTCCTGAAGCATCACAGAACACCTCATAAGCCACCCCTTCTTCTGGTAATCTCAGCACTGGGGCACTGACCAACTTCTCCATCAGATAGCTGAAGGCTGACCGGCACTGCTCACTCCATACGAAAGCCTTGTCCTTCTTGGTCAGAGCCGTCAACGGGGCTGCTACTCAGGAGAAGTTGGGTACGAATCTCCGTTAGTAACCCGCCAGCCCGAGGAAACTTCGGACTTCCGCCACATTCTTGGGTGCTGCACCAGAAACAACTGCCTCAACCTTTGATGGGTCGACCACTACACCCTGCTCAGACACTACGATCCCAAGGAAGTGCACTTCTCGTGTCCAGAACATTCATTTCGACAACTTACTATAGAGCTGGTGCTATCAGAGGACCTCCAAGACTGTCCTCAGGTGCTCTGCATGGTCCTCTTCTGACCTCGAATAGATCAGGATATCATCAATGAACACAACCACGAACCGATCCAAGTACTCCCAGAAGATGGAGTTCATAAGCCCCATGAACACAGCCGGGGCGTTCGTAACACAGAAGGTCATGACTACGAACTCGAAGTGTACATACCTTCACCTGAACGCTGTCTTCGGGACGTCGCTCTCCTTCAATCTCAACTGGTGGTACCCAGACCGCAGGTCGATCTTCAAGAACCATCCCGCCCCTTTCATCTAGTCGAAAAGATAATCCATCCTTGGAAGAGGGTATCGATTCTTGATTTTCACCTCATTCAGCCTCCTGTAGTCTATGCACAACCTGAGACCACCATCTTCCTTCATTGAGAAAAACACTGGAGCACCCCACGGTGATGCACTCGGGCGAACATAACCCCTCTTCTTCAGATAATCAATCTGGATCCGCAACTCCCGTAGCTCTAAAGGTGTCATCCGGTAAGGAGACATCGAGATTTGATGAGCGCCGGGCTGCAGGTCTATCTCAAACTCGATATCACGTCGAGGGGGTAGAGTCGTCACCTCCTCAGGAATGATGTCCATAAAATCATGAACGATCTCTGGCACTTCCACCATTTCAGAATCTACTAATTCCACTATCAGCTCGGTCAACAAGGAGAGGAGAGGTTCCTCTCTCCTGTTTCCCTTCAGACTGCTCAGCTCGACGGTGAAGGTAACACGCCGGTCATCCAAGTCCGAGAACACCACCCTTCTTTGAAAACAGTCAATGACGGCGCACACAAAAAATAGCCAGTTGATGCCTAGGATGACATCATATGGCTGAATCTGTAGCATAAGAAGATCCCTAACCGACTGTTGTGGCCCTAACATCAATCTACTTCCCCGATAAACAAACAACAATTCGGTCTGACCTCCGAATGGTGTGCTCAACACCAGGGGCACTGGAAGTCTCTCGGCATCTATACCCAAGGCACGAGATTGACTGGGTTCAACAAAGGAGTGAGAAGCTACCAGTAATCGAACAAAGCATAAGCAAGAGTTCTAAACAGACTGATCTTACCTAGGACAACCTCTGGACCTGCTAGAACTGCTGCCTCTGCAGCATGCAACTATCCACGCCCATCCCCCCTGCCCCTCGGCTGTCGGCCACCTCCCCGACCACGCCCTAGTTGTGGTCCCTGAGGAGCGCCCTGAGGTCGGCCTCCTCCTCCTACGTCTTCCCTCGGAGGAGCGGGAGCTCGCTATCCTTGCTGATGCTGCCTGGAAAGTTCTGGCTGGAAACTGCTACTGGGGCAGGTGGTGGGGATTTCCACCACCGCCGTACTGCACCTGGTCTGGGCACTGACTCTGGAGATGTCCAGGGCTCCCACAGACGAAGCACCACGGTCCCGGGCCCGTAGGAAAAGGGCGAGGTCTGGGGGATCGAAACTAAAACTGATGCGGCCTGCACCCTACCGTTCGGAACCTAGAGGGACCTGACACTGGAGGCCTGGTGCTGACGGCCATCCCCTTCGATGGTCCCAGCTAGATCCCCTCTCGTGACACTCCCCTTAGAGCATGCATCCTCTCCACCACTTCGGCCTTCTTCTGGACCTCCAAGTATGTCAACATGGTAAAGGGGGGTAACAACATACTGCAGGGAGGGTCGGAGTGCCTCCTCTAAACGTCTTGCCTGAGACTCCTCGTCAGGAAAGTGGTCTGGAGAAAAACGTAGGATATAACGACCCATACTTTACATACATTGTTAATACTTCAAAATTGAAGCACACTTATTACAACATATGACAAAACCACAAAGGACCGTATAGGTATAGTGTCTTTAGAAACTGGGAAACATAAACAACTGGTTCATAAATCTTCTACAGTGTCTCCCATTTATTTCATCATATCTAGGGTCCCTTTTAGCATATTCTACTTAATATACATCTTCCTAACTTGGGGAAAAGAAAACATAAAAGGGTGAGCTCAAATGCTCAGCAAGGGCAAATAAAGGAAATAAAAATCATATCATATCTTTATGAAAATCAAAACCTGCAAAAGATATCATGATATCTTAACATGGAATAAATCATAGAAGTGAAAATGAGATCCCCATAATCATAACATAAAACTTAAAACTTTGTGGCATGCACACATAATCATGGAAAATCATTTCTTGTTAGTCATGACTCATTGCCAAGACTATCTTAGTGGACAAAGTCCCTTTCTGAACCGAGTTCACTCCTCGTTTCAGTCCTGTATCACTGAACCGAAATAACCTACCGTTCCATCCATGTCTATCTCATGAGATATAAAATCATTACCCAATGCATTGGAGGGAGATATAGGTCCCACCCATCTTATAATGAATCCTTTCTTATGTGTGCCACATAATCATAAAACATACATCATCGCATAACACATGTAACAATAATGGGATTCTTGAAACATCATGACATCATAAATCAATTCATATAAGATAAAGAAATTCATAAACATAATTCCATCACAACATAGTCAAATCAATGTAAAAATATGGATAGAAACAGAACCCTTTATTATCTTAGATGGAAAATAATTTTGATAAAACACTTGAATTGAATTCTTGAGGAAAATATCCTTTCTTCTTCAAAATCAATTTCTTTTCACAAAACATCATGCAATTTTAAAAGAAAGAGATTTTATTGAAAATAGTCATGAAATATTTTAGAGGAAGATTCATGAAAATAAGGCTTTATAAAACAGTAGAAATCCGTTCGTGCCGTATAAGTTAAAAAAAACATTCTTCGTACTTTTGTCGGAAAAGTCAAAAAGTACCTCGTACGAAAAACGACAAAAGATTCCTTTCATACGTATTACTAAAAACTCACCGAAGGGTAAAAATGGATTTAAAAAATTTTAGGTGGATGGAAATAATATTACATATTGAGTAAACATGGATGTGGATGATAAAATACACCCCAGTAAATACTTACGAATAAACAATCTCGGATAAAAATGAGATTGTGATATTTCCCTTACCTTAGGTCTGATTTGCTTTGTTCGTGTCCGAAGCTCCTGTATAATGGTTGAAATAATGTTATTGACTTATTCCAGAATCATACATATTGATATGATATCATATATGGTCATATTATTAGCTTCTTGTTAGTAATATTTCATTGTTACTTGTTACTCGGGTCTTTATAACTTTTTGTTCTTATGCGTGTTTTGTTGAATAAATTATTATTCTTATCTTTAGGTTATAGATAATTCATTTCCAGAATGGTATTAGTGTAGTATATACCATATTCATTCATTCAATTCATTTATATAATCATTATGAAATGAAGATCATGTAGAACGAGTCGCATCACATCGTGGAGACGGTATTCCATACGTACGCACGAGTGATGATATCGTTCCTATGATCGTGGAATTGTATTGGAGTATATATATATATTATTTCAGTATCAATATTACTTAATAATAATCATATATAGTTACTCATTACACCATTATACCCATCCTTGTAAGGTGATGGTGGAAAATAGATTACACCACGGCGTGGAGACGGTATTCCGTACGTACGCACGCGCGGTGATTTCATTTTTCCGTAGGATGGATAGAAGGTGAATTAGGGTTGTTTCATATTTATAATAACATATCAGTATGTAAGTAATACTGATGTTATTACTTTATCATGAAACAACTAAAGAAGAAGATGTTGAAGAAGAAAGAAATTGAAAAGGTCGGTAATGGATATTACCTCTTCTTTGGAACACCTCTTTGAATCCTCCACATAAGGAACTAAGATTGGTCTTGGGAGAAGACCAGGACCTCTAGGATTATTCTAGGGAAGTGGAGAGGAGAAAATGGCAGGGTTTGGCCGAGCTTGAGTTCTCAAATTGGTGTGAAGAGGAGGGGGAGGAGGTGCCCTTTTATAAGGGAGGAGAGGGGCACCTTAGGAATATCTCAAAATATTATTTTATATTAAAGTCAAAATCGGTTTATAATGGTTCCAAAGGGTCTTATTTCGAAGCTAAAGTGGGGATGGGTCGAAATCCTATCAACCAATAGGATTTAAACAAGTTTAGGGTATTATTTTAACCTTATCAATTAGATTTAACTCTAAGTTAATTAATTTAACTTTTACCGTGTCTTTTTGTTTTCTTTCATTATATGGTTAATACACTTACTATAACATGCCAAACGAACCCCAAATTGTTTATTATTAATATATATATCCTTATCTAAGTTATTTGGACGAACCTTATATTTTTAGGAATAAATAACAATTAATAATATAATATTTGATTTAAAAACTATTTTGTGTCAATTTTGACACTATTTGATATATGATTTTTTTGAAAGTCATAACAGAATTATATGTTCGAACCAAGTTGATTAAATCAACACTAATATATAATAGTAACCTAGAAAATTAGTGTAATTCCTAAAAAGTCTTAAATTACATTTATTTTGGTATTTATATTATCAATTTTGTCAATATTTCATTAATAAGATAATTACTGCATCATCTTTGCGTCATAAATAAATTAAATTATTTGATGTCTAAAAATTACAAATAAAATACCATCATGTAGTAAATCTTTTTAGATTTCTAATGAATATTTACAATCTAATTTATCTTATGTATAACCCCATGTTAAAAATGATTTACTTATTAAACTTTGATTTTAACTATTTTAACCCTTCTTTAAATAAATTAATAATAAATGTCCTAATCTAATCCAAGTGGGCCTAAATGGTCATACTTTATTCCTAAGTTTGTTTTTGGTCGAATTAAACTTGTCCAATAGAATTAGGACATGTGTTAGGGTAATAGTAATATCATATTTACCCTTAGTTACCCTATTTACTATTAACCGCGGTAAAAATCGTAAAAAGTTACTATTCACCAAAAAATTATTTTTATCTCATTGAACCACATTTTACTTACTGATATCAACCGTGTCTGTCGGATTTTCAAAATTCCATTCACAGAAGCGGTAAAATTATGTTTTATGCAAAATTCAGTTTTTAACCTACCACTTAGTGGTTTCACTATTCATCAAAAATTGAAAGTTTTCAGAAAAATACCAAAATTTCACCCTAGGCTAATTTCGATATTCTGAGTCCAAAAATGAAGTCCATTTTGAAAAATAAAATTTATAAAATTTCAAAAAGTGGTTATTACTATTCATAACGGCTAGTTTTAATAGCATATTGTTGTTTAGTGAAACTCGGTATTGCGTACGACGCAAGCTATCGAGGAAGGTCGCGATTGCGTGTAAAGCAAGCCAAGCAAGTGTTGTGTAGAAAAAGATTCCTTTGATGATTTATATAACATAAAAGTCCCGGGTGTTACATAGGAGGTCATTGAACGTGATCCCTAGCTCCTTCACGGACATACTCCCATATTGGAGGGAGAGTAGTTCCTGCCTCTTTTCTGCCTTCATCGTCAAGGAGAGGAATTCCGCCTGGAACTCCCTCTCGAAATTCACCCAAGACACCTCAGACTCTCTCCTCTCCCCCAGGTAAAGAATCCACCACTGACGTGCCGCTCCACGCATCTGGATGATGGCTAGAGGAACCCAGTACTCGGTCGGGGCCCGAATCAGTCCGAAGGCTATAACTAGCTCCTCTAGCCAGCCTTTCGTCTTCATATCGGAGGTGCTTCCCTCATACTTCTCGAGGGACTATCGCTGGAAGGCTCGAAGAGTCTTCTGCCACTGGTCGTCCTCTTCCTCTCTATCATCTCTCTACCGATCGTCCAAAGTAGTCTTCGGGGCCTCGATCGCCTGTACCACACGTGTTCGCCTTCCAGGTGCCATAGCTGCAAGGTAAACAATGAATGCCTAAGCCCAAGTAGTGCAGAATATCGTTCTTAAAACTTCTTAAAATTTAATTTATTCTTAATTCCCAAGACATCCCAGAAACCCAGGAACACAAGTCATTAAGATGCATGTACCTTTCCTGGGGTCTTTACCCTGCAATCAGTGTGGCCTCACATGGTCGTTCGGTAGGTCCAGAGTCCTTGCATCAGATCACGGGGGTCCCTAAAATCCCGTGTCCTAGCCGGTCTTCCCTGGCCTAATTCACGCTCCAAGGTCACCCAACACTGTTTCCTTACCATCATATGAAATCCTCACTGTTCCTAACTATAGACACCATCCTATCTCTCAACCATCACCTCTGATACCATTCTGTCACGACCCACCTTCACCAAAAGGAGGGAAGGGTCAGCAGATTACCAAGCCCTTCCTTCTTTTTTTTGAAGGAGAGATAATGACCCCCCGAGACCCGCCTTCAATAGGTCCCAGAGTGGCGACTAGCACAAAGGGTATAGAAATTTCTCCCAAATGGATGGCATTACCCCTTTTTGTTTTATAAGATCAAGAGATGAGATGATGAAACTCAATAACACCAATGTAAAAGAAAAGTAAAGCAAAAAAAACCATTCCCACATGCATGTTCTAAAAGTAAAGCCACAAAGTACAAAAGGTGACTACAAGGTAAGTACCAATGAAGAAAAACAGAAACAACAACTGCCCCAAAGGTCCGAGCTAGTACGGTCCTACTCGATCCCCGAAGTCTTCCTGGAAACCAAAAAGTAGTTTTATATACATTGGGTGAGCATACAAGTACACTCAGTAGGGAATTTCTTCTTCGCCTATCTCTTTTTTGTATCATGCAGGGTGGGCGTGCTTTTGTTTCTGTAGAACTGTTTGGACCGAACTTAATGAAGATAATGAACGAATTCTATAAAGAATGAGGGGGGGGGGCTGTGTTTGTTGATGCTGTCTTATATTTTGATGTTGATTCTTCTATGACCATCTTGTTGAGTTGTGCTGGCTTATGCCTCCTAAAAATCGAGGTTGTTGGTGGTCTTTGTTTGTGCACTAATGAACCCTGCTGATGTTTTAAATGGCTTGTTTGTGGTTGTATACTCCTGTTGTGAAAAGTGAATTGGTTAATCACGTATATCCGGCTGAATAAATTGATAGCACCAGGATCAACCATTATGTGATAAATCCTGGTTAGAATACATGGAATTTGAAATCATGTATCGTGTTAAGTCATTTAAATATGAAAATCCTTGACTTGTGTTGGAGGTGGTAGTTGGTTGTTTTCCTTTTGTGCCGATTGCTGGAGATGTGGGGGGGGGGGGATGGGATCCCCTATTCTTTTATACCCTCAGTGGTTGTGTGAAATTGGGGGATGAGATCCCCTATGGATTCGGTGGTTGTGAGTTTTAAGACTGGGTGGATACTTGTTTATATCACGAGTTAGGGTGGAATCCTCTATTGTTGAGAACCGGGTGTGGGGATTTTGGTTGATGTTTGACTGTTTACTTTCCTGGACTTATGCCTATGCCAACTAGTTTCCCAGCAGTGCTTAAACATAAACATTACTACTGAACATGAAATAAGAAAGGGGACAAATGGGTTGTTAGCATGAGTCGTGACTCGGACATGAGTGCTGTTGTGATCTGTAGGCTGTCTGAAGAAAAACCTAGCTTGGTTGAGTGTTTGTTACCTATATATCTATACTTGTAGCTTTGTGTTTTTTATTCGCGCCCCACCCAAGTTGAGAACTTAGTGCCGAACACCCCCATTTAATGGGGGAGGGTGTTTTTACCAACACTATTCATAGTGGCTGGTTATTAGCTCCTTTTCTACTCCCTTTCCCGGATAGCCCAAGTATCTTCGGGCAGGCTGTGATGGCCTAAGGTCCATTATTTTCCCCAGAACCTTTGGGCGGGGTAGTGTGGTGGTTGGCCAGGTGTGTGTGGCAGGTGGTTTCCCAAGTGTCTTCTGGATGAGGCCTAGGTGTCTTCAGGTGTGGCAGTGGATTTTCTCTAGCCCTGGTGTCTCCGGGCATGGTGGTGGTTGTTCTGGCCTAGGTGTCTGCAGGCATGGTTACATGTGATAGTTGTGGCCTAGGTGTGTGCGGGCAGGGTTCAGCAGTGGTACTGCGTGCGGTTGTGGCCCAGGTGTGTGCGGGCGGGATTTCAGCAGTGGGACTCCGTGCGGTTGTGGCCTAGGTGTGTGCGGGTGGGATTTTAGCAGTGGGACTACGTGTGGTTGTGGCCCAGGTGTGTGCGGGCGGCTGTGGCAGTGGGACTGTAGTGAGAATGGCGGGATTGGTCCGATGAGTAGGATGTCTCAATAACCCGTGGGAAAGTGTCACGGGGTACGCAAACATCGATGTGCTCTTAATATATATATTACTTGACTTGCATTATTTGGGGAGTGTGCCTTGGTGAGGCCTTGGGTGGATAGTTTACCTTGATAGGTGTTTGTTTTACTCCTTTTCTCACGGGACTTTAGTACGTTCCCCCACTTGTGCACGAGAATCTTTGGATTTACCTACTGAGTGTACTTGTATGCTCACCCTACGTATATAAAATTGTTTTCATGTTTCCAAGAGGACTTCGAGGATCGAGCAGGACCGTACTAGCTCGGACCGTTGGGGCAGTTTTAGTTACTGTTTTTCTTCTTTGGTACTTACCTTGTAGTCACCTTTTGTACTTTGTGGCTTTACTTTTAGAACATGCATGTGGGAATGGTTTATTTTTTTTGGCTTTAATTTTCTTTTACCATGGTGTTGTTGAGTTTCATAATCTCATCTCTCGATCTTATAAAACAAAAAGGGTTAATGCCTTCCATTTGTGAGAAATTTATATACCCTTGGTGCTGGTCGCCACTCAGGGGCCTATTGAAGGCGGGTCTCGGGGGTCATTATCTCTCCTTCAACAAAAAGATAGAAGGGCTTGGCAATATGCTGACCCTTCCCTCCTTTTGGTGAAGGTGGGTCGTGACAGATAAAGTGCTCCTATATCGACACTAATATTTTAGATCTGATAAAACCATAGTCACATTGTATAAAATGGGGTGCACAATTCCCTCTATTTATCACACCCTCATGCTCTCGCGGTACAGTACCCCTTCGACAACTCCCCACCCCCGATCTTATCCTCACCGGGACTCCACCACAAGCCCTACTCTACCATGAACCCTACTCTTTTATGCTCCACCTTGAACCCCTTCCGCGGATCCTCCTCCTCACTAGACCGTAATCCCTGCCGTTAACCCTAATTCAAGGGTTTCAGATTCCTTTCAGCGTGGTTTGATTCTCAGCTTCCCATCTGTGAACTTTGGTGATTTCTCTGCTCATCCTAATCTCTTTCCTTTAGTTATTATTATAATATTCTTAATGGTGGTTTAGTTTGGTTTGGGCTATATTTTGTGTTTGGGATACGTTTTGATGATTTTTTGGTTTAGTATATTGATTAATGGTTTCTCATGGTGTCATTGTGGTTGTAGGACATTTCTTCATCACCTTGCGGTGTGTACTGAGTTGGAAAGCTTCATTGAGGTATGTAATCCATCATTTCTCTTTATTATGTATCATGTAGGAGGGGTTTCTTTCCATGTTAATCTATAAATTATGGTTGTAATGGATTAATAAAAGACAAAGAATTTTCAAAATGATATTAAAGGGTAAAGGGGTTTTACTTTCATGTTTTTACATCCTTATTATTATTTATAATTTTATGATTTCACAAGATAGATGCTCCACTAAAAATTATAGCAATTTGGCACTTTCTTTGCACTCAATGATATACTATTTGATTACTTCTTTTTTTTGCGATTATTGTGATATCACCCTAATATAGAAATTAGTTAACCAATTACATTTGGATAATAAAATTGTTTCCCTTGGATTATGGTTAGTTTGATAAAGCCCTTAAAAAATAATGTGGAATGTGATTAAAGACCCTTTAGAAATCTGTAAAATGATATTGATTTGTTGTGAAGTGTTTCCATGCTTGTAGGGTGGAAATGTGTGGTTTGGAAATATAAGGATGATGGTTTTGGGATGTGATTTTGGGGTAGCATGGAGGGTTGTTGGTGTGCTTTTTGTGTAGTGAGGTGGTTTCTTTGGCTGTTCTTTTTGAGGTGGTGAGGTGATGGATTCCTTGTGCAAAATTATTGGGTAGTGATGGAATTAATAACTTTTTAACAAGGATTTAAATGGAAAGGGTTGGTTTGGATAATGGGATAAAATCAACTAATAATTAATTAAATGGTGGGTTTTGTGGTTAAATGTTGTTGAGGCTAAATAATGAAATTAATTGGTTAGGTATTGTATTTTTTTGGTAATTTGAAATGAGGATTGTGGATTATTATGTAGTGTTATGCATTTAGTGGTAGAAACAATAGTAGCAATGTTGTTAGTTGGTTAGCGTTTGGTTGTAAACCCATAGGTTGGGCTTGTGTGTGTTGCTATATGTATATACTTGTATATTATTCATGATTTATGAATTCACACAACCCACATCAATCACTATGTTTTCAAACCCAAATAGTCACATGACCGATGTTTTTCTTAACATATTGTGAGGAGGATAGATGATTGGGTACCTGCTATTCCCCGTTCTCTCTTCCAGGAGAGGTAGGTATTTCACAGGCTGTGATTGCTGAAGGTTTGTTAGGTCATTAGATGGTGGTTGTGGAAGCCTATTTTTTTGGGGGGATACGTGACCATGATTTTGGTGTGGTGGCCCATGTGTTTTTCGGTGAGATGTCACCATGCTTGTAGGGTAGTGACCCAAGTGTTTTTGGGAAAGGTGTGATATGATCATCCATATAGGGAGTCTATATGTGGGGTCCATGTATGTTAGGAGGAATTAAAAAAGTGGATGTCATATATGTCCACAATGCCCTACTTCTTTGGTTATGATAGTGATTATGATTTGATAGCCCTGGTGTCTACGTGTGAGATGTGATGTTACCGTGCTTGTGGGTAGATGTGGTATATGAAAGAGATGAGAGCACAAGTTTGTTTGATGTTTGGGTGTGAGAGTGTCATACTAGCAGGGAAGTTGTGTGAGGTACCCTTTATTTATATTCTTCTATTCATATTATATTTCTTGTCATGCAATATTTTTTGAATGTGACTAGGTGAGTCTTGGGGAGGATAGTTGATCTATTTAGGTGTTGTTGGTTCTTTTATTTTTCATGCCTATGTGTTTTAAATGAATTTTAATGAAGTAAATTGTTATGTTTTGTGTGTTTTGTAATTTAAAACTTTTTATAAACGGTAGAATGGGTTGTTTTAAAGGTGTTAATTATGATTTCAATGGCACAAGAGGTGTGAATGGGTTGGGGTGTAGGTTTTAAAAAAGAAACATAATTATTTAGCATTTTTTTCTTGTTGAGAATTTTTAAATATGAGTTGTATGTTTCTCAAAATATGAAAGATATGTTTTGAAATTATTCTTGGTTTACGTTTGATTTTGGAAAGGCTGATCGATCCATGAAGATGGTTAATTAACTGTATTCTCTTCATCAGATTCATAAAAATAATTTTTTTCAAATGTTTATGTAATGGAATATGTATTGGAATTGGGTTTAAGTGTGAGTTAAAATATAAAATGCTTTGTTTTATGGAAAATAGAGATTTCCTTGAAATTCTAGGCATTGATTTGTGGAGTAGGGTTCATGGTGCTTTATTTGGATTGTTTCATATTTCAATGAGAAAGGAAAATTATTTAAATGATGTCTTGGAAATGTTTTTATTGGAAATGGTTATGCTCTATTAGTATTTATTTTTAAAATGAAATAGTTCTCTTATACTATATTTTCTTGTCTTGTTTTGTGTATTTTAATATAAAATAATAATATCTGAGATTCAAATAGGATGGAGATGAATAAAAATCAGCTGGATGCTAATCATTTGACAACAGTGTATGAGAATGGTGTCAATGAGTTCATCATGTTTTCAAAAGATCACAAAAAGGATCTTTCTCAAATACCTTTTCCATATTTACGTTGTTGTTATTCTAGATTAATTACTTCAAAGGAGTTGGATGAACATTTGATATTTCACGAAATTGATCCGAGTTATAAATGATTGAATAAACATAGAGAAAAACAGAATTTAGATATAGGCTGGGATAAAACTCTATTTTAAGGATCATGAGATATAATTATAAATATGGATAATGAAGAATACTGTAAGGAGGATGTGATTATAGATTTCAATAACAATGATGATCGTATTGAGGAAATGACAAGGACGGTTGAATATGGACTCAGTGATGGGGAAAAATCATTTGAAATTTTAATGAGTAGGGAAATGATGCCATTCTTTGCTGGTTTCACTAAATATACAGAATTGTCAGTTGTACTGAAGTTGTATAAATTGAAAGTAGGAAATAGATGGAGTGATGTCAGTTTTACAGAACTACTTGCTCTTTCGAATGACATGCTCCTAGAAGATAATGAGCTCTCATGATGGACATATGAAGCTAAAAAAATGTTACGCTCGATGGATGTGATTTCTAAAACAATACATGCCTACCCGAAAGACTATATATCGTTTCTCATGGAGAAAACAATTACATATTGAATGCCCAAAGTGTGGTACTTCGCGATAAATGAAATATTAATCATGTTCTATGAATGTTTTATGGTACTTCCTAATCATTCCAAGTATTAGGTATCCATATAGAAGTGAAGAAACTACAAGACAATTGTCGTGGAATTTAGATAAATTAAACAAAGAATGAAAATTATGTCACCTAGCTGACTATATTCAACATAAGAGAATTGATCAAGAGTATCCTGAATGTGTACATGACCTGAGAAACCTTCGTCTTGTGTTATCTATAGATAGAGTGAATCAATTTGGGTTTCAAACGAGCACTCACAATACATGGCCAGTAATGTTGGTAAATTATAACAGTCCACCCTAGTTATGCATGAAACCAAAATTCATAATATTATCTATGCTTATATCAGAACCAAAACAACCAGGTAATGTTATTTATGTTTATTTGGATCCTTTGATCGAGGATTTGAAGTTATTGTGGGATTCAGGTGTTATGTTGTATGATGCTTATAAAATTGAATACACCACATTGAGAGCGATGTTGTATCGAATGGTAAATTATTCCCCTGCTAATGGAAATTAGTTAGGATATAACATTAAAATAACTCAAGGGTGTCCCATTTTTGAATAAGATACAAAATCAATTAAGTTGAAACATTCATTGAAATATGTGTTTCTAGGAAATCGTAGATTTTTACATCATCGGCATATGTATCGATCTTGGAAGACATCATTCAATAAATGTTCAGAACAACATACAACAATGTATCTACTAACAAGTGATCAACTATTGGATGAAGTAAAATATGTGACCACTGTTTTTGGAAAACCATTTCCAAAAACAATTCGAAACTTGGTTGAAAAAAAGATCAGTGTTTTTTGAATTAGCATACTAGAAATTTCGGTACGTCAGACATTTTCTTGATATGATCAACGTGGAAAAACATGTATGTGACTGTGTTATCAGAATGTTTCTAAATGACCTTTGAAAAACAAATGATGGAATTAAGGCTTGGTTGGACATGGATGAAATGGAAATATGAGAAGAGTTTGCTCACATGGAGGGTGAAAATCGAATGTTTCTTCCTCCAACTGCTTACACTCTTCCGAGGGAGGAGATATATTAGTTTTGAAACTTATTCATTGATGTAAAAGTTCCAGAGGGGTATTCATAAAATATCTAGAACATTGTTTCAATGAATGATTTGATGTTAAAATGTTTTAAATCACATGACTGCCTTGTTTTGATGAAAATTTTAATTCCAACAGATTTACGTTGTATTTTTCCCAAGAATGTTCATCAAACGTTAACTAAACATCGTTTCTTTTTCAAAGCTATATGCATCATTGTTTTAGACCCGAAAAAATTGCATGTTATGGAAAGATAAATTCTCATCATATTATGTGAATTAGAAATGTTCTTCCCACTATCACTCTTTGATATGTTGGTTCATTTGATGGTTCACATGGTGATAGAGATTCGACTTTGTGGTCCTGTGCAATATAGATGGATATACCTTGATGAACATTATATGATGATTTTGAAAGGGTATTTAAAAAATTGATGTTGACCAGAGGGTTGTATTGTTGAGTGATATATTGTTGAGGAAGCCATCAAAATCTATAATGAATACCTATCTGATGTGGAAATCATTGGTCTCACGAAATCTCGTCACACTGGACGCAATGAGGGTGATTGAATTTCTGGAAGAGATGTTATGACAATTTATATTACAGATTGAGGGCCGACCCACATTTTTGTTTTTTCATAATAGTTGGGAGGTTTCTCAAAATATTAAAACCCCCAACGAAACTATTAGGTAGTTGAATCAATAAAGGGATGACAAATTAATATCAAATACACATAATCACCAGTTTATAGGATGGTTTCATGACCATATTTTTAAAGAGTTAAATGAAAATCTTAATACTGTTTCAGAACGACTTCGGTGGCTAGCCACCAGACCATGTGTGTATGCATTATCTTTCAATGGTTATTTAATTAATAGTTATACATTATATACATATGAACACGATGAATATTGTACGATGAATAATAGTGGAGTTACACTTGTGGATGAAGCAATGCATGTTTCTGGTAGTAAGGACTGAAATCCAATTTATGTGAATATGTCATACATTGGAATTATCAAACAAATATGGTAGTTTGATTATGGGACATACCACTTACTTATTTTTCAATGCAAATGGGTGGATAAAAATAGTGGGATTAAAATAGATGAATTGGGATTTGTGAAAGTTGATTTTAGTAAAGAAGTTTACATAGATGAATAGTTTATAATGGCATCACAAACAGTACAATTATTTTATGTTCTAGATACTGCAAAGAAAAAGTGGTCAATTATTGTGTTATTTTCCAAAACTACTGAAGGGTCTGATGAAAATTTCATTGAGAATGATCCTTTCTATGGTACATCATAATCATTTCATAGGAACCCAAATGTAGATGACAGTATCTATGTTAGAGGATACCTCAATGAAGGGATTTGGATAATTGATAGGGGTTTCAAATACCTTCATCATTTGAAAAAAATAAAGAGAGGTCAATAAATATGTTATATTTACTTTTTAATAAAGATATTGTTATATCATGTTATTATCTCATCATTTATGAATTTATGAAATCTAAATTAACTATTCTACCATTTTTTTAGATAATGAATTATGCATGTTATGGTGCTCCTAATCTCGACATTGAACAAGTCTCTCATGCTGCTACTGCAGCTGCTACTCATAGTGCAGAGAAACAACAAGTTTTTGAAACTATTGATGATTCCTACTATTGAGGTCTAACAACCATAAACACATTTCGTCGCAACCATTTATGATGAACATATTGATGATGTTGATATCGATGAATGGTCAGGGATGAAGGACCAACATAGAAAAAAACACAGGAGCATCGTAGTTTGACGGTGTTAGCCCATGTTATTAAGGCGATAATCGAAGGCATCAAATTTGATGTCGGATGGAATGCAAGGGAAAACATGTGAATCCCGAAAAGGCTATGATTATTAGTTAAATTGCAATTGTCACTAAAAAACACGTACTGATTGACTTTGATTCATGGCACCATTTATGTCCGGGATAAAGGTTTTTATCTTGGAAGAAATTATGGTAACATTATGATAATATTTAATTAATTTACTAGAAAATAAAATAATGAAACAGTGTCTTACTCTTCTCAATCCATTGTAGAGTACATTTATAGTAGATGATTCACACAAGAATTATGTACCAAGGATTTCAGGAAGGATTCATCAAGGATTTATCACTATTATAACAAAATGTCACTAGAATGATTCCAAAGGTAAAATAAACAAGCACCCACACCTTTTCTATGCTTTCCTGATATCCCCTACAGTATGAGATGCATTTATTGGCCTCCATAGGGGTGACAAGTTTCAGGTACATTGTGGATGAAAATACATTGTCTGAGGATTCATGTATTCCTCACTTTTTCAATAATTCATTTATGAAATAGAAACTCAGTACTGAAAATAAGGAACGTGCATCAAAACCAACATACCCCTATCATAAAGCAAGGATGGGGTACACTTCAATAGAAATGAAAATGGTAAATAATTTAAATTTACTGTATTATTGTTTTTCGGAATGAAAAAATATATAGATATCTTTCTATATTTTTATATAGATTGATGAGACTAAAGACAAAGACACTTCCATCCCACGTCATGTGCTATGGATGAAGGCACCTTTGAATAAAGAAGGGAATCTAGTAGATGAAAACACAGAAAAAGTGTGAGAAATATGTGTATGTATGACATGATAAAATGTTTGGTTTTAAATTTCTATTACCTAATAATATTTAATTATATTCCTATATCCACCAGTCATAGGAATCAGATAATTTTGTAGTGGATGCATACCTATTATCGACAACATTTAAGTGGCCGGAACAATGCGGTCTTGTCCGAGGTGCGAGGTTTGGGGATACACCTCGAGTATATTTTGAGAAAAAAAAACAAACGGATGATAGAAATGAAGAAATGAAACAAATGAGTGAAAGAGTAGCAACTCTTGAAAAATTATTTCAATGGAAGGGAGAGTTTCTAGAAACTTTTATTGGTGGGATGGAAGAAGAAGACATGAATCAGAAACAACCAGCATGTGAAGATCCCGCCCCACCCATCCACTAGCTTTAAGGTGAGCCATTCCCCTCAAAGAGTCGACTTAGCCATGGTAATCAATATTCTTATAATTGTTCCCATGAAATGTGAATCAGAAAAACAATGATACTTTCCCTGTACTAATCTTCTATAGGTGGATAATGACTGGGATTTATATCTGTCAACAACCACCTATCACCTTGTAGTGAGGGCTGCGATGTTCAACATCCCAGAGGACAAGCTGCATAATAGACCACTTCCAACAGATCATCTGAAATAGAAAATTACTTTAGATCATTATCCAAATGTTGAGCTACGTAATTCACTTGATAAATATGATATTCATATAGTTGATAAGGCTATTGGAACATTCATTGCATGACCATCACAACATGTAAGAATACTTGTGGACAATGAGGTATTTATTTTCATTTTTTTCAAGGTAAAACATAATAAATTAATCAAAAAAGGTATGAAACAATGAATTATATTATAGAGATAGAAAGGGAAGGGGTTCATAATAAACATGGGCCAAAAATTATCTAAAAAATATATCAACCGATCCAAAAGATATTCAAAAATCACAATAACACCGCATGTTCTCTATCCACATTTACTAGAATTGAAGGCTCATGTGGGTACGAAGCTAAAAAGTGGTAGTAGTCATATAGTTGTTTTTTAATTAATATATATAGGCAGGAAATTCAAGATTTCGTTGCGGAAAAAAAATGTAAATTAAATCCTTGAATATAGTATTCTCGGCGTCATAGTTGTAAACTTATATATAAGGTATGTTTTTCAGAATTAATTTTCTAAAAGCTGATATAATGTGCTAATTATGACTAAATGCATTTTATATTATTGGAAGGCGTATATATGAAAAACAGGTGAAGGAATTTCTCTATGATCCAGAATTTGTGCTCGTTGTTCCTAATACCACATCAACACATCTAATGAAATTATAGCAAAAAAAGGGATGAATTAGGGAAAGGCTTGCTAAAAACAATTAGAAGCAAGATTACGAATGGAAGTCCCTTCCTAATACCAACTATGCATGGGTAAAACTCTACCATTAAATCATATCAATTATATTCTCACATATTTCATTACTTATTACTTTTTGGGGTTTTAGGCAACATTGGCGGCAAAATATGTTGATCTTGGATATGCCAAAGATTTATTTTCTGGATTTAATGCATGTATATCAAACCAACCAACCACACATGATAGAGTTTGTGAATTTGTAAGATAGTAAATCCTACATTTTAGGTGTAAACATCAAGTTATATAATTTATATTTTCTTTTACTGAGGATTCTATTATAATAAGGTGGTGTATCAATATCATCTAAAAAAGGAATGAGGACATGGGATAAGCATAAAGAGGCAATAAAGTACTATGTCTGGACATATATCAATGTATATATAATAAAATTTTTATATCCAAACACATATCAAAACATGTTACTTATTATCCAAATTATCAATGTTTTTGTAATGTAAAAAATAAACAAATGATAAATATTGTGGTTATTATGTTGTAAATTTATGAGAGAGATCGTTTTTCATCAACAAACTAGCATCCCTAAAAAGATATTATCAAAAACAACTACTATTTCATTTAATTTTTTTATTAATTAATTATTTATATATTTTTCATTACTACTATGACTATAGAAAAGCCTCATATTAAAAAATGATATAGATTTGTTCTGAAATGAGTGGGCCGCATACCTGATGGATGATTGTACATAAATAGCATGAAGATATTACTTGGGGACGTGTACAATTGCATTACATTTTGTAGAGGGGTTTACTGAGATCAAAAGATAAAACATAGTTGCATGTAAATGTTCATGAGAAAACTATAATTATTTTTAAATAAAACATTCTTTCTCAAATGTGTCATTTTACCATTTTAACAGATAAAATGCACCAGCAACATGCACGAATGTTGAACCACTTCTCTTTGGGATTTCGATAAGAAATACTAGTAAAATCTCAAAAATACCTTCATATCACGCATTCCCACTCACAATAAAATAAAATATGAGTAAAAATATCCTCTCTATATAGATTGTAGTATGAGCGTCAAGATTCCAAATGGATTCACCTGCATTGAACATTTTCATTTATAGAAATTGTATGTTTTCTGATTATCCATAATAAGAAAATGAACATTTATGGAACCTCTATCCTCCACC
This sequence comes from Viscum album, assembly GCA_963277665.1. Taxonomy (NCBI): domain Eukaryota; kingdom Viridiplantae; phylum Streptophyta; class Magnoliopsida; order Santalales; family Viscaceae; genus Viscum; species Viscum album. Next base: position 723,110,260 of record OY728157.1, on the reverse strand, counting down.
GGGACTCCTCCTACACATCCATGTTTTAAATTTATCACAATGATGCATGGGCCATTTATTACATGTTTGAGTATTCCCCACCTCCATAAGTGTCACGGTGTGACTGGTATCACTCAATGTGTCTCTTTTTTGATTAAAATGGACAAAATTTTAAATGAAAACAACAACTGACATACAGAAAACCAACCAAACACATTTGGATTGTATTGATACTTTAGAAAAAAATACATGGGCCATGTGTGATGTTTACGCGTCAACCCCACCTCAATCTGAGGCACGATGTGACTAGTATCACTCAATGTGTCTCTTTTTTTAAATAGAAAAATTTTTAAGTGAAAACAACAAATGGATATAGAAAACCAAAAAAAACATTTGGATTGTGTTGATACATTAGAAGAATAATCCATGGGCCATATTTTACATGCACGAGTCAACCCTACCTGAATCTGAGGAATGATGTGGCCTGTATAACTCAAAGTTTCTCTCTTTTGTTTAAACTGGATAGAATTTTGAGTGAAAACAACAAATGACATACAGATAACTTAACAAACACATTAATATTGTGTTTATAGTTTATGAAAAATATCCATGAGTCATGTGTGATGTTTATGAGTCAACTCTGCCTCAATCTGTGGCACATTGTGACCGGTATCACTCAAAGTGTCTCTCTTTTGTTTAAAATGGACAGAATTTTAAGTGAAACAAAAAACTGATGTACGGAAAACTGAAAAAATTCATTTTTATTACATTGATTCCTTTTTAGAACAATACATGGCACATTTATGACATGTAAGAGTCAACTATGCCTCAATTTGAGGAACAATTTTACTGGTATCACTCAAATTGTCTCTCTTTTGTTTAAAATAGACAGAATTTTAAGTTAAATCAAAAAAATAACATATGAATAAAATGACCAAACACATTAGGATTATGTTGATATATTATTATAACGATCCATGGGTCATTTTTAATGAGTAAAAGTTAACCCCTATTCCATCTTAGTCACAATGTGACCAGTATCACTCAAAGTGTCTCTCTTTTGTTTAAAATGGGCCGAATTTTAAGTGAGAGCAATAACTAAAATACAGAATACTGATCAAATGGATTAGGATTGTGTTGATACTTTAGGAAAACGATCCATGGTTCATTTTTTATGTGTACGAGTCAACCCCACCTCAATCTGAGTCATGGTGTGACCAATATCAGTCAAAGTATCTCTCTTTTCATTAAAATGGACAAAATTGTAAGGGAAAACAAAAACTAACATAAGATAAACCATCCAAACACATTATAATTGTGTTTATAATTTAAGAGAACGATCCATGGGTCATTAGTGAGGTGTAAGAGTTAACCCCTCCTCAATTGGAGGAACGGTGTGACCGTTATCGCTCAAAGTGTCTCTCTTTTGTTTAAAAAGGACTGAATTTTATGTGAAAACAACAATAAACATATGAAAATCTGAACCAGAAAATTCAGATTATTTTGATAAAACATGAAAAAGATCCTTGGGTCATGTGAGACATGTATGTGTCAACACTACAAAAATATGAGGCATGGTGTGGCCGGTATCACTAAAAGTGTCTCTCTTTTGATCAAAATCGGCAAACTTTTAATTGAAAACTACAAATGACATATAGAAAACTGACCAAAAGCATTTTTATTGTGTTGATAAATTATGATAACGATCCATCGGTCATTGTTGAAAAGTATGAGTCAATCCTACCTCAATCCTAGCATGGTGTGACATGTATCACTCCAAGTGTCTCTCTTTTGTTTAAAATAGACACAATTTTAAGAGAAAACAACAACTGACATATGGAAAACTGATCAAATGCATTTGGATTGTGTTGATACATTAATAAAATGATCCATGAGACATTTTTGATATGAATGATTCAACCTCACCTCAATCAGAGGCACGGTGTGACCGGTATCACTCAAAGTGTCTCTCTTTTGTTCAAAATGGAGAGAATTTTAAGTGAAAACAAAAAATGACATATAGAAAACCAACCAAACACATTAAAATTGTGTTTAAACATTAAAAATGATCCATGGGTCATTTTTGATGTTTAAGAGTCAACCCTATCACAATATGAGGCATGGTGTTTCCCGAATCACTCAAAGTGTCTCTCTTTTGAATAAAATGGATAGACTTTTAAGTGAAAATAACAACTAACATACAGAAAACTACCAAAAAACATTCATATTGTGTTGATAATTTAGGATAAAAATAAATGGGTCACTTGTGACATGTACGATTCAACACTGTCTCAATCTCTGGCATGGTGGGATCAGTATCAGCCATTGTGTCTCTCTTTTGTTTAAAATGGACAAAATTTTAAGTGAAAACAAAAACTGACATACAGAAAACTGACCCAATGAAATAATATTATGTTGATACTTTATTAAAATTATAAATGAGTCATTTTTGATATGTACTAGTCAATCCTACCGAAATATAAGGCACAGTGTGGTTGGTATAATTTAAAGTGTCTCTCTTTTGTTTAAAATGGACAGAATTTTAAGTGAAAAAAAGAACTGACATATGAACAACTGACCAAAAGCATTCAGATTATGTTGATACATTATAAGAACAATAACTTGGTATTTTTTGACATTTATGTATCATCATATCATCAATATAAGGCACTTTTCAAATGGCATCACTCAAAGTGTCTCTCTTTTTTTAAAATAGACATAATTTTATGTGAAAACAACAATTGACATACTGAAAACCCACCAAATGCATTATTATTGTGTTGATACATTAGTAGAACGATCCATGGGTCATTTTGGATGTTTATGAGTCAAACCCATCTCAATCCGAGGCATGGTGTGACTGGTATCACTCAAAGTGTCTCTCTGTTTTTTAAATGCACAAAATTTTAAGTGAAAGCAAAAACTGACATACGAAAATCCGACAAGAAACATTAGGATTGTGTTGATACATTATTAAAATGATCCATAAATCATTTTAGATGTGTATGAGTCAAACCTACCTTAATCAGATGAATTGTGTGGCCTGTATCACTCAAATTTTCACTATTTTGTTTAAAATGGAATGAATTTTAAGTGAAAACAACAACTGACATATAAAAAAAATGACTGAATGCATTTGGATTGTGTCGATACTTTAGGAGAATGATAAATGGGTAATTTTTGATGTGTACGAGTAAACCCCACCTCAATTCGAGGCACAATCTGACTAGTATCACTCAAAGTGTCTTTCTTTTTTTTAAAAAGGACAGAATTGTAAGTGAATACAACAACTGACACATGAAAAACAGGCCAAACACAATCGGATTGCGTTGATACATTAGGCCAATGATCCATGGGTCATTTTTGAAGTGTGAATGGAAAACCTTCCTCAATATAAGGCATGGTGTGTCCATTATCACTCAAAGTGTATGTCCTTTGATTTAAATGGACTGAATTTTTAGTGAAAATAACAACTAACATACGTAAAAACAACCAAAAGCATTCTGATTATGTTGATACATTATGGTAATGATCCATGGGTTATTTGTGATGTATAAGAGTCATCCCTGCCTCAATTAGAGGCACAGTGTGACCGGTATCTCTCAATGAGCCTTTCTTTTGTTTAAAATGGACACAATTTTTAAGTGAAAACAACATCTGACATATAAAAAACAATCCAAAAGTCATTACCTATGAAATAAGACACTTAGACAATACCCATTGAGTATTTATTAGTCCTTAATAATAAACCCCCATTACTAATTCATTTAACACCATAAATATAATCCATTAGACCTAGAGTTCATGGTGAGTTATGAAAACAAAGAGGAAAGGGAGAGGGAGAAGAAAGAAAGGGAAAGAAAAAATAATAGAGGATTTAAATTGAATAAATTTTCAAGATAATGGGATCCTAAGCTACGTTTTGGGAAGGGGACATGAGGAAATAGGTTCAAATCTATAAAATTATGCCATATAATTAGCAACATTCATGGTTTGGTTGGGTAGTTTTCAAAACAGTTCACCAACATTTTTGGAGCCATTGAATAAGAAACCATCTTCTTTACAGTTTGGACAAACAGTTAACAAACCGTCTTCCAATAGTTAAATATAAATTAGTTAGACTATAGATCTATACCACATGGTTTCTCCAATCCATGAACAACCCATGTTCCTAATAACTCCCTCAGAAAGGTAAGTTTCATGGTTTTTTACTTGGTGTCATACAACCCATCCTCTTCCTCTGTATGTAAAACCATAAAAGTTCAAAATGAATAGGGAAAATTCCCCTGAAAGTGTACCCACATGGGTTCTCTTAAAATGTGTCCCCCAATAAAAGAACTACATGACTATTATTCAAGAGTTTAGTATGGACAAATAATAGGCATATACCACCCCACCATTTATAAATTCTATAAATGGAATTAAAATAAGACAACAAACCACAAGATAAGGGCATCAACCACAACAACACATTTCCTTTAGTGTCCCGAGAATCACTCAAATCCTTCTACCATGAAGAATCTACAAGGGAAACTTTCTAAGTCCTAAGTAATCATATCCCAAAAGGAATTGAAAATCTATAAAAAAATTCCATATCCCAGAATGACCTGAATCTTAACCACAAAAAACATGAAGAATAACTCACATTCATGCCTTAATCAAATTACTCATAAGTTTCTCACATTGAAAACTCTCTATATATTTAATATAAGGAAATTTATGTTAAATTCGGAGGATATAGTATTTAATTGAAACATTTAATTATCATAATGAATAATTAGTACATTTCATTAGGGATGGATTCTTTCCCATCATTTAATCAAAAATTTACTACAACTGCATATTTTATCTGGGTGAACTTCATGTTTGATAAGATATTTTTTTGGAAGGTCTTGTTTGGGTCTTTTGATGTAGAAATTTATGTTATAGTTGGAAATGAATTTATTAGGGCTAAAAACTCCATGATAAAGGTCTCCTTTATCAATGCTAAAAAATCATTGATAAAAGATCCCTTCATCAGAACTAAGTTTTAAAACCATTCTTTAGCATTACTAAAGCCTGTTTTGAGTACTGATAAAGCCTGTTTTTATAGTTGTGACATGAGAAATATTAGAAACTCATTGTTAGTCAGAAGCTTCTAGTGTATTCTGTGGTGTTCTTGAGGTCATGTGACCAACTATCATAGAGAACCGATGTGGGGATGTCATTTCAAAATGTTACAAAGTGGTATTAGAGGATTTTTCATTGGATTTATTCTTTCTTACTATTTGGAAATTTCATACAAAATACATAGAAAATTTAATATATTTTAGGGGATAATTCATGGGAGTATCCTACCAATTTATGGGGGGAAATCCTTGTACTGATGGTGGGATTGTAATTATTTAGGTGTTTTGTTTCAGTTGATGCTGTTTCACCTCAATTGATGCACATGGAATGTGAAGGGATTGTTTTGTCTTAGATTTTATTGATACATGAATTGTGGCCCAATATTGGATTATAGATTTGTATGAATGAATTACTCTAGGATCTCAGAAATGTATTGTGACATGCATCATTTTAGAAAAGAACATGAAAAAGGGTTTCTTGTTATGTCGTTTAGTTTTTAAATGTTTTTATCTTCTTCTGTGTTTTAAGGGAAAAAGGTACCTAACCAGAACATAAATAAAATATGTGATGAAGTATGTGAATTAATGGATGTGTAATGATAAATTGGAATAATTAGAATGATATTACACTTTTTAACAATGACCTAGATGTTGGATGGTTAAGGGAAATTATAACCCCACATTTTTTCAATATGATGGGGTTTTGGAAAATGATTTTTTGTAGAATATTGTGATTTTCCTCATTCAAAAATCTGCTAAAGTAGTGTGATGTATCCAAAGGTGTTTGTTTTTAATTGAAGATATATGCTTCATTGATGATTCTTATTGAGAGGATGATATAATAACAAGGCTTTAGATTCTAGGTTACACGTGGATCTTGAAGAACTAGTGGTGCTGAGTGAGGAAGTCGGAGAGATGTGAGAGAAATTTTCTCGATTTATGTAATTTAGGGAATGAGAGCCAGAGTTGGTTGTGAAAGGAATGTCTGATTATAAGAGGATTATAATTGCATCACCCTCCAACATTCACCATATAGGCAAGACTTGAGGCATTTGAGTTATGGATTGTGTTTATCTAGACTATATTCAATCATATATATACTGCTACTAAGAAGAGTTTCAAGTTTTTACTAATATATTATGTGGTCAATAAAATCATTGCTGAGATATCTAGACTCAGGATGGATAGTTAGATAACATGGAGTAGAAGGACATCCGGGAGAAATTCATGGAGCACTATTTTCCTGAGATGCTCAGGTAGTGGAGAGAAACTTAGTTCAAGGGACAAACTCATGTGATCTTGTCTGTGCTATAGAATGCCATATTACTTAAATATTTGAATCAATTTATTCTAATGTTGGTGGGGGATGAAGATATTGTGTGAAATTAGATTCATAATGAGATGAAATTTGAAATTAAGTCTAGGTGAATATATTTAGGCTGAATAAGTTTACAGAAATATTGACATAGGATCTCATATCATATGGGAACCAGATAGGGGATTTTAGTGGATGAGAGGTCATTATATAAAGATATTCAAGAGTTATGAATTCTTATAGAAGGAATAAACACTATGAAAAAATTATCCCGAGAAGGTTGAAGTAAAGTACCAAAATTAAGGGATCAGTTATTGAGGATCTTACTCATGTGATATTTCACAAGTGTGGTAATATGGTCTTCTTTTTAAAACATTGTCTCCAAAAACTTGTATATTGATGAGATTATAAGAAGATAGGATATATAAAGAGCTTCTATAGTAACCCATGATATATGAGTGTTTATGGATTATCTAGACAGATCCTATAATCAACGAAGGGGATCTACTACACCCTATCATTATAGTAGCTAATGTTATACTAGTCATGATGGTATATGCAATAAATGTAGAGCTTCTAGGGAAGAGTTCTCATGTTTTCAATGTGGTGCATCTCATGGGACCCAATGCAATATCACAGGGAAGAGGGAAAAGATAGTTACATGTTATTAAACCTACAATTTAATATTACAGGGCTAGACCGTAGACAGTTGGAGGCACTATTCTTATAGCTTCTATGCTAGATACTGACTTATTTGATATTGGTTCCCCGAATTATTTTATTTGTAAACAACATGTGAATGGTTTGGTCCTCGTGTTGGTGTAATGGAGTATGGTTATGATCATATATACATCATTGGAAGTATGGTATAAAGAATTCTTCTCATGAAATGAGTGTTCTCTCATGGTTGGGAGTATCATTTTGTTGGTATTTTTATATCATTGACTTTTAATGATTTGAAAACAATTTGAGTACTAACTGGTAATTTTCATATTGATACAACATTGATTTTTATTGTAGTATAGTGACTTTTACACCTCTTATGGGTTATAAATATATTAACCATTGATAACAGGATATAAAGGAATGCCGTGAAGCGATATTTCATTAGTAACTGTTGAAGCTTAGAGAATGGGTCTTTAGTCTATTGGTGGATGATGCAGGGGTAATACAAGATGTATTTCCACTAGTAGTGGAATGATTTGTTGATATATTTTTTGATTAACTCCCAAGAATGGCACCAGAAAGAGATATGTAATTTACAATTGAGTCATGCTGAGGGATGCGCCACTTTCTATTCCACCGTACAGATTGGAAACAATAGAGATTGAGGAGATTAATACTACACTCGAAGAGTAGATGGATAAGGGGTTTATCTATATGAGTACATCACCTTAGTTTTCCCCTGTGTAGTTTTCATTGAAGGCAGATGGGACTCCATGCTTATTTTTTGATCATCAGAAGTTTAACTCGATGATAGTGAAGAATCGATATGTTTTTTAGCATATCAACTATCTATTTAACTTGTTGAGGGGTGCATCACTTTTATTCAAGATTTACATGAGATCAACATATCATAATTTAAGAGTTCATCATTTTATATAACAAGGACATCATTTAGAATAATGTATCACATGAAGAACATTTTTTTATTCCATTTATAGTGAAAAACCCACCAGAAGTGTTTTTGGACATGATGAAAATAGTATTCCATACGTTGGTGGATCAGATGTGGTAGTGTTTGTAGAAAAATCTTGGTGCACTCCTACACTCGTGATGATAATTCCCAACATTATGAAATCATCCTATGTAAACTGAGAGAGCATCAATTATATGAAAATATATCTATGTTTCCATTTTTGATTGACTAGGTACACTTCATGGGTCACATAATCTCTAAAGAAGGTGTATCAATAAAATAAAATTTGGTTCAAGAAGTTGTATCATAGGAAAATCCTAATAAAAACTTCGATATCTATAGATTTATGGGATTAGATGGATAATATTGTTGGATCATTTAGAAAATTTATTATTTTAAGGAACCCATTTATGGATTGAACATGAAGGTAGTAATGTTTTAATGGGATAAATATTGTGAAAATTACTTCTAGGAGATAAATAAATGTCTGAAAATTGAACCAATCTCAATCCTACTTGAGCTAGGTGAAGAGTATACAATTATTTTACACTTATATGATTGGGAATGAAGTTTTGTTGATGTAGGTAGATGATTTTTTTCTATATGGGTATCAATAGTTATTTCCCCATGAAAATAATTACCGTACTCATAACCTTATGTTGTCATTAGTTATTAAGGAGTTAATGTGAAATAAAAATTATCTCCCATGTGAGAAGTTTATTTTTGATACCAATTAGAAGATCTTGAACAATATATTTTCACATCGAGGCCTGAATTTCCCACAACAAAGATTGTTCAAGTATATAAATTCATTCAAATTTAATCTAGAATATTCGAACAAGAAGGGAAATAATGTTTCTGATTTATTAATATGAAATAATTAGACTCATTGTATTGTAGGGACTTGTGTGGAGTGGAAAATGATAGATTTACTAGATGAGATGCATAATATGGCATAGGAGAGTCAGGGGAAGATAAATGTAAAATTGGTTTTAGTGGATTATAATCTTTTGAGATGGATCATGTATAGGTATTATGAGGATATTGAATGCATGTCCTTGAGAGATTGCCTTGAAAGTGAAGATTAACCATCTGATTTGACTACACATGAGGATGAGATCTTTTATGTTAACAATTGGGTTGTAGTACCAATGATTATGTGGGTGGTGCTGATGCATGAATTTCATGCCTCCATGTGGGTTGTATATCCAGGTGTGACCAATTTTTATTATATGACACCATGACAATTTTAGTGGTTGGGAATGAAAAATTAGATAGCAAGGTTCATGACATGATGAAACACCTTTCAAGAGGTGAATGCCGAGCATCAACAACATAACAGTTTTCTACAACTGTTTCCCATTTCAGAACGAAAGTCAGATGAAGTTAATATGTTGTTTGTGGTGTGTCTCCCAAGGATTTAATAGAACAATTATGCAATTTAGGTTATTATAGACCACATAGAAAAGGGTTACACTTTATTTCCACTATGAGAGACATTCTCAGTAGAGCAGTTAGAAGTCATGTAAGTTTGTGAGATAGTTCATCAACATAGAGTGATAAAAAATATTGTCTCAGAATGTTACCCATGCTTTACTTCATACTTATATTAGTTTCATCATAACGAATTATCTACATAGGTTTTATTGGTTATTTATTTACACCCATAGAATGATGGGAAGTCAAAATATACTATAGAAGAGAAAGAGGATTTCCTTAGTGCATGTATCCTAGTCTTTAGTGTGTGTTGGGAGACGAACATAGATTATGTGGAGTTCACCTATAACAGAAATTACCAGAAAAATGTTATGATACAACTATAGAAGGGTATTTATTGTAGGCCATGTAGATCTCCTCCATGCTAGATGGTGGAAGGTGATTCAAAACTATTGGGACATAGTCATGTATAAGAGTTATTAGAGAAGGTTCAGTTTATTCAGAATTGTATTTCTACATATCATAGTATACAGAAGTCCTATGCAGATTGATGCCACCAACCCCTTATGTTTATAGGGAGTGATCATGTTTTCTTTCAAGTTTCTCTATTATTGGGTCATTGTACGATACTATTTTAGGGAAATTTGGAAACCATGTTTGTTGGACAATTTGAGATTATTGATAGAATTAGGCGAGTTGGGTAACCATTGAAACTTATATAGATATGTTGTGTAATATATGATGTCTTTCACATGTCAAAACTAATTTAGTATCAAACCAAACCATCTAATGTGACTGATTTGGATAATATCAAGGTTGATACTGAAACATCCTTTAAGCAGAATTTGATACGTGTGTTGGATCTAAGTGAGAATGTATTATGGGGTAATACTATGTTGAATGTTTTTTTTTGTGAAAAAATTCACCAATTTTAGAGAAATAATGAGAGATATAACTAGATGTAGATTCTTATTATCCTGATATTTTTGACTCAATATCTTATAGATTCTTAGTAGTATAGCTCGAGTTTGAGCTGTTATGAGGTAGGGAGATTGTAAGATCTGGAACTTTTTTGTAGATGTCTTGGGCTCATTTTAAGGCACTATTTTTATGTTTTATGAGTTTTTTATATGTGTTATTTAAAGGGGAGTTTTTGGGTTGAATTTATGAAATTTGCATGGAGGATAAGTAGTGTATGGTCAGAGAAAAGCTTTTCCAAACTGTGAAAACCCAAAAAGAGGGGATTTTAATGTATAGTGCATGATTTTTCAAACAATGATCCCTATTATGAGAAATTGTGAAACCTTCCGTGAAGATTAAAACATTTAATATATATATTTTTTCATATAGTGTACCCCTTCCCATGAAAAAACATGCATCATTTTCCAATTAACCCAAATATTAGATTTTAGAATACCGAAACACCCTTATACTTACCCCAAATCAACTGTCACTACTCCCGTAATTATTAATATAGATTTTGGAGGCTCCCAAATGGATTCGTAACTCTCATGACCACTATAATTCGTGAATAAAATCCATGAGTGTAGATCTATATCTCTCCCTATATGTGAATCTTATCTCGGTTGGATTCCTGTTATTCTCTCACTCTTCTTTCATTATATAAGGTAATTTATAATCTATTTGTTGGATCTAGAAATATTTTTTATAGGACCTAGATCTATACTTATTTGATCTATATATAGGATTGATGGACCATGGTATGTTTAACTATGGATTTTGGATCCCATTTTATATCACACTTTTCACTGTTATTCTTCTCAAATAGTGTATTTTTGTTGGTGATCGTTCGTCCCCGATATTTAGGTAAGTGGTTTAATTCAAAATCATATAGTCTGAATTTTAATTATGTGTATGTAATTTTAGAATTTATATTTAACATTTATCAGTTGGATTTATCAAATTATTTTAATTAATATTTTGTGTAAATTAATTTAGGGTTTGTGGAATTGATTGAATAATTTGGATATGGAATTGGTAACATATTGCGTTTTGAAATTTCAGAGTTGACGGATTAGATTAATTCATTGCTCAATTAATTAATGGGATATTAGGATTATTTAATTGGAATTATTAATTTTTGTTTTAATTAAGGTATTTTTATAATTATGAATTTGGATTCATTAATTTATTGATTAATTAGTGGAGAACATTAATTTAGTTAACTAGAATAAATAATTTTTGAATTAATTATGGTGATATTGGTATTGTAGAATTAGTTAAATTAACTATTGAATTAATTAAGGAAGACTATTTTTCTTGAGAAATTAATTGGTGTGATTAATTATTTGTTGAAATAATTAATAGAATTGATTTCACCAATTATCTAGTGAATTAATATAATGTATTGAAATGATTAATTAATTATTGAATAGATTAATAGAATAATGAGAATATAAAATTGTTAAATTGGATTAATGAATTTTTGAATTAATTAATGTGATATTTTGATGCATATGATATATTTTATTGATTGATATATGAATGTGGGACAAAGACTAATGCTCTGAATACCCATATTTAATTTATTGATATATGAGTGTTAGACATGGACCAACACTACAAATACCCCTGGGGTCCTAGAAATTATGTTCTAGGACCAAAGGATTGAATTTAAATTTTATGGGAAACACACTGCTACTCCAAATACCCTGGAGGTGTGAGATATAGAATGATGTTCCAAATAATCCCAAGGTTCTTCACATGACTATATACATGTAAAATATTAGAATTGGACTATGGTTCTAATTATCCATATTATAAATTCAAATAAAATATATAATGAAATCCCATTTGTTATAGTCAATTCTAAATTAAATATAGAGATGTTTTAGACTCTAACATGGCCCAATGTTTGTATTGTGGTTCGAGTGTCTTTGGGAACATGATGTTTTATATAGTTAAACAAAGGATAATTGATTAAATAATTGTTATTTAATTTATTTTTTCTATTTCATTCTTTATACAATATCATGCACTATTTTTTATGTATTTTCAGACATCATTGGTGGTGGCCTACTGATTCATTCTCACATCATTCTCGAGATTCCAGATTAGTACCTGAAAAGACTTTATATTTATTGGTCAATAAAAAGAAAAAATATCTTTATTAGATTCATGATTTGGGATGGGGCATAGATGAGGGAAACGAATGTGTTTTGGGACTCTCTTATGAGTTATCAATGTCATTAATTTTGGGATTTCATTTATAAACATGGCAAGTAGTTTGGCCTGACATATCTACTATTTAGTTTTGATATTTTATTCCATGTTTTGGTTATCTTGTCGTACTATTTTTATTGGTAATATAATTAATTATTTTTAATTATATTCCATGTTGTGATACTTTGATAAAGAGGGTATAGGTTCCTAATAATTGATATTAGATGATCACTACTAGTCGGTAGCCTCTAGTGTAAAGGGAGGTGTTTCTGAGGTCATGTTACTGACCGGATAGGGTATCCAATGTGTGTAACCTAGGATATGACATTACATATCTCAAAGTAGAAATATAAATTAGGGAGTCTCTTAATTATAATAGTTTTGGAATAAATAAAATGAAAATGAAGATTTAAGGGAACTTATCTGATAAAACCCATTTATGAAATAATATTTATCGTTATACATGTCAAAAATAATGAAGGATGCATGAATAAAATCACCATAGAGGAATATATAAATTCATCATGTTTGAGAGATAAGGCCCTCGAATTCAAGAATATTGAAGGGATATAAAGAAGAGAACTAATTAACATTATGGAAATAATGATCATTAAAATACATGAATCTCATTTGAAGGATTCATCTATAAAGAATATGAAAATTATAAAAAACATTACACCAACTCAATCATTAAATATACCAATATAAGATAGTAACCTATAAATATATGTTAAAAACACAAATCCTATGAAATAAATAAATATTATAGTAGGTTACAATTTGTTTATGAAAGGAAAATTTATTATCCACTTAATAACTAAAATTTTAATATTTTATTATTTATCTACCAGCTTTATTATATATAAAATGCTTCTTAACAGTAACAAATCAATACATTAAATTTATTATTTTGGAATTTTAATGAGAATTTCCGTTGGCACAACTATTATTCCCCATGTATACAAATGTTCAATGATTTATGTTTTTATTATTATATTTCTTGAAAATATTGTTATTTCAATATCATATGATTATATTCTATTAATATTATCACTTAATAACCACAATGACATTTTTTGTTGTTTAAATGTATGGAACTTAGATGAATCAAGTTAATGCCGAATGTAATTGAATGTGAAATGATTTTACATCAGAGAAAACAATCGAATAGGAAATGGAGTGAAAAATACCATGGCCATTCTCATAATGATCCCTGTATCTAGTAATATTAATAGAAAAAAAATTTTAATCACAATCACAATAGAGAAAAACTCTACACTGAGTTCCTCAGGTAGTGAATACCTTCCTCAATTATTAGGTATCTTGATCGACTATTTTTTTTTGAAAATTGCCAGTACAGAAGGAAATATATTTTCCCTTATCTAATACTTGGAGAATGAAAATATTGTTTTACTAGTTTTTGATTTCAAAGGTGATGATTCATAATGGTTGAATATAATTAAGAATATAAAGAAAGAGGAAGAAATTGACTCTATGAAATGATATGAGTCTAATAATATATCATTCATGAAATATTTTTCCCTAAAATTTTAAAATATGACAAGGAGAAAATTACCTAGGATAAATAAAAAGTTGGATATATCAATTGCTTCTAATGATGAAAAATTTACATTATATTTAATATATTTAATGGTTTTATAATTTAAATAAAAAGATAAAAATGATCATTTATATAGTGGATTAAAACAATTCCATTGAAATTAATTATAAATTAGAAATATTAGTAACTTTGAAGTACTTTTTGGATATACTACCTAAGTGGATTTTTCAATTGGAGACATCAATTATTTCTGGGGTTTAGAATACAAGAATTTTAAAATAGTGTTTCATGGAAACAAAAATAATAAAACCCCTAAGGTAATGAAGATTTATCTTCATAGTTGTATAAAATGTGAGGGAAGTTTCAAGGGAAATCCATCTAAGTAATTAGTAAATTATTCAATTGTGGAAGATAGGGCTATTAATCACATGAATGATAAACATATATTTAGAGAAAAAAATTAAAAGGATAAAAATAAATCTCATATGAAGAACTGACGACATTTCAATGGTTCAATAGAATTGAGTGTGGAAATTATGTAGATTAGTTCACTAATTCAAGTGAAAATTATGATAACAAATTTCAAAACCCACCATTGAAAAGAGAAAAATGGAAAAAATATAATCAAAACTATTTTAGCAGATCACACAAATGAACCATTGAATAGTATAGTCATCATCCACTCATGATATAGAAATATATTATATGATTCTCTATCAATAGAGTTTTATCTATATAATTTTCATGAATTGATTCAAATAACAACCCCAGTGACTTGATATAAAATTATTAGTGAAATTTTTTTAATGGTGGGATTATTGAATTATATGTCTATAACTATTATTTGATTGAGGTTTGTGGGAATGAGCTTCCCATAAATTTATTTATTCTCCCTATGTTAAAATTTTATGCATTTTTGGGAATTGATTTACTGTCTTATCATAGATCCCATATCAATGTTCAAGATAATAATATGAAATTTTATAGCCCAAATTAACCAATGATCAACTATAGATATATGGCATACTATAAACTAATTATGAAATTACATCCCTTATACCGGTCTTAATACCCAATCATGTGGTGAATCTAGTTTAAATAGTTTTGGAGAAACATATTATAGAATATAATCCACATATTATGGAATATTTTAATTTATTCCTAGAGGAATGTCCCATCCTTCCCCTAATTCATGTGGTTGTGTTTTATATCAAACCCACACATGGTGATATTATAAAATAGAAGAAACATTATCTAATAAACCTAATTAAATTAAAATAAATAAATAATATACAACAATATGATATAGATTTATATTTTATATGACCATGTGCTTCACTACAAGTTCATAACTTCTCTTTGTTAAGAATAATGATCGATAAATTATCCCTATATTCATTATCATGATCCTAAAAAATATAAATCATGAACATGTTTCCTCTATAAAAAATTTATTAATTTTTTAGTCAACTATTAAATTATTAATACAGCCTAATGATTTAACTTTGATATGAGAATCATTAATTATTGATTAAAAGGGAGGATATACACTAGATATCCTTCATTAAATGATATGAACACCTAGTATTCATAATTATGCTTATCAAACTTAAAAATAATTCATTCAAATTAATACTTATAATGAATAAATATTTTATATATTAATATGATTAATTCAAATTTACATTTCTAGATGAAATTAGTAATTATTCTAGGAGAGTATAACTGAGTGTAGTGATGTTGACAATTTTTTCTACAGAAATCCCAAATAAGAAACCATAGAAAAAAAATGAGGATTTCTAAATTATAGATTCATAAATTATAATTGAAATGATATAAAAACATTTTATGCTATATTTTTTGATCATTTAAGGATATAAAATAAGGAATAATTTAATATAACAACAACTATATAAATGATCCATAATGTTCAAGTATTGGTTTGATATTATCATCACTTTTTGAGATATTTCCCACGAATTTGAAATTCAAGAATTAAGTTAAATTAGAAAGGATTAAAGTTCCTTTGAATATAAATGGGAATAATATTTAAAGGTGCTCTAGATAATATTTATCACTACATTTTGACTCACAATACATTTAATTGATGAATGTTTTTTGATATATATATATGATTCAATGAATATATTTGAATGTTACCTTATATAAAATTTAATAGTCGTAGCTTATGCATCATGTTAATTAATGGTCTATGATAAAAATTACTCAATTTTTGATTTTTAGTAAGTAGTAATGACATTTTCACTAAATATGTGTAGGAATTATGCCTATGGTATAATGTTTGATATATATATTGATCAAAAGAGTAGAGATTATATATTCACAAAAAAGGATCTGAATATGCACAAAAAATAGATGGTATCATTTAATTAAGGATTATGATTCCTCCAACAATTATCACCATGGCTGGATTAAAATGGTGTATGGTGGTTTAATTAGGAATCATCATGATACCTTATCAATTAAAAGTCAAATTGGGACCCAATACTCTATGATTTTTAAAGGCTGGGCTTGAGAATCCTAAGGGATGTGGAAATCCTATCCTTCAAAAATGACAACATGGCCATAAATAAATTTGAATATCAAGGAGAAAACTAAGTAGAATATTGATATATTTAAAATTTGTTGAATATTAAAGAGTTGTACCATGATGTTTATAAAATTAATAAATATAAGAAATGAATATATATACTTTAGATACCTGAATTTATTAAGGAGATTTTGGATGATTCACATAGATCCACATTTTCTATCCTGCCTAGAACCACAATGATGAAGAAATAGCTCAAGGTGAATTTATTGTGGGAAAACATAGATTTGTAGATTATATGGTATATATCAAAATTATATATGTGTTATAAATTTGTGAGAGAATCATATAAATATAATGTGATGAGGAAAACATTACCTAAACCTATATCAAATTGGGGAAATATAACAATTTATTTAATTACATGTCTTCCAAAGACCAATAAATTATATTCTATATTATTTTCTGTATCTGATATTCTTCAAATATTATTATATTCCATTTATATTCAAGAATATTTTTCACTCAATAAATTTTCCAGGTTATAAATTTTAAAAGTTGTATGTTTTAATAGAGTTCCACTATTTATTGTACCTAGTGAATATCATATATTTACCACAATGTTTAAGAGAAATATTATATAATCAGTTGATATAGAGTATAAATTATGTAATATTTATTATATTTATATTAATGGTCATTTATAATTCACTGTCCAAAATTTAGAAGATACACTGAGATCGTACATAATAGATTTCAAAGGAGGTTGGGTTCAAAACCACCCTTTGGTAAATATCTCATATAAAAATAGTTTATATTATATAATTTGAAAGATTCCATATAATGTTTTTTATGGGAATAAGTATTAAATAATAATATTGTGTGATAATGTTAGAGATCTTATGATTCTAGTATTTGATATTTATCAATTAATTTTACCAATTTTTTAAAACAATGTCTTGGCCAAATGGTGAAGATTAATTTGTTGGAAATGAGAAAGATTATATGAGTCTAATAGAGGGAATATAGTTACCATGTTTTTTCAAGAAGATGTGTTAGAGGAGGGGTCAGATTAAATGGAAGATCATTAAAACAAGTTATATCCCTATTAATACCTATTTTGGTGAGCCCAACTTCCACAAATTGAGATTCCCAGTAAACATCTGTGATGATGTAATTGGAACCTTGTAGAGAACTGAGATTATTCATCCATATAGCCATAATATTCAATGATAAATTAACTGTTATATTACGAATGGAATGAAGCACAGTAGTGGGGTAACTTTATACCCAATGGTTATCCATGCCTTTAAGGCGAGATAAGTGGATGGAATGAATAATGCTGATAATTTCTTCTTCAAGAGAAGAAGAGAAATCCCAGGTTCTAGAGAGACGATATAGCACATTACTTGTGTGGTCCCTAGATATAGCTTCATAGCCTTCCAGACATGGATTTCCTATTGATACTTCATAAACATTTATCTTAATCTATCCTCGAAGAGTGGCCTTCCAAAAACCATAAAAAAGACCATATTGTTTCATGTATTTCCTCGGTACATCTATTTTTTAGAGGATCATATATTATTGTAAAATGTCGAGGCAATGACCTATCAGAGGGAGTGTGATTCTAGGGATGGATGTTTCACAATTTATTTAACTAAATATTTACACCATTCAATGACATATTAATGTTTTTAAAAGTTAATAAAAGGGATATTTTGATAATAATGTGTGTGATTTTGAGTGATAAGTTTGAGATAATGCATCCATTCAAACTACACCATAAAAGAGGTTTATGATATTTGAGAAGTTGAGAATGATTGACCGTAGATACTTTTGACCCTTTGAAATTCATTTTTATTTTTGGATGGTACCTTATAAAAATAATGTTCCATGAAACCCTTCATAAGTGTTTGATGAGTCTATGTAACACTTTTATGAAAGTATATACATGAACCTACAAATGTACTAAACTCAGAGGTCGAATAATTATAAAATAATCTCTATTATGAGTAACATCTAGTATAAATATTTGATCAGAGCGAAAAAAACTATAATATAAGACAAATCACATAGTTATTATTATCTAGATGAATTATATATTTTTTGAAGTCACATGGGAGTCAAAATATGAAATTAAATAAAATGACCCTATTTATTCATTAATGTAATGAAATTATTGAGGAGAAATTATTTTTAGGGTGGGGGTGGGTATGGAAGAATACAACATCAAATGATATTAGTTTATATATAAATTTAAATAATTCCTATGTGAAAAATAATAAGGGATATACAAAAAACAAACATGAAATAAAAAATCCATTATTTTTAAATAGTATAACAAAAAATAAAAATGTCAATACATAATAAGAAAAATAAATTAAACATAATTATTAATATAACTAAATGAAAGAAACCATATGTAAATAAACAATTACAAGGTTGAAATTATAATCTTAATGATCTTATATTATGGTCATACCATTGATGATATCGTCAAAAAGATTACAATATGTCATAAATATTACAAACATCTTGAGAAAAAAGTAGACAATTGGGAAAATGATTTTAGATATATACGTATGGTTTTATCTTGAAATATAATTGTAATGTAATATAAATGGTTTTTGGTTATATAGTCATCAGTCATATTACATTGTAATATATATCAACTCGATATATGGTTATTGGATATAAACATATCCAATAGTTACATTGAAATCAATTAATTTATATTAAAAAAAGTTAAAAAATTATAATGCATAATTAATAAATAATTTTGAACATAAATTAAATGATTGTAAGTAATTAAAATATTTTATTAAATATATATTTATTTATATTCATTTTATGCTTTTCTTATTGTTATTAAATAATTATTTAATTTTTGAAAAATTTAAGAGAATATTATAATACGAAATATTGAAAAAATTGAATTATTAGAAGAAAAATAATTAATTTTAATGGGATGTGATTAAAATAAAATAATATTAAAAATGGATATTTTTCGAGGAACTTTTATTCTCTTGAGATTTTTAATTTTTTATTAATAAATTAAATTTATTATATTTAAAAAGATAATTTTAATAAAATTAGCCTTTTGTATGAAGAAAAAGTATACTATGACTCATTTAATAGTTAAATTATTGAAAATAAGATTAAGAACAAGTAATGTTTAAAAACGTTTTTATATAAACATTGTTTATATATATATATTATTTTTCCATTTTGAAGATAAATTGATAATATTTGGAAATTAAATCATATTATATTTATGAAAAACCTGGAAACATAACCTCAAAATTTTATAGTGGGTCAATTTCATCTTTTTTTTAAAAAACATTACAGATATAGAAATTGAGTTACCATATTAAATTTAAAAGGATGTAAAATATATGAATTATGAGGTAAAGGAATTCAATATTTTTAAAATTATCTATAAATAATTTGGGTGAGGTATTGAAAAAGAAAAATCAATTATTTTTCTACGTTGGATCAAATTTCCATTTCAAATTTTGAACATACACTTTAAGGAATGATTATTTGTGTAAATTCATTAAAAACTCACCTATAAAAGAACTCTACATCTCTACCTCCAAAATAAATATATAAAATTGATTATCCCTGGATTCCCTTCCAAAATTAAATCTATAAAAATATTCTTCCATGTTTGGTATCCTTTTTTCCAATAAATTTTCATATATTTTCTATTCTAAAGGAGCTTTTTTCTAAAATTAGTGAATTCATCAAAAAATGTATGTAGTTATTCACTATGTTTTCAATTACCATTTCATATAAACTATTTGTAAATATAATTATATAATTTTATGATGTTACATTAGCACCATTATGCTTCTTTGAAAATGATATAACTACTATAAAACCCTATAATATTACCTATTCATTAGTCTAACACATTTCAGTTGGGATTGGTTCAACCACATACATGAACAATTCTATACGAAAACAATCATTTTAATTATGAACAATTATAAAAAAATTAACATTTATAATATATTAAAATAAATATTTATCTATTTTTGTAATATTGATTTATATTCATGGAACAATAAATGGTAATTATAAGTTAAAGCATTTTTTCTGTAAATAAACAAAAAAATACGCTATTTAAATTTTGTTTTAAAAAACCAAACCCACAACATACATCAAATGATAATATATCAATCATTTACAGTTAATGATTAAAATACCACGACGGATATTTGAATGATTAACTTTTTATATAAGACCAATTATTGATACAACATTCATGAATCATGTACTAAACAACAAAAAAATACTATCCTCAAATGACGAAAATAAATAAAAAATAACTAATATATATGTCAGAAATGATTATAATTGATAAATATAAATTGTAATAGATTTTAATAATTTTGATATTTAATATACTATAATTTCTGTATTTATTATACTTGAGGATAGTTTTTTTGTGGTTTTTGAGAGTACATGTATGGTTTTATTTTTAAATATTAGATTGACCTAAATATTACTGATTGGTAAATTATTATTGAGGGAAAGTATATAAAAAATAATCTCTAAAAAATAATTTATTTTATTATCTTATATTTATATTTATTTTTTCATGTCTCTTTACCATTTACCGACCTATGGTTCAAAATTATATTGAAGGTGTTCTTATAAGTGGTTTAAAACATATCACTTTTTTTGGTTGGGAATATTTATCTTTTAGGTCTATGTATTTCATACGATTTTATATATTTCTATATCCCAAATTATTTGTGTTCAATTTTAAATTTTATGTTTTAATTTAATTTCATTATATAATTTTCAAAATAGTGTTGTACCATTTTTGATAATGTTTAATTATCCCACCATTTTCATTGGTTTTCATTACAAAGATTGTTTTTTTGTTTTCATGAATCATTAAAGTAATTTCTATTTAAATTTTTCATTAATTTGATAGAAAATTATTTAAAATGTAAGTACTATTTATATTATATTACTTATTATTTTCTAGATGATTTTATAATATTCTTCTAATGTGTTTTCACCTAGGAATATTTTCATTATTGTATCTTTCATTACACTGGGGGTGTGTTTTAATGAAACGATTCATATAATTTTTATGGATGGATTATAATTATTTCATGTGGAAATTTTATTGGAGACAATTTAATTCTAATAGTTTAATTATTAAATAATGGATATGTAAATGATTATATGATCATAAAATATATATAACCTGGGTTATAATTATATACTGGGTGGGTTGAAAATTATAAATCCATCCAATGTGGTTGGTAAATCTTATCAACTCTTCAGATTACTTGTACGAAACATGAGAGTTATCATAATGCATCATTTTTATATTAAATGGTGAGTATACCCCATCCCCTATCTTATGAGACACTTTCAACTATGCGATGATGGTCTTTAATGTGATCGATGATATAAGAAATTATTTTCTAAACATATGTTTATGCCACATTTATATTTTATCCCACCTTGCCAAAATATGATTCCATTGACTATGATATTTTTATCATTATTCAAAATTACTATTTTTTATTTTTAATATTATCCTTAAATCATTGAATCATGAGTGATGATTCCTGATCTATGATTTATTATATGTTATCACCTTATGTTATGTTCTCATACCTTATTTATGTTCTTAGGAAAACATTTTCATCTTATGCTCACATATGAATTCTTATAGTCATTATTGATTTTCACTACTTACAAAGAGTCTAACATCACTTATTATTGTGATTCCATTTTCCATGTAATATATATTTTTATTATAAATTACTTTTTTTGAATGATATCATGTGTTGTGTTTATTTATTGGATATGTTAAATAATGGTTTTAAATTTATGTTTTTGTATCTAAATTATAATGTCAATAAAAAATGTGTTTTAGGGGATTCTATTTTCTTATATTATTTTATAGAAATTCTTGTAAAATGATTATATATTAATTTATTTTAATGTTGTGTAATCTCATAACAATTTCAGTAAACACAGGGAATCCTATATTGAAAACGCATTGTGTGAATACAAAACTACCTACAAAACATCAACTAGAATGTCTCCATATATTATCTTTTTTAGAAAAACATTCCACATTCCTATAAGAATAGGACCCAAGAAATATTGGTGGATAAATAATTTGTTTTTTTAAAAGAAATAATATATAATGATAATGCCTAATTTTAATGACTAAAAAGAGATAATAAAAATATTCATATGATAATCAATGGATCATTACTGAGAAAGATATGCTATTTCAGGACAAGATGATTCAATAAAGGAATTTTAGTGATGGAAAAGAAGTTATAAAACTGAATTCAAGGATTATGATATTTCCTAGAAAATTCAATCCAAGATGGTCCTGAACATTCATGATACAACATGTTAATCCAAATGGGGTTGTGTTGATTTATGGTGACTTGAACCAACCAATCAAAGATATGAATGGGATGGAGGTTAGGATAATTATCTTACCCAAATCCCACCTATAATATATTGTGAGTGACGACTATTAACATGATGGAATATATTACATTAGAGGCCATTACTGTATGAAAAAATGATCCAAATATATATATATTTAAAAATCAATATAACCGAAAATCACTAATAATATAATGGATATTGAAATTATCAGACTATTTTTTCCAATAAATAATATTTATAATAAATGAAACAAATATGACCACATTATAAATGAAAATATTGAATACCAATAAAACACGTTATTATATAAAAATGCAAGGATAAATTGAATCCTCGATGTAATTAATCTTTACATGATCATCAAAAATAACCATCATCATTATTCATTTCTAAGTTTTAAATTCACATTCCCCATGTTAATAGACGAAAACTCCAAACTATATGTCATTTTTATAATAAAAAATTATGTAGATAGAAATCCCATGAACGAGTGAGTATAAAATTTGATTATAGGAACCCCTGAAAAAACTATAAAAGGAATAATATGTAAACTCAAAATCCATGATAGATGGAATTAAATGATGCCATGATATTTTTAAGTATGGTTAATTAGTGTATATAGTGAAGTCTTAGTAATCAAAACTCTTATACACTATGTGCATATCTTAATGAAATATAGATATACCTAATATATAATATGACCCCTACTATATAAACAATATTGATTCTATCAAATTCATACCACCTATTTAAATCTGTAGCGGGGTACTGACACCATGGTGTGGTTATTTGTTTGTCAATGTTCTAGAAACCCCTATAATAGACCCTAACATATTAAAGTACATCTGTCATAGGAGTATCAGCTGCACATATGGTGGAGTTGCATTGAGTTTTGTGGTGGGTGGGGGGGGGGGTACTAACATTATTAGTTGTATCGTGGACCCACACCTTATTGGGGAAAAGTGATTAACAACCATTGTACTATAATGGAGGCCCCAAAACCTAGGTTAATAGGGGAGTAATGATAGAATAGTTTATACTAGTGACACATCCCTAATCATTAAAATATAAAAATTATATTAACAAACATGTGCATACATTGAACATATGTCCTGAACAGTTCTACCTCCTCTATTGAGGTAAGAAAATTAAATTTCATAAGAAACATATTAAATAAATAATTATATTGATTAAGATTCTATAATCATTATATATATTGAATAATTATATTAATAGACTATTCAGTTATCTAATTTTGAAACTTGAATGATAATATTTGAAAAATACTGGATGAAAGAGAGAAAATGACAACTAAATCATTTGAAAAGGTGTGTGTACCCCATCATGTATCTTGGTGTGTACTACCATATTTCAATAAATGTTTTTCAAATATATTATGTGTTAAATTTTTTAACAATGCATGTAAATATCATGTATTATTCCAAATGTATTTTGGGGTCTGATTCACATTGTGTTGACCTACATGGAATGTCCAAACTATGACACATTGTGAGGGACCTAAGAGTTGGTATTAGCTTATACCCTTGAAATATAAAATATTATAAACGCAACATGGAATGTGCTTATAGATAGATTTAATATACTATAGATGAGGTGTCTGGGTGTATACTTTAAAACTATAAAATCATTGTAACCATCAGACAAACAATCTATGAGATAAAAATCTACACGTCACGAGACATTTATGTCACCTTTAGAAATTGTATAACTAGATTATAACATTCCATGGACATGTTATTAGGATGCATATTTTTTTATCACTATTTTTCTAAAATAATCCTTATATAAAATTCTAGTCTTGGACCCCAACATAAATTCTACCATCAATTGTCCTCCCTACCATGTAACTCGCATCATCTAGTGTTTCCACCCTCTACCTATGAATATATTAAAATATTTACCCCCAATACATAATCCATCCATTAATCCAATGAAAATTAATTTAGATGGGGTCCCCATTACTATTGATACATTACCCTTAAGTTACCAAATGACTATAACATTTCTAGTCACAATGTTTCCTTCCTTATTTGACCCATTATCAATCACCATGTGGGTTAAATGTGGGTTATCGTGTCATTACATCGTTCAATGAAGACAATGTGAGGGAAGTGGATTTCCTATTAATAAATGGGATATATATACATAATTTTATATTTTTCACTATCCCAAAATGGTCACCAATGGTAATCTATGCTGAGTTAAAAACCTAGGAGGGTGAAGAGAGGGTTTCATAAGGATCATTTGGCCAGAATTGTTTTTTCTTCAAAAATTGATTTCTCAATGGTAAAAACATTAGGATATAACAATGAAATAATAATGAGAATTTAATATGAATAAAAATAAAATTTGATTCAATTCTAAAATATCAAGAAATAGATACATACATCAAATGTCATGAAAGATGAGAAACAAACTAAATATAGATACATACCTCAGTCGATGATCATTTCAACCATTAGATTTGAACATCCTTGAATATTCAATATTATCATCGTCTCCTATTATAATTTATCTAACCATAATATCCTCTTATGTATTTATAATTTTAACCATGGATATTCCAATAATTATAGTGTTATAAGTGAATCTATAATTGTGGGGTTAAACATAACATGTAGTTTTGTTGATGTATCAAATTAGTTTGTTTCCTACCCAAAACCAAAACATTAAAAACACATATCTGATTAAAAAATCATCATATCTAGAATATTTTAAAGTTATAATTTCTATATGGTTTTATGGTTAAGTTATGTTAATAAATTAAAAAAATTCACATGATTTCATGGAATAAAAAATTATATTAAAAATACATAATTATATTTTATGGGTTTGCGATACTCTAAAATGAAATAAATTACGAAACTGAGTGGCTGGAAATTATCATTTTTATAGCATTAGGAGACATTCATAAATGAGTGATACATCAAGGAGGTCGGATGTAGTGAGGTTCCAAATATTCATTGATAACATAGTGAGTGCCTCTTGGCAGATAAGATCATAAATTAAGATAGAGGGAAACATTATGGCTTGGGGAAGCTTGGGATGTCAAGAAGTCTGTATTTTTATTCTCCTCTTGCCATGTGTGGGAGATACCCATCTGGGCACCAAAAATATTCTTGCACTTATAAACCATATACGCGATGATCCAAGGGATACATCCACATCCTGATAATGCTTTATAGACAATGAAATAATATGTATCCACCATCTTCAAATATATATTCATTGGTTCACAAACCTCTAGCCCCAGGGCCATTGCCTTAGCCTCTTACTGAAGTGTGTTACATGTACAATAAAAGGCAAAAAAGGTCACCACAACAG
Source organism: Viscum album (assembly GCA_963277665.1). NCBI lineage: Eukaryota > Viridiplantae > Streptophyta > Magnoliopsida > Santalales > Viscaceae > Viscum > Viscum album. Next base: position 723,083,698 of record OY728157.1, on the reverse strand, counting down.
ACCCTATGGTCTCTTATAATACCCCCACATCTCATATCACCCCTGGAGGGATCCATCTGTATTGAGATTGAACCCATCACATATGCCGTACCAAAGAACCCAATGAACGTTTCCCATCCTCCCCTTTTGAGAGACAACACATTGGAAAAGAGATCTTACCGATGGAGTATCATGGTAATCTACACATATGTTGACTAAGTAATTCATTTTATTCTTTATTTTGAAGCTGATTAAAACTGAGGTGCTAGAGTATTTTTTGTGCCTTATTTCATTCCTTTCTTTACAAATAGTGAAATAACCCGTCACAGGTATGGTAGCTCTGAAATTCCTCTCTGGACTATGCTCACATGCACCATATAACCACTACTTCAGGACCCCCTCACACCTCACCCTGAAGCTTTCCACCCTTAGAGTCATCCATGAGCCTTCCAACTCCACCAAGAAATATTGATATTGAATAATAGATGATCCACTATTTCATGTTGGGGGTTAATGCATTAGTAGCATCTGGACACCAAGTTAACACCCATGCACTGTTTGTTTTCATCAGTAGGCATGGGATTATTCCAAACACTCCACAACACAATGTTAATATTGGGAGATATCCCCTTTCACCACAACATTTCACCCCACGGATCGCCATAGCTGGGTCCCACCACACAATACTATACACTTTAACAGAAAACTCACCCACCATAGCTCCGGTGAAAATGAGATGGTTAGGGTCCTCATTTAGAATGACCTCCTTAAAGGTTGTGTGTTGATCATCATTGATAATTGTGTTGATAAAACCAGGGTTCTTACTGGATTATTTTAAGCATATGTACGGTACTCGACAACTAAGAAACCACAGATTCCCTCCCCCTCAATTTTGCCTCTATAAAGTCATGTCACCTCTTCGCACCAGCCGTTGCACATAAGAATGAAGACCCACAAAGTAAGGGTGAACCGACTTTTATGTTCTCAACGACTGAAACCTCCGCATTGCCATTTCTAAACCATATTAATATTGCATGAGATGGACCGAGAGAGTTCTTCCATCCATCACCTCCCATGCTAGCATGGCTTGAATCCCTAGCATGGTCGAAGATAAACTCCTCCATTTGATGCCCTCCTTCAGATACAGGTCTTGCTTAATGCTTCCCCGAGGCCCACTAATTCTTTATCTCCATCTAGCTATACCACATGAGAGAGACTATTATCCATTCCATTTTTGAAATAACACTTTTTGGAACCAATATAGTTGACATAAGGTGCATGGGTATAAAAATGAGAATACTATATAATAAAGTAATGTTCCGTCCAATGGAAAGGAACCGGTTTTTCCAATTGAGAATTATCTCTATGAACTTCACCACAATTGTTTCAATGTGATATACATGAAGGGAGATTGAACTCATTAGGTCTCTATGATACTCAATGGGGAAGGAACCTGTCTTCATATTCCAACTGAAAACCTAACATCCATCCCTCCTGGATGAGAGGGCCTTAGTAGTGTAAAACAATATTTTCTCCCTATTTTACACTTGTACACTCCATTTTCAATATTCCCCTAGAATAAAATTAATCCCATCCACTGATATTCTACATCCATTGATAAATCATATTGCATCATCAAAAAAAATCAAGTGAGATATCCCCTTCTGATCATGTATATCTCGATATGGAAGGATTCACCCCAAGCATAGGCCCCAATTTATAAAGAAGCCTAACACATTTTGAGATAAATTGAATAGTGTGGGAAATAGGGGGTCCCCTAATATAAAACACTACATGCCGTGAATAAGCTGAAGTGTTTACCCATGAAAGAACTGAAGATCCACATCAAGCTAGAGCAGCAAAATGGGAAATCTCGGGTCCATCGAAAAAACCCATGAAAGTCGGCACATTGAAAATGAAACCTCATTATATTATATCGTAGGCCATACTCATGTCATGTTTTATAGATAGGTTATTCCCAATAGACTTACTATTGATACAACTTTTCATTTCATGCCCCACTCCGATTGCACCCTGATTTGACAACACTTTCATAAAGCTATGTTTCTTTGCTACCAACCATCCATTTAAGTGCACCACAGCCCTTTTGTTGAGGATACTCACCATGACCTTATAAGAAATGTTTCACATGGTTATCGGTCTGTATTGTCCATAAAGATATGGGTTTCTCACTTTTGGTATCATAACCAGCATGGTCACACAAGCAATGCACGAAAGATGGCCACCTTTAATGAAGTCATGCACCACTCTCACTAATTTATAAAATATTAATAAAAATATTTTAAAGTATCTAGGAAAAACATCATTCTAGTAGATCATCCAAAATTTTGTATATTATTTACTGAAATATTACATCTCACTAAAATAAATAGGATATTATACTTGTATCTGATTCTCACACTCCCATAATTAATTGGAAATAGTGTCATGCATACATACAACCTACCGTCTCCATGAAAAATATATTTTTTATATTTCAATTTAATTTATATTATTATAAATACATATACATGGAATATATATGATATTTATTCCATTTTTATCACTCTGTAAATGTTTAAATCATTACATATGTATGAGGAATAAATATATGACCTATAAAAAAACATGTGAAAAGCTAAGCGGTAATTACCCGAAACATAACATCAACAAGGAATTGTTGAAAAATTGGTAGTAAAGGCCATAATTAAATATTATATGATATGAAATAATATTATATAATTATTTAATAGATTTATAATAAATTTATTTTTATTTTACATGGTGTTTTCATGTTTACAACGAGATTCAAGACATTAGGTAAGATATTTTTCCCTCACTTTTATTTATATGGGACCCATTTGTAATACACTACTTTTTTATTTTTTATATCTTATATACTACACATTAATTTCATTTATGAGTCTTATAGATAGTTTTATAGTATTTTCATATAGATATAATTTTATATCTTTCATGGGGAACACGATTTTATTGACTATAATGTGATGATTTTTTATTTTACAATCACGTCAATATTTGGGATTGTTTCATTTTATGTATCTGTTAGCTAATATTAAAGTTACATGTACATTTTTTGTAAAAATGTTTTTTAATATTTTCTAATATATCTTTAAATTCATTTTTACCCATTTTTACTATTTAATACACAATTTTTATGGAATATATATTTTTTTATTTTCTAATAGAAGTACATTGTGGCATTTATAACAAATGTATGAAAATTATATAATTATTTCTTATATAGAATGCATGGTATTTTCCAAATTTCATCATTACATAATGAATTAATGTTTAATTTAAAATATTCCTATGTTATTTTGAAATAAATTATTTTATTTTAAAATTGTGCATCATTTAATGAACTGAAATCATTTTTAATGAGGAAAGGATATTTTCCGGAATAATTTTTGCCTAGTGATATATCAAAATTATCATCCATATAAGATTCTATTATTTTTTGAAACTTATGTTTTATTTGGGAAATGATTCAATGTAAAAAATCTTATTCTTTTTTATAATTATATATTTTTATTATGGAAAGATAATTATGAAACCAAAATATTTTCCATGAGTTATGTTATGATATAAAGTTGTTTATGAAACCCATTTTATTCCATTGATTATGATATGATAAATGACTTCTGTTCTTATGGAAAAAATCTATTTGGTTTTCATTACATTATATGTGAAAACTATATCTCTCTCCAAAACATTGGGTTAGTATTTATATCCCATGAGATACTCATCATTGGAACATTGAGTGAAATTGGATTTATAAATAACATTGTTTTCTATAAATGTTTTAGGAGTTATCCTTGGATACTAAGATGGTCATGGGAGTGAACCATGACCAAATAGATGTTATGGGAAGTGATCTCAATCTAATAAGATATCATTGGAATTGTATGCATGAATACTGTGGAAATCAATTTTTATTCTTATGTTCATGACATAATTACATGTATTTTGTTATGATGTCATGGAATATATTCTTTGATTTTTTATAAACTTATATGATTTATTCCATGATAAATTATCAGGATACTTAATATACATGATATGATTTTCATGTCTTTATGTACACATTACATATGATTATTTTATGACTGATCTCCCATTCGTTTACCCTTATTGATCATCTATGCTCACCCTTATTTAAGTTTTTTTTCGTAGGATATGAAGAAGGGTATTATGTCTGATATGACAAAAGGGGTTATAGTTGTGAAGAAATAGGTAGGATAATATGTGAATGTGTTATGAACTAGTTGGTTATTTTTTTATTTATCTAAATACAGTAAACTAATATTTTATTTAGGAATGTGATTCTATAATATTAGAATTTTTTTGAAAAATTTATGTAAGATAAATGCACATTTGGATTGTGTTGTAATTATTGGTATTAGAGAAAAGGATTAGTAAACATTAGAAAACTAGAATGATAAACCCTTATTGAGATCACTAGATATATTTATATGGATATTTATAGGGACTCATCTACGAAAAAGTCTATGTATAAATTACAATCCATGATATTTGATAATAAGGTTGAATAACATAATATTAAATATAAGGTGTCATATATTGATGCATTTTAAATAATTTCCATTTATTATGTGTCTTTCCCACAATTAGTAGTGTTATACACATTTTAATGTTGTTTTATAAAATTATTAAAACCTAATAGAACCATGTTAATGATGAATGCAATTGGTAATGAAAAGCATGTCCTCATGAGAAACCAAATGTTATAGAAGATGGAATACAAAACATTCTAACTATAATTACCAAATATATGAATCATTTTATACTTCTAAAAGATTAGTATAGGTAACAATATTCTATTTATTACTTCATGAGGCAACTTACACCTTGTTGTAGTGGGTCTTGTGATCCACTTTTCACTAAACAATAGGTTTGTACTAATGAAATGATATTTTCCTTCAATAAGTGTTTCAACCTTGAAAAATTTCTTTTTCTATTTATCATTTAGAAGGGGAAGTGGACTACTGGTATAATCTAATCAGTAAAACAAGGTATCATGATGAAATTGAATCCATGGATTGGGATGAGTTCAGGAAATTAATTTTCAAGAAGTACATTCCTCATGTAATTTATATGAAGATAGAGAATGAAGACCCTGAATTAATTAAATGGAATGATATGTACGTTGGTACCTAGGAGGATAATTTTACAAGATATACAAGGAATGATTCTTGTACAATCATCCAACCAAAAATTATGGTTGAAAGATTCTTCAGTGGATTAAAATAAATTATTCAAAGGGTTTCCTCTATAAGAGACAATAGTAACTATGAAATGATTTATTTTTTCTATAATGTTAATATGAATGTTAGAGTTACATATAAATTTCATATATTTTACATGATTATAAAAGTGGAGATAATAGAAAAATATAAAAATCGTGGGAAAAATAAAGTGATATTTTTTATAGATCAATGTGTGGAATAATACATGAGGAGAATTGTGTAATGGGGACTAGTAGATGTTTTAAGTACGGGAATGAAGGTCATTAGGAATTTGAATATCGATTGGATAATAAAATGTTCGATAATTAAGTGAATATGGGGAAGGAAATATATATTTCACCCCAACACACCAATGATTCAAGTGTAATGGGAATGGGAATTTTTCTAATCAGTGCCCAAATTTATGTGTTAACGAAGATGATTGACATTAGATTCCACCTAAAGACAGATATAAAAGTAAATATCTTTTCATTACTATTGATGATGTGAAGTATGAAAATTATATGGTTTAATGGTTTAATGTTTATTTGTTGGAAAAAAAGAATAATATTTTAGAAATACATTTAGTTATTATAGAATAATTAAATATCTATGGATTGGTCCACATTAGATTTTTCATAAGTTTTTAAAATCATATTTTGAATGTTATTAGTATCCATTAAAATTAAACGAGGTGGTATGGTGGTAGTTTTGGGGAAAACATGTCAAATGATACAATAAACCTTAATATTTGCATGATGTAGGGATAATAATAGGATAAAGAGATATTTGATTATATTATAATATTAATGAGATATTATTGGTATGCATTGAATGGTTTCATAATATGATGAAAAGATGGTTTAACCATTGAGTTTATAGATTTATGGTGCGTGAAATACTTAATTTTTGAAAGCATGCATGATTTCACTAAGATTTTATGTTAATTAACGATATTAACATGTTTCTATAGTGTCCATGACAATGATATTCACATGTTAGTATGTACCAATTAAGAGAAACATAATTTGGGGGGGGGGGTCAAAGATGAGTGGATTTTTGAAGGATAGTTAACTTTTTAAAAAAAATTTGGATTTTTACACATTGTAATGATCATAAAGGTAGCCATATATGAAATTTATTAAGTTAACATTTGGATGAGGGTTTAGATATTAATGTATTTTATCTAAATTTCAGGATTGATGAATATTGGATATCATTTTTAAACTTTTTATTGTGATATTAAGACATAATGAATAATAAATCATTCAACAAATTTAATGAAATTATAATGATTAATGAATGAAATATTTACCTTCATTTATTCGAATAATAGATGAAATTTAAATTAATCTAGGAATAATGGAACTATGATATAATGCTTATAAAACGTGATCATGTAGGTTCTTATTTTCATAATAATTAATCAACACTATGAAAAAGATCTTGAAACCAAAAAATCATATCATACTACCGTATTTTATGATGAATCAAATATTCCCTTGGATTGTAACAGATATATGGCCTTTTGATTGTTATATTTCTCATGAACATGTAATCTATCACTCTACATCAAAACATGGTTTTCAAGTTTCTGTTTACATTCCATGATTTATCTTCACACTAAAATTAATATATTTGGAAACATATATATGTGTTAATTTGGTTTTCCATTATGTTTCCAACATTCACTTTATTAAAAGGAATTTCAAGTCTTTATTTTTACGATGTGGGATTCAATAAAAAGAACTTTTATGTATGTAAAATTTGATGAACAAGAAGAAATTGAAGGAAAAATTTATTTGAAGGAAGGTAGAATGTAAAAACCTGATATTTTTATGAAATAGGGGTTTTTAAATAATTCTACTTCATTATTGTCATGCATTACATGCAACATCGACTTGTCATGAATTATACGAAACACTGGGTTTCTATGAAACATCATTTTATTATTGTACTAATTTAAAAAAGAAAATTATAACCTAACAATTAAAATGGATAGTATGAATAGGATTAATTGATTTTTTAAATTATCTATTACACATAATCCATTAAAAGGATAATTATAAATAAATGTAAAACATTTTATATAATAAATGGAATCTTTTTTGAAACAATTATTTAAAAATGCATAACTATATTTTTTACCAATAAATAAAAATTAAGACTTCTTTAATTATATTAATTAAATATATATTTAATAAAATTAATTTATTTTTAAAATTAACTTGATATGTTCCCTATATGTTTTATAAGAATGAATCTAATTTTACTCATAAGTTAAGTATTTTTCTAAAATGTCGGTTTCTCCCTCATTAAATCGAAAACCCAATTTAAATATAATTTTTAAACCCCTAATAATTTATATATGATAAAATAAAAATATTATTTGAAACATGATTTCAAAATACAATTCAGGGGATTTTTTGTTATTTTTCAGAAATGTATAATGTTATGATGAATAGTTAAAAATATTAAATTTTAAATGAAAACAACTTTTTTATCAAAATAATTTATAGTGTTTAATTACATATTTTTTTGAATTCAAGGTATATTTGTATCAAATTTTTTTCATTTAATCCAATATAGTTAATTATAATCAATTAAACTTTTAATTTGGATTTAAAAATGTGTAAATATTTTTGATGTTTTTACTTTAAAAACACATTTTCTAGATCAGTCAATTTGATTATTTTTTTATTTCTAAAGATTATGTGTTTTGAGTCATAAAAACTATATTCCATATTTTCAATTATAATTTCTAAATTTATTAAATAGGACTGTTTTATTTTTTGAAAATACGAATAATAACACATTGTAATTTTATATTACTTAGGTTAAAGGTAAATCAGGTAATTAAGGGAAAAAAATAATATTATCAATATTATTAAGCTACCATAAAACATTCCTAAAAGTTGTTTGATGATTTTAATTAAATAATTTTCACTTCGACAACTAAATAGAATAATTTAATAGACAACATGACATGAAAATGACTTAATTATTATTAAACTCAAAGGGAGTGAAAAAACATCACAGTCTTATAATCAATATGCATAATATTTCCATTATGCGGTTAAATAGAATATATGACCTACTAAATATATTAGATAATAATACAAAATTATTATATTCATCATATAAAATTATCTGTAAATTTATATAGAGACATGTTATCATGAATAATGTAGTAAATTCTCAATTAATGAAATAGTCAAATAAATAATATTTTAAAAATTAAATGAAATAGATTTTTACTTAATTTATTATGTAAATGAAATTTTTAGTTTAATATGAAATATCAGTGTCATATTAAATTAATTTTTTAAAATTAATCAGGCTGTATTGATTTTCAAAAAGTTAATGTTATGAATAGTGTAAAAATTGACAGTTATGATATTTTATGGAAATAATTTTTTCAAATAATTTAAAAATAATAAATATTTTAAATAAATAATAAGGGATTTTATATGGTAAATAATATCATATATTTTCCATTATTTGTCCCATTTAGACATTATATGTAAAAAACATCCTCTACATAATAAAAACTATGATACCATAGCTAATATTAGAATATCCTCACTAAGGGTTAATCAAAACAATATTTTTAAAATAATAAAAAAGTAGTATAAAATATAATTTTTGATTATATTTATAACATATTTCATCTTATATCATAATAAAAGGTTTTATGGTTGAATTTGGATTGATACTAAATTTATTATAAATTAGTCTTTTGAGAAATGCCAAAGTGCCCCTACCGTTCATATAAAAGGGAACGTCTTCATATCATTTATTTACACATCATATCCATTTTGGATCATCCAAAATATCTTTAAATATCCTAAAATTGTACCTCAATTAATCCATTAATCCTTAATTTTTTCATAATGATAACCAAAGAAGTCTTTCTATACAAATTAAAAAAAGATACCCAAAGAAGAGGTAACGTTCATCGAAAAACATTTTCATTTTTTTATTAATTAAACCCCCTCAATTATTATTACACCATTGTTATACAATAACCTAATTATAAAAAATATACTAATATTTTTTATTATAAGAATTTTTTCTACCATTACACATACATAATTCTATTGGGTAACGAACTTACCTTTCTGGTGTGTGGTGATCCATAGCCTCATGAAACGAAATTATTGGGTTTTTTCTTTAACACCTCTCATGGTAGTGAATTATGATGGAATATCTATTTTCATAAGATATACATGGAATTTATGATTTCATATTCCTTCATTAATTACTATATAAAACATACCACCATGATTTCCATTTCTTGGATATATGATAACTTCGTTTGGGGACGTGTGCACAACCTCATCCTTAAAGAGATGTGATTCATTCACAAATTACATGGAATGGGTTAAGGACGAGGTTATTGAATGTATATTATTTATATGAAATAATAATTATACTATAATTACAATATATATGTACACATATTTCATTTCATTTCATTCTGCCAATATGACTAGAACATGGAAACAACGTTCATGCGTATGTATGACCTACACTCTGATTGAAAAGTGTGCATCATTTTGTATTTTTACATTTTTAGATTATTATAAAAACATATAAAATAAAATTATATATGGAATTTATGTAATTTTTATCATTCTATAAAATTTTAAATAATTATATAATTATGAGTACCGAAAATATATCAAATTAAAATAGATATAAAAAACAAAGCGGGCATTACCTGAAACGTAACATTAACATTGAATTGTTGATAAACAGGTAATATTAGTGAATAAAAAATTATATATGATATGATATTTTATTTAAGGATTATTAATATATATATAATAAATTTATATTTATAATAAAAGAGGTTTTGATGAGTATAATGAGAGTGAATACTCATGGTGAGGGATTTTTGTCTCACATTTGTTATATGGGACACATGGAATATAAATAATTATTTCTTTTGTGCTGTATATATATATATCATGAATTTAATTTATTATTCCAATACATAATATTATTCGTATTATCATATCCATTAATTTTCCTTCTATCAAGGGGAATTCGATTCTACTAGTTATAATGTGATGAGTATTTATTTCACAATATCATCGATATTTATGATTTTTTTGTTTTAAGTCTCTATTGGGGAATATTCATATTCAATTAAAATTATTATAAAAATGTTTTAAAAAATGTTCTTATTATTATCATATGGATCTTTAAATTCCTTTTTACCCATTTTTTACTTATTTACATCATGATTTCAAAGAAACCATTTTGACTTTTTGCAAAAGAGCTATATTGTGTATTTTCTAGAAATAGTATGAAAGAAATGTTTTTTGAATTATATTGAATTAATGAAATTTTCATTTGTTATGATGAATTAATTTATTGAAGTTTATTTTCCAAGATTCCTATTTTATTTTAAAATACTTTTTTTAAAACCATTTTTGATCCATTTTAATAAAATAAATTATTTTCAAATCAGAAAGGATATATTCTTTAATAATTGTGTTCTACTAAGCCCTAAAAATTATTTTAAGTATAAGATAACACTAATTGATGTTTCACATGTTTTTCTAGTTATATTATTCAATAATACAATTCTTTTTTATTCTGAAAATTGATTATGTTTATTATGGAAAGATATTTATGTAGCCCCCTTCTTTTCTAGGTGTAATATAATGACTGAATGAAAGTTATAAAACAAATTAAATTCCATGTATTCTAATATTATGAATGACTTATGTTTTTTTGGAACATATATGTATGGATTTACAATGTGACATGTGGGACCTATATATTCCTCAAATGCATTGGATAAAGATTTATATCTCCAGATATAGACATAGAAGGAATTGGGATTGAACACTATTTATAAAGGACTTTTTCTGCTAATATGGTATAGGGAGTAAAAATTGAATACTCAGATTATCATTGGAGTGAACCATGACGTTAAAAAATGTATATGTGTGAACTCATAATACTAATATAGATATGATAACGATTCCTTGACTACCATGAAAATAATTTTTATAATCTTATGTTTATTATACATTTCCATGTCTTAGGGTATGCTCTCATAGAATATGTTCTTTGATTATTTATGAGGTATTATGATTTATTCTATAAAAAATAACTGTATTTTTGATATAAAGGATATGGTTTGTAGATTTTTAATGTAAATATTAATTATGATTATGTTATGATTAATCTATGCCTTTCTTAACCCTATGGATAATTTTATCTCAGCATTTATAATATTTCAATTTCAAAGATATGAATATAGGAATTAAATATGATATGTCAAAAAGGGTTTTAGTCAAGAAGAAATTGGTTGGAAAATAAGTAGCTGTGTTATGAACCAATTTTTTAGTCTTCCATGTTTCAAAATGCTATAAAATAATATGTTCGTTGGTATTGTGTTTGTATAATGTATGATATAATCCCCAATAAATGATGTAATGTCAATAGACATTAATATAGTGTTATTATAATGTGTTATCTATTGGGTGGGACCAGAATTATATAGCCCTCCAACACATTGGGGTAAATCATTACATCACATGAGAATATAATAATGGGAATAGGGATTCAACCAAATCCACTATGGAAATTACTAAATCATATTTATGGTAATAGGGGGTAAACCCAATCAACCCCGAGACTATGTGTACAATGGATCCCTTTTCCGTGATCCTTGGCCTATACTAATGCAATCATAATTTATTTTGTTACTATATATTTATGATTCATTGAACTTATGATATCATTTTTAATATGCCATGATTCCCTCTTATCTCATATTTTTATATTCAATAAAATGTTATCTATTTTTATATTAATTTTTATCCCTATAATATAAATTGAAAACTAATATTTTATTATATTTTTTGAATATGAAAATTTTCTATTATCATTTGTTATCATATTCTTATAATCTGGCCCTTGATGAAATGTTGAGATGGTTTTCCATTACTATGTGTTCAAGCTCACCATTTGTTTATGTTTTCATTCCCCATGTTATAAAGATAAGTATAACATATGATAATTCTATAATGGAAGTCTAGAAGAGTTTTATTTTTGATAATTCTTGACATGTTTGTTAAATTATGTTCCCAAATTAACTAGTTCCCAATGTTATTAAACCCAAATGATTCAAAAACATTGTGAGATTCTAGTGAGATAAAATGTTTATCTTTTTATAATGACATAATCTAATTATTTATTTATCGTTGTTCATTTTAGATGGTACCATATGTGTGTTATGTTAATTTTGTGAATTAGTTTAGTATATATGGGAATTGGGATAAAAAACCTTTGTGAAATGCCTACAGATAATTATATCTATATGATTAAATAATTAATTTTTGGAAAAGATTATGTTGAGTGAATTTCCAAAAATAAGATCTCTGTCATGATATGAAAAATGGATGCTTGATTTCGAATAAATGTACATAAGTGTAGTAACCCTAAAAGGGGTATATTGGGTTCTAAATCAATTTCCAACTAGGGAACATCACTTGGACATAGCATAAAATATGATTTGACACAAACAAATAATAAAATCTGTTTAATAAAATTCTCCATATGATCACTTTAAAAGAATTTTTTATGTTAGGGAACTAGGTTATGGAGTATGATAGAACCTAACAAAAATAAACATATATTGAACAAAAAGTTATTTAGGTTGAACTAAAAAATAATGTGGTCAGTTTAAAGAAGATGAAATATGGAGGTTTAATTTTCCATGTGGTAATTTATGATAATTATATAATTATATTAACTTTTAATCACCTGCATTATCCCCTTTTTTATTTAGTAATGTAAAAATCCCAAATGAATAAAGTTAATAGTGGATTCCATGGTCAATGAAGATATAATTCTAATGATAAACCCTAATGGGATACAAATTTGAATGGGAAAAAATATGATTATATTGAACCATATATCATTAACAATGATTAATAATTTTTCTCAACTGAGTTTTAAAAAAACCAAAGAAGATGCGTATTGAGTGTAATTGTAGTTGAGGTGATGGAGATAATAAAGTAAATAAGATTCAATCTCATTTATGTAAAAAATGTGGGAGGAGACACAGAGTGAAAATATATAATGGAAATGGATGATGTTTCATATATGGATAAAGAATTCATAAATAATAAAACATTCATTGAAAAATGACGTTTTTAGCCATCTTGATGATCGAAAGTAATTTTCATCCTATGGATCCACTATTAATTTGATGTCTTATATGAAATAAAATTGGAAACTACATTGACCAATACAGTATTCATAGTATTTAAAATGAAAATTAGAACAAAATACAATCCATATTATGGGAACAAGAAAAATTCTATGAAATGGATACTATTTTAGAGGATATTGATAACTATGCGGTGCTAGTTACACTTATTCACCACTATATATTTGTGGGTGTCTTATACCATATGATTTTTTCACAAAATAGTAGGAATAAAAAACCAGTTGTATCATTATTCTTTACATGTTATATGAATCTTATTAATGGTTTATGAGATAATGAATCATGAAATTATTATTATCCTTATTTAGATAAATTTAAAATATTTTTGTAAATGGATTTTTTTTCTCTATTTAAGTATTTTTTTAATATATAATAGTTCATATCAAACTATAATATCCTAACAGAAGGATGGCTAAAGAAATCCTTTAGAAGGAAAATATATAATATGGAACTTAATAACAACCAATGATAAACTCTTATAAAAAAGTTGGAGAAAAAAACTCAACAATAGAGATAATATTAGTCGTTATAAATAGATAATATCCCTATGTTTGTAAGTTTAATATCTCTCATGAAATTATATCGTGTGTCATCTCTATCTTTTAAATACCCATAACCATTTTAATTAGCTAGTGACAATGACAATGTTTTTGGAGTTAATCTATTTAATATGGAAGAATATATCACCCCATGATTTTTCTTTATAAAATCTTATTAAATACACACTTTTATGAGATGTTTCATCACTTGAAAGACAAAAATTAAATGTGAAAAGAAACATTATATAATCTTTGAAATGTATACATTGAATTGATTCCTAAAAAATGAGGTTACCAGAATATGATGTATATATAAAAATTAAAGAAATTTTATTTTTAAAACCAATGAATTGATAATATTAATGAAGATAAATAACTAATAAGAAAATTTTATAACATAAATATATTTTCATCTAAAAATTATTTTATATGTGCTTTATTTAGAGATATTAAATAAAATATAGATAAATTATATTGTTGATATGAATAATATATATTTATATGTTAATAATATATTAGAACTATATTTATTAGTAATTTATAGAGAATAGAAAATAAGAGTGGATACCAGTTTGAATATTTTTTTTTGAATAAAAAAATTTTCATTAAATTTTTTGATTTTTTTTAGATGTCAAAATTTCCAATTATAGAATATTGATTTTATTATGTGAAGTAATTTTTTTGGATTTAATGTAACAATATGTGTATCATTCCACCCTATATCACCGTCTTGTGTAGAGGAAACAATGTTACTAGACCTAGGATAAATCCCCATAGAACCAAAGGCTGGAGATACAAGAAAAGGGATTAAGGGAACAACTGTATGATTATTTTCCCTATAAAAGGATAAAACCTCACAACAACTGGAAATAACATCCAGAAACTATAAAATAAATTTATAAAATTATAAGAACAGAATTTAAACCAACAATAAAAAAATATCAGATCAACAATGTAAAATATGGATAATAATTCAAAAGACAACCCAATTGATAGGCATTATGTAGCCATCCAAATTAAAACCCAAAAACTATCCAATATCTAACACCACATGAGAGGACCAATGTATCAAGATGAATTAGTAGAAAAATATAATCTCTTTTCATTCCTTGTATCTATATGTTAGGCACATGGCAATATACCAAAGTTCATATGAAGGGGGTGATAATTAACTCAATAGTATTTCCCCAAATAATTCCTAACTAATCCTACTAGGAAAAGTAAAAGTGATCACATTTTATATAAAACAATCAGAAAAAATTGAAGTTTTTTTCTCTCCTCCAGTAATTCCATGTGAAGAAACCATAAACATGCACATTACTATTTCCCATGATTTTCATAATACTTTCCTTGTTCACCCATGCCCAAACACATAATTGTAAACAAGATACACTTAAAACACTCATTAATTATATTATTATTAAAAGTTGTAATCTATGATGATAATATATCTATCACTGAATATATTAAATTAACATCCACTCCATTTTCCCCTAAAAAGAAAAACCCACTCATCCTCATCTCAATGCCAAAACATTTTACAAAAATAGGACTTCTTTGAAAAAAATTAAAAAAAATTACATGTGTCCAAACTATTTAATAATTTTAAAATAATAATTTTAAAATTAAATGAGTATTGATTTTTCTTTTATCTACTGAAATTAAATAAAAAAATAAAAACTCACAACAAAATGGTTTCAAAAAAAATAACAAAAAATGATAAAATATGGAAATCCAAGACAATCCATTCAATGATACTACACGTTCCAATTCTAGAACTATAGAGTGAGATAAGAGAAAACTACATTGAATTAATTTTATTGTAATAATGGATTTATAAAAATTTCATGAAAGACCCATATTCTTTATATTTCCCAAAAAAATCCCAATATTATCTTATTATAACTTATAAAAAAATATTCATGTACACCAATACCGGTGTGTGGTTACATTTAAGACAAAACATATAAATCCCAATAGATATGGAAGAATGAGACACAAACCATTATTTCCATAATTTTACAGTAAATGATCCATTAGAAATACAGTTCAAACTTATAAGGTATATAGAAAATTACAGTGGGTTCCGTAAAAGTCAATAAGAATAAATAACCACATAAGCTGAATTTGAATCAGCAAACATAATAAAATGAGTTGGGCCCACACTAACTTACATTAAAAATTGGAATTTATTTCATGTATACAATTAGGGGTCTGTTACATTAAAAACAGAATTACCTGGTATATTATTCTGAAAAAATATTTCGTCCTGTAAATAATTTATATAAAATAAAAATATTTTCCATGGGTGTTTATGGCTTAAAGTATTATTACATATTTTTTCCTGACATATTTAATTATTAAAACTTATGTATAGTGAAAATATTTCCTATTCAATGATCTAAAATCTAGACACCAATTTACTCATCTTCTTCTACATCTGAACCCATATATATTGAATGGCCAATAACACCAAGAATAAATGAAAATCATAAAAAATTATGTAACTCATACTAGAGGTTCGACATCCCCTCTAACCACAATTTTAAATATAATCAATTTTTTTTAAAAGAACATTCATCTTATCAACTTTGGTAGTTACTCGTACGTTTTATTTTCATGCTCTAATGTTTCTTCCTGAATATGACAATTCTTACATACAAATAATACCATACTCATTAATTTTTCACAAAATACCATCTTATACCTATCCAAAATTCGTATTGGCACATGAATCAATATAGACCTAGTTCCATATCAATATGGTTATATTTTATTATATTATCGGGATCCGGATGATACTTTTTCAATATAGATACATGAAAATAATTATTAACTAAACAAAACCTTGGTTATAAATTCACCTTATAAGAAATAAGAACAACTAATTAATGTATTAAAAAAGGTTCAATGTGCCATGGATACATCATTCCTTACCTACCAAAACTATATTTCCATTGATTTGGAGTGATCCTAAAGAAAACATGGAAACTTACATCAAATGATAATGGTCATTAATGATTATCCGCCTATTATTTTTTGATAAATTTTATCTTCATCCATTCTATATCTAATCTTATTAATCTTATTTAATTTTCCATACACTACTATCTTTCTAATAAGTGATGTCTCCCCTGTTTCCCAATAAAAAAATAAATAATGATAGGAAGACCGTACAACACTTTTAAAGAATCTATAGGTATTAAGGAATAATAATTTTAATAGAATGTGAATTATATTAATGGTACATGATCCTAACATGATCCTACAAAATCCATCCACATGCTTTCAATATGACATCCAACATTTTTATTCTCTATTTAGATTGTCCATCCATTTTAGGACGATATTCTATGCCCAAGATCATTTATGTTCCAAGTGTTTACTACAAGGATTTCTAAAACCATGATGTAAACCATGTTTCCCAGTAAGTTATAATTGAGAGTGGAACACCATGCATATATAATCACCAAGAATGTAAATTTTGGACAAGTATTCCACTATACTTTATTCATGAATAGAGATGAAGTTGGATGAATTCATGAGAATATCCACAATACTCCATATAAAATCAGGTTTTCTAACAATTCATGGTAGTCTATTGACCAAATACATAAGAATATTCTATAATTTACACATGGGAATTGATATGGAATATAGCACACCAGTAGGTCATTGATGCTCAACCATGACATGCCAATAGGTGAGGAATCGTGAAACAAGATTGTACACTCAACACTTCATGTTATCCCACCAAAAATATGATCTCATATATTTATACCTCTTCTAGATTCCAGGATGAAATTATCATCTCAAATAGTGGTAGATAGAATGTAGTGGGTCCCGATTATCCAATCCATTCACAATAAGTCCTATAAAATGTAACACTAAACACCCACCCATATTCCACCCATCAATGGTCTCCGCACCATTGAGTTTTTACATCATATCTAGAAATTATGGAAGATATAACTTTTTAATTAATTTATCTTCAACTGAATTATTTTTTCTTATTTTAAACATCAATTCAATTTAAAACATAGGAAGATACACAATCCATATACATTACCTTATATTGAGATAACATTGTGGGAAAATATTAGCCACGATATTATTATCCATAAATACCATGAATGTATCACCAAAACGAAAATATTTCCATGTAATTAATTAATAAACTAACGAATAAAAATAATATAGAATATGTTTATGGTAATTATTATTCACCCAAAAATTTCATGGTCCATATAAATATAAATTATCACCCTATAAGATATCCCAAACTATCCAAGATACAAATTCATCAAAATAAATCACCTGACTCTATCAAGACTCCATAAACATTAGGGTAGGAGATAATGCTAGGTGAACCATACGATATTTAAAATATTTATAAAATCCATTTTTCCTTAGGAATGGAATAAATTTTATTTTCAAAACGTTCATTTCTGATTATAACATGAAAATTCAAGAATAAGTTATCCACTATATCCTTCTAATCCAACGAAAATGCATTTCTCAAAAAAATCATTGATGGTTTCCAAGAGAAATTTTTTTAACTTTTTAGGATCCCAAAAAACAAACCTTTCATAAATGACATGACCAAGGAATACTACCACCTAAATATAAAAAGTCACACATTGAATGCATAGAATAAAGGTAATTTTCCACAGGATTCACAAGACTATAAAAAATGTCCTCCAGGATGGGATTTGGTCATAGAATACCACAATATATCATAAAAAACAACACAAATAATGAATAATAATAACTATAAAAGATATGATTCATCATTACCATAAACACTACTAGTGAATTAGAAAGTCCAAATGGAATAACCCCATATTCATAATGACAACATTGTCTCTTGAATTCTCTTTTTGGAAAATAATATTTCTGAACTCACAACTTGTGATACCTAGATGATACGTAAATTCTAGAGAACCATGATACACACCTAAATTTATTAAAAAAATTTAATGGAAGAGGATAATAATAATTATTGAATATTTGTTAGGATATTGATAATTCAAAAAAATACTATGATTTCAAACATACTTATTCACAAAAAAGAATTAGTTATCCCCACATAGACGCGATCTATCGAATGAACCTTTTTTCCCTACTCTTTAAACTTGAATTTTACTTCCCTCAAATTAACCAGTATTATAATATACGATGGACAAGAAATATGAATGGACATTGGTAAGAGATCAGTCATATATTCCACTTATCGTTTTGGTGGAAATCCAACGAAAATGTATGGAATTACATTAAGAAATTAGTCATTACAGGGTATACATTATTTTTTTTCCAAATTCTATCATATGATTATAACATAACACCTCTCGAATATTTTTATATAACCAAAAGTATAGTTACCAATTGTTTTTATCTACAGACATTCGCATAATTATCACATTAAAAGGAGTTAATAACACTACCATATGTTGTAAAACATAGTTTATTGGCATTATAGTTGATACAGGTTTTAAAAAATATCAAAAAATACACTCCCAGAAACAGTTCATAGATATAAATATATTTAATTATGAAATCATAATGCAACAAAACCATATTGATTATTATGGAACATGCCAAACATTTAGAGGCCCAACACGCCATTTGTCAAAGAGGTATGTGCAGTTTCAAAACAGAAGGAATCATTGGAACATATAACCCCATTTGATCAACCAAATGATAATAAATACAAGAGTGAGGCACAACTATAGTATTAAAAGAATCAATAA
Organism: Viscum album; assembly: GCA_963277665.1. Taxonomy (NCBI): domain Eukaryota; kingdom Viridiplantae; phylum Streptophyta; class Magnoliopsida; order Santalales; family Viscaceae; genus Viscum; species Viscum album. Next base: position 723,063,903 of record OY728157.1, on the reverse strand, counting down.
GGGTATAATTAAAAATAATCCAACCTATGAGTATCAAAGGACTATATTGATCATCCACTATCACCAATTCAGCACCCCAATGCTCCTAACTTTCTCCTATATGATGCTTTCATCCTCTAGGCTATTTCATAACATGAGGAGTCTTTGTGTTCTGAGAATAACATTTATTTTTTTTGTTTTGTGGATGAAAATTATTTTTAAGATATTTCCCCATATAAGAATAGGATTTCTGAGAATCATGATTCAAATATCTTGTAACATACATTGGATCACTCCGTCAATAATAGGGATGATGTCCCATGTTGTTAGAGTTTTGACATGCTCTAGGTGGTTCTATTAAATTATGTTTTTTATGAGAAGTATGAATACATTGAAAAAAATATACAATAATTTATGTCTTGGATAAAAACATACTAATCCCATTTTTTATTTTATGATGCTCCAACACCCTAAAATATAGTGACTCTTCAGAATATTTCCTACAGTTGAGTTCACACCCATTCCTATGATGATAAACAAACCTCACAATACTGAATTATATGAACTTTACCTTTATTATATTTTCATTCTATTAACAATGTATTTATATTTCATCATTTAAAGAACTGATATCTTAGAGAAAATCACCAGTGATAATCCATACCCAATGATACATGTTTTCAAGGACACACTTGTAGAAATTTCTAGAGAAAAATGAACTATATTGATAATATTAATTTTGTATTCTGTCACCAATATATTCTCATACTTTAGGCTGAATTGTTTTTCATTCCTTTATATCATTAATGTGAACAAAGATTTTTATCAATATTTTTTTGAGACTCTTTCCACAACAGTCCCTACTCTACTTATGATTGGATAGCTAAATCCACCCACTCTCTTGTAAGATCATTCAATATAAACATTTAAATCATTACCGTTATCTCCACTAGTATACCAAGAAAATAAAAAAATTATTTATTTTGTTGATCAATACATTAACTTTTATAGTCTCAAAATAACCTCTAAAAATAAATTGATTTAGTTTCTGAAATTTTATCAAAAAATATTATTTCTTTAGTTATTCATATTTATTTCATTCATCAATGGAATGAAAATATTCTATGGTACTCTATACATGTTTTTTTATTAATATACAGCTTTGGGGAATCCATATTCCCTATAACATCTTCATACGTATTTCATGACCATATACATGGTTAGATTTTCTATACATAGAAAAAAAACATCAGTTAGTTCCTTCTTTATATCTAGTAAAGTCTTAAAAAATTCATATATCACCATTAGTAACCATAAATAACTCTTTCATAAATAAAAAACTTGTAAAATTTTAAAAAATGATTAGAAAAATTAATGAAAAATGTATTTATTGTCGGAGGTCACACTAAAATTATACAAATGAAAGAATCAACTGGTAAACCTAAGACGATGAGATAATAAATCCTTTATAAGTATCTAAAAAAAAGGTTTTTAAATAGACACCCTCGTAAATTTTGGTTTAAGATAAAAATACTAGCAATGTATTTATAATATATACATTTCATGTTTTGGCATTCCTATATCCTTTATACTATCACAAGAGATTGATAGACCAACCATGAATGATTAAATTTGTAACATCCCACCCCATATCATATTCTTGATTTGAGGAAAATTTTACACCCCATGATTCTATGAAATGTCTCCTTCTAAATAAATTTAATTTTTTTTATAGCATATATTGCACTCAAAAGAGAGCTTCAATGCCCCATGATTTACTATTAAAGTTGTTATTTAAAATGAAAATTCTATCATATCCATTAAATTGGTGGTTATGAATAGTATTAAATAACTTATGAAAATATAATATTTATTTCATTGGTGTCCAATTAATTATATATTAATATAGAAACCAATTGAATATAGAGAAAATGTTTTTATAGAAAATTTATATTATAAAAAAAGTTGTTTAATTCTATTAATTAGAATTAGTTAATTGTAGAAACTTAAAATAATTAAATTTATATATAAAATTAAATGTTTTTAAATGACTACAAAATATCTAATAGACATAAGAGATGAAAAAAATATATTTTTAACATAAAAATTTATATGTTTTGAAAATCAGTTTTCCACATTTTGATTGAAAAATTATTGTAAAAATAAAATTTGAACTTTTAATAAATTTTATTGGAAAATTTTATCGTCATTTTTGAAATAAGAATTTAAATATTTAAATAGGGTTCTCTTTGGTAATTTTTTATAAGTTTTATTTTTTATAAAGTTTGAAAAATAATCCATTCTAATTTAAAACATACTATTCATCTAAATAAGTTATAATGAAAAATTATATTTTATATTTTATTAAAAGTAAAAAATAGTTCAATTATTCATATATTAATTCAATATAGGCCATTTCGAAAATTCGTATATTGAATTTTTATATATAATAACTTATTATGATTTTGAAAAATATCCCTTTAAAAACTGGTTTCTCACGCCAAATACTTGATTAATTTTAGCCACTTTTATGTTTTTAATTTTGAAAAATAGGATTATATATATGAATTTGATATGATTATACTTATTTAATATGTGTTTCTAATTTTTGGAAAATATAAATAGTAAAAAAAGTTTTTTTACCACAGTTAAGTGTAAATATTGTAAAGAAGTCTAAAAATTATTATGTTAAGTCTTAGATAGTTAACCTAACACTTGTAATAATTTTTTTAAGTATTAATGATGAAAATAATAATCACTTGGATGAATTTATGTCCCCTTAGAGAAACATAGTGGAATTTAGGATCCATATATTAGTTAATTTAATGAAAAGAAAAACTCGTCACACTAATGTTTATTATATGAATAAATTTTTTAATATATGTTCATAATGATTATATGTTTAACAAAAAATAGTAATTTGAAATTTATAATATTTAAATTCTTAAAATTAATTTTTTTTTATATAATAATAAATTACCTTATGTTCCTACATAATAATGATGTAGTGATTATTTTGTTTAAGAAATTATCAAATAAATAGTAAAAAAATTACTAAGATATATATAATTTGAGATAATTAACGTAATAGATTAATATTAAAAATTATAATAAAATATATGGTATGTATTAAAATTTTTTTAGAAGATATATTATTTTATTGATTTTTTTTGTAAAAGTCAAGTGATGAATATTGTCGTAATTAAAATTGAGGATAGTTTATAATAACTATGACTTTAATAAATGATTATTTTTTAAAAAAAAATATAAAATTCATCCAATGTATTGTGATATGATTTAAAATATAATTAATTTTTCATTTACGGTTATTTTTTCATTTTATAGTATCAATATTTACCATTAGTGAGAAAAAAAATCAATGTTGTCATGGTAAGAGTTAAATAGTCTAAATAATGGTTAAATAGATTACCTTTTTAGGACCATGGGATCCCCTATGGTCCATAATTATCTGTTATATATTATTAGATGTTATTCTTATTATGGTGACACCATATTCCACCTTTTATCCATCATTTGAAAATTTAAATCATTTTTTGTGCGTGGGTATGGCTTACCATCTCTACACTATGATGTTAATTTTTTTTCACCACTACATTACATGGATTTGTATAATGATATAAATAATTAATATATATATATGGTAACTATGAAAATATAATTATTCAATTTAATTAATATATTAACATCTTTATAAACTTTTTACCCATTAATTTAATGATATCGTCGTTATTGAATACATACAACCAACCAACTATAAGATGCGATGTGATTCATTTACCACGATAAAAAATAAATAATAGATCATAAAATTTATTAAATTATAAAATATTATATTTAAAACATTAAAATAGTCCTCTAAAATATGTATCTATATCCAATGCAAAGGAATCAGGACATTTATGAAAAAATATGCATGAGAAAACAAGGAAATTAACAACCAAAACAATGAAAAATAAATAATTAAAAAATTGGAGATAAATGATATAATTGGATCATATATGATATGATAAATATTGTGGAAAAAATTAATAACATTATATAAACAATTTTATTGTATGATAAAGTATTACCACCTTAATAAAATCCCAATATAAGAGTTTCTCTTCTAACTTTTACTTCTATGAGTTATTTTTCTTATTCACCACTAATTTCTTATGTGTGGTCTATAAATATATCCATTTTATATATCATATCATGAATCCCATTAACTTCCTAGAAATTAGTGCTTCATTTTTTTAATTATTACTTTTATTGTGATTATTATTCGATTCATGACAAGTTGTATGGAATTCCACTTCAATTTACATTCCACTGAGACCTAATTGTCATTATACATAAAATCACTTATATATGGCGTACATACTATCCCTATGTAATTTAATATCATTATTTTTTATTCGATGTAATTTAGGTTTAACATTGAATTATTTCAACCAAGGGCATTTGAATTTAAAATTACTATGTGATAAAAGTAATTGTACAATATCACTTTCTTTTGTGACAGTTATCTTTATCATGAAACAATCACATTATTTTTATTATTTTTCATTGGAAAATAATTTACTATTAAATACACATATAATTTTTTTATTGATACAACTATATCCTAATAATATTCCATTTTTATATACATCGTTTAATTTGAATGTTATTTGATTAATCATGGAAATATTGATAAATGTGTGTTATTTATTCAATATGGATATTTGATGATATGGAACATTTTTTTATTAATTTAATAGATTATTTGATATATGAGGAATTCTTTGGAATGTAATACATGTGTGGATACCAGTTATTGATATTCCCTCGATGCATCAGTAGTATTATGGGAAATATCTTTTAAGATAGAATTAAATGGGTTTTTCCAAAAATGATTAAACCATATTGTCAAAGTTCTTGATGATAGTAGTTCATGTTCCAGATACATGAACTCAAGTAATTACTCATTTAATACATTAAAAATTTAGTTATTATTATCAATGGGATGTTCACTATGTAAAAATGTATGGATCCATATCATTATCAGCTTATTGTTTAAATGAAATAGTAATTGAGTTATCTACCTTTCCATAATGAATATTCTTATGGATTCATGATTAATTATATTTTAATTAACCCTTAAAAATAATTTGATCCCACCCTTATTAAGTTTCATTTCCCTAAGTTATGAAGAGTTAATATTAGAATGAGTTTTCAAGGATTCATTTTATTATCATTTTCTTCTGTTATGTTTTATTTACTATTCCCATTGTAAAATGGGTATCATGTATGAAATCTAGTTTTCCAAAAATGAAAACTATTAAATAATTTGGGATTTGAACCATTCATATAATCCAATTCAATAAATTAATTGATTGGGGTTGGGATACTGGGATTTTTTTTATTAGTGTTTGTATTATAGAATGTTTAGTGAAGTACTTGGGAACTAGATTTAAGAATTTAGTGATTAGGGGGAATTTACCTATGAGAAAATTTAAGGATAATTATTTATTAACATCCCAAAGAAGTAATGTTTTTTATTATGAGATTCAATACACCTATTTTTTCAATTTATGTTATTTATTTTACTATTTTTCGGATAAAAAATTATTTTTCATAATGATGTGACCAAATCATGTTTATGTATTCATTTATAAATAAGAGTTTGTATAAAAAATGTGAACCTCACCAATAAACGAGATCTGAAGAACAAGAATGATAATATATTTTATAGTCTTAAATTAATAATTTCATATGATATAGCCTTTGAAAAATTCTCCTCACATGAGAAAATAATATCATGTTCTAATAATATTGATGAAAAATTATCCAAGTCTTATGGCCTCAGTGGGGAGAAAAATAAGTAGAGTTAAATTGTAAAAGAGGTGGATATATGGAATAACGGAATTTTTTTTCCATGCATGTGATAATTGTGGAAGAAAACACCCTAGTAATTGATTAAAATTATTGTGAGTTTACTATTATTGTGGAGAAATGGGTCACCTAAAATATAATGAGTGGTAAGAGAGAAAATGATTACCTTCAGTTATTCAATAATCGTAAAAGGGGTAACTTCACAAATAAACCCCGCAAGTTTCATGGTATTGTATCTTTGAAGAATATAACGGATCAATGCCAAACAAAAGTTATTGACACAACCAAATATAAGTGATTAATATGATTGTATAATTAGATACATGAAATAGTGTGCAAATGTATCTTATATTATTTCTAAAAAAAATATTAAATATATAAGTATTATATTGTACTACTATTAATTTAATTATTTTATAGAATATCTTGAATAGTACTAGGAAATAAGATATAGTAGAAAGTTATTTTTTCTCAAAACAGATGTTATTAGTGAAAAAAACATAAAATGTTCATAATATTGAAATATTGATATTTGGATGATGAGATAATGAATATGGATAATATAAATTTGATTGTACTGATTAACTTGGAATTGATTAATTGTTTTTTAACATAATGTTTATTATATCTTTGATGGTGTTACATATTTTCTAGATTTATAGAATATATCTAATTATCTATGTTTTATTTAATTATTAATGATGAATTCATTGTTTCATTAACGTTTTATGTTGATCAAGGATTTAATGTATTTTTTAAATTACAATTAGAGATAGGTTATAATTATTTGGGAATATAATGTTAAGTTGAATTTGAAAATTTAGTGACCTTCCATATGAATATCTAGAATTTTACTTCGGATATAATTATTTGAATTAGTCTTAAGATTTATAATTATGGAATGGATTATGTTTAAATATGGATATAATTGATTAATGTTGAAGTTTGATTTATTATATTGGATAACCTGTGTTGGCAATTTTGGTTTTGATAAATATGTAAAGTACGTAGTAATGACAAGGAAACCTTATGATTCATTAAAATTACTTTAGGTATGAAAAAATCAACTTGAATATAGGTTTATCAGTGTATTAAATGATGTGGAAGTATATCCAAAAAAACCAAAGCATAAGATAATTCTTATGACATGGAAAGAAAAAAAGTAGTATTATTTTATCTTGTGATTATATTTACAGATAACACATCCTACAACTCTAAGAAAATGATTTTATAACTAAAATGTTATCTATTTAATTTTCTTACTGAGAAATAAATGGTCTTATAATCAGTCACCGACGTAGGGTTTTGTGACCAATAACTTCTTGATGACCATGTTTTATATCACTACCCATTTTAAAATGATACTTTTATTTATATTTCATGTCCAGGATTCCACTTTCTTCCATTTTTATCCTTCATAGAATCTTATGATTATAGAGACATTTTCATTTACATTTCTATATTATTAAGAGGATGTGTTAATAATCTATTTTATGATGTGGTATTCCAGTAGTAGAATTTTCAAAAATCAACCTTTTATTTCAAAAAATCAATTCTATATTGTTAGGATTAAACTTCTCGAATGTGAAGAGAATGTAACACCCAACAATTTTATAGTTTTTCTCTTTTAAAATAAATTTAATTTCTTTTACTACTTACTTGACACACAACATCAATCTTAAATGAACCACAATATACTATTAACATTATTATTTGAAATGAAAATTTACTCATAATCATTAAATTAATGGTTATAAATAGTATTGACTAACTTATGATAATTTTTTAGTTAAAAATTAGTTAAAAATTGATTAAATATTAATATAAAGACAAATTAAATATAAAGGAATCATTTTTATAAAAATTTAATCTTACATACCAAAGGTGTTTCAACATATTTATTAAAATTAATTATTATTAGTTAATTATACAGATGCAATTTATATATTAAATCAAATTATTTCAAATTCATCCAGTATATTTTACATGAATAGGATGAGAACATATTACATTTTATGTATGAAAATCTTTATTTTTCTAAAGGTACATTACTTCCATTTGATAGATAATTTCATCTAAAACCAAACATGGAAACTTTTATAAATAATTTTTGAAAAAATAATATTAATTTTTTAAATTATAATTTGGTAATTTTTAAATGGTTAATTTTTGGTATTTTTCTGATAAATTTCATTTTTTGATGAATTGTACAAAAATACTAAATTTTAATTACAAATTATCTTTTCATCTAAACAATATGATATGATAAATTCTACATTAATTTTTATTAAATTATTATTAAATTAGTTATAAATATAGTAATCCAATATAGGTCATTTTAATCATATGTATATTTCATATTGATATAAATAATTATTAAACTTTTGAACATTTTAACTTTAAAACTCACTTTCTCACCCAAAACACAGGATTAATTTTAAATTAATTTTAGCCATTTTTTTAATTCATAAATATGTATGAAATATTTTATTCAGGTGGTAAATATTTTTAAAATATTTTAGTTTTATAATTTTTACAATATAAATAGTAAACTTAGTAGTATTTATTTACCTGGTTAAAGGTAAATCCAGTAATTAATAGTAAAAATAATGGTGATAAGTTTTCGAAAATTTATATAACACATTTTATAATTTTAATGGATGAGTTATTTTCAAACAAAATCATCCCCAATATGAATTTCTGGCATCTTGGAGCCACGTAGATTACATTAAACCCCTTATTATATTTTATATTATGAAAAGTCAAACATGTCACCATAATGTATTTAATAAGTAATAATTTTTTAATATATGGTCATGGGGAAGATATTTTATACAATAAAAAGTATTTTGAAATATAAAATATTTATATTCATCATAATATATCTTTTTATCTTTATGGAAGATATAATTAGCTTATATAATTTCACAACAATAATGGACTATTTATTTTATTATTCGAAATATAAAATAAATGATTTTAAAACTATGAAAATAAATAAAATTTGAAACAATTGATTTCATAAAAATATTTATTATATGTAATTTAAATATTAGGGATGTATTAAATCATTTTTTTAAAAGATATATTACTGTAATTATTTTTATGTCGTGTAGTGAATATTTTCAAAATGGACATTAATGGTAGTTTATAAGAAATATGATTTTATTAAATAAAATAGAAATTTTAGAAATATAAATTCATTATAACGGATTTTGAAAAGTTTTATAATGTTTTCCATGGTTCATTTATAATTATTTTTTCATTTTTAGAAACAAGATTGAACATCAAAGCGTAAAAATCCATTTTTTTACGGTAAGAGTTTAAGAGATTATATATAGGTTAAAACCAAACAGCTAGGTTACAAATGTAACCTAAACTTGTGTAAAAAATATTTTATGAGATTAGTTGTACCAATAATAATATAATAGATTAAATCACTTAGGATATATTTTAATGAAAATTAATTTTTATGAATTTAATATTTTAGGAGTTTCCATAACTGCCCCTCGCCATAGTTATAAAATGGCTCCACATTTTTCACATATTTACACCGCAATGATAAATATGTCTCAACCAAAATTTACCCTTTTATATTATAAACATTATTATTTATATTCTATATGTTATATCACTTCCAAAATTCAAACCATAGATCCATTAAAAATCAATTAAATGTACTTTTTCGATGAAGAGGTAATCATCTTTGTCGACTTTTTTCAAGTTTGTTTCTTCTTATGCATCCTATAGACATATTTTAACATGATAAAGTAATAAATAAATATTTATATATATTATTTCATGTTTTATTATTATGGGAAAACCATGTACCACCATTTATATATCCTATGAAAAATGAAAGCACCTTGTGTGTGTACGTATGACTTAACGTCTCTACGTAGTGGTGTAATTTTTTTCTCATAACTAATTTATAAGGATTGTTACAATGAAGGAAATAATGTATATATAATGTATTTTTGATATTATTTAAATAAATTATAATTAACATATCAACCACTACCATACCATTTTACCCCATAGTGGAATGATTTTGTCGCTCATAAATACATACAGCCTACCGTTTCAATAGTGTTATGCTATTCATTTCCCATGATCATTATTCAAGAATGGTTCTATAATTTTATTTAAAAATTTAGTATATTATTTGTAAAGTTAATTTATTTCCGTAAATTATCAATATATATATAATAAAAATGAAGTGGTAAATTCATTAAAAAATATGCATGAGAAAACATGGCAATTAAGACCCTAAACAATGAAAATAATGAAATTTTATTAACAAACAGGTGATAAGATGATTTAAAAGGATCATATATGATATAATAAATATGAATATGGTTCATTTATTAATTAATTACAAGATTTAAATATTTATATTGGATGTTAATTTATGTTCAACTTAATGAATGTTTATGGTAAGGGTTTCTCATCTCACTATAAAATATGTGAGATTTATACCTTATACACAATTTATTTGTTTTTTGTAGTGTATATAAACTGAAATTAATTATATAATATCAATAATCTACATATATTAATGGTATTCATGGTTTTAGTTGATTAAAATTACTTTTTTGGCTAATTTTATTCAACTAATTACCAGTTGTTAGGGATTATCTCTCAATTTACATTCCATTGAGAGTTATTTGTTATTATGCACCAACTCACTTCTATGTGTTGTATATATGATCTTTTTGAGATATAATATTATTATTTATTCATTTTAGAATGGTTTTTTATTGTTCAATAAGAATTATATCATCCAATGGGGTTTGAATTTCAAATTAAAATGTGATTAAAGTTATTGTACAACGTCACATTATTTTTTTATAGTTAACATTCTCATGAAACGATATCCTTATCTTAATTTTATCTCATTGAAAATTAAATTTATAATATATATCCATATTATTTTATGATGGATATTATTATATCTTAAACCATATTCCATTTTATACATATGAGGTTTACTTAAATACTTATATGATTAATGTGGGATATATTGATATATCTATATCTTTTAGTCAATAAAGATATTTTTTGATAATGAAAATTCTTTTATTAAATAAATTTATTATATTATATATGAGGAATGATTAAGGATAAAAAACATGTGTGGGGCCCATTTATATATAGACAATCAATGCATCTATAGTCTCACAAAATGAATCAGTTAAGATTGCATTTCATGTGATTTACCCAAAATGAATAAATCATCTTGTGAGCGGCTTCGACAGTATTGGGTCACGTTCGAGATAAATAACATCTAATAATTAAGTGTTTTCTATATTCTGAATTTTTTTCATTTTCTATGGTATTATCACTATGAAATGACCTAGGAATGTATTTTATTTTAATATTATTTATTAAATGAAAAATGTGTATAGTTATATACCTTTTTATAATGAATATACTTATTTGTTAATTATAACCTCCATTGTACTTAACCATTTATGAGAAATTGAGCTCCCAAATTTTATGTTTCTTTTACATATTTAATAATAATGAAATATTTGGTCGTGTTTTCTTGTATTCAATTTATTATATTTTGATATATTTTTCATTTAATTTTATTTACCAATTTTAAATGGGTATAATGTATGTAATCTATTTTTAAATAACTAATAAACTAATCATACCTTTGAGATTTGAAAATTATAATATTGTGAATGTAATCTTGTAAGGAATTTCTCAAGGCTACTGGGATTGATGACATTGTAGGATTAACACTAATATAATTTGGTGACATCCCCAAGGGACCAAAGTCTAGAAATAAAATCCTCAGGATGAAGATAAAATTTGGGGGATGATTTTTTTTATATCTCTATGTATAAAATTTTGATATTCACGAAACATCCCAATCTATGGGTGAGAATAATCTATGTAGTATTTCATTAATAGTTTCCCAAATCTCACTACTTATATAAAATAATTTGATAGAATTTATATAAAACATTTAATAGTTTTTATAATAAATCAAGTAAAAACAAGTGGGGTAATCCGTAGAAATAAATATTTCCATTTCCCATGATTGGAATAATAATTCCCATGTTCTACAACACACACAATTATCCATAAATATTATACCCTAAAAACACTCAATTTTGGTGTTATGGTTAACAGTTGTACTCTATAAACATAATTCATCAAATCATGAACAATGGAACTTACCATCTGCATTCCCTATAAACACATTCCTACCTAGTCATACTAATTTCTATTCCAAAAAATTTTATTAAATTTTATTCGCTGAAAACATTTTATCAAACAATTTTCATATTTAGAAATGATTTCATAATTTTCAAATAATTATTTTAAAAATATATATAAATAGTGGGTTCCATAATGTATTCATCATTACTAACAAACTACACAACCCATACAAGATAATGTTTCATAAAATATCACACAATGATAACATATAAAATCCATGCAAACCCATTTTAGAAAACAATGCCTCCAAATTATGGATCTATAGAGTGAGTGACAATCCAAATATCTTGAATAAAATTGGTTGGCCAAAAGGTTAAATAATTAAAACACAGATATCCCATAATCCATCACTTTAACAGATAAAAACCAATAACATATTACAAGAACATATATAAACACATAGATATAGGTTTTCCAATACTGGTCTACGATTTCATTCAATAAAAATCAGGGAGATTATTATCTAGACGAAATATTGAACCACAAACCTTGATTTCCATAGTAACTTGATCGGATATATTTTATAAATAGATTGCATTCATTGAAGGTTTCTAAAAAAATATTTTCTAATAGTCTAGACGAGTGAAAAATTGTATATGTAGAAAAACAATCACTGACAATAAAAAAAATTTCCTTCACATTATTATAGAATAAATTAGATTTTATATAATGAATAAAATTAGGGATATATTTTCATAAAAAACTATACACATAAATTTATTTCTCTATAAAACCTAACATTATGGTATAAATCATTCTTATGAAGTTAAAATATCAGAAAATACCATTATATATATTAAAGGATTCTCATAAATTATGATCTCACATTTTTACATAATTAAACATGTTTATGACGTAAATATTTCATGAACAATGGTCCAGTATCTAGAATATATTTGCTTCCACTACTTACACTTATGCTCCCTTCTAGAGTCTAATATAGTTACTCCATGCTTTAAATAAAAGATTAAAAATATGAGGTACCTCAAAACATTCATTCTATAATATTATATTAGGATAAATTTTTGTGGTTTTCTAAATTAATTGATTTTGTTAATAGTAAAACTACGATCAGTTATAAATGATTAAATTATACATAAATATTAAATTCCAATAAATATATAATCTAATTTTATCTATCATGTGTTTAGAGAGTAAAAATAAAAAGTTTTCAAACTCCATTATTAATTTATAAAAACTTATTTTTCCTTTTAGGCTCATTAGTCAAATTATCCCATAAAAACTATTTATATGAAATTATTCTATATAAAAATTATTATGGAAGTATTTGGTTATGTGTTCATTTGAATTCCACATAAACTTTGTTTATTTTATAATAAACCAAATTATTTGTGTTATCATTGACAATCATTTTTTTCTTATATGTTACATTTGATAATGTTAGAATTTATTTCTCTCTCCAATATAAAGTTTTATTGATAAAATATATAGAAATATTTGAATCTATAGTTCCATGTTAGTTAATATGTTATATTTTATTATTAAGAATCTTAAATGATTCACTTTGGTAAAAACTAGTTATGACGATAAAACCAAAATAGAAAATGACAATATTCTAAGATTATAGGACCTGAAAACATGATGTAAAATGAATTAATATGGGATAATTGAACATATCTCATCTGTCACTACATTATAATCCATTTTGGGTGCTACTTAAATGTTTACCATTTGATCATTATATATTAATTGTGTCTAATTACAAAATTCCATTCCCTCCCCTTATAAAATGGGCCTCTTACAACCTATTCAAGACAGCAAATATAAATAATATTTCACATAAAAATACACACATATAAATTACATTATAATTATATTCTGGTATATTGATCCACTTATGAATTGATATTAGATTAATACATCCCTTTATTAAGAACCCTCCAATGAAATCACAATAATTTCAACACGAGTAATCATTTTTCCTGACATCCTTTCTCTTAAATATTATTTTTTATACTAAAATTTTATATGTAATATTTAATTAAATCTATAATTATTATATAATAAATTTTATTATAATAATGGAATAAGTGATAACCACATTTGAGCTTTTATATTATGAAAAAATGAAAAATACATTCGTGTGTTGTGTGGATTATCACCTATAGAAGCGATGACTTCCTTTTAATAAAAAATCACACTATTCAAAGAATATAAGGGTCAAATGAAGGAAAAAACCTGGCCTATAAAATAATTTTTTTTTATTAAGTGAAAAATAATTAACCACTTAATTATATCTCATATTTTATGAAATGAAAATGTTTACAGTGTGTTGTGTGGGTTACCATATCCACTGAGTACCATATGTCCTTTTTTATATAAATTATTTATTATTTGGTAAAATTTCCTAAAATTTGATTCAAAACATTAATATTATTCAAATAATGATATAAAACTTATACAAAAAAATTATTATCGTAAATTAAATCACTTTCATAACCATAATCATCCATACATTATGGTATTATCATGTCTCGGTCGATCTAACAAACCACATGAAAAATTATATAAAATAATATAATTGTAGAAAATTAAACTTAATTAATGATTATAAATTATTTGAATAAGAAAATAAATATTTTATTTTTTAAAAAATGGTTAAATTAATATTAATTTCTTTATTTAAGATACCAATATTTGTTTGATAAAAATCATGGAAACATGACATTTTCCAATTTGTTCTTAACGTTCAAAAACAAAATCTTATTAGAATGAAATTAGATAATTTTAAATAATTTTAAATATTTTATTATATTAACTTGAATTATTTAATAATTATTAAATATTGGATATTAATTAATGCTCACAATTGTATTACAAACCATGTTCAAAACGATCATGTTTACTAAATCCTGTTTTAAAAAATAGTTAAATAGCCAAGTAATATAAATGTATGCAAAAATAGAAAATTAATGCTATGAATTATGATTCAGTAATACCATACTTGTTATTTCATAGGATTGTTAATTTTTGATATATAATGATATTTATGAAGCCAATTTCTTTTTTAAGGGTTATGTAATGATTGAATGATGTTTATAAAACAATTTTCATTCTATAGATCTAATATAAAGAATGAATTATGTTATTGTGGACCACAAATTTATGGTTGTCACGTGTGATAGGTGGGACATATATATCCCTCTGATTCAATAGGTAAATATTTATTTTTTGAGATATAGAATAGGAAGGATCTATGAGTGAACTCCATTCAGTAAAGGACATTATCCACTAATATGGTCTTCTGTGTGAACATTGACTACTAAAATGCTCATTGGAGTAAACCATGACTTCCAAGATGGTATATGAGTGAAATAATACTACTAAGATAGATAAGGAAGTTATTCATTGACTACCCTAGAAATAATTTTATATTCTTATGTTTATGGAACAATTCAATGTATTATGGTATGCTGTCATAGAATATGGTAGATTATTTATGAACTATTCTGATTTATTCCTTAAAACAATATAATGATATTTGATATAGAGGATAGGATTTTCAAATGTTTTGTTTATGTGCACATTCTTTATGATTATGTTAGGATTGATCTCTCCCTTGTATATACTTTTTGAGCATTTGATCTCGTTATTTATTATGTTTCTATTCCCCAGTATACGAAAAAAAGAATTAAATATAATATGTCCAAAAGGGTTCTAGTCATGAATAAATATATGGGAGAAGAATTAAATGTGTTATGAATAAAATTTTTATGTTTCCATGTTTTTGAAGGCCCATAACTAATTTGGTCTTTCAGATTGTGTTTGTATAATGTATGATGTGTTCCCCAAAAATGATGTAATGTCAACATAAATTATGATTTCGTTATTATACTATATTATCTTGTGGGTGGGACCAAAATTATATAGTCATGTAATACATTAGGGTAAATCATCTCATCACATGAGAAAATATGAATTGGAATAGGGAGTCAACCAAATCCACCATGGGACATTGTCCATCATGTTTATTGTAAAGTAGATTAAACCTAATCGACCATGGGACTCTATGTACAATAATATCTTTTTCAATGATCCTTTTCATATACTAATGATTCCATGATTTATATTGTTACTATATATTTCTGTGTTATTCACCCTATGAGATCATTTTCTTATGCAGTGATTCCATTATTATCGAACACTTGTATGTCTGGTAAAACGTTATCTCTTTTTATATTAATCATTATCCCTCTATTATATATAGAAAACTATTATATTCTTATATTTTTTGAATATTAAATTTATCTCTTATCATTTGTTCTAATATTCTTATGATTTGACCCTTGATGACATTTTGATAAATTCTTCCCTTACTATGTGTTTAAGGTCACCCTTTTCATATGTTTCCCTTCCCCAAGTTACAAAGATACGTATAACTTATCATAATTCTTGAAGGGTCTTCTAAGAAAACTTTTATTGTTGGTATGTCTTGACATGTTTGTTAAATTATGTTTCCAAGGTAATTGGTTCCCAAAGATACTAAACCCAAAGGTTTAGAAATATTATATAAGACTTTAGTGAGAATTTTTTTTATATTTGTATAATTATTTTAAAAAATTACTTATTTATCATGGGTAATTTAATTTGTATCATAGGGGATATTAGTTATTTTTTTGTATTGGTTTAGCTGTTTTGCTGATTTGGGTTAAGGAACTTTTGTGAAAAGACTATGGATAATTCTAAGTATATATTAACTTCATTAATTTTTTAAAAAATATATATTAAGTGGTTTTCATTAAATAAAATTACCATCATGATAATACAAGTAGATATTGGATCTGGAATAAATTTACAAAAATTTAATAACCCCAAAATGGGTAGATTAGGTACCAACAAAATTTCAAACCAGTGAATGGGAGAAATACATAACTTAACACAATATTTGACAGACACAAATAATTTAATCTTCTTAATAACATTCTCTAAATTATCCTATATGAAGAATTTTGTTTCGATAGGTTGTTAGGTTATGGAGTATGAGAGAACCTAACCGAAAGAAACATAGATTGAGAAAAAAGTTGTTTAGGTTCAACTGAATGATAATATGGGGCTTTAAAGAGGAAGAAACGTGGATGTGAAATTTTCCATGAGAATTTTTATGATAATTATATTATTATATTAACTTTTAATCTCTATAATTAATCCCATTTCAACTTATTAATGTCTGAATACCAAAGGAATGAAGTTAACTATGGATTCCATGGTCAATAAAGATATAATCAGAATGATAAAAACTAATGGGATACAAATTGGAGTAGAAAAGGAATTTATTATGTTGAAACATATATCATTAATATTGACTGAAAATTTGGTTTTACCTGAGTTTGAAAAAAACCAAATATGTTTTGGATTTATTCTAATTGTATTTAAGGTGATGGAGGTAATAAAGTATAAAAATTTCAATCTCCATCATGTAAAATGTTTTGGAGGATATGCATAGTGAAATGATATAAATTAACTAGACGATGATTGATATATAGTAACCGAATTATTCAATCAAAAAAATTTCATGGAAAATTATATTGTATAGATAACACAGTGGATAAAAATATTCTTTTTCATAATTATAAAATACAAATTTGATGTTTTAGATGAAAGGATATTGGGATCTACATAGACCAGTGCACAAAACCATGAGATTAATATAAAAATCTGAACCAAAGACCATCAATATTATGAGAATAATAAAAATCCGATGAAATGAATACTATTTAATAGTATATATAATTATGTGGTGCTAGTTACACACATTCACCACTCTATATTTTTGGGTTTCTTATACCATATGCGTTTTTCACAAAATATTAACAAAAACTACCCGTTGTTTCATTAATTTATACACATTATGTGAATATTATTAATGGTTTGTGAGATAATGATTCATGTAAGTATTATTATATTTCTTTAGATAAATTTAATATATGTTTCGAAATGGATTTGTTCCCTATAATTTGTTAATTTTCAAATAAATCATATTTCATATCAATCTATGATATTCTTATGGAAAGATGATTATAAAAACCCTTTAGAATAAAAACATATAATATTAAAATTAAAAACAATAAATGATAATCTCTTTTCAAAATTGGTTAGTGAAAAATACCCAACATCTGAGATAAGCATAGTATGAAGAAAAAGATAGGATACCTATATTTGTACGATTAATATCTATATAGAAATTATATATTGTTTCATGGCTATATTTTATATACCCATATCCACTTTAAGTAGTAGTTAATAATTACAGTTTTGTGGAAGTAATTTATTTAGTATTTAATAATATAACGCACTAGGATTTTTCAATATAAAAATATTTTATATAAACAATTTGATGAGAGGTTTCTTCACATTCAACAAAAAAAATTAACTGAAAAATAAATATTATATAATCGTTGAAATTCAGACATTGAATTGACTGGTAAGAATTGTTTTAACCACAATTTGAAGTATATATAAAAATAAAATAAATTCTATTGTTAATATCAATGAATTGATAAAATTAGTGATGATAAATAACTGATAAGATAATTTTATAATAGATATATATTTTCCTCTAAAAATGAATTTCAATGTGCTTTGTTTAACGAAATAAATAATTTTCAGATAGAGTATATGGTTAATATAAATAATATATATTAATATGGGAATAATATATTAACACTATATATATTAGTAATTGATTGAAAATAAAATATATGAGTGGATAACACTTTTAAGAGTTAATTTAGTATAATAATGTATTTCATTATATTTTATGAGTTTATTTAGATGTTAAAATTTCAAATTATAGAATTTTAATTTATTAAAAAAAAGAAATGTTTTGGATTCAGTATAAAAATATTTTTAACATACCACCCCATATCTATATCTTGAGCGGAGGAAAGAATGTTACTAGCCCGTAGGAGACTTCCCAAAAGAAACAAAGGCCACATACATAAGAAAAGGGATTAAGGGAACAATTGGAGGTTTATTTTCCATATAACAGGATAAAAAATACAAGAACATGGAATTAACATCCAGACAAAATACTATAAATGAATAAAATAATATGAACCAAATTTAAACCAACAACACAAAAATATCTGATCATCATTGGAAAAAATGGATAATAATCTAAAATACAACACAATTGATAATAATTAAGTAACTTTCCAAATTAAAACCCCAAAACTATCCAATATCCAACAGTACTAAAAAGTCCAATATATCAAGAAGAATTACATGAGAAATATGATATCTTTCCCTTCCTTTTATTGCGATGTATTACATATGGAATCTAACCAAAGTTCCCAAGAGGGGGTGAGAATAATATCATTAATATTTCACCAAATAATTCCCAACTATTAACACTAGAAAAAAGTGATCACATTTAATATAAACCACTTTGAAAAAATAAAGAGTTAAAAAATTCTTCGATTAAATCCATGTAAGGATACCATAAAAATGAACATTACTATTTACGATGTTTTTAATATTCATTCCCATGTTCACCCATTATAGGACACTTATTAATAAACAAGACACACTCAAAACACTCATTCATTGTGTTATTAGTAATTTTTGTACACTATGAGAATAATCAATCCATCAATGAATAGAAGAAAATCTCATCCACAAATTTTTTACAAAAAATGAAAATACACTCATCCCAATTTAAATTCACACGAATTTTACAAAATATTTCTAACTTGAAGAAAATTTACCAAAAAAATTAAATATGTTCAATCTATTTCATAATTTTAAAATCATAATTTTAAAATAATATGAATATAGGGTTTTCTACAACCTATGGTATTTCATCATGAAATAGAAAACACACAGCAAAATGGGTTCCATGAAAAATATAAAAATATAAAATATAAAATCCAAGATAAAATATTCAATGATTATAAGCATTCCTATTCAATAATTTTAGTGAGATAGGATCCACCTACCTTGAATTCATTTTATTGGAATCAAGGATTTATAAAAAAACCACTAGACAAACTTCTTCATTACATTCTACAAAAAAAACTAATAGAATATCTTTAGAAATTATCCAAAACATATATCCATGTATTCCAAAACAAGTCTATTGTTTTGTTCAATAAAAAAGATATATATCCCAATTGATAAGGAAGAACGAGACACAAAACATTTTTTCTAAAATTTTAAACTAAAATATTCATCCAAAATAAGGTTCAAACATCGAAGGTATATAAAAATTTCCAATGGGTTCCCTAAAATCCATGAAAAATAAATAACCACATAATAGTAATTAGAATCAATAACCATAATAAAACCGGTTGTGACCAGAATAATTAATAATAGAAATTAGAATTCATGTCATGAATCCTATAAGTTGTATCTTACACTAAAAAACATAATTTCTTGGTATATTATTCTAAAAAAAATATTTTTGGGTGTTAATAATTCTTAAAAGATAAAAATATTGTAAAAGGGTGTTTTACATGTTAATGTAATCATAAAACTTTTGGCCTAACATTTTTATATCATAAAAACTATTTATAGTGTAAATAATTCCTATAAAATGATCTAAAACATTGACACAAATTTAATCATATTCTCCCACTTATTAACCCTTCTAGAAGTATACCCAATCACTATAAGCATAAATGAAAAGCACAAAAAATTATGTATCCCATACTAGAGGTGCAAAATTCCAACCTAAAATAATTTACATTTAATAAATGGAAATTAAAAAAATAACTATCATCTGAATTGCTTTGGTAGTTTCTCACATATTTTCTTTTGGTGCTCTCATGTGTCTTCATGAATATGACCATTCTTCTATATAAACAATACAAATCTGATTCATTTTCTACAAAAGACCATGTCCTATGTATCCAGAATTTTTAATGTCACATGAACACACATAGACCTAGTTCCAGATCAATATGGTCATAGTTAATTACATGGTCAGGATCAGTCTGACACTGTTTCAATGAGATGCATGAAAACAATTATTCACTAAAATAATCTTTGGATGTAAATCCAACTAAGAAGACACATGAACTAAAAATTAATGTATCACAAAAGGGTTAATATATCAAGGATAAACCTTTTATTTCTTACCAAATTTACCATTCTATTGATTTATAGTGGTCCTAAAGAAACAATTTAATGCTATGTCAAAGGATAATTTTAATCCATGATTATCCACCTTTGATTTTTGAAAACTCCATTCCATATCCGTTCTCCTTCGAATAAAATTAATTATCTATATTTTATCATACATTAGTCTACTTGTGAAGAGTGATGTCTCACCTGTTTCCATCTAAAAAGGTATATAATGATAATTATGTGAGTAAACTACATTAAAAGGATCCATATATATCAAGGAATAATTATTTTAATTGAATGAGAACTATATTAACGGTACATGCTCCAAACATGATACTAAAAAATCATTCAACAAGATCCCGACAGATATCCAACACTTGGATAATCCATTCAGATTATAAATCCATTTTTGAATGATAATATATGGTCAAGGTCAATTATGTTACAAGTGCGTACTATATGGATTTATAAAACCATGATGCAAACGTAGTTTCCTAGTCATTTACAATTGAGTAGGGAACCTCGTGCATATTTAAACATAATGAATGTAGATTTTAGACAAGTCATCCATTGTATTTTATTCATGAATAGAGATGAAGTTGGATGGCTTCATGAGTAGATTCACAATACTTCATTTAGAACCATGTTTTCTAACTATTCTTGGTTGTCCAATGGAAAAATATATAGGAATCTTCTCTCATTTACTCATGGGAAACGATAATGAATATTGCACACTAGTAAGTCATTAAACCTATACCTTGATCTTAAAATTGGTGAGGCATATTGAAACATGATCTTCCACTCCCCCTTTCATATCAGCACACCAAAACTATGATCTTAGTGATTTATACATATTTATGATTAGGGGATGAACATCCCATATCAAATATATGTAGGCAGGATATAGTTAGACATGATTATCAAATCCATACAAAATATGTTCTCTATGACAAAACACTAAAATACCACCCATCTTACATCCCTCAATGGTCTGCCAGCCATTGAGTTCTTCCAACAGAAATGTTCTTGGTTGAATGATCCCTTTTCCCCACTCTTCTATCTAGAATTCGAATTCCATCAATTTCAGAAGTTTTGTAAAATATGATTAACATGAAATAGGATAGGTCACTGGTAGTATATCATAATAAATTCAACTAATCTTTTGGGTGGAAATATTATGTAATTGTATGGAAATACATTAAGAAATAAGTTAGTGATCGGTAGAAAGTATTTTATGTCAATTCCATTATATGATTATAAAAAAACTACACAGAACTTTTATTTATAATCAAATTTATTGGTACACAATAACCTTTTTTTAATTTCATTAAAATGCAAATCTCCAATAAAGGGATTAATAACACAACCATTTGATGTAAAACATAGTTTATTGGAAGTACAGTTGATATGGGTCATGAACAATGTCAAAAAATCAATTCCAAAAATCTGTTCATGGATATACTTCTCAAGAACCATGAAATCCAAATCCAATTAATCAATATTGATTGTTATATATCATTCTAAACATTTAGAGGCTCAATAATTTTATATCGAAGAGGTATTTTCATTTTCTAAATAGAAATAATCCTTTAATCATATAACCCCATATGATCAACCACATAAGAATAAATAAAAGAGTGGGGGACATTCACATTATTCAATGAATCAATAAGTGTATAATTAAAAATAATCATACCTATCACCATCAAATGATCTTATTGATCATCCATGATCATCAATTCATCACCTTAATTCTACTTACCCACTCTTATGTGATCTTTTATTCCTCGATGATATTTCCCAACATGAGGAGTCACAGCATCATGAGAATCACCTTTATTATAATAGCTTTGTGTTTGAAAATTATTTTGATTATATTTCCCCATAGATGTAGAGGATTTATGGGAATCATGAGTCAAATATCATTTAAAATAAACTAGATCACATAGACACTAACATAGATGATTTACCATGTGGTTATTGTTTTGACACACTCTAGGTAGTGTTATTAAATTATGTCTTTCATGAGAAGAAGAACCACATTGAAAGAAATATACATTAAATTGTGCCTTGGAAAAGAAATAAATAATCACATATTTTTATTCTAAAATGCTCCACCACCCTAGAATAAGGTGTCCCTATTCCCCTTATTTCATGTGGTTGAGTTCCCACCATTTCTTATAGTGAAAGAAAACTTCACAATGCTGAATTTCTTAAAATTTCCCTTTCTTATATCATCAGTCTGTTAATCATTTATATATATATCATAATTCAAATATTATATAGCTTATAATAAAAAATGAGTGACAATACTTATACAATAATATTTGTTTTCAAGGATTCATTATTATAAATTTTTAGTGATAATTGGACTATGTTGATAATATTAAATGTTTTTTCTATCACTTATATATTCTCCAGCATTAGGTTGAATATTTTTCTTTCCTTGATATGATGAATGTGGTGAATTTTTTTTATCAAATAGTTATTTAAACTTTTTCTATGACATTCCCTAACCAACATAAGATTAGTTTGCAAAATCCACCCACTCTCTTTTAATATCATAAAATATACACATTTAACACATTGCCTTTATCTCCACTAGTATACGAAAAAAATAAAAATTCTATTTATTCAGTTGATCCATAAATCATATTTATTATGCTCAAAATCCCATAAAAAATAAGTTGATTTGGTTTATGAGATTTTAACAAATAATTATATTTCCTTAGTTAGTAATTTTTATTTCCATCATATTTCTATATGATTACATGGTTTTATTTCTATATCATTACATGGATTTATTTTTTATAGTCAGAAAAAACATCACTCAGTTCCATAGTTATCAAAACTAATTCCTTAAAAAATCTTGTTATCTACCTTATTAACTATAAAAAACTAGTATTTAATAAATAAACAACATTTCAATTTTTCAAAATTCATTTAAACAATTGATGAACTATATAGTCCTAGAGGGAAGTGAAAAAAATTGAAAGGAATATAATACGCATATATTAAACCTAATATGATGAGATGATAAAAAATTTATATGTATCTAATATCCCTTTTTTAAACAGATTCCCTTTTAAATTGATATTTGTCACACAAATATTTTCCCTGTATTTATAATATATACATTTCATGTTCTGACATTCCTATCTTCTTTATACTATCCCAACAAACATATAGACCAACCATGACGGATAGAATTTTTAGCATCCCACCCTATCACATCATCTTGTAATGAGGTAAATGTAACACCGCATAATCCTATATAATATTTCCTTTAATTTTAACTTAATTTTTTTGATATCTTATATTGGATTCAACTCTCTGCTTCACCGCACCAGGATTTACCATTATTGTTTTTATTTAAAATGAAAATTATATCATATCCAATAAATTGGTGGTTATGAATAGGATTGACTATCTTATGAAAATATATTATTTATTTCATTAGATACGAAATAATTATAAAATAATATAAAAACCAATTTAATATAGAGGGAATGATTTTATTAAAAAATATTATTATACACAAATTTTGTTTCATTCTTATAATTGAAATTATATAATAGTAGTGAATTATAGTAATTAAATTTATATATCAAGTCAAATGTTTTTGTGTGCATAAAAAAGTTTTGATTGGAATAAGATATGAAGAAATCCAACTTTACACATAAAAACCAATATTTTTTAAAAACAGTTTTTACACAATTTTATGGAGTAGTTATTTTTCTAAAAAAATATGACACTTTAATAAATTTTATTTGAAAAAAATATATTCATTTTTTTAAGATTAATTTAAATATTTTCTTATGGTTCTTTTTGGTATTTTTGGATAACTATAATTTGTAATGAATTGTGAAAAATACTACAACCTAATTGAAAATTGACTATTCATCTGAATAAATTATAATGATAAATAATATTTAATTTTTTAAGTAAAAATAGTTCAATTATTTAAATAATAATTGAATTTATGTTTTTTGGATCATTTTTATATTGAATTTATATATAAAAACATACTAAGATAATAAACTTTTTCCCTTTAAAAACATATTTTCCCACCCCGTATATGTGATTAATTTTATTTACTTCTATGCTATGAAGATTGAAAATTGGATTCCTTATTTTTATTCAATAGGTTTAAATTTATTTAATATGTCCATCTTGTTTTTGAATAGTTAAAATAGAATAAAATAAATTTTTATTAACATAGATAAAGGTAAATCTTGTAATTATTGGTAAAATTAATTATGTTAATGATTATAAAATTAACCTATCACTTGTAGAAATTTAATAGATACATTATTACAAAATTTAATAATCACCAGGATGAGTTAATGATCTCTTGGAGGATCTTGGATAACTTTAGGATCTATATAATAGTTAAATTAAGAAAAGTCCAAATTGACACAATAATAATTTTAATATGAATAAATTTTTTAATATATGTTCATATAGATGATATATTTAACCATACAGAGTAATTTGAAATATATAATATTTATATTCATCATATTAAATTATTTTTCATTTTTAGTGAATAATTATTTATCTTAAATTCGTACACAATGATAATTCGATGATTATTTTATCAATGAAAATATCAAATAAATGGTAACAAAACTTCAAACATAAATATAATTTCAGATAATTAATGTAATCAAATAATTTTAAAGATAAAAATAATATATTAGGTATTATTTGAATATATATTATTTTATTTATTCTTTTGTGAAATTTATGTAATGAATATTATCGTAATTGATATTAATGATAGTTTATAATAAATAAGATATTTTTAAATGATGCAATTTTTTTTAAAAAAAATAAAATCCGTCCAAATGATTTTTAAATAATATAAAATATAATTACTAGATCATTTATTGTTATTTTGGAATTTTTTAGTATTAATATAGACCATCAATGACTAAAAATTATTTTCTGAGAATATTTAGACCCTTCGTCATATTATATTCAAAATAAATCATTTTTAATCTATTTGATGTTGATAATTAATTTTTATTAATTTAATATTTTGAGAGTTTCCAAAAGTTTCCAATGCCTCAATTATATAAGGGAACATACTCGTTAACTTATTTTAACCATTTTGATCCCTCTATATCTTCACAAATACACCAATTTATATTATAAAATTGTGCATAAAATTTATATTGGTTATTTTACTTCCAAAAGTCCTACCATAGATCCCATAAAATGAGATTCAATAAAGTCTGCCGAATAAGATGTAATCGTCTTTATCGACCATTTCAAGTTTTTTTCATCTTTCACATCATCATCATATGTTTTTACATGATAGAGTATTAGATTAATTAAGATATATATATGAATAGATGTTATTATTATTATAGTGACACTATATTAATCTTCTTACCTATCCTATGGAAAATTAAAGCACTGTGTTTGAATAGGTATGGCATACAATATCCACATAGTGGCTTAATTTATATTTCACCAACACTATACATGGATGAGTACAATGATATAAATAATAAATATATATTGTTAATATAAAATTATAATTATTCAGTTTAATTAATATAATAACCTATTCCTTACATTTTATCCATTAATGTAATGATATCACCATTATTGCATATATACGACCAACAATCTCCTAGATACGATGTGATTCATTTCCCATGTTCAACATTAATGAATTCTACTAATTTTTTTTAAAAAAATTAATAATATATTTATGACATTAAAATAATCCTTGAAAATCTGTATCTATATCCAATGGAAAATAATAAAAACATTCAGGAAAAAAATATGCTTGAGAAAACAAGGAAATTAACAACCAAAACAATAGAAATAATGAAATTCAATTAAAAATTGGGAGATAAATGATATAATAGGATCATATATGATATGATAAATATTATAGTATAGATTAATAACATTATATAAGCCAATATAATGAATGTTAAATCATTTTAATCTGAATAAAATCCCAATGTAAGGGTTTCTCAACCCACTTTTACATCAATGAGATATATACCTTACTCACCACTTAATTATTGTATTTGGTGTATAAATACAACACTTTGATATATAATATCAGGTATCTCATTATATTCTTGTAAATAAGTGTTTCATTTTTTTAATTATTAATTCTATGGTTAATATTATTCGTCTGATTGAAAGTTGTAAGGGATTCCACCTCAATTTACATTCCATCGAGACTTATTTGTTATTATACACCAAATATCTTCTATGTGGTGTATATAATATCTATATGACATGTAATATCATTATTTATCCAATACTCGTTGTATTTTATGTTCCACATTGAATTATTTCATCATATTGGGTTTGACTTTAAAATTAACATGTGATAAAATTAATTGGACAATATCACTTTTTTTGGGACTGCTATCTTTCTCTTGAAATAATCAATTTACTTCAATTATTTTAAATTGGGATTTAATTTTCACATAAATACATATATTATTGTATTATTGTTACTATTATATCCCAAAAAATATTCCATTTTTACATACGTAGTATATTTTGAATGTTATTTGATTAATCATGGAAGTTTTGATAAAATATGTATCATTTATTCATTATGCACATTTGTTGATATGAAACATTGTTTATTAATTAAATTGGCTATTTTTTATATGAGTAATTCTTTGTATAGGATGTCATGGGTGGGTACCCATTATAGATATCCCCTCGATGCATCAGAAGTCTTATGGGATGAATCAGTTTAGATAGTATTAAAGGGGTTTTACCCACAATGATTAAACCATACTATCTATGTTCTTGACAATAGTGGCTCATGTTACAGATACACGACCTCAAGTAATTAATCATTTACTGTATTCAAAATTAATTAATTATTATCTATGGGATGTTCACTATGGAAAAATATATGGATCCATTCTATTTTTAGTTTATTGATTAAATTAAATGTTGGTTCATTTATCTATCATCCCATAAATATTATTCTTATTTATTCACGATCAATTAATTTTTAATTACCCCTTATAGAGAATTTTATCTCACACTTATTATTTTTTATTTCCCTAAGTTATAAATAATTAATATTTGGGTGAGTTTTTAATGATTCGGTTTTTTTCTTTTGTTATGTGTTATGTTTTATTTACTATTTCCAATGTAAAATTGTAATCTTGTATGTACTCTCTTTTTACAAAACTGAAAAAGTATTCAATACTTTGGGATTTTAGTTTTTTATGTATTCCAATTAAATATTTTAATTTAATGGGTCATGCTACTAGGGTCTGTTTCATTAGAGGTCGTATCTAAGAATGTTTAGTGGAGCCCTTCAGTACTATAGTTATGGAATCATAGATTAGAGAAAATTTCCATGAGATCGAATTTGAGGATATTTATTGATGAACATCCCAAATAAATAATGTTTTTTATTATGAGATTATCTACACCAATTTTTTCAATTTATATATTTTAGATAACTATTTTTAGGATAATAAATTATTTTTCGTAATGATATAACCTAATATCGTGTGTGTATTCATATAGAAATAGATGTTAGTAGGAAGAATGTGAACCACACTAATGCATGGCATCTAAAGAATAAGAATGATAACATATTTTATGATTTTAAATAAATTATTTTAAGTTATTTAGTATTTGAAAAATTTTCAAAACATGAGGAGATAATATCATGTTCTAATAAGATAGAGAAAAAATAATCTAAGTAATATAGATTCTATAGGGAGAGAAAGATGTAGATAAAAATTGATAAAGAGATGAAAAACTGTAATAAAAGAAAACATTTTTTCCTCACAAGTGAAAATTGATGAAAGAAACACTTTTGTAATTGATTAAAATGAATGAGAGTTTATTATAATTGTGGAGAAATTGGTCACCTAGAAAATAATGAGTGGAGAGAAAGAAAGGTATTATAATATGTTTTTTCAATAAAAGTGAAGTGGGTAACTACATAAATAAAATCCCCAAGAGTCAAAGAAATATTACTTAGTTGATTCTAAGAGATAATGGTCAAACATATGTTTTAGACACAAAATAATATGTGTGATAAATATGATTTTATAATTATATCCATGAAACAAAACAAAAATTTATTTTATATTATCACCAAAATAATTATTTCATATATAGGGATTATATTTTAGTTCTATTACATTAATGAGTTGAGAATATATATTAGAAAGTACCAAGAAATGGGATTTAGTATAAAGATATTTTTTTGTAAAAACACTTGATATTAGGGAAAACAACCCTTATTATTTTCATGATACTGAAATAATGATATTGAGATGAAGAGATAATGTATATGTATAATGTAAACAGGATACTACTGATTACATGGAACTGATAAACTGTTTGTGGACATAGTGGTTATTAAATCTCTGATGGTGTTACATATTTTTTTATTTTTGTAATATTTATAAAAATCTATGTTTTATTTAATCATTACAGAAGGATGCATATTTTAATTGGGGTTTTATGTCGATCCAAATTTTAATATATTTGGTATGTGACAATAAGAGTTATATTATATTTCCTTGGGAAAATAATTTTAGGATGATTTTCCAAATTTAGTGACTTAATTTAAATATCTATAATTTTACATTGGATAGAATTATTTGAATAATTCTTAAGATAACTTAATACTGAATGGATTTTGTTTAACATTGGATATAATTGATAAATTTTAATGTATGATTTATTATTTTGGATAACCAATGATATCCATTTTGGTATTGATAATTATTTAATGAATGTAAGAATGACATGAGGACCTTATAAATCGTTAAAATTTATTTAGGTGTGAAAAAATAATTTTCAATAAACATTTATATATGTAATAAATGATGTGAAAATATATCGAATAAGAACCAAGTCATAAGATTATTCTTATGACATAGAAAGAAAAAAATTATTATTATTTCCTCATGTGATTATTTTTATAGTAAATTAATTCATCAACTCTATGAAAATGATTTTAGAACAAAATGGTTATCAATTTAAATTTCTCACTGATAAATAAATAGTCTTTTAATTAAGTAGAGGAATATGTTTTTTGTGAGATATAACCTTTGGATGACCATATTTTATATCACTCTCTATTAGAAATATATACTTATATTTATATTCCATGTCTTGGTTTTCACTTCCTTCTATTTTTATACTATTTGTAAGCTAATTTTTGTGGTGACCTTTTTATTTACATGTCTCTCTAATTAATATGATTTGTTATTATCCCAATTTATGACTTGAGTTTCCCAAAAAAAATAATGTTCAAATATCATCCTATTATTTTCCAAAATAAATTTTATATTGTCACGATGAAATATCTTAAAATAGAAGAGCATATAACACCCAATTATTTTATTCTATGTATCTTTTAAAATGAATTTAATTTCATTTACTACTTAAGTGACACACAAAATTATTCTTAAATGAACCACGTGTCACTATTAAAATTATTATTTTGAATGAAAATTATCTCCTGACCATTAAATTGATGGTTATAAATAACATTGAATAACTTATGATAATATATTATTGAATAATTGGTTATAAAGTAATTAAATATTAATATAAAATCAAATTGAATATAAATGAAATGTTTTTATAAAAAATTAATCTTACGCACCAATGGTGTTTCAACATAATTATTAAAATTAATTATTGTTAGTGTATTTTCTTAATGAAATTTAAATATTCAATAAAATGTTTTTAAATTAATTCCATATATTTAATTGGATTACGATAAGAACATATAAAATTTTATTACATAAAAGTTAAATTTTTAAGGCATTTTTTCCACCTATTGATGGACCACTTCTTATAAAACTATACATTGACACTTTTAAAAGTTTTATTTTAAAAAATTATATTAAATTTTTAAATTTTAATGTGATAATTTTAATTGGGTTAATTGTTTGTATTTTTTACATATATTTCGTTTTTTGATGAATTGTGAAAAAATATGACATTTTAATTGAATATTTAAGCTTCATGTATATAGTTTATAATGTAAAATTATATAATTAATTTTTTATTTTAAAATTAGATAAATAAAAAATATTTTAATCCATTATTGGTCATTTTAGTCATTATTATATTTAATTATGATATAAAAACATATTAAACTTTTGATCAATATCACCTTAAAACTCACTTTCTCCCCCCATATACGAGATTAATTTTCAATTAAGATTATCCAATTTTGTGTTTTTAATTCATTAAAATTTATGAGATAATTGATTAATGTGTTATATTTTTTTTAATTTTTTTAGTTTCATAATTGTATAGTAAGAATAGTAATCATAGTAATTTTTATTTCCCTGGTTAATGGTTAATCGAGTAATTAAGGATAAAAATAATTATGATAAGAATATGAAAATTAACATAATAAATTTCAAAATTTTAATGGATAGGTTATTATCAACCAAAATCATCCTCAATTTGAATTTTCGACATATAAGGGCCACGTGGATGACATTAATCCAAATATAATATTTTATATCTTGAAAAATCCAACATGTAACACAAATATTTTTAATTAGTAAAACATTTTTAACACACGGTCATCAAAAAGATATGTTATCCCATAAAAAGTTTTTTTAAAAAAATTTACATATTTATATACATCAAAATAATTGTTTTTAATTTTTATGGTAGTTATAAATAGATTAAAAAATATCCCAACCCCAATGTAGTAATGATGTTATTAATCAAAATATCAAATAAACTATTTTAAAACTATTAAAATAAATAAAATTAAAGATAAATGATTTAATGAATGTATTTATTATATAAACTTTTAATATTATGTAATTTTTAAAAGAATTTTTTCAATGTTAAATTAGTGAATTTTTTTGATGTCAGTTAGTAAATAGTGTCAAAATGACCATTAATGGTACAATAAAAAAATATGATTTTATTAAATGAAATAAAAATTTTAAAAACATAAAATAATCATTCAGGATTTGAATAGGGTTAAAATTTCATTCATAGTTAGTTTGTCATTATTTTTTCTTTTTTAGTAATAATATTGACCCTCAATGCGTAAAAATCCATGGTTTTACAGTAAGAGTTTAAGAGATTAAATATAGGTTGAAACCAAACAATATGAGCCCAAATGTGACCTAAAATTGATTAAAAATAATTTTATGAGATTATTTATACAAATATTAATATAATATAATAACTTAATTTTGAGCTATTTCTAATGAATATTAATTTATATTAATTTAATATTATGAGAGTTTCCAAAACTGCCCATTACCCCAGTCATAAAATGGCTCCTCATCCTTTAATACTTTACCCTGCATTTATGCATATATATTAACCAAAATCTACCCAATTTTCATATAAACTTTTTATTTTTATTATAAAAATTATGGTCGTTCCAAATACCTACTTTAGATATATTATGATCTAATTAAAGGATGTCTGTCAATAAAGAGGTAATGGTCTTTATCAACTCTTTCGTGTTTGTTTATTCTTCGGCTTCCTACCAAGAGTTTTAAAATGATAAAGTAATAAATAAATAAAAATATATATGAATATTTTTATATGTTTTTATTATTATTGGACAACCATATTCCAATATTTATTTATCCTATGAAAATCAAAAGCACCATGTGTGTGTACGTATGACTTATCGTCTCCACACAGTGGTGTAATTTGTTTATCATCACCAACATACATAGATGGTTAAAATGATATAAATAATGGATATATATGGTACTTATTATATTATTTTGATTATTTATAATTAGTATATGAACTACATCCTCACTTTTTACCCTATAATGGAATGATATTTTCGCTCACATGTACGTACGACCTACCATCTTCATGATGTGATTCAGTTCATTTACTATGATCAAAAATGATGAATGAATCTAAAATTTTATTAAATAATAAAGTATAATATCTAAAAAATTAATTTAATTCCATAAAGTATTTATATATATTCTATAAAAATGAATCGAGATATTCATGAAAAAATATGCATGATAAAACAAGGAATCTATGACCATAAACAATTAAAATAATTAAATACTATCAACAAACAGGAGCTAAGTTGATATAATAGGATCATATATGATATCATAAATATGAATATGGTTCTATTATAAATTAATGAAAATATTTAAATTATTATATGGGATGTTAATTCATGTCCAACTTAAGGAATGTTTAAGGTAATGGTTCTTCATCTCACATTAATTTACATGATAAATATGCCTTATACACCACTTATTTATTTTTTTGTGGTTTATATATAATGGATTTGTTTATATAATATCAATAATGTTCATATAATAATGGTATTCTTGGTTTTATTTGATAATTATTACATTTATGGGTCATTTTATTCAACTGATTACAAGTGGTAAGGGATTCCTTCTCAATTTACATTCCATTGGGACTTATTTGTTATTATGAACCAACTCACTTATTTTTGTGGTATACACAACATATTTTAAATGTAATCTTAGGATTTACTCATCTAAAATAGTTTTTTATTTTTCATTTTGAATTATTTCATCAAAGGGGATTTTAATTTTATATTAAAATGTGATAAAAGTTACTATATAATATCACTTTGTTTTGTGATAGTTAACATTCTTCTGAAACAATCGCACTAATGTAATAACATTTCATTCAAAATTAAATTTCTATTACATATCAATGTTCTTGTATGATGGATATGATTATATTATAAATCATATTTCCTTTTTTACATATGGTGTTTACTTCCAAAGTTATATGATTAATGTTTGATATATTTATATATATTTATCATTTAGTCAATACAAATATTTGATGATATGGAAAAAATTTATATGAATAAAATTATTATTTGATATATGGGTAATTATATGGGCTAATAGACATGGTTGGGGCCCATATATATATACAATCAATTCATCTATAGTATCACAAGACAAATCCATCGTAGGTGATGGCGGCCTTCGAGCCGATTCCTCCCCCCTGGTGGGGGAGGGATCTTCTTCGCTCCTCAACAATTCAGGGTCTCATTTTTGGCCTTTTTCAAATCCCTATATTCTTATTGTGTTTCCGAATTCTTTCCTTGGCCCTAAGGTGCCGGATTTGGTTGATGGTTTTCCCAACCTTCAGTTGTCGACTGCGGAGTTTTCAGAAACAACGACAATCCTTAACTTTACTCTAGTTGCCCGCATTAAGTAGAGGCGACCTTCGGTGGATGCTTTCGACAGGGTCGTCTTCAATTCATGGAATTTGCAGGAGAGGGCGACTGTTGGTTTGATTGATAAACATCACATTATGGTGCGATTTTATTTGGAGGAGGACCTCATCACCGCCTGGTCGAGTGCTCCTCGCAGCTGCAACGACTTTCATTTCTTCCTATTTCTCTGGTCTTTCGATTTCCATATGGGTCGCGATCCTCCTTCCTCTGCGGTCTGGGTAAGCTTCCCTAACCTACCACTTCCATTTCAAAATCCTTCTGTTATTAGGATGCATGGAAATCTTGTTGGACAGTTTATGTGACCTGATATCCGGACTAGGTCCGTATGTCATCCTGTCAACCAGCTGATATGCGTGGAGATCAATGTGTCGAATATCACTTTTGAGTGTGTTTGGGTAACTATCGGTGAGGAGTACAGGTGCAAGAAACATGTGGTGTATGAGAACTGGATGGATTTCTGCTCTTCCTGCAACCTGTTGGTCCACTCTTCGGGTACCTGGCATCGGGGCGCTCGCATTTCTGGATGGAAAGCCGGAAGTGCTAGTGGCAATGCCGAGGAAGTCTGTGTGGAGGCGAGAAAGTTGAATTGGACGGGTAAGGCAATAGAGGGTGATGATCAGGGTGGTAAGGATTATTCTTCACATGATGGTTTGGAGGAGTGATAGACATCGAGTACGGAGGAGGAGTATCCTCTACTCCGCGACTCAGCGGCTTTAACACCATCTGTGGGTTCTGATGATACTGCGAAGAATAAGGACTCGGAGGAGTTTGGTAATCCGAAGGTCTCTAAAGTCTTGGCCAGGCTGAAACATGACCTTGGCAGCAAGTGCATCTGCAGTGACCCGTTTTAGGTGGAGAGTGTGAGGGTGAGTGCTGAATTCTTCCAATTAGAGGAGGGTTCATCTGTTATGGAGCAGGGGGCTAGTGATGAGGCATGGGAATTCCCTGTTCCAATTGATGAGGCGATTCAGGCAGGCAATGGAGTCTCTACCAAGGTGAGGCAGACACCTGTTAAGGAGGCGTCCATCCCTATTAGAGAGGAGGTAATATGAGGTTCTAGTGGAAAGTATCTGACTCCTTTAAAAGTGAGCAACAGATTTGAAGGTCTGAATGAAGTTGGTTCAACTCCGGTTTCTTTGCCTAAGATGGTCAACATGACGTGGAGGGATCGGGCTGGTCCTAATAGGGATAGTGTTCCGGAGGAGGGAGTGTCACTCCAGCAGTACGAGGCTCAAGTGGAGGATCAAGGGAAGGGGATCAAAGCTATTATGGAGCAGATTGAAGGATATGAAGAGTCTGGTCTTGCTGTGTCTTATGCGAAGGTGGTCTGTTTGGGTGGTGAAGATTCGTGTAAGGGAAGGCATGAGGACTCGGCAAAGGAAGGATTAAGTCCGAAGAGTAACAGGAGTCTGAGGAGGAGGAAGGGATGGAGGGATTACTCCTCCTTTCCTCCTCCTTTGGAGACTCGTTCTGCTAAAAAGATTAACAACAAGAAGACACACACTGAACTTACTTGCCACCAGAATTTATGGGATCATGGTGTTCCATTCTTGGACTTGTTACTAAGTTCTGAAGATGAAGTTGCTGAACAGGTCTTGCTTCTTAATAAAACTGATGAGGAAGCGGCCAGTATGATGGGGAGACCTCTAAATATGACTCTGAATGAGGAGAAATTCTCATGGATTGATAAGAAAGACCTAATTATAGTTGTAGGCTTCAATAAAGGGAATATTAGCATTGAGGAATACATATGGTCCTGGGACCGGCTGGCGTCTGGGATTGAAAAGCTAATTATGGAGTCACCAGGCATCCAGGTTTCATCCTTTTCCTGGAAATTGTTTTGGGAATCCAATTTTGGGAATCATAAATTTCTTTTTAATGACCAATTTTAATGGTTGGTTTCTGTTGTTCGGTCTGTGGAAGATGGGTTTTGTGTTGTGTCCGCTACCGCTTCTACTTTAGCATTATCGTTGGATGAGATAGCATGTTGAGGGGCTACGATGCTAGCACTCTACTTGGATCTGCATTAGATGAGGTTCAGAGCACATAACCTTCGCCGAGGCGTGCCATTTGGATTTGGATGATCGAGAGGGTATGGCTTAGCCATCGGTTCTGTGCCCGTGCATTCCTGTACGGGACTGCTTGCCTAACGGTCATGCTTTGGTGGAGGCTTCATCATGGCGCAGTTGCTGGGGAGGGGCAGATCCTGTAGTTTGTTCTCGGTTATTCTCTGTTTTATTTATTTGTGCTTGTTTTGATGGAACTCTGGGTTTCTCACTTTTTCCTTAAAAGTGTTTTGAAAAAAAAGAAAATTTTTAGTCAGTTAAGCATGCATTAAATGGGATTCACCCAAAATGAATAAATTGTCTTTTGAAAGGTTTTGATATTAGTGATTTATTTTCTACATACATAACATCCAATAATTAATCATTTATTGTATTAAAAATTTATTTTTTATTATCTATGGGATTATCACTATGACATAACATACGATTGTATTTCGTTGTCATCTTATAGATTAAATTACACATGTGTTTAGTAATATACATATCCATAATTATTATTCGTATTGATTCATGATAACCTCAATTGTACATGACTACTAATAAGACTTTTAGAACCCCATTAATACATTTCCTTTCAATTTTTTATAAAATAGTAATACTTTTTTGAGTTTTCAAGTATTTAGTTTATTATATTTTGTTATGTGTTTTGTTTTACTGTATATTCCCATTGTTAAAAGGGTCTAATGTATGTATTCATTTTTTCCAAAACAAATAAACTACTAATCCCTTTAGAATTTAAATATCACCTCATTGATAATGTAATTATGTATGTTATCGCTCTAAGCCACTGGGGTTGGGTCATTACAATATGAATGATAATATAATTTGGTGACATCCCCCAGAGACCAAAACCAAGAAATAAATGCCTATAGATAATGGTAACATTTGGGGTTGATTTTTTTATATCTTCATTTATCAAATTTTAAAATTCAAGAAACATCCTAATAAGTGGTTGAAAATAAACTAGGTTAGTTTTCTCTAATGGTTTTACATCTCTTACCACAAGGATATAATATGTTATCACAATTTATATAAAACAGTAATAAGTTTATATAATGAATCATGTAATACAGTGAGAGAGGATCTGTAAAAAATAACATTTTCATTTCCATTTATTGGAATAATAATTCCCCTTTCACCAACACATAAAATAATCAAGAAATATTATGGCCTAAAAACACACAAGATTTGTGTTACAGTTTACAGTTGTAATCCATGGATATATTTCATCAAATTATGAGAAGTAGAACTTACCATTTAATTTCCCCAAAAAAAATTCCAGCCCACCCATAATAATTTCCATTATAATTTTTAAAAATATCTTCCTTGAAAAAATTTAATCAAAATTTTATCATATTTCAAAATTATTTTACAATTTTCAAATAATCATTTTAAAAATAAATGTAATTCTTGGTTTCTACAATATATCCATCATTCAAATGAATTCCAGGACAAATAAAAAAAGGTTTAATAAAAAATCACACAATGATAAAATATTGAATCCACAAATAAACATTTTAGAAAATCATTCATTCAAATTATGCTTCTATAGAGTGAGATACAATATGCATAACATGAATAAAATTAATTGGCATAAAGGATTTTTAATTAAAACATTGATATCTTTTATTTCACCAATTTCCCTAAGACAAAGAAGTAACATATCACAATAACTTATCTAAACACATAGTTCATGTTATTTCAATAATGGCATATGGGTTTGTTCAATAAAAACATGAAGATCCCAATTGAGATGGAATAATGAGACATAAACCCTTATTTACACAATCACTTGATCGAATATCAATTAGAAATAGATTATATACATTGAAGGTATCTAAAAAATATTATATGTTCTCTAAAACTCAATATGAATGAACATCTATATATGTGCTATTACAATTTCTGATAATAATAAAACTTATTAGGAATTCTCTTTATTACAAGATAAATTATATTTCAGGTAATGAATCAAATGTGGTGTCTCTTATGATGAAAAACTATACACCTAATTTTTTTTATATAAATCCTATATTTAATACATAAATAATTCTTATGATGTATCAATATCGGATATTAACATTTTATATATTAAATGATTCTTATGACTTATGATCTCACATTTTTACATCATAGAACAGGTGTAAGACATAAATATTTCATGTATAATAATCTGGTAGCTAGAATATATTTTCTTCCTCTTCTTCATCTTATGATCCCATATAGAGTCTAACATAGTAACTCTACACATAAACTAAAGTAATAACAATATGATTTACCTCATACCAATCATTATACAATATTTCATTACAATACATTTTTTGGATTTCATAAATAAAGTATCTTTTTCTGTGAATAGTGAAAAGAACATTATTAAAAATCGCTAACAATATAATTAAATAGTAAATAATGATAAATATATAAATATATTTGATATATGATGTGTTTACAGATTAAATATATAATTTTTAAACCCCATTAGTAATTTATAAAAACCAATGTTTATCGTTTAACAAACATTGATATAATTATCCAAAAAAACTATTTATACTCTACTATTCAAAATAAATAATTTTTTTGGAAGAATTTGTTTTTTTATAGTTTTAATTACACTTAATTTATTTATTCTATAATAAAACAATTTATTTTTTTTTTCTTTGATACTAATTTGTTTTGTTATGTGTTACATTTGATAATGTTAAAATTTATTTTTCACTAAAATATATATTTTAATTGGTAAATAAAATATAATACATCAAATTATTTGTTCCTTTTTATTTAATATGATTTATTTTATTTCTATTTATCTTAAATTATTTACTTAGGTAAAATATAGTTATCACAATAAAACCAAAATGGTAAAAGTCAAAATTATATGATTAAAGGACCATTAAACATGTTTTAAAATAAATTATTGAAGAATAATTTACCTTATTCAATCACCGACTATATTATTTTCCTTTTTTTAGCCACATTAAATTTTTATCATTTGACCACAATATATTAATTGTGTGTAATTACAAAATTCCATTCTCACCAATTATGAAATGGACCTCTCAGAACTGTTTCAAGACCACTAAAATAATTAATTTTTCACCTACAAATAAACACATATTCATTCTATATAATCCAATTCATATTTCATGATCTACTGGGGACATGGAATTATATTAATACCTCTATTTCTGAGGAACCCTATAAGGAAACCACAAAGATTTCAACATGAATAATCATTTTTTCCTTTTTTTACTTCTATCTTATTTTTTAAATAAAAATTTTATCATTCATATTTAATTAAATCTATAATTAATTTATAATAAATTTTATTATAATAAAAGAATAATTGTTTACCATATTTTATCATTGATATAATGAAAAATAAAACCAATATTCATGTGTTTTGTGCATTATTGACTATATGAAGTCATGAATCCATTTTCTTATAACATTATTTTATTCAAACAATATAATAGAAAAATAAAGGAATAAATTTTCTGTATAAAATATAATTTTTAATATGAAGATGAAAGTAATTATCTACTTCATTCTATCTCACTTTTTTATGAAATAAAAATGTTAACTGTGTATTGTGTAGATTTCCACATCTAACAAGTAACATATGTCATTTTTCATATAAATTATTTATTATTTGGTAAAATTTCATGAAATATGATTAAAAACATTAAATTTTTATAAATAATAATATTAAACCTATAAAAATTAATTTATTATTCAATATTAAATTACATTCATAATCATAA
Source organism: Viscum album (assembly GCA_963277665.1). Classification (NCBI taxonomy): domain Eukaryota; kingdom Viridiplantae; phylum Streptophyta; class Magnoliopsida; order Santalales; family Viscaceae; genus Viscum; species Viscum album. Next base: position 723,023,668 of record OY728157.1, on the reverse strand, counting down.
TCATCCATAAATTAATGCATTATCTAGTTGGGGTTACTCTAACAAACAACATGAAAAATGTTATAAAATAATATGATGGATGATAATGAAAATTTATTAATAAATATATATTATTTTATTCTGAAAATAAATATTTAATTTTAGTTTTTAAATTGTAAAAATAATGTTAATATCTTTATTTAAGATAACAATATCTGTTTGTTAAAAATCATTGAAACATGATATTCTCCAATTTAATCTTCGAGAGCCACAACTAAAACCACATTAGAACGAAACAATATAATATTTAATAATTTTGAATATTTAATTTTACTACTTTGGATGATTTTATAATTACGAACATGGGGATTTGAATTAACTCTGACAATCTTATTACAAAACATGATCAAAATAATCATGTTTGCCGACTCCTGATTTTTAAATTAATTCAATAACCAAGTAATATACATGTTGGGAATAATAGAAAATTATTATTATAAATTATTCTAAAAATTAAAAAATAGGATATAGATATTTTTATATTTTATAAACAGGACATTTGAGTTCTTTACTGGAATTGGGGAATTAAGGTAATATTTTTTGGATATAAAATTATATTTCATTGAGATGACATCTGTATTCACCACATGTTTCTTCCTTGTGGTTTAAATATTACACATGAATTTTTCTCATATATTAAAAAAATTAAAGTGGATTTAAGAATAAATATTTCTTTTTTGGGGTCAATACAAGGTCTATATTCCCTTCAAAATATTCACTTTTACATAAACATAACTTCAAAAAACATTCAAATTTATTATTTAATAAACAGTTTTACATCCATATTTTTTCACCATCAATATATATTAAAAAATCATATTTTTTATGGAAGTAAATTATATTTCAATTCAGTCCTAATTAGTAACAATAATATATTTCATTCCTAAAATGAATAGATTCTCATTTCAATGTACATCACCGATGGGGTTTTTTTTATCATTAATTATATTTGAACATTATAATAGATTTCCCATATATGGAACTAAATTTTCAAGACATATGAATATATATTAAATTTTTAATATCCAAAATGATTTAATTCCTCACTATATTTGTAATCATTGATATATAGGCTTAAAATATGATTTATGAAATGATTATGAAATCCAATTATTTCTCATGAGTTTTATCATGATTATGCATTGTGTAGGGTATCTTTTCCACTTGTGGTATATATATATACATGATAATATAATAAGCTTTATTTTTTATACATGGTTCCTAGTTTATTGATCCATAAAATGAGTTGGCTAGTTTTTTCTTGACATGAGATATCATATATGGTTCATTTTTTGTTATCCTATACTAACTATGTTATGTGAAGTGTGAAATAGAAATTAACTGTCACTCCCATACATTGGGTAAATATTTAAATCTCAGGAAAAAATATTAATGTGATAAGGGTGTTATCCCAATCCACCATAAGACCCTATCAACCTTATTTTTGTGAACATAGAGATCACCTAATCCACGATGAGACATTCTCCACTATTATAGTCCTAGAAGTGGGCCAAGATTAATTATTATAATTTCATTTTATAGGTTGGTACAACAAATTTATGATTACATTAACTTATGATATCATTTCTTTTAGAGAGGTTACCATGAATACCTCACATTATTATTTTATGGTATATGTTTATTATTTCGATATTAAATTCACTTTATTCATGATTTGAAGACATTTTTTTCTCTCAAGTTCATTATGTTAAGAAATTTCTCGTTGGTCATGTATTATCATATACTTATGATCAAACACTTGATTCCATGTTGATATGTTTTTTCCATATGTAGTATTTATGCTATCCCAATTATATTATTTATCTTCACTAGGTAATAATGATAACTACATCTTATGAAAATTCTAGAAGGGGTTGTAGAAGGGTTCAATTATGGAGAAGTGTTCATAAGTTATGTAAAATAAATTTTCTATGTTATTACTTCTCAAATAGCCTAAACTAAAAGGTTCTCTTAGATGTTTGATAATTTTTTGAGTTTAAATGTTTAAATTTTAGTAATAATTGTAAACAATGATTTGTTTATCATGGGGTATTTATCAAATAATATTCATATAAAATAAATAATATATTAAACAATGGAAAAAATAAATCAATTGAGATATTTTTTGACGGAGAGTCAATAAAATAATATTTCAATGCTCAGTCGATGGCCCTCTAATTAGGGTCAACTGTTATAAAATTAAACCAAATTTTCATGCCCATGAAACTCCAAAAGTGCCGATAATTTCATTTTAATTCTTTTTTAACAATTAAATTCAATGGGAAACCACAAATCATTCCCACAAGAAATTTAATGTTCTGGTAAACCTATAATCCCACATTTTCCAGCATTGGGTATCGACTTCTCCGAAGAATAAAAATTCAATGTAATAGTAAGCTAAATGTTAGGGCTTCTAAAAAATTAAAGAAATGGAAGATTAATCTCAGTATATAATTTAATTATTACACACACAGATATATAAATATAAATATATATATATACGAATTAATGTTCAAATGCCTCAGTTTTTATTTTTATACATTCATATTTTCCATTTAATTATATTTATTCTACATTAATGAAATTTTTTGTACCTCTATGTTTTTAGAATTAATGATCATTAAATATAAAAATTTTATATTTGATAAAAGAGTGAAAATTGTATCAGTTGAGTTAACTAATATAGTTGACTAAAAGTTACTACATTTAAATGATGAATAAAAATAAATAGTCATATAAAAAATTTGATGTTAAGATTCTTCTATAAATTATGTATAAACATATTAATTTATATTTTAGAAAACATTTTAATAGTAAAAATATAATTATAAAACTTCAAATAAAAAATTTATATAAAAAACATTTTAATAAAAAATATATATAAATATATAAATTTACATTGTATAAAACATTTTAACAGTAAAATTCAACATGTATAATCATATATATTTAAAACATATAAAATACTAACAAATATATAAAAACAAAAAAATATTAAAACCTATATAGAAATAATGGAATCTAAAATAAATATCACAACCATTAAACGAAAATTGAAATTTAATAATTAATATTTTATTTTATCTAACATATAAAAGTGACTATTTTAATAATGAATTAAAAAATATGAAGATAATATAATTATAAATTGAACAAAAAAATTTCTTTTTAACAATCAATACATATAATACTCAAGAAAACATCACCTAAGGACATAAAATATAAGAGTTAAAGAAAAAATAAAAAACATACATAGATTCAATAATAAATTCTAAAAATTAATTTTCAAATAATTAAATTCATAAATCAAATAATGTTTCAAAAAATAAATGTTGGAAGATATAGTTAATAAATTTAATAGAAATAACATATGATGAAAATATTGAGTGATGGTGGAAAAAGGATGATGAGGGAGAAAAAAGGTATCCAAGGGAATTAGAATAAATCCAATGAAGAAAGAATCTAGTGAATGAGGGATCAAATGTGGTGTATTATAGGAATATCATAATGGTGATTCAAAACAAATAGGATCAAATGTTTTCAAGAGATATAAAATAACAAGGGAGGTCATACCAATCATTGTTTTAAATTTTTAAATTTTTTATTAAAGAGATGTTTTATAAAAACTAAGGTAAAATAAAATATTTTAATATCAGTTTTATAAAAACTATTTCTAAAATATAAGTTTTAAATTATGGTTATTTATTATCTTATGTTAAAATTTATTTTAAAATTAGTTATTAGATAATAATTTTTAAAATACAATTGGGATTTATAGTAACTCAATGAACCCCAACAGGTAATTTTATTCACCTAAGCAACATAATCATACAGTTTATTTTAGTGACCATTTTAAACACATGATCCTTAATTATAAAACATAATCCTTAATATTTGGTTTCGGTAAGACATCTAATGGATTTTAGAAGTACAAAATTTTTCTTATATCACTGAAAATTATTCTCATTAAACAACACTAGATGAATCATTATAATAAATTAATCACCAACTGTTATCCCAGAATGGTGTGGCCTAAATATCACCCATATAAGGATTCAAATAGTTCTATGATTATAGTATATTTATATTTCATTTATATTAAAATTGTACAATAATTAATATGATTATCTAAGTGTGACAAAAAATGATTATATATTCTAATATATTATCCTTGAGAATTTGAATGGCCCTCTCCCTTTACCAATATTTTTTTAATTAAAGGTTGTACTCGACAAAAAATATTTTGCAAATCCTCCTACAATATCAGATAAAATTGTTTGGGGGTAAATTAAAATACCATTCACCAAATATATTTAAATTTTATTTTGGTTGTAGTATGATCTTATATATATGTATGAAACATACAATCACCATTAAAATGAACATCTATATAAGGAGGATGTGATTTGACATTTTTAATCAAACCTGGAAGTCTTGTAACAAAGTCAATCAATACACTATCCCAAATTTAATCTAGGAAATATATTTTTTATATCAAACCAATGGGAATTTCGTTCTCATACTTCACATACTGAGGGTAATGCATCCTAAAACAAACCCTCAAAATATATTCTTTATGAAAAGACCCCAATATTGATTCATGAGATCCCAAAACAACATTATAATAACACAATTTACCCCCAAAGTGGAGTTGGTAAAAATTTGTAACCACTACACATTTATCCCATATAGAACACTTGGTTTACCCTAAAATAGAAAAATATATGACCCAATAACATAGAATCCATCGGGTATATTTCATAAGAATTTATAATCACAAAAAATATCATAGTCAACATCTCCTATATGGGCCTCCCTAACGCGATCAAGTAGTGTAGGGGACATCACTATTGAATAATGGAATGAAACAAGTCTATATTACACAAAAATAATAATAGTTTGATGATATATTAATAGAAACATGTTACAGATGTGCGATCATAAGAGTCTATATAAAGGGAATTGACCACCAAATTTCCTGTATCTTATGCATGAAATATCTCAAAATTATACAAATACTGAAAATATAGTTATAACATCTACCCTATGTTGAGATATCAATAAGAGAAAAATGTAATTGAGACACTTATAATCTATTTGAAACTTCAATTAATCACCAATAAGATAATTACTCTTGATTTTCAATATAAACACCATCTATTGGTACTCCATGTTGTGGGTCATGTAGTTTTGTTCATGGGGTCTAAACTACATGCACCCCAATGTAATTATTAGATATCTTTTTGTGAACAAAAATATAATCCAAACTCAAGAGTCATAAAAAATAACATCGCACTCAATTCCATAAAACATTGTTGAATATAAGAACTATATAAATTCAACTTCTTCTCTCTAAATGCACTTTGGCCTCACTCAGACCATATTAAGGGATTCTTATTTTGATTAGGGGAAATCATGAGAGTTGAAATCCTTGAAAAAGAAACAATTAGTAATTTATAATATCCTACATGTACATGAATTTTTTAGACCATAAACATGTTATTGGGTGGATCATAATCCACCAAATGAACTATTTTTGTGGGATTAACTTGTACCCTATTATACAATATTGAATTACATGATAAATATAATAATTAAATCCATTATATTCAACTTTATTATTTTTATTTACCATTGGTGATATTTAAAAATCCATAAAAATAATCAAATACTCAGTTTTCTCATCTTTAGATACATACTAGATGACGATATTAATGAATACCACTACCAATGAGTCTATTAATAGTAGTAAGATCTAGTTTATGGCTCTCTTTAACAAAACCAATTCATTCATTAGAGTAAATATAATCACAAGGAACTAATAATTCTCATAAAAATATATGAATTTAATGTTTGATATATCCTCCTTGATAATATAGAGTTAGAGATAATTTTTCCAATGTTTGATCAGAAAAAATAACTTAACTCCATTCAAATTATCAACGATGTCATTAATACTTCTTAGGTTGACACACAAGAACTAATATAACCTCTCTTAAAATGTTTATATAGTTTATATTTCTTCTCCTTAAGATTATTCAATGACATTTGATATAATGTTCATGATATCAATATTTCATGGGATACAACTAATCCATAATTAATACTCTAGATGTGTAATAAACTATAGAATATCATACAGGAAAACATTTGTATAGACTTAAAGAGTTGTATGAAACATTTCCTTTGAAAAATATACAAATGAAAAATTAATTCTTGATAAGTGATAGATTATTGGTTGTAACATTCTATATGAATTCCCTACTCATTTTGGCCAAAGTCCCATTAACACTGGAAAATTAACATCAATCCATTAGATTAATAACATATAAATCACCAATGATAATAGTATATCAAAGTAAAATCTAAGGATAAATTATCCATAGAAATGAGTAAATCATTGGAATTCACTCCATCTACATTAAGATCTCATAATAATTTACAGATACTATATGTATGATTATAACTTTAGAAGATGTAGAAGAGAATATAGTCACCAAAAGTAGAAGTCTCATGATGAAAAGGTCAAGATAAATTCTTTAATAGAATATAAAAATCCTTTAATAATGATATAATATGAAAATAATTTCGTATACTTGGGTAAAAATCTATGAGTTCTAATGTCTATAAGACAAAACATGTTCCTCAAACCATAATATAATCATCCTGGTGTCAAGCTACTAAGGCATGCATTTATTAGTCATCTAAGAAAATAGTTTCCAAATACCTGTGGAGAAAACCTATATATTGTGGTGGATGAACTAAATTCAATATTCATACAAATAAAGCCCCCTATTTCTTCACTATATCCTCTAAAAAATCTATTCCCTTTGTGAAAATATATAAAGGTGTATAATTTTATATTTCTAAATATAATATCCCTTTACGGTACTTGATGAAACATATTATCTTTCATAAATCCATTAGATATCATAACCCAAAAGTACCTCATGAGTAACTTTATCCTCTATATGAACTCATATTTTACTATTCTTCCTTGATTAATTTATTGTAACTCATACACTCCTCCCCTTATTTATCATCATCAGATAGTAATCCTTAATGAATATGAACTCAAACCTTGACCTGGGTTGAGTGACCACATCCTAATTTTTTGTAGTAAAAATAATCTAGGGACCAGTTACGTTATTCAAGAATAATTCATTAATAAAATCACCATCTACTCAGTGGTTGAACAAAATAAATAGCATATGTGTGTTAGTAACACTATCCAGTTTGATATTTCTTGATGACCAGAGTTTTCTAGAAAATACAGAGTTCAATAATACTGGAACACATCTACTAAACATAGCCTATAAGTAGTCTCATCCCACTCTATGGGTACTATAATATTTTTTAATAGTGAAGGATCAAATCTATAGACAATTCATAGTAGTTTTTTCTTTCTATTTACTGGGTAGACATGCCTCCCAATTAGAACCCTGAATTAGTGCCTCATCATTGAACTAATCAGTGAAAAGTGGAACTAAAACAAGAGATTTTAGAAGATTTTATTTCATCTAAATCCTATATAGATTTTTGTGAGGTGGAATCCTATAGTGAATAGGATGATCCCATGTATTCTAAAGAATATATAGTGACCTGAGCCAACATGTATGTAGAGGTTCACAACTAACATAACGCATGCTGAATACATCTGCTTATTTGTACCCTATAAATGGGTCCATATAGTCAAATGATGTTTTTTTTCATTATAATAGTTCGAAAGGAATGATATATTAGCTACAAAACCTAAAATAGGTTCTTATGTCTTCAACTTAAACTAAATACCCATTGAAAAAAATTTCTTATGTTCACTAATTTTTTTTGCCTCTTATCTAAATTTTTTTCCCAAATATTCACCAACATTGAAATGAACCAACCCACTGGGGACCATCTCAGGCAAAGAATTAGTCTTAGTGTGGCCTTCCAATCGAAAATTTAATAGGGAGATGTTGATTGACTATTACAAATAAGTATTATACCACAATGTTGTACCTAACCAGATAAGAAATTAATATATATATATATATATAAGAAAAAAATTACTAAAAACAAACTCAAATAAAATATAAACTCACACTATTGGATAATAACAATTTGAAATATTTCAATATCACTAACCATGTAAAATGTGGAACCCTATAGTAAAAGGAAATGTATAATAAAAATAACTTAATGTATGAAAGAAATATAATAAGGGAAAATCATAATAATAAATATTCTCAGCATGATCTCTAATAGAAACCTTCACTATCATGAAATAATATATAAATAGCTGCACCAAATATATAACTATAAGGTTCACCACATCATTATTATATATAAATCATGTTTTTGAGGAAACCCCATAAATGTGAGATTTTGAAAATATATTGTTGGATACCCTAAAAACGCAAATGAAAGTGTAATCAACAAGTTAAGTAATAACCAAAGATAGTGGGAGAGATAAAGAGTCCCATATATTATTTAAGGATGAAGAACCTATGGATATAAGATCATTCAAATCATTATAACCCATATATACTGTGTTTTTTTCTCTATGAAATCCTGATATATATAATAAATGGTATACCCCATATTATATAAACTAACCATCATCCATTACTTTCATGTTACCTCTCCGACCTTATAGTGGGTGACATGTGCCTTGTCGATGATTTATGTTGGTTGATGGAGTAAAAAAATAAATATGGAGGAAACAACTCTCACTGAGAATATGACATCAACTAAGAAAGTATCAACTGCATGGATGGAGTACCTATTTCATTTATCAAGGGAGAGTATCAACGTTGTTATTTGTATAGGGGATATATGCATTTTTATAATCAATGGAGTATTAAAACCATGATTTTAATAGAGTACTCACACCATAAGTTGTTGGGTTATTGAAAACCCATTAGAAAATGTGGGTAACCCTGTCCCAATCATCAAAATATCACTAGGTTAGCACTGAACTTCAACCTATTTTAAAAATCATCTCTAAATCATTCAGCCTAATCTATAGATCAATAATGCCCAAACTATAGAAGATATCATACAAGTAACTCAAATAATGCATAAAAAACTACTATAAAACTCTATAATAAAAATTTATTTAAATAGAGTATCTGTTAATCTGAATTTGATAATTGATCACAAATATATGAATAACAACATAGAGAAGGAATATATGATATGTACTTCATATATCCAGGTGATTGTGCCATAGGAAATTTTGTTTTTTGTATAATAATTCTATATTCATATCAATTATAATATATATGTTTTGCCATTATTTTGACATTGTATATGGATATCAGTGGCTAGTGAGTGTGTACGGAAATGTATTGAGTGGTGTCATACAAAACATCCTTGCTTGTCTAACAAATTACACAACATGTGAGAACGTAATGTTGGAATGGTAATTTACTCAAGTCCCATTACAGGTCATCCAGATGACACGTTGTGTCCTAATAGTAATCTGAGACGTGTGATTTTTTGGGTTATTAGGCGTGTAATTTTACATACCCATGACAATGTAATCGTTTATAGAGATGATCTGCAATTGAAATATGTACATTAAGCATTATTTATCAAATTATCATAAACATTACATGTTTGGTGTTATAAGACACGATGTGTTATAAAGGGATATATGATGTGTTATAATTGAACAATTTTTTGAAAACCATAATACCCTTTTTTTTGTTTTAGTCCATTATTTTTTCTACAAATTTTACCATATCATATTCCACTCATGTATTCTTTTATTTCCACCCTATATCTATTTTATTGTTTCCATATCTATAACTAAGACAAAATCCCTTCATCAAATCCATACAGAGTCATCATCTTGGTAACTCCATGTTTAATATAATCATATAACTCCAAACCACCCTTCATCAGCCATGATTCTCCTTACCATTCCCCGTTACTCATATTTACTACAACCATCAATCTTACAGACATATGGGGCATATCTCCCTTGTCTCACTATTAGAGGGAAAAAGGTGGAAAACCTATCTTTAAATTTAAAAACTGAATCTATCCACCTATATAATGTTTCATCAGCCTAATCTTTCCAATATTGGAAAGCTATGGTGGACATGAATCCTAAGAGAGGTCAGGTAAGGGTTTCCGTATGATAATATTTATAAATTTCATTGTTTTTAGGTTTATTTTTTAATTGTTAACACACATGGATCTGAAAATGTAATAATAATAAAAATTTATATTCACAAATGAAATAACTGATGAAATGGGAGAAAATAAATAAAAAGAGGAATTTGTTAAATATAATCAATGACGTGACAGAACTAAAAATATATTCTGACCTCAATGAATTATAATTATTTTCACAAGAACTGATCTTACTCTAAGATCTAAATTTATTATTATATCTTCTAAAAAAATTCTAACCCATTTATCCTATAATATTTTCATGTTTTCTATTATATCATTGATTTTCATAGTGGGCGAGATCTATTAAATTTATTTTTATATTTAATTTTTTACATTTAGGGAAGTGAATGATTGCTTTTATAAAGGTTTTGGGAGTATCAAGGGAATCTTCAACTCTTAAAGGTCCACCTTTTTTTAGAAAATACATGAGTCGTGTTGATGACTCGTGGATAATAGTAATTTTGTAGCATAACTATTTAGCTCAGGGGGGTGGTTCATAATCTGAAAAACAATGAGATTTTGAAAAAAACCATGAATGAAAATGAAAACAAGTTGCATAAGGGATCCAGATACAGCGAGAATGGTATGAAAAACCATGAAAAAATGATAAAAGGGGTTATACATCATAGAAGTTAAGTAACACAGTTGGAACATGGATTAAGAAATTATATTTCCAAACCACATCCCATTTAAAATGATTGAATTTAATTACTTAAAGCTCATTTATTAAAAACAACATTCCATTTTTACTTATCAATTTGTCTTAATCATCTCCCTATTCTATTGTTAGATTCAATATCCTTCCTTGGGATTTCGTATTTCTCTTACTTCCATCATCCATTTATCCCACTATTTGACATGTTGGATATCAATTAGTATGTTCTTCATTCATATTTTACCCTTTCATTATTTACCTCATAGTATGGGATTCAAAATCTATGCATGATAATATGCATTAATTTTAGTGTATTCTAAAATTTCAAAAAATTATTCCATATGATCATGTGTTAGTGGTTGATAAATCATGAGAAGTATGAGACCAATATAAAGTTGGTGATTTATAACAGTTCTCATAATGTATTTGTTTTTATAAATCACACCATTCTGTCTTATTCCAAAACCCCTATGTGTCACTTCTAAAGTGCTTAATACCTTCAATTAATTATTGTAAAACTGGTTTTTATATTATATTTCCCCTTTAACATGATTTCAAGTCCCCAACCTCATTACAATTCACCTCTTGAAGTGGTTTCATTTTCCTTTATATAGTTATTCTACCCCTTTGGGTGTTTTCAACTTCCCACCCCTGAGTGGAAGCTGTATATATTTAAAAAATGGAACCATAAAGGTTATATACCTCTTATGTATCCTTTTTATTAAAATATTAATAATAAAATGAAATAGATTAGATAGGATTTATAAAATGATGTCAATGGCCTTTGGGATTATGTATTTGATGTAATTGGTTAATAAGGGGAATTAATACTAATATTACACCTTATTTATTTATTTATAAGTGAATAGAATAATAAAGTGAATGTGATTAGTTAAATTGATAATGTTTGTGAAATATAACATGGAACCATTATCACTTATATATTTTTTTCAATAATGGGTACTTTTGTATAAACACAACCTCATAGTATAGATTAATCAATTTTTTTAACATTGGATACATTGGATTATAACCTAGGATACTACTTGTTTGGACCTCCTTAGATTTAGTTCTTAGGCTCCCCCCATGTCTTTAAAAAGCTTACTATAGATGTGATATATTTAATCTAAGAGGATTCTCTATTTAATGGATTTGGGTCTAGTCCTATGTATGTCCAAATTACACTGAGTTTTCTATAGATGGGCTCTATAGACTTGAAGAATATGCATTGGTCAATGACCTAGGGACTTGGCCCTCATTTTTTTCATAAATGATATATATAATGTATATCATAGACGATACATTAATGTTGTATATAATTGGTAAACAATTATAGACTTCTAGTCATAGAATTTATTTATATATTAGATTACATAAAATTATCATTTTAGATTTATTAATCTTATAACATCATAGTTTTATAAATTATATTCATAAGTAAGATTTGTTATAGACGCCATTGGTGGTGGACTACTTAATATATCTTACACCCAATTTAAGATATCCATTGGTATTTGAAAGGAAATCATGGTTATAGGTAGGGAAAAGTGAAAGAATCTTTTTATGGACGTTTAAATCTTGTGATATGATAGAGTACAATAGAATTGAAACTAGTCTATACTTGTTATATTATTTGAAATGGCTTAAGTCATTTTTCAATTTCTTTATAGACTGAATTAAATTCCCTTTTTTATATTCCTCATGCACTTCCCCATTAATTTATATTATACTGACATGATCATCATATATTTATAATACTAGATATAGTTATTATTTTTTTATATGAGTATATCTAATATAATTAAACTAATTGCATATTCTTATACCTTGTGATCTATTTTTTTCTTATAATTATTCATCTATTATACCATTTAATTACCCAATAATCAACGGTGTAATGTTTACGAACTATATCATCGTAGACTCTAACTGCTATTTGGAACTCTCTTTCATACATGGAGGAATTCTGGAGTCTATTTTGTCAACCATGTTTTATTACATTTGAGTGAAATGAGAGTGAGAAGCTACAAAGTGGTAACATATATTATTTTTTCCATTTTTCTTTCTATTTAGGTTATTAGTAAGGAGAAAATATATGTGTTGAAATTAGGTAATGAACTTGTTCCAAGGAGTAGCTAACCCACATATTAAGAAAATCCAATTTATTTATGATGGTAATTTTTTTCAAGATTATGAATATTACTATTACAGCCCAACATTTACAAATGATATTTTTTTATTGAAATACATATTTATTATGTTATATAATACAATATTATACACATATAATATATAAATATATAAAACACTAATAATTTATTTTATTAATGAAAATAATTACAATAATCATCAATTAAATCCTTTAAAATTAAAAATATTACAAGGGATAAAAATCTAAAATTTAAGAATTACAATGGGAAAATATAGATCAACCCAATATTATAGAATCACTTATCCCAAAAACAAAACTATATAAATAAAAAAATTAGTAAACTAATCTATATTATATAAAATTTAAATGGTGTTTATAAGAGATAACCTAAACATTGAAATATTATCCTAACAGTTGGGGACATGAACCCGATCACTTGGATATTAATTTTATGTAAAAACAACAAATTTTTATTTAAATAATATTTATCATGAGTTATTTAATTAGATATAAACATTATAATATAAATATATATATATAATTATTAAAAAAAATTAATATATAGAAATTTTATTAATAAGAATTATGTTACATTATTTTTTAGATTATAATTTTTTTATTAAAAATTAAATTAAACTATTTAGTAAAAAATATTCTCATACAAAAAATATAATTTTTGAGATCCTAACATCAATTTTTTTCAAAATATATTTCTTAGATACATTTTGAAATACTTATAATTTTTGTTGAATGGAAAAAATTTGATTTTTTCTATAATGGGTGTATCTTGAATTATGTTACTAATAATGTAATAATTTCATAACCATTTCTAGAACATGATGCTCATAAAGAATATATTTAATTAGATAAATGAGTCATTAAAATTAAATAATCAAGAATTTAAAACATAGAAAATACTATTCAATGTCGAAAATATAATGTATTACATCAAAATCATATTTTCACACTTTTCCACCATTCCAATCGATTAATCTAAGGAGTAAAAATGAAAAATTTATTTAATGAAATAAAAAATTAATATCTAATTCAAATATGGATTATATATTAAAAAACATCACTATAATTTGATTTACCATTGATATAATAACTTATCAAAAATAATAACTCAAAACTACCCCTCTCTCCCAGTACAAAGAACCTCTCTCCCTCTCATTGGAAAATCACTCCCCCAAACATAACAAAGACAAAAATATGATAAATGATCCAACCAAATCTTCTAATTATCCATATAGATGTTTTGGAATAATAAAATCCCAATTTTCAAAAAGATAATGGTTATAAAAAAGTGACCAATTATTGAAACATGCAATATTCTTTCATCATTTTATTTTATTTTACTTTTCTAGTTACATATCTTCTGTTTCAGCTCTAGTAGAATCCATCTTATAAAATTATACCTCATATTAACATTATATATATACTATTAATATACTATAAAAATTTTATTTTTGATATAACCATATATTATACATCTCATGTATTTACATTACAAAATGTCTCATTAATGGTTGGTTAACCACCATTGAGGATGTTACCAATTATTTACTGGTCACCAAAATTATGAATGGTTATAAAAAATATTCAGGATATATAAATTTGTGAATATATTTTTTCCTGTGGAATTAAATATACACTTTTATAAATGTCCAAGAAAAAACAATGTGAAATCAGAGAAAAATATGATTTTTTTCAGAAAACAAGATATGAAATTATTTTCAATTTAACTAACCTTATTATGAAATTCAGTCCGTTAATTATAAATTATAAATATTTAATCATATAGAATATATTTATTTATTTCTCCCTGATATTAGAAGATTATGTCTATTGTTTATGAGAAAGAAAAGTCATGGAATAAGGAGGGAATTCTGCTAAAGGGATTCTCAAACCAAACTCATCTTATTTGGGATATCTAATATTCCAATGTTTTTCAATATTTATATTCCTAAAATATTCCTTAAATGTAATTTCACTCTTATTTTGATTTATTTTATTTATATATAATTGATTTCCTGTATTTCCAAAATGATTTTAATCTATATACAATTTTTTTAAATATACTCCTCTTTCCAAAACACATTGTTCACTCATCTTGATTTGTATAATTTTCTCTCAAGAATGACTAATTTTATACCACATATTTTTTGAAAAATTTATTTTGGATCCCCTTTTTTTATTTAGGAATGTTATATTTATGATCCCCATAAGAATCCCATTCTTTTATATGGGTTATTTCATGAATAAAATTATTATAAATTCTATATGTGATTCATGATTATAAGCCTTTATAATGTGATGGGAGGTAAAATAATTATATATTCCTCAAAAAATTGGGTATGATGATTTATATCATGATATAATGTGTTTTAGGTGTGAACATGATGATTTATTTGTTCCCAATTACGATATTATGATTTGTGAACATATTTTATTTTTAGACCTGATGATTTCTTGGGTCACCACTATGTTTGTTATTTGACCACCTTGACTTAATGTTTCATTTTTTTAAATGTTCCACATTCAATGTCTTATAAAAATTTTCCATCATGATTTTGATGATTATCATATTATTATTATATAATGATGTTTATTATTCTCACCCTTGTACAATTGACCCATGTCCCTTATTTATCTCCTTCCTAGTATTTTATCTCATCCCTTTCTCTAATATATATCCTCTGGTAACAACATGTACTAAATAAATCATTATATCTTTTATAATGGAAAATAAGTAGAAATTAAATAATTGTTTTTATTTTAATATATACAATTGGTATATGAGAATAATTCTAACTTTATACTAATATTTTGGATCCTTGATTGTTTTTTTATTATGTTGTTTATCTTAAAAAACTATGTAATATCCATGTACTAAAATATCATTTTTCTATAGTAAGTAATAGAGAACACTTTATTTAATTTGGGAATTAAGATTATAAATCGCCAATGAAAACCGTAATTTTATGTCTATGAATATGTCAAACATCTAAAATGGATTTGTCTGAGAAAAATGAAAACCATATAGATCACATAAGATATTCCTTTAGAGTTAATTGTTTATAAGAATAAATTATATATTCTTACTTTGTTAAAATAAATTTTGATCATATTATTTCTAACATTTAAAACAGTGGGAACCAAAGAAACCACACCAAAAATAAGTGTAAGGGTTTATGTAATGATTGTAAGAATAACACACCCATGTCCATTGGGGGTAGAGTTTAAAACATCATGGTGATGATAACTTAGTTTTCTTAGGATATGAACAATAACTTCAATCATTTGGAATATAAACCTTAATCTATGAAAGAGAAAGTCACTATGGATTCTTTTATCTAGAAATGAGAACTAATATTCATTGGGTCGTCTAATACACTTGTCACCAAATAGTTCATTAAATCAATGGATATGATCTTTTCTATACTGCACTATTCTAATTAAGGTATGTTCAATCAATCCATATATGATTTAAATGTAGAAGTAGATAAATATTGGGTTTTAAGAAATGACCCCAAGATAAATGATTAACGGAAAATATATAATGGGAAGAATTTAGGAAAATATTTATTAATAAGCATTTCGAAATAAATTTTCAAAAAATGATAGATATATAATTCTTGGAGATTAAAATAAATGAGTTTTAATTGGTCACAACATATGAGGAAAACCACAAAAGGATTATCATATACAATTCATGTTTTTTTATAAAAAATATTATAAAAATATATAATATATTTATTAGTTTAAAACCACACAATTTAAAGGCTCTAAAAATCATAGAATTTTGGAATTACTAAGAGTTAGTTTAATGTTATCTAAAATTAAATATGGAGATTGGTGAATAATCCCATGGTTTTGGAGATAAAAATTTAATAATGTTTACTAAGCATGTGTTTCAAATTAAAATGATGAAAGAGTAAAAAACCACTTCCATTTAAAAAATTCTAGAACAAGAATCATGGTGTTTTCTTCAAAGGGGTGGATAAATTCATCATGTGTGTAAGGGAAGGCCACAATGATTATGAATTTAAAATATGCATGGAGATACCTCCTAGCGTGATGAAGGAAATAAGGGAACATCCTAATACACCACCCCTAGATCAAATAATCAATTATTGGGAGAAAAGGAACTATTAATGCTAGTGAAAAAAACATGTGGCCTAGAGAGTACTCAAAATGAGTAACCACCAAATATAAAAAATCAAGGGAATGCTCATTAAATCCTTACAACTAATGTTTTGTGTGAAAATAATTTTTTACAAGTTATACTCTCTATTAATTTAATAATGGAAAAATTTATATAATTCTGGTTCAATTTTTTCCATTATATGCAACATTGTTCCCAGAATAATTAATTTAAAGCCCCAAAAAACTGAATAAGTGTTATCTATAAAAATAAAAAGTTGTGAAATCCTTGCAAACCAAGTGTTTCACTCAAATCCTGTTAATTTATATGGGATTATTATTTAATCTAATCACATAATTTTTCACCTAGAGGAATTTGATTCTATAAAGGGAATGTATTGACAATTTTAAATATAGAACACATCAATTTTTTGGAATTGCAAATATCATTCTATATATTTAATCATATGATCCTCATATATGAATACATATAATATTGTGAATCTTGATTAGAAAATACCACAATTTTGTGGGTGTTTATACCCTTTGAAAAAGAATACCTTTCCCAAATAGTTGATCCAAAGGAAGGAATCAACCTGTAGAAAATACCCATTGTTGGGAAATATATTGATGTATTTTCTGAAATGTTACACATACTTCCCCAGACCATGAGGTAGAGTTCCCCATATATCTTATTCACAGAGCCACTACAATCTCCAAACACCTCTATAGGATGGCCTTGATCGAACTAGAGGGTTTAAAGAAGAATATTTCCAAGAATTTTAATAAAGGATATATACTCCTTAGTATATTTCGATGGGCTATTGAAGTTCACTATATATTTTAAAAGGATGAAAAATAATGGTCGTGTATAGATTAAGAGAAGAATAACAAGATCACTATAATGAATAATGTATCCACTAAAATGGTTTGACGACTTGTTAGATAAACTAAGACGAGCTTAATATTTCTCAAATGTGGATGTTAATTATAGACATCAATAGATGATGTTGAATAATGAAGATATTTTGAATAAAAACATCCCACCAGGTATGGAAACTGTTAGATCATAATTATTCCCATCATACATGCTATTTTCCTCTAAATAGTAATGTATTTGATTACTATATTCTTTATATACTACATATTAAAATTGTATATAGAATTTATCGATATATTCTCATTTACTGAAAGACCATAGAGGAACATGGATGGAATCTAGGGATAGCACTAGTGATATAAAGACATGTTAATATGTATGAAATGTAAAACAAGTGTGTCATTTGTATACAACAAGTTGAATTCTTGGACCACATGATTCCACACGAGGTATTTATTGTGGGCCCTTTAATGAAAATAATATTTGAAAAGGGCTCGGGGCCTCATGTGTTACAGAAATCCATAATTTTCATAAATGAGATGAGTACTATTTAAATTATGTGGGAAATATAACATGAATCACTATCCCTCTAACTAAGTTAACATGGAAAGTGGTGATGTTTTGATGCACATAAAAATTTGAGGAAATATTAAATGATCCCAAAAGAGGTGAATCACTATTCATGTACTCACACTACCATTATGTTTAAAAGGTGTTGTGATATGGAATAATTCTTCAATAAAATGTCTTGGTTGTGTACTCATGAATAATGAAAAAGTGATTTCCTGTGCCTCACAAAACTGAGGATCTATGATTAGAAATACAACACACATGATATGGTGTTAGTAGTTATGATCTTCACCAAGATTCCTTTTTCAAACTACTACTATGGTAAGAAGTGTGGCATATATTTCAATCATTAGAGTATAAAGAATATATACAATCAAATCGAGATGAACATGATTCAATGTTAACATATAGAGATAACTAAGGACTTAAATTTCTATATTCACTACCATCAATGATAGGAAAAATAATGTAGTTAATGCTCATAACCAAAAACGAGTTGAAACTCTATCCATGATGTAGATTATGAAATATCATATCTACATGGATATGAAATGGATGGATCTAGATGTCATATTGGAAGGGGAAGCATCCTTTCATTGAAAAATTATTTTGCAACCATCTATCTATGTTATGATCAACGTGTCAAGCTCAATGATCTACAACTTCAAAAGATATAGAAATTTGTTATGAAATATTAACTTAATGAAATCCATATTGATGATGATAGTTTGAATTAGTATGTAGATAAGCACGACGTGCATTCATCACCTGAGATATAAAAGGATCTATTAGATAATTCAAAAAGATCAAATTTATCTACCCATCATGGAAGCACTATGATATATTATGATCATCAACATCACTTCTTGTGGGAAAAACATGAATGAGGATATTTTTTATTATATATATATATATATTTAAATTTTATGTTAGAAAGTTATATCAAAGTGATAGAAGTCCAAGGGGATGGTGCAACCTTTCCCTACCCCAACTCAGAAATGGGAGAACATCAACATGAACATTGGTTCTTGTATTATAAAGACATCTTGAGGAAATAATGTTATATGGGTCATGGTGGATTGAATCACCTATCACGACCCCTTAATTTCTATTTATAAATATTTCATACTTGAACAAATTATAAAGATATGTGTAATGATAGTGGTTAGTCTGAATAGGGTACAACTTTCAATCTTCTCTAATCATGAACTAGTGTTCAATTCTATATTCTAGATAATTCTTCAACATTCATTGAATACTAAATTAAATTTTTTCATACCCTATCACCCCAGAATATTTGTAACTCTAAAAGGACTATTAAAAACAATAAGAAACTACTAAGATCCCAGTCAATGGAATTTAATGAAGGATTCGACCATCATATACCAATATTTTAGTTCTCATACAACAATACCGTCCACTCGAGTATTCAAAAGTATCCATATGAATCTCAGTATAGTAAATTATGTGGAATGTCAACCTGTTAGGGCGATGCTTCCAAAAAAAATATACATAAACTTAATCTTGTGGACGATATTTTAGAGAAGGTTCAATCCCTAGAGTAACTTATAGATGTTAATAGTGATGGTATAAGAGCTATGATAAAAACTATTGAATAAGCATTGATATTGATGTTGGCGAAAACATTTTCCATTGATGAATACCATGTAATACAATCATACATTTTTGAAATAAATTAAATCTTATCCCTAGTTATATTAGTCCACTTAACATCTTTGATCGTATAGGTTCTGTAGACTATCAATATTCAATTGCCCCAATATGGATCATTTCCATGATGCATTCCACATATCCATACTAAGTTAGTACATGCTCGATTCCTGACATATACTAACTGGATAATTACAAACCATATGATGAGAATTCTATGATTATCATGGACCATAGATACAATGTTCTACTCAATAAGAGAACTCACCTTGTCAAAGTGTGTTAGAGATACAATAAGTATAAATGGGTGACACAAGAACCAATGTAAAAAATTAAATATAAGTACCCTATCCTATTCCGAAACAAAAATATTAGATGAAATTTACATGTTGAAATTTCTATTATAGGAAAATACTAGGACCCATATCTTATAAATGATTGTTTTTCATGTTTTAAATTTTTATAATACTACATTATATAATATTATAAGCATACATCTCCTAAAAGAAACGAACAAAACATCACAAAATTAAAGAAAATCATTAAATTATTCCTCAAATAACGTAACCAAATTTTCAAAATATTACATGTAGACACAAAATAAAAAATATAAAAACTATAATGGGAAAGTATGGATTTCTCCAATATTCTTGATTCATCCCCCCCATGAACACTACTATTGAAATTAAACAAAATATTGGTAAACTAATCATGATTATAGAAACTATAAAAGCAGAACCCCAAGATGAAATGATGTGAATAATTAATTAGGGAATTTATATTAATTTATTAGAGGTAATGTGACCCTTGAATATAAATGTGACCATTGTAATAATAATGTGAGAGTTGGAATATAACTTAATCATTAGGAATAGTAACGTGAGCAAGAGAATAATAATTTAACCTTAAAATAATAAATTTAGGAATAATTATTATTCATAAGTAATAATTAATGTAAATATAAATATTATAGTACCAAAAACTAAATTTCATTATTAAAAAACTCAAATAAAATATATTAACATTCAAAATAAACAATTTTATAATGTTATTTGTAAAAATATAAATTTGAATGTTAAAAATTAAAATTACCCTTTTTAGAAAATTATGTTGAAAAAATGAATTCATATTCTGTTATTTTCACATTATAATTTTTGCACAGTGATTTTTTGACAAATTTTAGAAATACATAAATTTATTGGTGAATAGTAAAAATACAGTTTTTTGCCATGATAGATGTTTTTCCTTCTCTAGGTTTCTTGTTCCCCGGGATTCGATGACACTATCTGATTTGTAGTCATGAACGGATGACTGGGTTGCGACAAATGCCACTGGATGTTCCGGCATGCGCCATTGTCGGGTTTGTGGGTTCGATGGCGGTGTGGATTTGGTCTTGGGTCAAGATTTATCAGTGGTTTGGGGGTCGTAGCTACGATCTAAGTTGGATGGGTGTTCCATGGGGGTTTTACAGTCTTCTCTAGTGGGTTTGAAGGTGGAGACGATATATGATTTTAGTTTGATTTTCATTACGGCGTGACCTTCCTCCGGTGTAGCTGTGTGGCAGAGGCTGATCTGGCGATGTTTATTTTTGCTTTTGATTATTCATCTGTTTGATTTAACATTTGTTGTGATGGAGTTTAGATGGTGTGGTGGAAAATGCGGCAGCATCAGAGGTTTCCTACTGTGGTGGTGGGATTGTCTTCTTTGACTTGTGAAGGTGCTGGGTTTTATAGACGCTGTTTTGGTTGCTTGAAGGTGGGTGTGCAACCGGTGTTTGGATCTTCTGCACAATGTTGGTGTTTATGTGGTGATGAATGCTTTCTGACGAGTTTGGAAATGTAGTATTGTTTTTTGGAGCAGTGATGAGTTCCTCTATGGTGGATGGGTTGGAGTGATGAAGGCAACATGATCAGCGGTGATGATGGTATAGGGCCGACGATGAAGCTTTCCGGTGGATGGTCGCTTACGTCCTTCTTCAGTGTTGACTCATGATTACATGGAGCATGTGTTGGGATGTGTGGTGTACAACGTCTCAAGGATCGAGGTTCGGTCATGATGACCCTCATTTTTGAATTTGAATTTTGAAATGGTATCTAGATCAGGTGTACACCCATCCTCCATTTGATTTTGGATTTTGTGTTTGTGCGATTACCAATAACCCTTAAACTGACTCTTTTGAAAATGAAAAAAAGTCTTCATTATTAAAAATAATATGTTCTCATTTTCCACCTATCATTTTTATTAGACTAAGTAATTTTAATTATGAAGTGATTCAATGTAATATAGTGATGATATTAAATTAAAATTTGGTTTATAATGTCTTAAATATTTCTATTACAATTTTTACCATGGATATAGTATTTCATTCTTTATATTAACTCAAAAGTACCCCTCTCATCATGTATAAACAACCCCCCCCCCCCAAGAAAAATACTCCTAGTACATATACTAAAGAACAATTGCTTCCAAAAACACTCCCTAATTACACATAAAAAACCTATGTGTTGTTATATAGTAATAAAAATCAAATATTTTCAGTAGTTAAGAAGCTTAGAAAATGAACCACATCAAGATAAAGGTAACGTCCTTTAATAATTTGATTTTGTTTTCCTTTTCCAATTTTATGTCCTCATAATCATTCTTAATAAAAACCTTCATAAAAAATTATAATTTCTGATACCATTATTTTGAAATTCTAAAATACTATAAAATTTATATTTTTAAGATAATCATATATTATATATCTTGTTCTTTCACATCATAAAATATCTCCTTAGAAGGCGCTTAATCACCAATGATGATGTTTGCCCATAGTTTCTTATCATCATCCATAGTAATGGTAAAAATTAATTATTTATGATAAAAAATATATAAATTTACATGTTTTACAATTTCATAATTAATTATACATATGTATAAGTGACCTTGAACAATAAATTCAAAATAAAGAAAATTGAAAATTTCTTAAAGATAACATGATATCAAAACATTTTTTCTTTAACCAAGGGTATTAAGAAATATATTAAAATTATTATAGTTAAGAAATGCTTTTAAAAATGTAAAAAATCCACTTATGGTTCCATGTTTTAATAAACCTATGATTATCATTTAGGATATAGAAAAGTGACGAAATAAACATGTAATGAGTGTAATGGGACTCTCAAACTGATCTCTTTTCTTTGGTTTATCAAAAATTATCTTCATTTACAATATGTATATTCTCAAAATACGTTGATAATATACCTTCAATTTCCCTATATATTATTTTGAAGGAGTTATATAATTTTTTCCTTGCAAAAATTATTTTTAATCTAAATACTAATATTTCAAGAAAACATTTTTCTTTACAAAACATAACCATGGATTCTCTTTAATTTTTTCTTTTTCACTAAATATTTAGGATATTTATTGAAGATATTTTTTACCTTAATAATATTGGAACCTAATAGTTTATTCATGAAGTAATTCTTGACGACAGAACAATAAATACAATTAATTTCCATGTGTTCTTTCATGACTATAATGGTTATATGTTTTCTATGGCATGTATGATTATGAGAACATTTAAAGTGACATGTGGGACTAGATTTGTATGAACCACTAATTCATTAGTTAATGTGATTTATATCATGATATTATGTTTAAAATGAATGAATATGAACATATATTATCTAAAAAATGATTCTATTGTTATTTATGAACATTTGTCATGCATGGAAATGATTCTAGCAATGTTCAAAACCAAGTTTTGTATTTCAAAACAATGAAACAATGTTACAATTTTACACATGTGACACAATCCATGTCTTATAAAGTTTTTCCATCATTATGTTTATGATGACCACATTCTTATTATATGATGATATTACTTATTCTCACAAATTGATTATTGATTCATGTCCCTTTTTTCTCATGTTACATAGATTTTATCTATCCCCATTCATTGATGTGTATCATTAGGTGACTATATGTAATATGTTGATCATGAGAGAGATTTATGTATAAAAATTAATAATTTAAATAATTTTTACTTTTATTATGTAAAATTAATCTATGAGCCTAATTTTTATAAGATAATAAACCATTGTACCCTAGATTATATCCATATTATATTTTTAATCATAAAATTGTTGTAATAGTATTGTAAGAAAATGTAAAATTACCATAATTATTGATTTATTCATTTATTCATTTTGTGTAATATGTGAGTTACAAAAATTTATTATCATTATGTGTTTTCATTTACCACGTTGTTGATAAGGAACTGATGAAATCTTTATTGCATCATTATAAGAACTTGAGGATTTACATTTCATGCATATACCATGCCATATTTATTTTATAGTGTGAATTTAGTATAACATAAAATATTTTCATTGATTGATATTTCTCAAAAATGCTAAAATTTTTTATATAAAATGAAATAATTGGTTTCCTTACATGGAAACAAAAACAAAAAGAATGTTTTCCAAAATATCTTTGTTTAGGAACATTAACGAACCAATTATCATTTCAATGATTCATAAACAATTGTTTTTATGGGATGAATTTTTTTTTTATTGAAATTACATGAAATTTAATGAGAATATAAAGGGTTTTTCTACTACTATAATATTGAAATAGTGAACCTTAAAATCAAACCATCATAAGACATTTGTTGTAGTTTCCTAATGTGACAATTATAATTTATATTGTTCTAAATTTAAAAAATGGGACTGATAATTCATATATCTGGACTAGTATATATATATATTTATTAGATAAGAACATGTGGAAAATTTTAATTTTAATGATAATTTTGTTTTTATATGGGGTTTTATATCGAAATATTAAGGGTTTTTCCTCTATAACATCAAATTGAATCTCCCTATTTTGTATTCTTGATATTATAACATAGAATATTAAATTTAACCCATCATATTATTTAATATTTAAGAGTATCAAGGGAATTACATTACGACTTTCTATATCACCTAGACCGAGATACATGATCAGGTAGAGAGGTGTCCATCATTTTCTAATAATTCTTGTACATATCCTATTTATATATCCATGATCATACTATTATCAAATATTATATTAACCACGTGATTTCAATTTTTAGAAATATGCCAACATAGTGGCCATAGGTTGTGTTCGAGGAGGGTTTGAATTACCATGATCTATAGGTGGTGGGTCCCGAGTGACCAGAACTACCACCTATAGTGCCACCTGCAGCACCTACTATTATACATGATATATGCACTAACACACAATTTTTAGAGGGTTCCCTAAAAATCATTCAGATAATGAAGGAAACCCCAAGACCAATCCTTTCCAGGTTAGTGAGAATTTCTATAGAAATATCTACCTATGTTTTCAGGGGATGGTGGTCCCTAGGATATCGAGTCAAGGATGTATGACATGCTATCTATTTTTCATCACCAGGTGACACCTTCAATGATTAAAATCAAAATTATAGTATATGTACTTAGAGGGTCATACAATGATGGTGGGATGTATTGAAACTAGATGATCAACAATGGGTTATGGCATATAGGGATTTCTTCATATAATTTTACAACTATTTATTTCCTTCTACATTGTTGGATGATGGATCATGAGATTTTATGCACCTTCAGTGGGTTTCAATGGATCTAATAGATTATTCATCTTTTTTTTAATGACATCTAGAACCTCACATTAAATTATGTTGGTGACTAGATGCTGAAAATAGGATAGTTTGAGAATGGGGTAATGTATTCTCTCTGATCTCAAGTTAATGTGTTTTGTTTTACTATCATAATTGAGAGTGTGAACCAGACCCTCATCATCAATAATAACCTCATATAAACGGAAGGTGTGAGGCCATGTGGTTTTATCCCTTGAATAAGTAGTAATTTATCTAGAAAATAAGTGATTAATTTTTAGATTCATGAGGTGGTATCAGTATAAAAAATGTGCACCCATATAACTATGTGATTGGTAATCAGTTTGGTAAGCAAGTTTATTTAAAGAAATAATTTTATGGAGAACTAGTTTAGTAAAGATCCTGTAGAATGATTGGGAATATTCTGAGATTTTTTTTCTAAAGAATCAACTTATTTCTACTGAAATAGTAAACGTACATGTTTCGATATCTAGAGTGGGATTAGTGGATCCTCAAAAAATAGGGAAACAGAGAAACATAGACCATACAGGCCAAGGACATGGTTATGGATGAGGGTGATAGAAAATGGATTTACTATTCTAGAACATCATCTTGCCAAAGCAAGTTGGGATATATCTCAAGGATATTGATCATGAAGGATATATGAAATACAACCCATACCCAAGGATTAATGCATTGAACCTTTGGAAGATAATGGTATTCTTTTAGTATCCCCCACTTTAGTTCTTGTTTTATTTAATATGGTCACATACCACACCTTTATATGAGTAAAAATCATGCGATGTATTGGGTTTGAGACTAAGTAATTATATGGATTACTAACCCCATATACTCAAAATGGAGTGAGATAAGATAATGTAAACTATTTAAAAGAATCCCCCCATGATGTAGAAATCTATCAATTCTTATCTAATATATTCATCCATATGATGAATGGTTTTTACATCATTCCCAGGATAGACTGTTTGCTTCCCCACTATGCATATGTTGATATTTATCATTGTAGGGTTTTATATTCATCACATAAGGGTGGTACTTATATTGAAAAAATTTATTGGTTATCCAGGTGAGTGGTGTTGAAAATAAACATATTGGGATAGGGCGAGATATTTCCTTGATTACTCATCTTTACATGGAGGTCCATGTTACATTATTTTCTAATTTCCCCCTATTATGGAGCGTTTCATTGATATCATCCCTAATTTTTTTTAATACATACTAAGATAGTAGTAGAGATAACTATTGAGATAATATTATGAGTAGAACTAGTATCTAATCCTAAATATTAGATGAATTCTACTGTGTTGAAGGACCTCATGAGGCACCTAGGGGATTTTGAATCTAAAGGACATATAAAACCTACTACATAACCATCGGGTACTTGAATACTTATCACCATGAATGTGTATGGTACTATCATAAATTTCATTTCATTAATTTATTTGATTACAAGGAATTGAATATGCTTATGATTTAGAATTAGTATCCTTTAACATACATATAAAATCTCGTGACTAGCTCCCTGGAATGAGGGTTTTCTATAAGATTTATTTGAGGTATGCATACAAACAAATGTGTCTTTGATTATCTAGTATACCATCTATGAAATTCCAAAAGAATATATTGAATATATTTTTATTTTTTCAGGTTGATTTATTTCAAAAATTCCCTAGAAAATTTTACGATTTATATGAACCATTTTTTCAAACTATATATGGGTTTATTTGATTTTTTCATCATGGAAAACATCTTGGTGTATTTTAACACTCATCATGACAATGAAATAAATATTATGACCGTACTAAATTCACTATGAAAACACCATCAATGTAAAAATTATAAAAATGACACATTTCTATTGATATGGTTCACTTTTTTGGTCCCATTATCACAGATACCAGAGTATCTATTGAGCCAATGAATTTGAAAGATATGGTTTTGTAAGATCATCCCATGAATGTATTTAAAATATGGAAATTTTTTAGGGCTAAATAGAAATTTCATAGTATTTATACAGGATATCTAATGTCTTGCATCACACCTCACATGAATGAAAATGATTTTTTTATCATTACATGGAATGAATCATTAATGGAAGCCATTAAAGGGATGAATAAAAGGATTATTTCAATTATGGTCAAAATTTTACTTCAGCCTAGTCAAGGAAATATAGTTTGTTATTATGTTTGAGGACTCAAGATGGGATCCATTTTCATACCTGGAGTGTGAGTCTTTGATTGTGTGTCTAATCAGTTGGGGACTTGTGATAGTAATTACTCAATAATTAATTATGATTTGGAAGCTTTTGTACATGCCTTGGGTTGTTAGAAGAATTAATTTCTGGGAGAGTATATTTTAGTATATAATAGACATAAAATCATCAGGTAAAAAATTACACAATGTTTCTTCAACCATATATACAGAATATGGGTTTAATATATTTATTCCTTAAATTTAATTCATGATTATAATATTGGGAAATACAATTCATTGGATGATTCTATAATCTAGAAGACACAAAAACAAGTAGTGTAGGAATATAGTAGTGTGTGGCAGTTGGTGACACATAATTTTTGGATTTTATTAGTGATTTATTAGAATCATGGAAATCCTATTATTATATGTTTAGAAGTGAAATATTTTTTTTTTATAGTGTGAATATGAAGAAAATTTCAAATACCATTTTCTTAGTCCAAAGGGAGAGTGTTATTGGAGAGACATAACTGGTGGTTGGGTTATTGGTGGGGATTGTATATTATGCATTCATTGACATGTCTTGGTACCTACCAATATTCAAGGGGATTTTATGAGAGAATAGCATTCCTTAGTTTGGGACGTACATCCCTATTCTTACCCTGAGGTACCATAATATTTGTTACTATACTAGGTGTCCGTGAATGAAAAATAATGGTGAAATATTAATTACTAGGGGTGGAACCTAACAAAACGTGATTTCATAACAAAACATACATGCTAAAATTTTATAGTCACTTCCCATTCCATGATAGAAATGGGATTTTTTTCATAATGGAGTTGTTGAATACTTAACCTAGGTAAACCCAATGCATTGATGTAGTATAAGTTATCATGTATAGACAGATGAAGGTCACTAAATGCCAACCTTTTTGAGAGTCCATTTAAGTGAATGAGATATTGAGGATAAATGTAAGGATGTTAAGATAGATTCATAGAGTAAAATGTATTATATTATAAGAAAGATATTATCTATTTACAACATAATTATGGAAGGATTTTTATATGGATTTGGTTTCATTGGTACATTAGAGCACAACCTATCTCCCAAAAGTGTGATGTGTGGTCTATTCATACTATACGTGTGTTGGAGGACATGATCCAAGAATGAGTCCAATATTTTGGAGTTTTATGTGAATGAAATTTTTTAATTTCTGAATTTTAAAATAATAAGAGCATCTTCGATAATATTTAGATTGCACTTAATAAGGCCTTATATGGTTGGATGTGTCGATCACCCAAGTGATACTTATAGGTGGGATAGAGAATGCTACTAGTAAAATGTATCATTAAAGAGACAATAGAGTATAAAAAAATTATCTTAAATTTTAATATTATATCATAGTCTGAGGTGAATCATTATGTTAATTGTCGCTTCCAATCTAATGAGGTTGAGGTGTGATATCAAGTATTTATTCAAGTTTCTCCTATATTGGTGAATCAAGGGATTTAGAAACAAGGGAATATTAACCATAGTTTCATTGTACGTTTTTAAATTGTAGTTAGAGTGGTCAAGTATCCAATCAACCAAAATTACCTTTAAGATATCAATTAATGAATGAAATTTTATATTTTTCCTACAACCTCACCATTACTTTTAAGACCCATATCATGACCTTTAACTATATGAGGTTGAGTTGGAAATTTATTCTTGTCTTCAAGAGAACTATATTCATAATTTTGATCGAACCAAGAATTCTATATGAGGCATATATGTTCATTTAGTACATGTGCTACGACATCACAACTGTGTGTAGGTTAAAACAAGGGTGACAGATCCCAACACGTGTACTTATTGGACGATGTTATTATTAGATGATTATTTTCCACCCTTAGTATGTAATATGGAACAAATATTTTTATAGATTGGAGGTTGTGACATCTGCAATTGTAAAATAATTAATTATCCACAGCCATTTAGTTTGTAATTTATTCTATCTTCAATGGTGTTACAAAGGTCCTTAAAAAGGGTTTTGGGAGCATTCAGGGATTTTTAGAAGCCTAGAGCTCTAGTTTCTATAGGAAGCATATGAGGTGAATGGTTGGAACATAGTTAGTAGTTACCATGTGGGTAAAACATGTGGACTAAATAGGGTGGGTAATGGTTTGAGAAACTTTGAGAGTTTGTTCTCATGAATGTTCATGAAGCTATAGAATGATTTCGTATGGAATCTACTAAATGTTCACGTGGTATTCCAAATTTTTCACAAATAGTGAAAGGGGTACTCCATGCGGATGGTGAAAGATAATGGTTGGCCATTATTATTCCAACCATGTGGCCAAACTACATTCTTTTTAAAAGGTTTGGATTTACACTTCATCACATCTTTATATTAAGGATCCCTCCAAAAAAATTTTTCCCATTCACACACATCATCCCCCTCATCCATTAAGAGAAAACATCTCCTTCTATAGACTTTGAGATACCTCTTTTTATGGTGATATATTCACATAACATTTTTTCAATGGATAGATAAGGATATGTTTTTCAATACTCTTCATTTGGTTAATATTTACATATCAATTTGGTATTATAAAACTGTGTGATATAATATTATCTATTTATAGGGTATTATTATATTTCACATATTTGTTGCACTCAAAATTGAGCTAGAGGCTGATAAAAGATAATTAATATTCTACTAATGTAAGTTTGGTGTAATATAATTAATCTGTTAACATCATGATTTTAATTTCTTGCATTGTATTTCCCAATGTTATAACCTCCTTGTGTTGCATCTAATATGAGTAATAACTTAAATTAATAGGTGTACTAAATTATTTAAACTTTTCCCCTTTGACATACCTGGAGGTGACCTACCTCAAATCTAACAATTCCTTGATGTGTGGTCATTTGAATTCACCTATTTATTCAACTCTTTTGGATGTTCTTATCCTTCTACCCATTATTAGAAGTTATATATGTTTTAAAAATTAAATTTAATATGTTAAATACATTATATGGAAACATGTTGTTTATAAATCCAATGTATAATGAATGTATTTACTGGTATTTTTCAAATGAGTTAGATGGACTCTTCGATTTTACATTTAATTTAAATTTTTGTTAAATTTAATGAACACTTACTCAAATCCTACATTTTTTACTTTTATGGGAATTGAATAAAAAAATTAATGTGATGAATTAATTTTGTAAATAGATCATGGAATCTAACATATCCCCAAGATCTCATATATAATATTTTTATTAATTGGTACATTGGAATGACACCGACATATTGGTATGTTACCAAAAAATTGTTAACATTAGATGATAAATTTTATCACCATCGATCCAAATATTTTGGATTACCATGTATGTACTCATTGTTCTCCTCAGAAGCTTATACCAAGTTTTCTATTAATGATATAAATGATTTCAAAGAGGAATACCTGGTCAATGGTCCTAAGTCCCATCCTATGTAGGTCTACATTTTACTAATTACCTAGTGGTTGAGTACTATGGACTTGAAGAAGACACCTTGGACAACAACCTTGGTTCTTGGGCCTTATAATCCTGCTAATTGTAGTTTTCCATAATTTATAGACTACTCATAACAAAATATACTTATATATTGGATTCTATCACTTATAAATTATAGTTGTAGTCTTTATATACTTTAAAACTACTACATATTATAATTATAGGTTGTATTTTTTATAGACAATATTTGTGGAGGCCTACAAAGTATATATCACATATTGTTCATTTTGATGATCGGTAATTGGAAAAACGTCATGAATGAAGATATGGAAAAAGGAAAATAACTTAATATTGATTCTTGACTGTTATGCTAGGATGAAGTCTGGGAGGAGAGGATTAATACTATGATCCTGATGATATTGGGGGTTTGTAGGGTCTTTTGTTTAATATTTAATATCATGTTTTATATGAATATATCTCTATTACACATGAAAATCCACCTTTTTATATCACCATGACATGATCATAATTTTATTATATGATACATGATATGGTTATGCATTTTTTTATTATAGTATGTCAATTATAAATAGATGAATTACTTATTCCACTACCTTATGATCATACTTTTTTTCTAGTACTTATTCATTTATTATAAAGGTATGTGTCACTCTGATCATGAGGCCATATCCTCCCCATAATATCATCATAGAACCTCACTTAATGGGGGTGGAATATTGTTAACCATGAGGCATAATTGAGGTTATGTGGCCAATAATTAATAACAACTTATGAGTGAATAGTGTTTTGTAATGATAAACATTCACTGATAGATTATTCTCAAATAGAGGATTAATAATGAATCTATAGAGGATGGGTAAAAATTTATTTCCATTTTTATTAAATTCTTGAATGGTCCACTTTTTAACTTGTAACATGAATATGAAACCCACCCATTCTAACCAACAAATCCAATATCTTTAAAAATACTGTGTTAGATTTTCCATTTAGGTTTCTATTTAAGATATATTAATTATCAATAACATTTTTCATTCATGATAAAATTATATATAGTATTTAAAAAACTTAATATTATATGTGGGTTTCAGATGCTCTAAAATTAATTCAAACAATATAAAACGTAATAAAATATAAAAAAAAATACTTTAAATTATTCATCAAAAATGTAATCTCACTATAGTTAAGAAAGAAGGAGAATCAATTAAAGGGAATGATTATATACTGAACTATACCTTAAAGGATAAATGGGGGAGAAATCATCGATTATTATGATGGATGATTGATGTTGATGAATTCAGAAGGAGGAAATTGATAAATTTACTCTTGGGAGGTATCCTAAGGATATGAATTTTTATTTATTTTAATTTAATTA
Source organism: Viscum album (assembly GCA_963277665.1). Lineage (NCBI taxonomy): Eukaryota > Viridiplantae > Streptophyta > Magnoliopsida > Santalales > Viscaceae > Viscum > Viscum album. Next base: position 722,990,671 of record OY728157.1, on the reverse strand, counting down.
AAATAAATTTATATTCACTGTAAAAAGTGGCTTACATGATTTTTTGGGATGAATGAAATAATGATGGAAATATAGAGATTAAAATAATGATAAAACAAATATATAGAAATTACTATAGTGAAGGGGTATTTTAATTTCATAAAAATTTCATTTCCATCAAGAATAAATTCATTAATAATTAATTCATTACTTGTCAATAAATATAAATTTAATGACTGCATGATGGGATCCAGTTTTTGGTGTGGGTTGATTATCATTCATTGTCTCCTGATTGTGATGTAAAATCCTTTAAAGGATCCATCCATTGAAACACTGATATACATGGATCACATTGAAAATATAGAATATCATATTTATAGTAACTATAAATTGAACATTACATGGAATTTGTTTTGGTAAATCTAATTAATGTGTGAATCTAATCTATTATTAAATTAAAATTTTAGAATCATGTTAGCTATGTAAGGTAAACATATATTTTTGTCCGCTTAAGAATTAATTTAATGATTAAATTGAATTGGACTAAATAATCAATTTGAAATGATACTAGAAGTTATTTGAGATAACAAAGAATAAGTAGTGTGGCTTATAAAGAAATGTATTATAATTTAAGTGATGTTTTCAAAATAATAAAAATATAATGTTTTAAAAATAGTTCGTGAAGAAAATATCAGAAGGAAAAAATCAATGTAATAATGAAAATAAATACTAAATTCAATTATAATAATTCAAATGTTAGATGTTTTGAAGGAAAAATAAAATGGAATTTAAAGATATAATAACATAAATTTTTTTAGAAATTTATAAAATATATTAAAATAAATTTACTACATGCATGATCTTTATAAAATAATATGATTCTAATAAAGATTCCCCAAATAAAAAATAATTATATGACTATATTTTGATGTAATTTTTAGAAATACATAGTGATTCTAATTTTTTATTTTAGAATTCATGGAAATGATTTTTAATTTTATAATACATGTGTTAATGAATTAAATGAAGATATTGATATTTTATGATAATATATAGCTATAATTTATGGATTATATAATTCACTCAAAGAAAAATATAAGAAATATTTTACAGTTAACAATTATCTTCTAGAGGAATATTAAAAAAATTACTTTTACTACATATTATATTGTTTATGATGATTTAGAAACCGCAAATATGTTTAATGAAAATTTGAATAATTATATTGAAATTTAAATGAAAATTTTAATTACTTTTTTCAATTAAGAAATATTTTTGATGAAATGATGTTTATAAACAAAAATAAATAAAAATAAAAAAGTTATTTGATCTATTAATAACTTATTATATATTTTTAAAATTTATATTGTGAAGAGTTAAAATTTATTATATTTAATTACTTTTTGATTTAGATGCATGAAAAATGTATACTAGGATGAAAATATTTATTAATGTTTTCATATTAACTGGGATATACTAATAATTATATTATAAATGTTTTACCTTGAAAATTACTCGATAATAATTATTCTAAATTTATATGGGCAACAAATATTAGTTTTATAATCTTATTAGAACCAATTTAGATTGGGTACCAAATCATTATTCTAATTTTATTGTTTTGGGAAAATTCTGTGGGAGTCTTAATATTGATGTAACGTATATGGGATGTGGATTCTATAGGCATATTACCAAAAAAATCATAAATATTATTTCATACAAGAGGTGTGATATAGAAACTATGAAAATAATAAAAAATTAAAAGGTAGTAGAAAAGTACTTGGTGAAATTTCTATTTGTAATTCTTTTATTATTTCAAATATTTTTTATGTTGGTCAATTAAAAATTAACATATACATATTGTATCAATTATTTAATAATGTTATGAATGTTAAATTTCAAAAATATAAATTTTTAGTTAGGAGAGATAATAATTTATTATTTTTTTATCCACAAGGAAAATATATATTCTATTAACCTTACTAATCTTACTGTTCAGTGTGTTATGTGATTGAATACTGTTAAAATAAATTGCACAAAATGGGATCATATACTTTGTTGGGTTAATTTTAGGATTCCTTATAAAATTTTGAAGCATGAAAGAGTAATTCAATAACTAGACATGGGTAAATATATGTTTTTTCATTATTTATTCCTACATTAATGGAAAATAACTAAAAATATCGTTCAAAACAATGAAGGGATTGAACTTTATCTTACCTATACAGTTACTTTATCATGAATTTTTTTCACTATATAGATTTCTAGTTATATAATAAATAAGTAAATGATATTTATCATAAATTATTATATTATATCCACATGGGTTATATTTGTCTCTCTAAAAAGTGAATAATATTTTTGACTTACTAAATTCTCAATATTAGTAGTAATGGAGAATTGTAATATGACTGTTTCTATTCATTGTAATAGTTTAGTTGAATTTTATAAAAAAATCTTCAAATAATTTTAGGAAAAAAATATTTATTTACTTATTTATTCATCGCCAATAACTCATCCCTATAATATAATAGTTTAATAATCGAACCGAATTTGATATATTAAGAACTATGTTAAATGAATATAGTTTAGTTATGTATTTTTAGGCCAAAACCATTTTTTGTTATTGATATATTTCAAATTAATTCTTATTTTTATTTTTTTATAATGAAAATCTATTATGAATTATGGAATGAAAAGAATTTCTGAGTTGATTTTCAGAGAGTTCTTGGGTTGTAATGTTTTTATCATCAATAGTAATGAAAATTTGCATAAATATGATTCTAAAGGAGATAAATTAAATTACAGAGATTATTCTAATATTAGTATCATTTATAATATTTATAATTGTTGATAAATTATTATAGAAGAGTACATTCATGTAAAAATTGACAAGAATATTTCAAAAATGAACTCATATTTATATTATAAAGAATAATAATATATAAAATTTAATTTGGATAAGATAAACCTATAATTTATGTATTTATTGTGTCGGGGAATATTCCTTCAAATTGGATCATAGATCATGAAAAAATGACAATGATTTTTCTATTGAGAATTTGTTGGTAATATTGATTATATTGATAAAACACGAACTTGTATTTTTTATTTTATGAAAATTGTTTTTTCTGTTTCTTGAATTTTACATAATGATACTAATAAATCATTAATGTATTCAAATTTTATTATTGTCGAGAAGACGAACATAATAAATTTATATTGAATATTGATTGTATATTAGTTGATATATAAAAGATAGATATATTATTTTACCTAAATGGTTTTTTAGAATAATCTAAAGGAATCTTAATAATTGTAATGAAAAAGGGTATATTAGGTTCCCAAGGGTTTTTTTTCAAGAATAATGCATAGATATTGATGAATATTTTACACATATTTCTAGAATTCCATTTTTTAAATTTTAATTATAAAATTTATAGTTTAATGGTTTTAAAATGTAATAAACCTAGGTTAAAAATTTATTATTGAAAGGTAATATTTATGATGATAAAAATATTATGAAACCACTAATTTTATATCCTATAAAATATACGGGTCATTTATATGTTATTAATAGCTTTGTATGGTCTTAAAAAAGTTCATAGATCTTGGAATGGATATTGACTCTATTTAATTTGAAAATTAATATATTTACATGTAAATTAAATCATAATTTTTTTTATTAAGAATATTTAAAAAATATCAATTATTAAAATTTATTACAATTATATTTTTTTGGTTCTACTTGTTTTTTGTGTTTAATAAATTTTATAATTTAATATCTAGTTTATTTGACATATGTAACATTGTATAATTAATATTATTTATAGGACTTCAATTTTATCAATTAAAATATGGAATATTTTTTTATCAAAATTAAGTATTTAAAATAGTTAGTTAAATTTTTTTTCTGTTGATTCTTGTAAAACATTTATAACTCCATTGAGTACTCATTATAAATTATATTTATGGAATTTATTAAAATTAATTAATGATAAATGTTTTAGTCTAAGGATAAGTAGTCTACATTATTTAAATTATTTAAGACTTCATAATTTTTTATTGTATGCATTTGTGGTAGAATTCATATTGATCATATTGAATCTAATTTGTAGTCTTGAAAATGTATTATTATAAATATAAAATTAAAATTAAATTCAAAATAGTTAAATTATTGATGGAATTTGGTGAAATTATCTTGTCAATATAATTCATATTTTGGAGGTCCATGAATTGATAAGAAAATAACATCAAGAATGTGTCATTTTATAGTGAAATTTTACATATATAAGGTCTCAAATAAAAAATAAATATTTTTTATTAACACATGATTCTTAATAAATAGATACTACTAGATATTATGATAAATTATTGTTTATAATCCAAAATTTGGGTGGTTTTAATGAATTTTTATGGATATATCAATTTTTTGTGATATGTATTCTTCAATTTCACTTTATAATAACTAATTAAAATATTTTGAAAATAAAAAATATGTATTCTATATTTCATTTTTTAGAGATAATGTTAATAATGGTGTCATTATTTTGGTATATATTTCGATTATTAACTTGTTGGATTATATTATTAGTAATTATTATCACCTATAAGAAATCAACACATAATTACATTAATTATAAATACGTTTCACTTTCTTAAATTTAAATAATATGTCTTTATAGTTTTATATAATTAGGTAACGTATTATATAAAAAGTGGACACATTAAAATAATATATGTTTTTCTCAAAAAACATGAGCTTTATTATTACACCCTTATTTCAATTAAGATTATTTTTGTTGTTTAATTAGAGTCTAAATATAAAAATATTTACCTTACTTACATTTACACCAATCCCATTATCCTATGATTTTATTTCAAAAACGGGATAATAAAAATAATCCTCAAAAAGGGATATAAGAACAATTAAATCCCATTAGTCTAATAAAAACCATGAAACCCCCTAAGGTTGTATATCTTTTTAAAATTAATAATTTAGCACATAAATAATTAAATTTCACTAGATAAATTTAATATTTTCTAAAATAAATCCCTTGAAACCCAATATAATGTATAGAAACGACCATAGATGAATCTTAATGCTTGTTGGAACTCATTAAAATATTCTGTTGAAAGAAAAACCATTCACATTTGAACATATCTTTCCCCATGAAAAAAAAATTAATAAAACCATTTATTTTATAGATAATATATGTATCTTACAAATTATATTCATAAATAATGTTATTTCATATTTAACTCATTCCAAAAAATAGAACCTTATTAATTCCATTATAGAAACCAACTCAATTATATCCCTAATTTTCCCTATATAATACTACATTTCTATCCAATGAATTCAAGAGATATATTGGGCTCATTGATCATAAAGTGATATATTTAGATCACCCATAATAATCTATAATTCTCAAGTTCCATATCATGGGATTGTTTTTGTAATATTTCACTCTTCCATCGTAAATCCTTTGAATAAAAAATATGAACCAATGAGAAAAACCACCTTACACAATCACATGATCATAAATAAAAATATCATTTGTCTTTGGAAACACATAAAATTATAAATTAAAATAACAATGGGAATAAAATTTAATTATTTAAAACATGAAAAAAATTTCGAGAAACATTTTATATAAATAAAGGACCACATGGTGGGAAATTCCACTCTTGTCGTATATATTAAATAAACATAATATCTTCAATAGTCTAAAAACCATATAGGAAATGTTCAAAACATTAATTTTCAATTCCTTGTAAATAAAGTGAAAATTATTTAAAATAACCTACATAGAGCCATACTTTTCTAATTTATGACCATTGTATTCGACAATGTGTATGATAAGAAACACCAACCATGTAAAGGAATAAAATATACCGAAACTTTAAGATATATTTACTATTTTAGATAAATTAAATATATGATAGAGCTTTAATTTCATGTGATAATATGTTATATTGCGTCACATGAAACTAAAATGTTCTTCAACATCATATATTACATGTAAGACCATGTTTTTCCAAACAAAAATATATTTTAATAATAATATTATTTAATATAATAAAATATAACCTAGTCAGTGTATTAGAGATTTTAATAGTATGAAATCAAATATTAGAATATATATTATATATCCATTAAAATGTTTTTTCATTCATCCAATATATATTATCATCTTAAGATTAGAGAAAACCCAATACTTAATTATCCACCACCTAAAATATTCTTATTTAATTATTATATAATATCATAATAATCCTAATTATTCATATATTGTTCAATTCTTATGGGTTTGAACTACACTTATAAACATGTCCATCTATTGGGTAATGAACATAATGTTCATGTGTATGATGGACTACCGCATTGTAAAATGATGATAGTTAATTCATCATTTACCACCACTCATGGTGATAATTATTATGGACACACTACATTGATATTATATATATGATATTTATATTTTCTTAATTATTATGGTTTTATTTTATAATAGATGACATTACAAACTCTATTTTGTTGGAATATAATAACATTGTTTGTGGAAGTCGGGACTACCATCTCCACAAAGTGTTGTGATTCATTCAAACTATAAATTGTATGTATTAATAATAATTTTAATTAAAAATATTTGAGATAAATTAAATATATATTATAATAATGATATAATTTAATTTTGATAAATATAATATATCTTTTTCTATATTACCCTTTTTACACCAAAAAAATTGTGATAATATCGTTCGTGGCCATGCGGACAATTTTCTCATCGACATGATGTGAAAACTTTTAAATAGAAATAATTATATATATATATATATATATGATTTAATAACATGGTATATATGATATAATTATCATGATACAAAGTGATAATGTTACATACCATCATTCAATAACGATCATTAAAAATGGGAATGTTATTAATGATTTCATATGACCTACCATCTCCATGATTTTAATGCTTGTTCATTTTTAATAACCATAAGTAATAATTGGTTTTAAAATTATAATTATTTTATAAATTTGAAAATTATTTTAAAATTTTTATTCTTTATCAATTTATATAGTGAACCCTTTGACCATTGTTAACCAACCAAAGATGTTTTTGACACATGAACATAATTTGTTCAATGACCCAAATCGTAAACATAATTAATAATGTAATTGTATAATAGTTTTTTATAAGTGAAGTAAAATTAATAATAAAAATAAAAATGTTCCTGAAGAATGTAAAAAATTTAGCTATATTTATTATTTTGGAATATAATGACACGCATGAAAAGTCAGACTCAAGGTAAGGGGAATTCATATCTCTTTTTTCATCTTTGAGAAAAATATCACATTCTACACTGAGTCATTTTTGTGATGTATCTACTACAGATTTTGATATATTATATAATTAATACTTTTATATTAATCGTATTCTTGGTTTTTCTTTACTTATCTCATCCAAGAGGTTTAAAATTGAAAATTACCTTTTGCTAAAAGTTTTCACAGTATCACTTTCTTTTGTGATTGATAATATTCAACAAAAACAACAACTTCGTAATGATAAATTTATCTTAGTATTAAATATTCTAATGAAATGAATATTAAAATTTCGTAATCCAATTACCTTTTTTTCAAATGTTTTTCATTTTAATAATTATTCAATGAACTATAGAATTATTGACATATCTATATCTTTTATTCTATACAGACATTTGATAAGCCAAATTATTCTTCTGTAAAATAAAATCTTCTATATTCATATAATGATTTGGAATGTTATGAAACAAGTGAGTCTTGGTTATAGAAATCCCCTTAATTCATCAATAGTATCATGAGATGAATTAGTTTCCCAAATTAGATGGGTGTCTTCTTCATGTGCTATAATGTATTGTGAAACATCTTGAGGGTAAATCTACCACTTAACAAGGAAACATAGTGTCCTATAATTAAGCATCTATCTCATTCAGAATTAATTATTTTTATCTATGAAATTTTGAATTAACATTTTATATGGATTTTTTTCATTCCATGTTTATTTATTAAAAAGCCACTATCTCAGTTATTTACTTTTCCATGTTGTTTTATTCTTATTGATTCAATATTTATTATGTTGTAAGTTTCCTTACAATGAATTTTAGATCACCCTTGTATTTTTCCTTTCCCTAGGATATGAAGAATAAATCATTGAATGATGTTTGATGTATACTTATATTTTATGTAACACCCCGACCCCAGCTACCCAGAGTCGGTGCATTAGTTCGTAACATTGGCATGATCAAAAAATATCAAGTCTCGAAAGACCGATTAGTTTAGTATCCTTGGAAACACTAGATACATTCATAAATGTTACATTACATCATAAAGTGAAAAACTAATAACAAAGTCTTCATAGTCCACACTCAGATCCTCTTTTGATTATCCCTGCACGTCATTCATAAAATACTTCTTCACATCCTGGAAAATTTTAAAACATTGAAAGGGGTGAGCTCAGATGCTCAGTAAGGATAACAATATTGCGGAAGCTTTCATAAATAAACATTAACATTTAAGGAAATGTATAACTAAAACAAAAGCCTTTTTAAACTTGAACTTCAGAACAATATGGCAAAAATAAAATTAAATAATTCCATTTACATACTCACATGGATATTCTACTAGTAGAATAATCACATGCAATATCAATAACCACTTTCATAATGAGGGAATGTATAATGCCGGACATTCTGAATCATTTTGTCAAGGCCTCGGCCAAGACGTCTAAAATGATTAAGGCCTCGGCCAAAACCATAAATCAAATTGGGAAAGGGCCTCGGCCAATTCCACGTCTAGTTGTCTCATGATACCTACCGATGCATCGAGGAGCTATAGCGGGCTCCACCCGTCACTTATTAAGTCCAATACATTCCTCATATGAACAGGTTTAAACATATCATAAACCATAACATAATCGTATCACATAAAACATGCATAAAGGAAACATAACATTTCCACATTTCAATCACAAGATATCAATACAACACATTGATATAATAAAAACGCTTTCAAACCATTTTCAATACCAAAATACAAGAAAGTTTAACCTTTGTATTTATTTTTCATTAAAAAAAATGATCGCTTGTAGAGGAAGCCGAAACTCAAATAACGGTCATGGCGGCGGAGAAGTCGTTGTCACTGCATAAGTACGGAAAGACAAACATTCCCTTTTGTCATTTATAAAAACGCTTTGTATAAAAAAGATTCCTTTTGAATAAAGGTAAAAGTCAAAGGGGTTTATACACCGTATAAAAGAAAGTTGTGTATAAAACCAAATATGCCTCAATGAAAGGTGATTGAGACGAAGACCCTTACAAAGATCATTTTTTTAAAATAAAGTAGATATATAATGTGTATTCACTATAAGTACACATAAATAAAGTACACATACAAGATAGAACATAATAATATCATGACATAATTTGAAAGTAGGAGATTAACCCAAAGAATAGAAATTGGGTTAAGAAGTTCCCTTACCTTGTACTTTTCCCTGGTTGGGGTAGGTTCACCTCCTGTATAATGGTGAAATAATTGTTATTAAATTATACAAGAATCATATACATTCATATGATATCATATATGATCTTTTAACATTGCTTTGTTAACAATATCTTAGATTTATCGTTGTTTCGGGTGTCAACTTAGTCATTTTCTTTTATATGTTTTGTTACGTAAGTCATGTTTTTCATGGATAGGTTGTATATTATTCATATCCATAATGATATCATGTCCTTAAACATTATTTTTAAATCATCAAATGATAATTATACTTGAATGGATACGACGGAGAATGAATCTCATCGCGTTCGTGGAGACGGTAGTCCGTACGTACGCACGAGCGGCAATATCATTATTTTGATATTAAAATAATATATAATTGGATAGTATATCATATATATAGAATCATTATCATGTTATATTTATTATTTACTCGAATTACATATCATTTTTATACCCATATAAATAATAAAAAAATTGAATAACAATTACACCACGACGTGGAGACGGTAAGCCGTACGTACGCACGTATGGTGACATGTCATTCAAATGATGGGTAGAATACTGAATATGGTTGTTCCATATTTATAATAACATCACAGTATATAGAATATACCGGAGTTATAATTTTAGAATTGAAATAATGAAAAAAGAGGGAGTGGAAGAAGAAAGAAACTTGAAAGAGGGTGATGAAAACGTTACCTCTTCTTCGGGTTCTTCCTTTTGAATTGATCAAAAGGACTCTTTAGGATGGATTCTTGACTAAAGTAAAGCTTCTAGGATGAAGGGAGATGAGTTGGGAGAGTATTTGGGAAGAGGTTTTCCGAACCAAAAGGCTTGAAAGTGTGAATAAGGTGGTAGAGGTGGGGGCCTTTTATAAGAGGAGAGGAGGGGCTCTTTTGGAAAGATTGAAATGTTACATTTTTACACAATGCTTTTCGGATTCTAAAAGTCCCACACTTATATAATTCGTGGATAAGGTGATAAGGGTTCTAAATATACCCATACAATAGTTTTTGGACAAGTGTAAGCCTTGGATTTTACATTATCTTTTTATTTTATTAAAATCGTTAAATAATGTGGTCATCGCTGCATCATAATGATGTCATAAATAATTTAATTTATTTAATGTCTACAAATTATAAAAAAAATACTATGATGTAGGAAATCTTTTTTTCTTTCTAATGAATATTTATAGTCAAAATGTGGACTTGTGTAACCCCACTTAAAATCTATTTTTGTAAAACAACTCATGTTTGTGTCAATTTAATTTTAACATTAAATAAATATATATTAATGTCATTTTCCAACCAAAGTGGCTCCATGGGGTCCCCAAGTTGACCCATGGGTTGTCTGGGTCGGCCATGACTCATCCAATAGGAGTAGGACAAGTGTCAAGCTCATATCATATTATTAAAACATTATTTTTACCGTAAACTACACTAATTACCTCTAATCGCGATGAAGAACATAAAAGTTACTATTCACCAAAATATTATTTTGATCTCATTGAACCACATTTTACTTCTTAATGAAAACCATGTATGTCGGATTTTTGAAAATCAAATCACATAAGTGGTAATTTTTCATTTAAACGAAAAATCAGTTATTTAACTACCACTTAGTGGCTTCACTATTCATCAAAAATTGAAGTTTTTCAGAATAATGCCAAAATTTCACCCTAAGCTATAATTGATATTCCAAATTCAAAAATGATGTCTATTTTAAAAAATTACAAACATATAAGTGGAATTAATTAATTTTATAATTAATTCCTGCTGTCACAACAAATAGTGTGTTTTTAAAAAACAATATATATCAAAAGATTGACAATTGTTTATGTCCAATTTCAAAGTGAAATTAATTCTAAAAAACACCATTGGATAACATGGTAAAAATATATTCTAATTATACTTTAAAACCACTCAATATTATAACTTATCACTATAAATTATTTTGATTAAAAAAGTTGTTTTATGTATTTTTCACTATTCATAAATTTTTTGAAGTTCTCAGAAAATTACAAAAAATTCAACATAGGCTAATTTCAATATTAGGAATACAAAAATGAATTCCATTTTGAAATATAAATTTTCTATAATTTCAAAAAGTGGTTATTACTATTCATAACGGCTACTTTGATTAGTCGCGGCGTTTTAGAACTCGAACTTGCGTACAATGCAAGCAATTCAATTATTGAAAGAGAGGCATATCGTGGAAGCTCGGGGTGTTACATTCTCCCCTCCTTCGATAAATTGCGTCCTCGAAATTTGATATTTTTCTTTGAAAATAAAAGTTTGAAAATAGAAATTACCTTTGTGGAAAACCCACATCGGAAATAAGGATAATAAAATTTAGCCTTAATAAGAGGGAAATGGAAATAAGAAAGTCACCACCAAATTATTATCTCGATAAGGAGAACATTGGTGGAAATTTGAGACATATAATTGGAGGAAAAACGTAAATATTTGTAGGGAGTGATTGTGGTCATCAATCACAATCAACTGTCAAATTGAGGGCCTCAAAGCCTTCAATCTATGTTGATTTAAAATATCATCAGTTCAACAAGACATAAGGTATTGGGATAACACATTTTTTTGTTTTAATACCTCTTTACTAAAGTTTAAGAATTAATTTATTCATTGAATAAGAGATAGGTATATATATATTTATGCTTGACAATTAGAGTTTCAACCTTCAACTCATCTTTCACTCAAAAAGATAATAGAACACAAAAATATTATACTTATCTGAATTGTATAAGGTTCCAAATGTTAACACATACCATTTAGATTAGTAAATTATATTGTAATAACCAGGGACTTCCTGTAGGCTAGTGGTAGGGAATAAAGGTCTGTCGCACTATGGTTGTGGGTTCGATTCCTGTAGCTTTGTCTGACACGACGGGTTATGCCCCACCCTGCAGGTTGTCCTTTTCCTAAAACTATAGTAGTATAATATTCCAAAAATAATCCTCAGAAATGATTTAACCTTAAACAATACTATCCATGGTTCAAATTAATCCATTCCAACCTTAATAGTTATCCAAAATACCTCCGTCCAGTCTTTCCCTAAAAGGTCTCTAAATTCCAAAATCAATTGTAACATCAGATTCCCCAAACAAAGAAAAGTTTCTCTTATTGTCACATACTAAAAATATGATTACCTTAATCATATTAAAAACATAATGAAAACAACATCTACTGCAGTACAATACTTATATATATCACATTATTCTTATAACCATAATCTAGTTCTTGAGTCCAAAAACACAAATACAATAATTATTCAACTTCATCTGTAGTAACAGCATAAGCCTGGCCTTGATCCCTTGGCCTTTTCTGAGGTATGTTTCCCTGATGCTTAGGACATTCATTTTCATAATAAACCATTTCTCTACAATTGTAGCATTCAACTTTGATAGCCTCTTTCTTTCCCATGCAATCACGAGTCTGGTGACCTTTTTCTCCACATTTATAACAAACTCCCATTCCTTTTAGGCAAGTACCTGGGTGATTCTTCCCACAATTATCACATAATGGAAAATACTTCATTCCCTTTTTTCCTTTATCTGTCTCTTGTTCCACAGTTCTCTTCTTCACTTGCTTTACTTTGTTGTCATAAAACTTAGAGAATTCCTTTTCTGTCATGATAGCACATGAGACAATATCTTCGTATGACGAGAAGGATTGTGAGACTAATGCTCGACGGAGAAATGGTTTTAACCCATCAAATAAATGATCAATATTACTCCTTGGGTTACGTATATAATCTGTAGCATGCCTCGCTAACCTTGTAAAGTTGGCCTCATACTTTGCGACATTCTCATCCTCCTTTTGTCTCAGACTCAAAAATTGTCTTTCCATATCTTCTCGATGGTCACGAGGATAGTATTTTTCTAGTAAAATCTCTTTTAACTCCCTCCATTCCATATTCGATACGTCATCATCTTACTTTGTGTTTTGAATCAGTGACCACCACTGATCAGCATCTCCAGTGAGGCGGTAAACTGCCATGACAACCTTCTCCCTTTCACTACTCCACAAGGCATGGAATATTTTCTCTAAGGAATTTATCCATTGCTCAGCTACTACAGGATTTGTACTCCCATTGAAGGTTGGTGGTTGTTGCCTCATGAAACGGTCTAGCATTGATCCTCCACGCTGTGGATCAGGGTGCTCCATACGAGTAATGTTATTATTCATAACCTGAGTGAGTTGTCCCAGTATGGTAATAAGTTGATCAGCACCGGTTGTATCTCCAGATCCACAATAATTATCTTGAGCAGGAGGGCAATCCCTACACGGAGTGCGTGCATTGATACGGGTTCCATTCCTTCCACTAGGCGCCATTTCTAAACAATGGCATAAACTATATTAGTTTATAAATCAAAATACATAATTCCATACTTGTAAGATACTTAACATAAATTGAACTATTTATGGATATAATCCATAAAAATGTTTTCTTAGAGGAAGTATATACTCATCACCCTTCATATTTGTTTATAAAGAAAATGAGAATTATCCAAAAGCATATCCCCCGGGAGTGTCGTAACCAAGAGTGCAGCAAGTCCCGTTGTCATGCACCAGTTCCCGTTCGAGTCTAGCTCAAAGCGGTGTTTTCAGGTTTTACCCCTAGGTACATCTGTGCCAGAGTTGCCTCTACCTGCTCGTATCCATAAAGGGATGTATTGCTCAGAAAACTCACAAAATCTCTACAATAACAAAATTCTAGGAAGTTCTTCTATACTACTCCTCAAAGTATATCTTTGGGCTATGTGCTCTAATCAGAGTTTATCTAAATCTAGCTTCTATGGTTAGTACTAAACTGCCTCTGATACCAACTGTAACGCCCCGACCCCAGCTACCTAGAGTTGGTGCATTAGTTCGTAACATTGGCATGATAAAAAAAGATCAAGTCTCGAAAGACCGATTAGTTTAGTAGCCTTGGAAACACTAGATACATTCATAAATGTTACATTACATCATAATGTGAAAAAATAATAACAAAGTCTTCATAGTCCACACTCATATCCTCTTCTGACTATCCCTGCAGGTCATTCATAAAATACTTCTTCACATCCTGGAAAATATTAAAACATTGAAAGGGGTGAGCTCAGATGCTCAGTAAGGATAACAATATTGCGGAAGCTTTCATAAATAAACATTAACATTTAAGGCAATGTATAACTAAAACAAAATCCTTTTTAAACATGAACTTCAGAATCATATGGCAAAAATAAAATTAAATAATGCCATTTACTTACTCACCTGGATATTCTACTAGTCGAATAATCACATGCAATATCAATAACCACTTTCATAATGAGGGAATGTATAATGATGGACATTCTAAAACATTTTGTCAAGGCCTCGGCCAAGACGTCTAAAATGATTAAGGCCTCGGCCAAAACCATAAATCAAATTAGGAAAGGGCCTCGACCAATTCCACGTCTAGTTGTCTCATGAGACCTACCGATGCATCGAGGAGCTATATCAGGCTCCACCCGTCACTTATTAAGTCCAATACATTCCTCATATGAACAGGTTTAAACATATCATAAACCATAACATAATCATATCACATAAAACATGCATAAAGGAAACATAACATTTCCACATTTCAATCACATGATATCAATACAACACATTGATATAATAAAAATGCTTTCAAAACCATTTTCAATACCAAAATAAAAGAAAGTTAAAACTTTGTATTTATTTTTCATTAAAAAAAATGTTGGCTTGTAGAGGAAGCTGAAACTCAAATAATGGTCACGGCGGCAGAGAAGTCTTTGTCGTCGCATAAGTACGGAAAGAAAAACATTCCCTTTTGTCATTTATCAAAATGCTTCGTATAAAAAAGATTCCTTTTGAATAAGCGTAATAGTCAAAGGGGTTTATACACCGTATAAAAGAAAGTTGTGTATAAAACCAAATATGCCTCAATGAAAAGTGATTGAGACGAAGACCCTTACAAAGATCATTTTTTTAAAATAAAGTAGATATATTATGTGCATTCACTATAAGCACACATAAATAAAGTACACATACAAGATAGGACATAATAATATCATGACATAATTTGAAAGTAGGAGATTAACCCAAAGAATAGAAATTGGGTTAAGAAGTTCCCTTACCTTGTACTTTTCCTTGGTTGGGGTAGGTTAACCTCCTGTATAATGGTGAAATAATTGTAATTAAATTATACAAGAATCATATACATTCATATGATATCATATATGATCTTTTAACATTGCTTTGTTTACAATATCTTAGATTTATCGTTGTTTCGGGTGTCAACTTACTCATTTTCTTTTATATGTTTTGTTATGTAAGTCATGTTTTTCATGGATAGGTTGTATCTTATTCATATCCAGAATGATATCATTTCCTTAAACATTATTTTTAAATCATCAAATGATAATTATACTTGAATGGATACGATGGATAATGAATCTCATCGTGTTCGTGGAGACGGTAGTCCGTACGTACGCACGAGCGACAATATCATTATTTTGATATTAAAATAATATATAATTGGATAGTATATCATATATAAAGAATCATTATCATGTTATATTTATTATTTACACGAATTACATATTATTTTTATACCCATATAAATAATAAAAAAATTGAATAACAATTACACCACGACGTGGAGACGGTAAGTCGTACGTACGCACGTATGGTGACATGTCATTCAAATGATGGGTAGAATACTGAATATGGTTGTTACATATTTATAATAACATCATATTATATAGAAGATACTGGAGTTATAATTTTATAATTGAAATAATGAAAAAAGAGGGAGTGGAAGAAGAAAGAAACTTGAAAGAGGGTGATGAAAACGTTACCTCTTCTTCAGGTTCTTCCCTTTGATTTGATCAAAAGGACTCTTTAGGATAGATTTATGACTAAAGTAAAGCTTCTAGGATGAAGGTAGAGGAGTTGGCAGAGTATTTGGGCAGAGTTTGGCCGAACCAAAAGGCTTGAATGTGTGAATAAGGGGGTAGAGGTGGGGGCCTTTTATAAGAGGAGAGGAGGAGCTCTTTTGGAAAGATTGAAATGCTACATTATTACACAATGATTTTCGGATTCTAAAGGTCCCACACTTATATAATTCGTGGCTAAGGTGATAAGGGTTCTAAATCTACCAATCCAATAGTCTTTGGACAAGTGTAAGCCTTGGATTTTACATTATCTTTTTATTTTATTAAAATCGTTAAATAATGATGTCATCGCTGCATCATAATAATGTCATAAATAATTTAATTTATTTAATGTCTAAAAATTATAAAAAAAATACTATGATGTAGGAAATATTTTTATCTTTCTAATGAATATTTATAGTCAAAATTTTGACTTGTGTAACCCCACTTAAAATCTGTTTTAGTAAAACAACTCATGTTTCTGTCAATTTAATTTTAACATTAAATAAATATATATTAATGTCATTTTCCAACCAAAGTGGATCCATGGGGTCCCCAAGTTGACTCATGGGTTTTCTTGGTCTGTCATGTCTCATCCAATAGGAGTAGGACAAGTGTCATGCTAATATCATATTATTAAAATATTATTTTTACCGTAAACTACACTAATTACCTCTAATCGCGATTAAGAACTTAAAAGTTACTATTCACCAAAAAATTATTTTGACCTCATTGAACCACATTTTACTTCTTAATGACAACCATGTATGTCGGATTTTTGAAAATCAAATCACAGAAGTGGTAATTTTTCATTTAAACGAAAAATCAGTTATTTATCTACCACTTAGTGGTTTCACTATTCATCAAAAATTGAAGTTTTTCAGAACAATGCCAAAATATCACCCTAAGCTATAATTGATATTCCGAATTCAAAAATGATGTCTATTTTACAAAATTCCAAACATATAAGTCGCATTAATTAATTTTATAATTAATTCCCGCTGTCACAACAAATAGCGTGTTTTTAACAAACAATATATATCAAATGATTGACAATTGTTTATGTCCAATTTCAACATGAAATTAATTCTAATGAACACCATTGGATAACATGGTAAAAATATATTCTAATTATACTTTAAAACCACTCAATAGTATAACTTATCACTATAAATTATTTTGAATAAAAAAGTTGTTTTAAGTATTTTTTACTATTCATAAAAATTTTGATGTTCTCAGAAAATTACAAAAAATTCAACATAGGCTAATTTCAATATTAGGAATACAAAATTGAATTCCATTTTGAAATATAAATTTTCTATAATTTCAAAAAGTGGTTATTACTATTCATAACGGCTACTTTGATTAGTCGCGGGGTTTTAGAACTCGAACTTGCGTACAATGCAAGCTATTGCATTATTGAAAGAGAGGCGTATCGTGGAAGCTCGGGGTGTTACATTTTACATATATTATTATTTAATTTCATTTACCAATATATTAAGGGAATCATGTTTCTAATATGGTTTTCAAAAACTACTAAACTGTTTGTTCCTTTAGTATTTGAGTCTTATATCTATTAAAATGTAATAAATTAATGCACATTCTATAATCTTCTGAGCTAGGTAATTACAATTTTTTCTATGATAGTTTAGTAGATACTTTGTGAATAATAATTATGAAAACATATATTTGGGAATAAAAAATCTAGGATTGAATTTTATGAAAAGTATATAAAAATATCCAAAAGATTCAATTTGATTGATATTATGTGGGTTACTAAGAAATTAATACCTAAATAGATATTATATGTTGACATACTTCTAGAACAGATGTATATAGGGATAATAACTCCAAAAATGTGTTCCGAGCCTCACACATGCTTAACCTAGTATATGAAAATGGGCCGTACTTCACACCTTGTTTGACACTATCAGGAGATAAGATTAGGATAAATAATATTTAATTTATAAACTATTGTGGTGTAATTTTATTAATAATGAAAATTACCATTATAAGTTAAACCAATGGTGTCTTAGATTGAATATAATGGCTCATTATTTGGACATCCTAAAAATGATTATATGTTTTTTCAAATATGATCAGTTATTCTCATGCTATATATTTTTTAGGATTTTACCACCTGTAAAGGATTAAACATATAATAAATAAAGAACTAGGTCGAAATTAATGTATAAAGTATTTATGTATTGGGGATGTGTTGAAAACCATAGTGAAAATGCTATTTTGTGATTATCATTATTTTTAGGATTACTATAATATTTTTTGGAATATTGTTGGAATTATATTAATATGGTTTCAGAAATGGATAGATTATTTGATTGGTGGTAAACCATAATTTCCAGAAAGGTCGTGGGACTAGAACCCATGACCAATGGACGATAATGGTTTTGTTCCTACCACTAGACTACAAAATGTTCATTTTAATATGTCATTGTTATTAGTTAAATATTTTCTTGAATGATTATTAATGATGAACTAGTAGTGTTGTTTTTCTAGGTTTATATATTAATAAATGTATGAAATTAGATGGGTATAATAGTTATCATAATAATTTCAAACATCTGAAAATTTTATGGGATTTTTAATATGTTATATTTTTATTTTAGTGCTTCAATAGTCAATATTAGGTTTTTGATTTTCATTTCTGGATGTAATTTATGAATATGAATTTGATCAAAGAACAAAGAAAATATAAAATAGTCCTTATGAAATTGAAACATATCACATAATTTTTTACCTATATTTCTATTTAATAAAAGAATTACTGAACATTAAAAATATAATCAACAATAAATGTTTTCATAATAACTTTTTTTATTGACGGTATTAAAAATCAACATATCTTTACAACTTTGAGACCCTGAAATTTATACTTATCATTAACATGTTAATGATTGATGACCTTAATCAGTACCTATAAATATTTATTCTCTATATCCATAAAGTTATGTAATATTTCAACTAATGTCATCTTACATAAATACATAGTAACATGTCAGTCCATGTGACCTTTGTAATCCCCATTCCATGTTTTCTAGATGATGTTTTACGAAACATTCCAACTATTTGGGATTGAAACATTTGAATAATCTATAAATATATTAGAAAAACAAATATTAACTTTATATGATGAAATTTACTTATGGTGGGGAGAATTCCATTCCCTAAAATGTTTATTTAAGACCATTTTATTCAATAGAGTGTAAGACACACAACACCTAGCACGAATGATAATATAATATCAGGAAACATTAAAATATATCTATTATTTAAAATAAATTGAGTCAATAATATAGATTATAATTCCAATGAACCTATTTAATCATTACTCACATACAATAATTATTATCTTCAATACCTTATGTTACACAGAAGGGTTAGTTTTGGTGAACAAAGATATATTATTAGAATATAATTATTTAATATAATATGATATAACGGAGTCGTTAAATTGGAAGTTTTGAATTATATTAAAAATCATATGAGAATATACATTTTATATATCCAATAATGTTTTTGGAAATTAATCAAATATATATTATATATTAAGACAAGTGTAACGCTAATATTACACATAAAAAGCCTTTATTTTTCTAAACGATATTTTATATCATTTAAAAAGAGAAATTATTTTAAATACAATTTTGGGAAAATTTATAATTTTAATATGAATAAATAATAATAATTTATGAAATATACACCTTAAAATTATTGTAGGACGATTTTGCAGTATTTTCTGTGTAGTTTAATTTTTTAAATGAATAGTGAAAATAATGAATTTTATTTCAAAACTACTTTTTCATCTGATTTATTTAGAAGGAAAAAATAGTTTTTATAATGGTTTTAAACCTCCATTATACCAATTATAGATCTATTAATCATATATTGGATATTTAAGTCAATTTACCTATGAAAATTGATATAAAAAAATAGAAAACATGTAATCATTTTTATATTAAAACCCATCTTTCTCATCATGATTGTGATATTAAATTTAAATTAATTACAACCGCTACTTTGATTATAAATTAAAAAAATGGATTAAATATTTCTATGAAAATTAATTTATAAATTATAAAAAAAATTAATTTAATTTTTAACTAAAAAATCGTATAATTGATGAAATTTTATTACAATGATTAAGAAGAAAATTAGATTAATAATGGACTAAACCATAAATATAAGAGCCAAAATGACCAATAATATTTTAAAAAATCTATTAGATGGAAATATATAGACCCTATAATTAATTTAATCCAATTTAGACCATTATTGGAGCCACATCGTATTGAAAAATGTTGGTGGAATTCCATTCCAAAAACATTAGAAGAATGGAACACTCCTCTACTATATAAAGTAACTCACCCATCCCATTTATTCCCACCTATCAAGCCCTTTTTAGGGATAAAGATATTATCAAATAACACTAAAACATACCTAATCTCAAACTAGAATCATCATATTGTGAATAAATTTTAAATGGAAAGGGTTATTGTATAAATCGATATGAATTACTAGAAAAATAGGTGTTATCCTTCCACAAGCTCCTTCGTATTATTTTCCATATCCACACTATAAAAAATTACTATTATATGATAATTTAATTGAATATGTATCATAAATATAATGAATTTTTTATTAGATGTTTTAATCCTACACTTACACACACCACCATCTAATGGGTAATAATCGTATAGTTCATGTGTACAGTAGACTACTGCCTCACAGAATAATGACATCTCATTCTTCCATTACCACCACTCATGGTGGTAATTATGATGGAAAAAATATAAATATATTATATAAATGATATTTATAACGTCTTATTTCTTTAGTTATTATTTGTTAACACATACCTTTATGCACTTTATTTTGTGGGAATACGATAACATCGTGTGTGGAATTGCGGATTATCGCCTTCTCAAAGCGTTGTGATTCACTGGAGATGTACATGGAATATTTCAAGGACGGTTTTAATTAAAAATAAGTAAAATAAATTAAACATATTATATATTTTTTACATGATTAAATTTCCATAAATATAATATTTTATTTTATTTTCATTTTCACACTGTGAAAATGTGACAATGTTATTCGTGGAGTATGGACCACAACCTCCTCAACGCAATGCGAATCATTTTACATAACTATAATTATATATATATATATATATATGTATATATGAATATATAAAACAATTTAGGATATAATTACCATTATTTAATGAAATATGTTACTTACCATCGTTCCATAATTTTCAATAAAAAATTGCAATTTTACTCATATGTATGTATGGCATACCATCTCCATGATTCTTATGTTTGATCATTTGTCATAAAAATGATTAATATTTGGTATTTAAAGTATAATATTTTTATAAATAATATATTTACTTCATTATTTTTATTCTGTATCTATTTATATAATTACCCTTTTTCTATAGTTTACCTCCTGAGGTTTTTTGGACACGTGAACTAAATTTGGTCAAAAACTACCAATGTAAAAATAATTTTTTAGGTAGTTGTATAAAACATTGTAATATGTAAAGTATAATAAATAATAAAATTTAATTTTTTTTTGAAATAAGTAAATAATCAACATATCTTCATTATTCAGGAATATAAAGAAACACTTGATAAGTAAGACTCAAGGAAAGGGATTTCCATCTCACTTTTCATATCTATGAGGTAAATGTAATAATCATCACTTACTAAGTTTTTGATGGTTATATACTAAAAAATTAGATATATTATATCATGAATAATTTTATCTTAATCATGTTCATGGTTTCTCTTAAAATTATCACATGAAAGGGGTTTTGACCTGAATATCACCATGTGGTAATTTTATCTTTTAAGTATCACTTTGTTTTGTGATTAGTAACATTTATGTGAAACAATATCTTATTACGATCATTTTATCTTAAATTTATACATTCTAATGCTATTAATATTATTATTTTTAAAATGATATATAATTTTAACATACATTGTTCACATTCACCGTTATTCAATTAACTAAGGAATTGTAGATAAATTTGTATCTTTTATTCAATACAGATATTTGATAAGGCACAATGTTCATTAGTTGAATATGTTATTTGATATTTGAAAAATAATTTTTATAGGTAAAAAATGTGTTAGGACCATCCATATATATCCCCTAAATGAATTGGTAGTCTCATTAGATGAATTAGTTGGCCAAATCATATGGGTTTCTACCCTACATGCTAAACTGACTTGTGAAAGGTCTTGATGATAAATATAAAATGTAATTAAGTAACATTAAATCCAATAATTTCAAATTTCCATCATTTAGATTGAATTATAATTTATCCATGAGATTTTTTATTTTATGTTTTCTACAAATGTATTTCATTCTTAGATTATTGATTAAATGACATGTGTCTCAGTTATTTACCTTTCTATGTTGATTTATTATCATTTATTCATTATTTATTCTATTTTACTTAACGTAACTTCTAATTTGAGCTCACCATTTTTTATTTCCATTCAATAGGATATGAAGAAGAAATATACAAATTAATATTCAAGGATTATTTTTTTTAATTATTGAATGATTTATTCTTATTTCCCAATGTACTATGGTTATCAAGTATGTAATCTTGTTTTGAAAAACACAACTAAAATATTCTGTCCTTGGGGACTTGAAGTTTCTATATATGGAAAATTAATAATGTAATGAACCATCTTTGTGATTCTAGGGCCATTGAGTTATAAGATTTAACATAATTTTCTTGATAAATATGATCATTATTAAATATTAAAATAATCATAAACATTTAGAGATAAGATTTGTAATGAAAATTTTAAAAAAATGTTTTAAATAAAAATCACAAACCTTCAGTAACGTTTTGCAACATATTTTATCTAATACCAAAATAATAAAATTATTTTAATTTTATAATTTTTTATGAAAGTATTTAATTTTTATTTCATTATTATTAATACTTTAATTTCAGTTATTACTATGTTTTATTGAGTAAATATAATTGTTTTGTTCATATTGGACATTCTAGGGTAGTTAGCTTTTAAACCTCAAAACAACATCAGTGCATTGAAAATGGTGAAAGGGTTTACGGTTAAAATAAATATATAATAATAATAAATTTTAAATTATGATATTTATAAATTAAATAATCATTTTAAAAAATATATATAATATGGTACTGGAAAATGGATAATGACATTTCATGGAGATAGAAGTCAGTATGTATGCTGGAACTGTACATTCATTTTTCTGATTGCTATAAAATATATTAATGGGAAAATATTTAGATATTTTAAAATCAAATGTTGTTTTTAATTTTATATTTATCCATTATCCGCCTCTTAATTCTCTAACAAGTATGTTACAAATGAAAAATGAATCACATTGATTCATGGGTGTGGTATTCAACACGTAGGAGAAACATTAACATTTTATAATGGATGTAAAGGGAATGAAGGTCTGTAATATACTATTTTTACATTTTCATATTTATGTATTTAATTAAATATGTATACATTTTTTATAATTTTTATAATCCATATAATCTTATGGTGAAAAATGACACTCATTATGTTAGAGAGGTGATAGTCAACATATATGCATGAGTGATGTATTCATTTACCGTAGGATTGAAATGATGATTAAAAAGGGTTATCAAATAATTATAATGATCTTTTAGTATATTTATTGTAACAATGTTTTCATATTTTTATGTCTAAACAATATTTAATAGAGGTAGAAGAAAAAATAATCAAGAAACACCCAGTTTACTATTATACATCTTGTTTGGAAAAAATCCATCAGATTACATGTTAAAGATTTATAGGTTGGTGTTTTAGTGGAATCAGGACCTATATGGACTGTTTATAGTTTTTTGATGTTATTTTAGTAGGTATTGGTCTTGATAAAAGGCTAAAATTGCGTGAATTATTGAGGAAATGAGGTTCTCATTTATAAGTGATCAATGTGTCACATTTGTAAATTTATAATGTTATAAAAAAATATAATGTCTTAATCAAAGGATTTTGCCTCTAAAATGATCCAATTTAAATGATAAGGTGATATTTGTTAAAAATTCATCTAATTAAAAATTATAATTTTTTTTGTTATATCACATTGTTTTTAAATTAATTATCACTTTTTACCCTTTTATGTGGTTATTAAATTTTACAAAGTTAACTATTCAAAAGGACTAAAGATGAAACTGAAATTATCACCATATTTTTATATTATTAATAAAAATATGTTATAAATTTTCAAAAATTATATTTTTGGACGTTTTATGTATTAATTTTAATATGAATACGCAAACGACAATAAGAAGAATTTTTTGAAATTTTTTTTAAGAATATAAATGATTTTATACCAAAATCATGTATAATGATGATTTTTATGAAATAAATTGGTTTATTATTAATATAATTGTAATATTGTTTATTAAAAAAAATATAATTTTGGGTGGGACATTAAAAACATTTTAAATGAATTATAATTTTTATAACTAATTAGTATTTTTTAGTATTCTCCAAAAAATAATTCATTTATAAAAAGTTACATCAGTTAAACCAATTTATATTTCAAATGAAGACTCAAAAAATAAAATAAAATATATAAATATATAACCTTAATATCATTAAATTTAACTAAAAAATAATACCATTTAATACACAGTAAAAAAATTTAGTTATTTACAACTATTATTTTTTAAATTGAAATGTTATATTACGTAATTTTTTTAAAAATTATTAAATATGGATAAATTAAATTAATTCATATTAATAAAAAGTGTGATTTATATCCATGATTTCCTTGATTTGCAATGTCTCCCCACTTTTAAGAGAGATTGTCTTCATAATTTTATATATTAATTAAATAAGTGAGGCTATTTTTCCACCATAGAATTTTTTGGTTCCCATATTTATTTCTAAATAGAATGATTCTTCCATAAAAACATTACCATAAAATTCACCTTATTTCAATGTACATTAATTCATTAATCAGAAATATAAACCATTCATTATTTAATGGAAATATTCTCTTCCAATTGTATCACCTTAGGTCTCGAAATAAGAGACAAATTCGGTATCTACTTTCTTATAAAGAAAACGTGAAACACATTATATATCTAAGATAAAATTGTTGTTACTAATTCTCAATATCATCAGAACCATGTTTATCTGAAATTTGAAAATGTTTAATGAATAAGAGAATTATATATTCCATTTTACCTAAAATGATAATAGTTTTACATGTTGTTAATTAATGAAAAACATGGTTTCATATCTCAAATGACAGGTATTTCCATTTTTTATCTACATATCACTTCTGTATAATATGAGATGCCATCATATGTTTCTGAATAATAATTTTCAGGACCCACTATTTATAATACCCAATGTGGAGAATAGTTCATGATATATTTAAACACTCTACCTGTGGATCTTGTTTCATCATTAAACAAAAAACATTAACTCTCTTCATCATAAAAATGTATGATCGGAAATGAAAACATGCATAAGACAAAATGTCATGACCCAAACCACTCCAAAATCAATTGGGTAAAAGTAATCTACGAGTGACACTCCAAGACCAAATCCAATCTTCTAGATTCTATCAACATGTAGTGAGTAGTATCATCACTAAAATAGGATGTTTTAACCTAATCTCCCTTTACATAGGCACACACCTAGCTCAATGGCACAATACAGAGATAAAAAAATTAAAAATATAGATATTTAATACTACATGATGTTACAACTACAAAAAAATTAAATTATATATATAATAGAAAATAAAATATTAGAAAAAATACATGACCAACCAAAAAGGATATCAAAACCTAACAATAACTAGGAACAGGGTAAGAGGATGAGTTCAAAACACACAATCTCTCTGTATAAACATTGAACACATTCATTTCATCCAAACACATATGTTCTCTTCTATTACTTGGAAAACTAATGCCAATATCAATTTTTCTATCATCTTCATATGAGAATAAATATTATACAATGTTAAATGTTGGTGTGAGTATGAACATACTCATATAGACACCCTAAAAATAAAATAGATGAATAAATTTGATACAGTCATCTCATCCAACAAATCAAAGAGTTAAATTAATTACAATTTATGATATTAAACAAAAAAACTAGTTAAATATAGAAGAATACAAATTTCCCCAACCAATTAAAGATTATGATGAGTATACAGATCCAATTATCCTATATTAAATGATTAACACCCCACACAACCACATAAGATTTAAAATTGAGGGCCAGCTCCTCACTATTTCCCTCTACAACCAAGGGATGACTAAATATTGTAGAGACCTCACTCACCTATATAGAATAATTATGGTAGAGTTACTTTTTATAGATAGTGAAACTATGCACTCAACCATGTGGGTGATAACGGAATCTACCTTTATATAGGACATGGGGTCTCATGCCCTGGTCGTTTAGTGGAGTACAACAAAGAACATATCTTTAAGGGTAACACCCAATCACTTCCATTTACAGAAAATATATTAAAATAAAATCATGATATTCTTACCTTGAATCGTATATATAATGATAATAAAAAATTCCACCACTATGTTCTATACAAAATTATACTATCAATAGACAATATGAGGGCTCAAATGCCAGTCCTGAAGATGGAGATATGTTATTTTAAGGGTTCTATAAAAGGTAAACGATGTGTGAAACAAGAAAAATGGATTGTGATATTTCATGAGGACCTTGGTTTGTTCTTCTATATACCCATCTTGACTAACAAAGTACATCCACATGGCTTGTCCCTAATGGGAATTATAATTTTGGTAACCTACGAGTCCCAAACATGTTCTCCAAATACAAGACTCAAAAAATTGTTTAGAATCACATGATATATTGGATATTACACATAGAACATGGTACTAGAATCATAGGGTACATACCCTTTATTAAAATGGAAAAAACACACAATCCCAATTTGTTGGAAAAGGGGAAACCCAGCAGAAACCAATCATTTAAGGCACAAAGGCATTAGAGTACAGTGTCCCGAAGGCCCAATGGCACAAAATCATTAAAAAAATTATGGACCAAGAGCCTAGTGAAAAATCTAGCATTAAAATCCAAGACCAACTACCAAAAAAGGCCAAAACCCCTAATGTAGTAGAAACAAGTGATACATGACTGTCGGTCGATCCACCGCAACGCGATAGATCAGCGACCAGACCTGCCATGTGCTCTTACCACATCTCGTTCCCCAAATAGGCCACCGACAATATTCCGGCGTGAATCCACCAATGTGCCTATCCAACACACCCACCCAAGTCTAGATATTTATGTCTAGAGACATCTACTGACCCCTACCACCATAGTGTGACCACCTTTTCTAACTCTATGTTGTAGGGCCACTGAACAGACCCCATAGATAGCCGGAACCTAATCAACATCAGAACATACCATATAAAGTTTCGAAATCACTATGAGGGAAGCCTCCATATATCATTCTCACCCAAAGCCCTGTCGATTATTTCCACCTCTACGCTGAGTATGTCACCACTAAAAATGTGTTATGTTGTTAAGGAAATGTAGATGGGAACTACACCATGTTTATTCTGGGCCCAAACCACCACCTAAGAACCACAAGCCCCATGTAAACTATAGATACAACACCACCCTCCATGAGAATCTTAGAAACCTGTCATGTGTTCCTATAGATTACATCATTTGTTGATATATTTTTCATAGGGAATTATCATGGCCATCACGTGGTTTTCCAAATCCACCAAAACACACACCTTAAATCCTTGTTGACTAACTAAATACATAGAAATAGAAGGAAGGAACCAAAACTCATGGATTTCAGTCCTGTCGAGACTAGAAATCAGGATTCTGGTCACCTACAAATAATCCATCATGCCTTAGATAGATAAAATGTGGTCCTGGTCCTAGGAAAAAACATATATGATCCACTATTTCTTCTCAATCCTTCCATGAAGATTTAATATATTTACATTGAAAAGGTATTATGAATCCTTAGGTTATATTGAACATAAAAATTTAGGAAAATGTCGACGCTATGACCTCATAGGACTATATTAATGAACATGAATAAT
Source organism: Viscum album (assembly GCA_963277665.1). Taxonomy (NCBI): domain Eukaryota; kingdom Viridiplantae; phylum Streptophyta; class Magnoliopsida; order Santalales; family Viscaceae; genus Viscum; species Viscum album. The sequence goes on along the minus strand of OY728157.1, from coordinate 722,962,066 downwards.
TTAGATTAGAGTAGAACAAACGAAAAAAAAAGATTTATCATTTAATACTATGATTTCAACCAATGATTATTATTGATAAAAACATAGGGGAGAATCATGGACACAATAGATCCAATTAATAATAAATACAGACACCAATTAAAATTCTGAGTTATATAGATATCGTGATTTATGGAGAATAAGAAGAAAAATAATTTTTTCTCATCAATAAAGAACAGAAGGTTAGGAATCTATAAAATAATGACCAATACCCAAGGAATAGATTGATAATTGGTGAACATAAAATTCTCTAGAGATCTTTTTGAATAATCTAATATGTTTATTATTCATCCTATGAACCCCCTATGTTTTTTAATTGTCAATACCTAATCTTGTGGTAACCAATAATAACCATGGATCCTCCTCTTCATATATTTTCTCCTTAGGTTATGCAGATAAAATTGGGGTTTATGTGATTGTTTATTTATATGTGGGGGGCAGGGTTCTATGTTCACAATTTTAATATATTAAATAAATTACTCAATTAATTTATTTTATATGGTCAGCATTGACTATATTCAATAGTATATTTGAATCCAACCAAAATTGTGTTGATACTGGGGTAGAAAAAAACCATTAAAAAGACCACGGTCTCTTATCTTCCGTCTGATATTCCAATCAGTTGGGAAAAAATTTATTACAAAAATATTATCACAAATTATTTTATATATTTATTAGTTTTAATAAACTAAACAAAAAGTTCTACAACACCAAAAACGTAGTACAAATTCCAAGGAAGAATCCTAAGATATATATAAAAATATTAGAGGAATCAATCTTTGAAAATTGGAGATATTATATTCTCCCCACATTTATGTAATATCATCACAAAAAAAATGTATATAGAAAATGGTGAGGGTTGTGAACTTATATTGGGATGTTACACTCTCTTGAGCTCTTTTATAGATTAATGTGTTTCTAATGAACTCAATATAGAGGAATAATGTACCAAAAGAATATCCTCACCTTTTGATCCATGATTTCCACTAGATAGGTCAATAAGATGGAATCGTCTTTAATGTATAGCTTTCATTAGCCAATAATTTGTGGAGATTTGTTTACAGATCTATTTAGCTTAGAAAAAATGAAAATAATCATTCACCGGATCATATTATAGGGATAATTCCAAATGGTAAACAATATATCCAAAACTATGTAGGATATAAATGGACCATGATGAACCCTAAGGATAATTTTTTGCCCTAGTGAAATCTCTATTATCATCATTATGATGGGAATGTCATGAAAACATGCTCTCCCTATATAATCTCTAATTTCATAAGACATTAGTATGTGTAATATTTATAGCAACATTGAGTTTCCATCATATAGTCAAAGATAACCATGCCCTTATCTATCATTATCTTCACAAACATTGGCCCAACAAGACACATCTCACAAATATCCATCCATCACAAGGTTATCCTAGTGGGTCTATCTATAGTTCCTTTAATAATGACATGATGATATTGGACTGATAACTATTATTATAGCCAAATTCTACTATGTAAAATTAATCCACACATATATGGAAAAATTCCAACAAGCAGGCCCTATGAAGATCTTATGAAACCAATATATTCCTAATATTATGGATATCATATATGGGGTGGAATATTTTTCTCATCCATAACAGGGTTCTATGGGCCTCTTATAGGCTTCCCCATAATAGTGATGTAAATAAATAATTTTAATTAGTGATGATAATCTTTTTTTCCCATGAGTTCAGATGGTCTCTTTCACCTATTGATGCTAAGGAATCTCAGCCAAACATTTCGTCGGCATGAAAATAATGTCTGACCAATTTTTATGTCATCTAACAATCACCCAAATAGTATTGTGGAATATCAGTCATTATAGTATCCCCATCAAAAAATCAATTTATGTGACATGCCACTTCAATTGTGGGGTCTGTAAAGGTTGAGTTAGATCTACCAAAACCTGATATTGAGCTTCTAATCACTCATATGCAAGACATTGAGATGCAAGCATGGAACACTCTTTCTTTTCCCAACACATAAATACCTTCATTGAAGGTCTTGGTATATGATTAAAACTCCTTGATGTACTAAAAATGTAGAGGTATGAAATTACCTCAAAAAAACCTCATGAAATTTGAATTTGACTATTGTCCATTTATAGAAGAAGATGATGTGCTCCCCATATTTAGAAAATCAATTATTTATAAGTTTTTAGGATATCTGGTCTTGTGGAACATTGTATACCATGTACCAAACTCAGCGAATCTCACATGATGATGAAGTGTTCCATTCACTGCCTTTGATTAATTTTGTGATTCATAAATCTCACCCCATAGCGTTATCTTTAATAATGATAACATATCTGATTAATCACCCACTATGAATGTACGTTAATTTATTCTAATAGAATATTCCACCACGTTTCCCTTTTCTAGAGTTTAGAATATCACTAATTTGTATGCGTGTAGAAACACTACCCAATATCTCTGTCTATGGTTGATATATCTATGGTTGAATATTTACCTAATTTTATGTTATTCATAGTAAACAATAAAATTCATTCATAGAATATAATTCCTCCATTTCTTCAATGTGTTGAATACCACTTCCAAATCCATTTCCTGGATCACATAGTTATACTCATCAGGATCCATCTTCCTCAATACATTTTAAATCATTTCAAGTCTCTTCATCAATACGGGTATGATCAAAGCACTATAGGTATCAATGAATCCAAATAAAAAACTCCCTACTCTAGTTGCCTCCCCACAAGCTCATTTGTTATCCACTATCCTAACACATCAATTTATCTTTGAAACTGCATAGTGAAACAAAACAATATCCCTTTAAATTACAAGGTAGTGAATGGGGTTACAATAATATGAATCTATCTATGATCCTCCAATATTATCCATGCTACTAGTGGAAAATTTAAACATTTAACATACCATTGGTTGTCTTACATGAAATTACTACATCAATATTTTAGTAGTATAAAACTACAAAATGTTAATTGAAGATGTTTTATAAAATGTGAATCTCTCTGGTCCAAAACATACAATTCTATAGCTTCCCATAACATTGATACTATTATAGTATGTCTAAGTAGATTATTGAATTCTATGTATGATACTACATAGATATAGAGGAAATGATAATTTCATCAATAAAGAAAATAGTGAACTGGCCCAAAAAGGGTAGAATATCGGGTTCATTTGATCCCTGAAAATAGTGCATCCATTATTTACAAAGAAAGGTTTCACAAGTAACATAAAATTTCTATAAAGATAGAAAGATATTTCTCATCAGGATATCATCTTTCAAATCCCTTAACAGATGCTGGTAAGAGCTAAGATAAATCATTTAAAAGTAACTAACAAAATTCAAATGTCCAAATAGTTCAGGAATCCTTAGAATGTGTAACATTTTCTTGATCACCACAATGTTCAAGAAACAATTATTAATAAAAATAATAAAGAACCCAAATTAATTTTCCTTACGAATTGGATCTAGCTAGGGGAACACTATGTCTTATAAGACCCTTCTCAAAAGGGATGTTAGAATTCACCCTTATCTTTCAGATTTCAAATGGGTCTATCTGATATGAAGTACACAATTTTTTTGTACTCTTTAGGGTGAATGTCATTTCATATGATAACCTATAAACATAGGGTTATTTCAAAAAACATCTTTGGGGAAGACATCTATATATTCATCTACTATAAATGTATTGAATATTTCGAGAGATCCCACTATACCAAGGGTAAAAATCTTCAACAAATTGGTTATAGGTTGTATCATTCATTCATGATCCCCACATTCTCTTCCACAGAGTATTTTCTTCCAATTAAGGATAACCTCATACCAATACCACGTGGAATCTAACACTCATATGGTGATATTCTAATTTATCTCTCACTATAGAAAACCTATCTATAATGTGGATAATGTCATGTAGTTTCATCGTAATGTCCAAGAGGAGCCAAAAGAAATTATATCAACAGAGAACCAAATCTCACTATAGTTATATGAGAGATAAAAATATTTCCCCCAAAAAGAAATATATGGAAACTATTTATGGGCTAGAGACTCCATATTAATATCATTCTCTTCCACAGGGGATGTAGACATGAAGGGATGAATCACATTTATGTAAATTAGTACTGGAGATGAATTTGAGAAACCCTTATCAAACCTAAATGTATCTCATGTTTTGTATAGTTATATCCCCCCATAATCTATAACTAGCCACTCCCTCTTTTTCCAGGCCTCTATGTTCGGTTGGTCCACCTGGTGGTGTTGGTGGTGGTCTGAGTTGGTAAAATAGTCATCATCCACATGTTAATCATCCCTTTTTGGATTCACTTACCCCTCTTTCAATACTACCTCCCTAAATGTCACCTTGACCACACCTAAGGGAACCTTGATAAAAAATTTCCCTAACTGTGGTGTTCTGTTCAATGGTTGTTAACAATATCTAGAAAATTATATCCAGAATTCATGAGTTATGTGACCTCTACCATACCAAAGATTACATCTTCCATTACTAGGATTACTATACCCTCTAAGAAATCCTTGTGAAGCCGATTCTGCCACACACATTTAGGCATGAGTCTGCCACCTATGCTAAGTCAATTCCAACTGATGCTTGATAGTCAATATAGATGGATCAACCTCATAATATCCACTATCAGTTCCAGCTACCCACCACCCCACATCTAGATAATTATAGTATCTATGGCCTGATCCATCACTCTAGTATATGAGGGGATGCAAAAATATGCCATGATATCTATTTTGACTCCAAATATACCTTACTCAAATGTTAATGATCAAAAGAATCCATCCTTAACCATAGTGATAGTGTATAATTTGATGTTGATAAACCTCAATTTGTACTCTTCAACAATTATATTACCATATAGTAGCACAAGATGCTACTGGATCATCACAGAGCTCATTCTCAAATGATAATACTCTTCTTGGAATAGTTTTTGAATGTTTTCCATGAAAGAGTCATGTAATCATGAGTCTAAGTTACTAGACCTCACATTAAACCCCCTTATACATGAACAAGATAGGTCTAAAGTTATATAATATGATCATATAGGGTCCATAAAATATGAAAATTTCAGGCCATTGACTTGACCTAATCCTCTTGTTCGAGAGGGTCTATGTCACCATGAAATGTGAGTGTTATATTTTTCTATAAAGTACTCGACATGCTATTTTAGCATGAATCATCCTTCTAACATGTCAGATTTGTCATCTTATAAACATGTAGTTTATTAACGATCTAAACCGCTAAAGAAGATCCACACACTATCCATAGGGAGGAAAAAAATCAGTACACACACATATAAGGAACACCTCCATAATAGATCCATGTATAGAGGTCTCATCATTTAAAGGGTCATTATCATAACCTTGAATCATAATTTAATCTAGATCTCATCACAGATGCATCCTAAAAGTTAATAAGGCATTATTTTCTTAGATGGGTATATCTGTGGTAATTGAAATAGAAGGAAATGGAAGTAAGAAAAGAACCAACACTATATTATCAATGTACCGTTGGTTTCCCTACAATTGGTGACATAGTATAATGAGTCGAAAAGAATGTAATCATAGTTCAGGTGTATGGATAAATCAGCTACCACACCATCACTGGATTCCCCAGCCTATGATCTGAACTCATGATACTTTGATATCCACTCCCTATGATTCCAAACCAGAAGTCATGGAATTTCTAACACTAAATTCTGAATCTTGAGAAAACAACATTGGTAGAACTCCATAATGTCTTGACTCACTAGGGAATTGCCTATGTTGATTGTTAGCTAAGAGGTAAACCCTAATCTCGCCTTCAATAGGCCAGGTGTTGGTAACAAGTGACAAGTATGATCGTTATTGAAATGGGTCCTTATCCTAAATTAATTTTACATATAGACACACACACACCAATATCTATACATCTATGCAGATACATAATAAAAATATAGTATGAAGAGAATGAACAAAAAATGTGACAACCTGTAGTAAAAACCTCAAAGTGTAGTAAGGTAATATAAAATTACCAATTGGGAAAAAACATTTCCAACTAGAACATAGATATGAACATGACCACAATGAGGAATGGGGATGTTGTGAGAGCTCCAAATTAACAATCTCTATTTATGAAAACTGAACCTGGTCATCACCTCGAAACACAACCATGACCCTTTGATACATGGTCAACCAATTTCACCACAAATGAGCCTATCATCAGAATAATAAATATCATGAAAAGGAACAAACCATGCAGTGGTAAGAATATAAATTATTAGTAGAAGTTTTAAAAACCAAAAGGGAAGAAAAAAACTATTACCATAAACTCAACCCATAAGTCCTATAGGGAAAGAAACTCCAATTATAGATATTATTATAAAAAGTGTCCATTAATAATGGAGGAATATCCACATCAACACCCATTTAATGAAACTAATGATTTTTCAGCTCCAAATGTCCCATATATGGAGCCAAACATCACTCATAAGACAACATGAATAATAGAGGATTGCTAGATCATCACTATTCTTTTCAACATCCAAGGGATCACTAACTTCAGAAGATAACCCAACCCGTAGTGTATATAAATGATAAAAGAGTATAACTATATAAATAGAGGACTTGTATACTCTGTAATTTTTCGAAGTACTAACTCTACCAAAATATAGGATATGGGGGACCTATGGTATTGTGAGTCAAGAGAGTACCTCCCTTGACTTCTCTCCAATGATAAAAAAATATCACTATAATTTTCTTACAATCATTAGAAGAATAATACATCTTATATCACCTTGAATAATATACATAATTCCAATAAAAAGGCCATCCATTAATTCTAAATATAATTTAACTTATGATATTCTACGCATAGGCCAAATACGACTCCCAAAGAAAGCGATTAGTAAGGGTGAATGTTCAGATAAATGTACAATGGTTTTTTTGAGGCCCAAAATGTTGGACACAAACTAGGGATCTTAGTGAGATCATCCTAGGACATTGCTACACTAGCCATATAACTCAAAACTACAAGCCCTTATAATTACACATTGTGTATGTTCCCTGATTGTGCGAATAGTGTTATCCAGAAACATGTTTAAAAAACTAGTGTATTATAATATGGCCTATTAGATATTACACATGTTGTAGTATATTTACCCCAACCCACAACCCTATCCTCCAAAATAATCTGAGAATCATGTAGTGTGTTTCTTCATATTATATGATGTGTGATGAGTTTTTTCACTCAAATATTTTAGAAAAATTATATGGTTTAATGGATCCAAATGAAATATGGCCTTAAAACCCATTAACTCAAAAAAATATACCATAATTGAATGATGTAATCTCTGATCAATGATTTCCAGCCTTCTGTTTCCAAAAATATTGATTTGGGTCACCCCATCATAATACTTCATGCCTCCCCTCACCAAAATGAGGACATGATCCCTGAAAAAACAAATGTGATACTGTATTTCCTGTTGATCCTTCAAAAACAAATTCAATAAATTTCGATTTCAAAATGCATCATAAATCCAGAGGATCAATCAAACACTAACTAGTCTAATAATGTAGAATCTCTATCCCCATGGCATATGGGTGATGAATTTTAATAATAGATATAAGAGATTCGATAAATTAATGTATGGTTATAATTTTTGATGTGATTCCAACCGATGGTCATAATAATAGAAACCAGATAGGGGAATCCATTGTGCCTCACAAATAGATAATAAATAACTCAAAAATTTATTAAAATTATAAATTATGTGGATAACATGAATCAAGAATATTAAGTTAAAAAAATTCATGCTCAATTATTAAGAAGATACTGCAAAAAATTAAAAAAATAACAAGACCTTCCACAATATTGGATATATAATTTGTGGTTAACACACTTTCATGTGATTTCATCGATGATTATATTGCATTTTTTTATATTATGCATCCTATAAATTTTTTCATCATCCTTACAAAATGCTGATTTTTCCAACACCAATTATGGCTCCTCATCCTCCCCTCTATTATCCTAGGGTAATGTTGATAATGCTATGGATTTTCCACAAATACTTATTTATAGGGGGTAAGATAGGTTTTCAAATTAATACATTAAATAAAATATTAAATTTATTTATTTAATTCACCACTAAATGACATTTTTCAATGGAAGTTTTGACACTAACCAATATTTTTTTCTACTAAGGGTAAACCCCACATTTTAGAAATAATAGTAGTCTAGATTTTCCATTGGAGGTTCTAATAAAATAAAAAATCATTTTTCATTAAATATTTTCATGAATGATTTAATATTTTAGTGTTCTAAATATATTATTTTTAGGGTCTTATGAATAAAAATACACATCAACAACTTTTAGGGAATATATATATATATATAGAAATATTCAAATGATCAAACATTGAAAAAAAAATGTGGTTACACAGAAAAATTTTACTTGTTTTACCATTAACAATTATAGAACATATATAATACAATGATAATGTAATGATGTATGAATATAATATTGTGATATAATATTATAATGTTCATAGTGGACCCAATATCCATCATTGTTCACCACCATTCAAACATTGATAAATCACTACCCTTTTAACAGTTGCATTCTCACTGCTCCTATAGAGGATTTTTTTTTTGATTTATGGAATTAATGTTGTTTGTTAACAAAATGATGTGTCAAGAAGCTCATATTTCATCCACATGGTTAATATAAATTTAACATTGAAAGTTCGGTTGATTCCATCTAGTTTCTACATCATTCAATTTCAATCACCATTTGTGAAACATTTATGAAACTCCTCAACTACTATGAAAATGTTCTATGTTTTCTTAAATATCACATATTTCAAGATACATTTTATTCTTCCAAAAATCTACAAATATTCATTCAAATATTGATTTTTTGTTGAGATTTGAACTTTCATGAAACTATTTGGTTGTCTCCAAACTAACACAGTCATGTAGGAGAAATTACCTTTTCATCCCAAAACATATTTTTGCAAAACTGATTTAGGAAAGAAGTACCATAAAGTTACACATTCATGGTTTCAGTGAACTAATATTCTCTTAGGTGTGGATTCTCAAAATTATGGGTGTAGTGGTCTGTTTATGGGTGTGATCAACCCATCACAAAGCATCCTTGTGTGGAAGATACTTCTCATGTAACTATCCTAGATCTCTAATATTAAAAAATTTTATGCTTAATTTTTCATGGATCTCAATACCATCAAGACACAGCCTTAATATTTCCCTAGTCCTCGAAGTTCAATATATATAATGAGAGAATAACATTAAAAAATCTCCATAAATTTAGGAAAAAAATGTTGTTTACCATATTGGGATGTGTCATACTTGAATATTAACTATTTCAAAACCTCTCAAAACTCTTTCACATGTTCTTTAGACTTTTTTCACACATGTGAAAATATTTTTTATTCTTCATGAAAAAATTTCCAATTCCTTGAAATTTTAGACCCCAAATATATAAGAATCATAGGGAAACATCAAAACATTATATGAACAAATTAATGAAAACTTCGTAGAATATAATTACCTTGATTATAATATTTCATAGATAACATTAACCTATCTATCAGTATAGATGATTTGACTTCAAATAAGTCTTAAAATTTTCAGAGAATTTTCAATATACATTTTCATCTACAGTGTAAGAACCTCATAACTAACACTATCAACCAGTTTTTACAATAATCACAACCACCCCAAAACACTGTAAAGCCTCATTGATAGTTATTTTGAAAATACATTCCCCATTTGGGTTTTTAGAAATCTCTTCACCATTGTACTCCAAATTAACCCTCAGTTACTAGATCATTGAAAGAACTTCCATATCTCCCTAATTCGTCCACAATTATCACACCACAACTCTATAAACTGATTATAGATTTAATTTACATGTAATCTAGTCATATATGACCTATGACCAATGTAAGAAAAAGATTAGATGGAAAAGTTCATTAATGTATCACATTATTCTCAAAATGAACATTCACATAACTCTACATTTTCAATAGACGCGTTTAATCATATATTGAAAAATTATGGAACATATGAAGACAACATCTTCATCTCCACTTCGTAACTATATTCATCATCAACCCATATGTTAAATGATAATGATATATATACTTTGAATGAGAATTTTCAACATTTTCATATTTAGAAACTCCCCCTATCTATTTTCTCTCTATCAAATTCACAAAATTTAATGAATATGACGTTTATCCATTTTTCAATAAACCCAAATGTCACATCATTATGGAATATAATAAGGTGAAGAACCCATATTAGCATAAATGGAAAACACACTATACCTTATCTAGTGATGGTTATAATTCCACATTTTTTATGTGTGGGGTATCAAATAGAATTTTATTGACATCCAATTTATTTAAAAGTATTACTTAGTAATTTCCTATTTCATAATTTATATAACTCATAATTTTATAGACTTATACTCTAACATCATAAACCAAAGCTTAAAATCCTCCCTAATAAATTGATACATTATTTTACTCTTCTTAGAAATTGAGGGATGAAAATTATTTTTGAGAAGAAATATAACACTTAAATTATCACATTTTATTCAAATCATAGAATTCATTTCAACTCCCATAACATGAATTTGTATCTTAAATCACATTTACGACATGAATGATTGAGTAGAAAAAATATATTTATCTTCTTCAGTGCTCAAAGAAACCCAATATTTTTTCTTTATTAGCCTAGAAATTCATAGTTCTCTATCATAGAATACACCAATGGATGATGAATTTCTGTTATCTATTTAATTTTCCCCATCTACATTTTTATAATGAAAAAATTAATTCAATAATTGTCCATTTTACATTAAAAAATACACTATAACACTGATATATAAATGTATTATTCTAACTACATGTAAGTGAACCATAACACCTAGAATGTGGTGAAAACAACATCTGGTCATATCACTATTATATATAATATGACAGGTAATAATCTAGCTTTAATATATTACATTGACTATTTTTCCATTATTATACATTAACAGTTTAATCCATGTAGAAACTAGTGTTTTCATCTCCTTGGAGTTTTCTATTCTAAAACTCTCCATATCTACCTCCAAATATTTTTATAGAGAAATACATATTCCATTCCTATAATGCCTTACCTATAATCCATGTATGAATTTTATCTCTCTAAATATTTAAACACAGAATATTCATTTCATGAATTCAGTATACTATTTTCATTTCCCTTCATTAGATCCAGCAATGATTTATTCATTAACATATACCATCACTATAAAACATCAGATACTATTTTTGTTTGGAATTTTTTTTAATTAACTCCTCCACACTAGAAATTAAGATTCATTAAATAATGATGATTCCATGAATACAATAATCTTAGAGTCATCTTAATCCCCTATAGAACCATGTTTAGATAAACACATTTTTTCTCATATTCATAGATAATAATACCATCCTCTTGTTTGATGTAAACAACATCCTCTATAACTACATTCATAAATTTTTATTTGATATCCATCTACAAAATATTGAATATAACATTCAATATTATGTATATTAATAGTGAAATTGTATCAAACCATGAAAAATTTGAAGATGAATCATTTAGAAATATTCAATCAACTTTTGATTATCCTATTTATACCAGTCATGATTTAGTTTGAATAATCAGGCAATCATCATTTAACTTCTAATATTGTATCCTTTTTTCCTGTTGATATTATTATATACATATATCATCACAATCTCCCATATCTGAATCTTTTCAATTTTTTTTTGAATCTCTTCATTCATCACTTGAACAAATTTCTTATCAAAAATATGTTATTCAGAAAAATAATTACTTGTGGAAGGAAAGATATTTTCTATAGATAGTCCATTAATTTAATCTACACTACCACCACATGATCGTAGATGATATTCTTCAAAAAAAAAATTATCCTTCTCTTTTATCTTTTATTAATATTTATATCTTATTTATTCATACTCATCATCAATGTATTGTAATAAACATAATTCAATAACATGTTCTCTGCCTAAGATAATAATAACTTCATCATTATCTCTAGGAGTTGATCATAGATTTGTTGAAAATTATAGTCATTTTCAACCATAACAACATCCTTTCTCACTAAAATCAATACTATATTTTTATTTAATAAATTATATACATTTTCCTTGTGTATCCATGAAATATCCCTTAATCTCCATGCAACTCAAGAATATTGTGATTCTCTATACTGGTAATGAAGAACATAGGTATAAGGACTTTAATGTACTTCGACATAAAATAATATCGATATTATTTTTAATATATAATTTTCTCTTCACCCAAACATAATAAATCTATGTTAGTGATATATACCTATGCAAAAACTACATCTTTTTATAATATTATTTCTATGAAATTTTTAGTAAGAATTGATCTAGCCATGTGGATTATGGTTATATTTTTCTATCAACCCCAAAATTCTTCTAGGGTGTTCTCACAACAGATATATAGACTCTTATCATATTATTCTTGAAAAATTCTTCCACTAGGTTGTTTGTAAACTCTATACTATTTTCAGTTCAATATACTATGTTTTTATATCAAGGCAACCTTTCTGAAACTCTCTGATCTTATCTTCGAAACCTAAATACCTTAGAATTATTGTTGTTAATATACATGCCATTATATTATAATCATAAATTAATTAGATATACTATTTTTTCCAATCAATTAATTTCTTAGATATTGGACTACACCAGTTAATATACACCAATTCAAATATTTTTTGAATTTTATTATGATTTAATGTAAGTATTTTAAGTCATATTCCCTTGTTTTCAGGAAAAAATTATGTTTCTATGTTTGTGTGTGATCACATGATTTTGTATAGGGATCTTAAGATCCATCACCCATCACTAGATCTTCTATGGATAGCTGGCTCAAATGAAAATGATTTCTTTCACAAAACGTATTCTCATCTTCCATGGATATATAAATCATATATTTTTATCCAATCACAAAGGAAATATTATCCTTTAGATTATTCTCTGATATCACCACAACAAAATATTTTTACAGGAAGATACAAATATTCTAGGTAAATATTATGGAATTCCCTTAGTCACAAAATTGGTTGTTACTAAGAAAGGTGTGACTAATACCTTTAACAAAAAAAATTAGTGCATCTAATATATTTACCTTTCAATTTTTATTCTTTGTAACTAATAATAATTAATAATTAGTGACATAAATTTATTAAGTTTCTTTAAAATCTTTATTTATTCATATATGATATATTTCTATCCAAATAGTTTCTTTTTGTTACTGAAATTGAATATACCAACATACCAATGAGTATAGTGACAATATGAGATCAATTAACAAGGAAACTGGGGAAGGGGTTATTGATTTCGGTTATATGTTAACTAATTTAATATTTAAATAAATTTAATATTAATTTATTTACGATTTTAAGAATCATTGAATACCATTTTTGACAAAATTCTAAACATCATTATTGATTTTTATCATAGAAAAAATAACCCAATGTAGAATTCATACTCGATAATGGAAACGTATCAAAGCATTGATGTTTGATGAGGTACATTGGATCTAATAATACATTATGGGATTCATTTTTAATAGTAAATTTCATGTATGGGATTGAATTATATTGAATCCTACTTTTCCTAGTGTGTTTCATTTCATAGAAAAACAATAATTGCCTTATCCAAAAATTAATTCGTTCAAAATTTTATAAAAGAAAAATAATTAGAGGAGATAAATACACCTACAATTAATTGTATTATTAATTTTTTTTCCATTAGAGATCTGTAGAGAACCCATTATTGATACAATATGGTTTAACCAATTCCAACAGAAGAGAAAACTCAGGGGTACTGTGAAATTTTAACATTAAAACACAATAAAAATAAATCAACTCCCAAAATGTTATTCAACATCATTCACAATCCAAACACATAGGGTCATCTACTTATAACAAAAATGATGAAAAAATGTCATTTTACCTGTGGTTCTCATTATTAAAAATTGAAGATATGATTATAATGCACAATCAAGAGAAATGTCAAAAATAAATAGTATGAGTTTTGGACTCTCCTCATGAAAATATATAGGCCTACGAGATGACTAATTCCTATTAAATTGGTTAGAGGGTCATTAATTAACAATTACTATGTGTTTAGAGTTTGTTATTGGATATAACCTAAACACAATGGGTAGTTATGGGGGGTATATGTTATGAAGGTGGTTGTTTATTGACTAGTACACATGTAAGGCTCATAGTTAGTTTAACCAAGAACCAATTGTGTTTGTCATTATATTCCTTCAAAATTTATTATATTGATTTGTTGGTAAGTCCCCATAGTTTATTTTACTATACATAGACTATGTAGATGATTTTTTATGGTCTATATCCATCTCACTAAGCTTGAGGGATGTTCCATAAAGTCTGAATAACCATGTGGAGTCAGTCTAATAACCAATGTCTCCTCAAATGGAACCACACATGGTTAACTAGTGAATCTGCATGGTTTGTTTAACTAAGTGGAGAAAATTCACATGATTCTGTTTCAATTTATTAGGCCTTTCAGAGTTTACTGGGATGGGTTTCACAGTTTGAGTGACTTTTTAATAATAATTAACTATGGAATATAGGTCCAAATACCTCTATTTTTCATGCAAAATGAATTGTTCAAGAAATATTTTAGCAATTATTTTTGTTGTGAAAAATAAAACAGTGTTTCATCATCACATTAGATATTACTTCTTCATATATTGAATTTTCATTTATTTAAAAACTCGGAATGAATTTCAGTTCAAAAATTTATCAATTGATTCACCTAAATGGAATGTTTGAGAATGTCAAGTGTTCATTTAATTATGATCGAAGCAATAACCATGTCTGTGGTACAAAAATGTTAACATCATAACTCCCCTGTATGAAAAAAATTTATATCTGTTGAGTCAATAAGGATTTCCTTATGACTTCTTCATTCCAGTATGTTTGGGTTAGATTGTTGAGTCAATAAGGTCTCCTTATGACCTTACCATTCATTCTTGTTTTCAAAATCCCAAACACCTTATCTCAAGGAAAATCTCATTTTACCCAGTGTTTTACTTCTATAAGGAAAATTGTCCTTCCCCAAGGAAATTCATCCTTACCATGTTTTTCATTGTTCCGTATCTTGTATAAGTATGAAATTCATATTGATACCTAAATCATCTGAATCATATATGACTTTGATAAATAGAATTCTATTTTCGGGATCTGAATTCCGACTCCATGTTCTCTGAATTCAGACTCTGAACACTTGTGAGTTATGACTCTAAATTCTCATGAATTTTGACTCCGAGCATTTTGAGTTCTGACTCCGAATTCTCATGAATTCTGACTCCGATCATTCTGACTTCTAACTCTGAATTCTAATGAATTCAAACTCTAAAATTTGTGATTTTAGACTCCGAATTCTCATGAACTGTGACTCTGATCATTATATGTTCTTGTTCTGAATTATTGTGAATCCAGATTCCGAATTTCCTTGAAATTCAAACCTCAGAATTCTATAAATTTCAGGTTCTAAATTCCATAGAAAAGAAAATACGAATATACTTATATTATAGACACTGAATGTGATTTTGGTTAGACTCTGAACATTCATTTGATTACAATATGAATATTTGATTTCGGTTATGTAACCATATTTTTACTTAAAGTTGTTTTTGTTATAAATTGATATCGTTATTTTATTTAATAACTAACCATTTATTGAGTGAAATGTGTATAGGTCCCTCCAAAATTCAAGGAAAAATATGACCGTTGGAGGAGGGAGTCGACCGTTGCTGTTGTGCCTATAAATATGATCTCATTTGAACGATCTCTACACTGTTTTATGAATCATGATATTACACAATGTTGAAGTGATTTCTAGATAGAGACTCTCATTATTTGTGTGTACTGAACACCTTGTTCAGAATTGCTTCGTGTGACTTTGAATATTGTTGATTAAATTTGAGGGCTTCCAGGGATAGGAAGACAGAGGTGTCGACTACCTTAATGTTCAAGGACTTCCTTACTGAAAATGACAGATGTGCCAACTTCCTTAATGTTGAGGGCTTGTGGGGATAACATGATAGACTCCGATCTTTGTATCGAGGGCTTATCCTGGTGTGGCTAAGATAGACTTTCTTGAAAGTATAAATTAAGTGACCTTTATCCATGGTTGTTGGATACTCTTCTCTTTGGGTTAAAAGACTTACTACTTGTTACTTTTTTGTTTCATGTTTTCCGCTGTATTTTGATTGTTGGGAAAGTATAACTATCTTATACTTATTTATACTTGTATATTATGATCTAGTAAGATTCTATACTATTTAAGGTAGAATCTTTATATTTTTAAGCATTTGTTAAGTTTCATTTCTGGATTCACTTTTCTAGAATTTCATTCTCGGAATCATATTTTCAGAATCCAGAAAGTGTGTATAACAAGAGGTTTTGTGAATTACCTTGCTTATCCTTGTTAAACAATAGATAGGTTTCTTACCAACATTAAAATTTCTGAAAGAATTTTTAATGTTTACAATTCACCCCCTCTATTATTTTGAGAATTATTAAATATATCATTCAGTATCAATATTATTTTGATCCTACATTTGGTATTATAGAGTATATCATACTCCACATACCATCTCAATAATTAGTATCAGAGGATGGTGACCTTGTACCCTGTATCAATTCAACAATTTGTATTAGAGGAGGATTCCGAAATACTTATATTCTTATATACGTTTTCCTTGCTCATATTTTTCATTGTTCGATTTTTTCTTTTGTTGAGAATGATTACCTCATACACTAAACCAATTCAACAATTGGTTTCACAGTTTTGTTCAATCTTAATTAATCTCATGATTATATTCAGAAGAGAATTCATCTTCTTCTTACTTTCACAATCAGTTTTCGGACTTATAAAGTTTGGATTCACTTTTTCGTAGAGATATTCTTGCTCTATATTTTGTTGGTGATGAATATTTTCCTTTTTTACAAATCTTACTACTAACAAGTTTGTGTGGAGATAGTTTTTATTTAAGATTGTAGGAAATAATGTTGATTCCAATGACAACCTAAATCCAACTAGACCACCAATTTTTTAGGGAAATGATTATGAATATTAGAGAGATCACATGAAGACTTTTATTATCAATTCTGGAGTGGACAATTTTGTTATGCTTATTGGAGGATATAGAATCCCTCACAATGAAGTAAGTACCTTCACCAACCAATAAAATCATGAATATCAACTGAATTATAAAGTACGAAATACATTGCTTTGTTCCATGAATAGAAATATATATAGAAAAATTTCATCTTGTGAAGTAGAAAATTGTATTTAGGAGAAACCTGAAGTTGCACACATTGGATCATCAAAAGTGATTGAATCCAGAAGAGACATGCTCAGAGCTGAATTCCATGATTTTTTCTTTCCTTATGAAGAAACAATATATAAGGTGTAACAGAGATTTATGACTATTGTTAATAGTTTAAAATCTATGGGTGATAAAGGATTAGATGATGAAGCTCTTGTAGATAAAATCAGAGACATCATACCGAATGAATGGGAATCCAAGAGGTATGTTATTGACTAGAACATAAAGGTCACTCAGATTTCTCTTGATGAAATTTTTGGAACTCTTCATCAACATGAGACTAGAATGAAGGGAGATGCTGACAACATTAAGAAGAAAAATGGGATTGGTAGAGTTACTTTTACTATAACTTCAAATCATTTAAATTCCAAGGCTCCTGAGAGAGTTATAAGATCCCAATTAAAGAATATTTTTATACAATCTGAATCCAGTGGAAGTGAATCATCAGAAAATGAACTACCCAATCTTGCTTGATGGATGAACAAGATTTATAGATAGACGAACTTTAAATCATTATAAAATAAGAATGAAAGGAATGATAAGAAAGATTCAGAAGTTACATGATATGAATGCACAAGAGTTGGACATATAAGACATGATTTCCCTATTCTTAAGAGAAAATAATTAAAGGAAAAGCATTCTGAGTGAAACAGAATGAAGTACTACAAAGCTAAGTCTAAGAATGTCTTGAAAGCTAATGACACATGGAGTGCTAGTGGTAGATAATCTTCAGATGAATCATCAGATTACAAATATTCTGGAAAGAAGAATCACGGTCTAATAGCCAGACTACCTATTGAAAATCATTTTTGGATGGCTAAGGTACACAATCATGATTCAATGACCAGTGTTTCTTTAAGTGAAAATTATAGTGATAGTAAATACTATGAATTTTCGGATGAAGAATCTTTTTCTGATGAAGATAATACTTTACCTACATATGAAGAAGTTTCTTGGTTTTCTATGCTTCTTGAGAATGAAAACTCTAAAGTCAACAAAAAATCAGGATAAGGAAAATTCTAGGATTTTTATTCTTCATAAAGAAATATCAGATCTTATTAAAGATCTTGATAAGAAAAACATTAATTTTGATAATATTTCAAAAAATCTTGAGGAATTAAATTCTGAGAAGGATATACTTTCTATATATCTAGAAAATGTAATTTCGAAGAAAAATGTTCTCAAGGCTAACTATAGTTTTAAAGCTAATGTTTTGAATGATAAGAACAAAATTATCAGACTAAAGTCTGAAATTTTTTCCTTGAAAAAGTTTTTGTAAAACTTTACCTTAGGTAAGAAATATTTTGATAAGATATATTCATAAATCCGACCTCTAAGGAATAATTTTAGATTTGGTTATACTAGTTCTAAAGTTATTTTTAGTAACAATTATTTTTTTCCTCAATGTGCTCCTTTATGTACTAAGTGTCAGTTTGGTGGATAGTGGGGAAAAAATTGTTCCCTAAACAAAACCCAGTCTTTAGGATTTCATAAAGCATATTTTTCTATGAAAATATGGGTGCCTAAAATTTTTCTTTCTAAAATTTCTGGATCCAAGAATGTTTTGGTTCCAAAATTCTAACTCTTCTGTTTTCAGGAAGGTAAATAAAGTACAAACAGAAATACATGGTACATGGATAGTGGATGTTCCTAACATATGACTGGTAAAAAAACTACTTTGAACAGATTATCAAGATGAAAGGAGGAAAATAACTTTTTGAGATAATTCTAAAGAAGAAATTATTAGAATAGGCAACATCATTCTTCTTGGAAAAACATTGATTTCAAATGTATTGTTTGCTAAGGGTCTTAAGAAAAAACTCATTAGCATAAGTCAATTATGTGATGAAGGTTACCATGTGAATTTTAGGAATGACATGTGCTTAGTACACAAAGAGTTTATTCGTTCTTCCAAGTCAAGATAATGTTTACAAACTAAACATAGAATTCTTTATGAGCCAAGAATTACCCTGACTTAGTGCAATGGAAGATCATTCTTGGTTGTGGTATAGAAGGTTAAGACACAGTAACCTAAGAAACCTACGCAAACACTCTATGAAAATATTAGTTAAGGATCTACCAGAGCTTATATTTGATTCTTAAAAAGTTTTTGATCCTTGTCAATATAGAAAGAAACATAAACCAAGTTTTAAATCAGTTGGTGAACTCTCAACCACTGATTCGTTACAGTTAGTGCATATGGATCATTTTGGACCAACATAAACTGGAAGCATTGGAGGAAAGAATTATGTATTTTCCTTAATTGATGACTACACTAGATTTATGTGGGTCTATTTTGTATCAAAGAAATATGATGCTTTTTCTTATTAAAAATGTTTTAGAGAACAAGTTAAAAATGAGATAAACGTTCCTTTGATAACTATTCATAGTGATCATAGATGAGAATTTCAAAATTCTAATTATGAATCCTTTTTTAGTAGAAATGGCATTACTCATTACTTATCAACACCTAGAACACCTCAACAAAATGGTGTTGTTGAACGAAGAAATATAATTCTTTAAGAGATAATGAGAACCATGTTGAGTGAGTATTCTGTAGCCAAACTTTTTTGGGCTGAAGCTGTAAGTACCTATTGTTAGACTATAAATCGTGTTTTTATTAGACCTTTTCTTAATAAAACTCCTTATGAATTATGAAATGGAATAAAACCTAGACTTTCCTAATTCATGGTTTTTGGTTGCAAGATATTCATCTTGAATACTAAAGATAATCTTCACAAATTCACACCAAAATCTGATGAAGGGATTTTCTTAGGCTACTCGATAACTTCTAAGGCTTATAGAGTTTTCAATAAAAACACTTGTACATTTGAAGAGACAGTACATGTCAAATTTGATGAAACTCATCCTTTTTTTTTGAACAACCCCAACCTTCATATTCAGATGTATTTTAAAAAACTGATTATCAACCCATGATAAATGATCCCTATGACAAGGAAAATGTCCAATAAGATAATTCTAAAACATTTACCCATGAATATTTCCCACCCTATGTTGATGAAAAAGTTTTAGAAAACCCAAATCAGGTGTTTCTTAAGAATCATCCTAGTGATATTATCATGGTTGATTTGAATCAACCTGTAAAGACTATAATATCCTTAATAAATGAAGTAGAACTTATAGCATTTCATTACCAATTTGAACCTAAAATAACTAATGAGGATTTATGTGATGATGATTGGATTAAAGCTATGCAAGATGAACAAAATGAATTCGAATGGAATAGAGTCTAGACCATGGTTGAAAGACCTAAGGAAACAGCTGCTATTGGTGTAAAATGGTTCTTTAGAAATAAGTGTGATGAAAATGGAATCATAGTTAGAAATAAATCTAGATTGGTTGTTAAAGGCTATAATCAACAAGAGGGAATAGACTATGAAGAAACCTATGCTCCAGTATCTAGACTTGAATTTATTCATATCTTACTTGCCTTTGTAGCATTCATTAATTTAAACTTTTTCTAATGGATGTGAAATGTTCTTTCTTAACAGTTATGTTCAAGAGGAAGTTTTTATGAACAACCCCATAGTTTTAAAGATACAAAACATCCTAAACATGTTTTAAACATACCAAATATTTGTATGGACTTAAGCAAGCCCCTCGAGATTGGTATGATAGAGTCATGATTTTTTTGCTTCAAAATAATTATGTTAATAGAAATGGAGATCCAATCCTTTTTATAAATAAAGATAAGAAAAATGTTTGGATTGTTCAAATATATGTTGATGACACTATATTTGGTTCAACTCAGCAATCTATAACTGATTCCTTTGTGGATCTAGTGAAATCTGAGTATGAAATGAATATGATGGGTGAGTTAAAATTTTTCCTTGTTTTTCAAATTTCTCAAAAACCAGAAGGAATTAATATATCACAACATAAGTATATTAAATATCTTCTTAAAAAGTATGGATATAAAAACACCAAGATTATAAGTACTCCTATCAGTACCTCAAATACACTTAATCATGATGAATTTTGGAAACCAATAGATCAATCATATTTTAGAGGTATGATAGGAAGTTTGATTTACTTTATAGTAAGTCATAATTACATAATGTTTTAAGTATTCTTATGTTCATGATAACTATCCAATCCTAAATAATCTCATTTAAATGTAGTGAAAATAACTTTTCACTACTTTAAGTGAACCATGGATTTAAGACTCTTCTGTAATTCTAGAAATTATTTTGTTTTGAAAAGCTTTTCAGATGCTGGCTTTGGTGGATGTAGAATGGATAGAAAGAGTGCATCCAGAACTTTTTATTTCATAGGATATTCATTAGTCTCTTGGTCATGCAAGAAGCAAAACTGAGTAGCACTTTACACTGCTGAAGCAGAATATGTAGTAGCTGGAAGTTGTTGTGCTCAATTGTTGTGGATGCAACACACACTCACAGACTATGGTATGAGTTTTACCAAAACAGAAATTTTGTGTGATAATACTAGTTCCATTTCTTTAAGAAAAAACCCTGCACATCACTCCCATTAAAAAAAACATAGATATTATGCATCACTTTCTTAATGATCACACACAAAAAGTAGATATCATTCTTCAATTTATCAGAAGAGAAGATCAATTTGCTGATATTTTCACAAAATCCTTACCCTACGATAGATTTGAATACATTAAACAGAAGTTTGGAATGATAATCATATGATAATATTCCTCATTATCTTTCTGTTAAAATTAATCTCCTTACAGTGATTACCTCCTTTTATTAGGGGGAGTACATGTTTTTGTTAGTTTAATGAAATTTTTCGTGGTTTGTTTTTAAAAAAAAATCGTAATGATGTTTTTCAAGTTTTTTAATGAAGTTTTTCATGTTTTTCGTAATGCATTTTTTCACGTTTTTCATATTGAAGTTTTTCATGTTTTTTGTAATGATGTTTTTCAAGTTTTTTGTAATGAATTTTATCATGTTTTTCGTAACGAAGTTTTTCATGTTTTTCGTAATGAAATTTTTCAAATTTTTCTTAATGAAAGTTTTCGTACTTTTTTCATGGAGATTTTTGTTGTCAAATTTTTTTTCGAAACTTAATGTTCTTCAAAATGCATATTACCTATTATGAATAATCATCCTCGCAATCCAAAAGGTATGTTTCCTTTCCTGTGTTTTCGTAATCATCTTTTACTTGCTGATATTTTCATTTGTTGTTTTAAATTTTTCAGATACTCTTTTCCTTAAATCCGAATGTTTTTCTTAAAAACCTCAAAAGATCGTATTCAATCATGTTTTCCTTGAAGATATAATATCAACCATTATATTTGATCAGAAGTGTTCTCAATCGTCGGATTGGTTTTGGAAGATGAACATTCACTTCAAAATCCTATATAAAGGACCCTTGAAGGGCTGTCCCACATCATATTTTATGCCATTGTGTGTCGAATCTCTACCCGTCTATCAAATTATAATTCTGAATCTCTAAAATCTCGCTCAAATCCAAATCTCTGTTGAAGTTCCTTATCATGAGATGTCAACTGTCAAGACGATTTCGTAGTGGCATATTTACAGAGAGAGGTTGGTCCATCCGAATTTCTATGCCAAGTAAGATTCCATTATATCCGAGAATATCAGGTTGAATTGATGGGAATGAGTGTTTATCACAAACTCAGGAGCTCAAGATGTAGATTATCCAGATTTTCTTATGGAATTATATGAATTTGTTAGTTTTTTCATCGAATAATAGAGGAGTAAATTTTCATTCAAAAGCTATAAAAAAACGTATGCCCTTTCATACACTAAGGATGCAAGCTTGATGGGGTTGTCTTATGAAGGAGAAGATGAATTCTATTCCCATAAATTGCTAGATGTAAAAGGTTGGATTGTCAAGCTGAAATCTATAAAGGGTCTCAGACATTCAGATGTCAAGACTCTGAATATTGCTCATTTGTGAACAAATAATCAGGTCCTTGAACTCTGGTTGCAAGGTTTCATCATTTTGAGAAAGGGTGACAAGGACACATTAAAGAAAAGTGACATATACATCTTTGATTTTCTGGTGAATATGAGGAAGATCAACTTGATGAAGCATATTCTCATTACGATTGAGAATATTAATAATTTAAATCTAAAGGCTCAGATTATCATGTACCTGACCATTCTTTCAAAGTTAATAGTTCAGTTCCTTAAGTCTTTCAAGATTCCTTGTAGTTAAAAGATAAGGAATTTCAATGTCTTGATAGTAAGAGATGACACATTAAAGAGAATGAATATTATTTATTCAAAATACTATGGTGAATTTTATGACCTACCAGGGGAAGAGGCTGAAGCTATTCCAAAGAATGTAGAAGTTGTTGAACCATCGAAAAACGTTGGAAAGAAGATAAGTAGGAAAGGAAGAGAAACCCCAAAATCTAAAGAAGCTCAATCCACACTTCCAAAGCCTAAGAAACAAAAATCCTCTCAGGATGAGGTTGTAGCCATGTGGAGGGAAGACAAGAAAAATTAGAATGAAGGAGAGCCACAGTTTGGCTTGGATCCTGCACAATCTATGCAATTAAAAGAAAAGATAGGTGATGAGCTTGAGAAGAAAGATAAGGAAATGAAGAAAAAGTAGAATATGTCAGAGGATGAAATTTTTCAATCCCTTCTAAGGGATAATGAGAAAGCATCTGAGAATATTCTGTTACCACAATCATTCATGGTAGAAGATTTTCCAGAATCTCTGGGTAAGATGTTTGTTAGTTCAGAAAAATTACAAGAACAGATTATTGAAAAAAAGGAAGTTGTGGAAGAATTAAAAGAAGATGAAATCAGTGGTGACTCAGAAGAAATCATAAAGAAAGTTGAAGATTACTATGAAAGTGAAACCCCATCCAAAAAATTTTCAATCCGGACCTCTCAAGCTGGGTCTTCAAAGTGTGATACTTCTGGGTTAGATGAGAAAGCTGAAGATGAAGTGAATAAGCCCTCTGAGGAAGAAATTTTAAACCATGAATTCATACATCCTAAGGATGCTGAGGCTAGAGCTGAGAAAGAGAAAATAGATGAAGTTAGAATTGATTACCTATCTTACAACGAACAAGAGTCTCCGGATGAAGAAGCTGTTCTGAGAACTGATAAAGGGAAACAGGGTATTGTTGATACACCCACTTAAGTGGTTGTGAAGAATAAATATATTGGTGGAACATCAATGAGGATGATTGTTGAGCATGAGAAAGATCCCTCACCAAAAAAAGTATCAGATTGGGAATCATCTTCACTTTGACATAATTTCGTTGTCTACTCTTTGAAGAAGTTGGTTGGCACCATTCCGATTTTCCCAATCATAGACTCCAGATTTCAGATGATTCAACACACACTATATCAGAAAGCAGATTTTGTGTCCCTAGTGATAGACAAGTGTGTCAAGTTGGAGGCAGACATCAAATCATTCCTTATCATCTACGATGCCCACAAACGATCCTTCAAGAAAATGGTTAGTTGGTCAAAGAGTGTATTTTAAGACTTGAGACAGCTTGATGAGTTTCAACATGATGTTAAGGAAGATTTTGATAATGAAGATAATAAAATCAAAGATCTCATGACTTGCTTTAAATAAATTCTAACTGTAAAGACCCGGAAATTTCAAGGAATTTTTTTTCTTAATTTTCTTTGAAATTTTACAAGAACGCAGTTTCTGACGACACCTAATTCCGAGGCCCGGTGTGCCCGGAATCAATTTCCAAAGTTTGGCTCGGGTACGTTCAGTGAACGAACGAGCGGGTTTTTCTAACTTTTGAACTGGTGCCCGGAATTGAATTCTGAGGGCACCTATGAACTTGCAACGCCGATATTTGCTTAAGGAGGCCTTTTCCGAGGCTGCGTTTCATGCGGGTTGAGAGTTAGTTTTGGGGAAAATTTGAAGAAGTTAAATAAATTGTGAACACAATTTATTTTTTTTACCATGTTGGTTATTTCCTCCCAAAGGGAGTGAGAGGTGGGACCCACATCCACTTAACCTCCCTTGAGAGGATTAAGTGTGGTGGGGCCCACACGAACCCTAACTCCTCAAATCCCCTTTAAACTCCCAATAACTCCACTCAATTTAATTTCGACAACTTGAGTATTAATTGAGA
Source organism: Viscum album (assembly GCA_963277665.1). Taxonomy (NCBI): domain Eukaryota; kingdom Viridiplantae; phylum Streptophyta; class Magnoliopsida; order Santalales; family Viscaceae; genus Viscum; species Viscum album. Next base: position 722,936,433 of record OY728157.1, on the reverse strand, counting down.
TGAGTTATTGAATTTCAAACTTTCGAAATTCAAAGTGGTTTAGTTGTGTAAATAAAATAAGCCTTAGGATTATTTTATTTTGGTCAGTTTTCTCTTGTCACCTTGAGAGGATTTGGGGAAGCATTCTTCTTCTTCTTCAACCACGACAAAGAACACGAAGAACAGTTGTGCTATGACGAAGAACGCCATCACCATAAGAAGAGAAAGATGTGTCGTCTCTACTCTTCTTCGCAGCTGGTGTGTTTTTGAAGAACGACGATACTGCTTCTATCGATATTCTTTCCGTGTCAACGAAAGGAGACACCGCTTCCTCCTCAGGCTTTCTCCGACAGCTTACGAAGTTTCTCCAGCGACGCCCGACCTCCACGATGCTCGTCTTCCGTGGGTCATTGAAGAACATCGCTCTTGAAGCCGAGGTAGGGGATTATTGTTATTTTATTTAATTATTTCCGTTCTTGATTCTGGCATGTAGAATTTCATGGTTTTCGACTAATTGATATCGACTAATGCGAGGGGGCCGGTCTGCACGATCACGGCCAACCCACTCCTTATTTCATAAATGTTTTCTATGTGGTCGGTACGAGGGAGCGTGGTGTCGTTGCACCACGCGGTTTCATGCGGAACATATGCACGGCGCCGTCACGCCGTGCCGTGGAAAGGAATTCAAGGACGCAACGACGTCATGCCGCGTCGAAGGAAACCGAGGACGCCGTGGCCGGAACGGGGTCATTGCAGAGGGGCGCGGTGCCATCGCAGCGCGCCGGACGGCAGAGGCCGTGGCCGGTTCCGGGCCGCGGCGGAACGAGGTGATCGGCGGCCAGCCGGGCCGCCGGTGTCGGAAGCCGGAAAGGGGACCGACCACCGCCGGTCCCATTAAGAGGGAGCCGGCCGGCCAGGTCGGGCCGGCCGGAGTGGAGAAACCCGGGGGAATTAAATTCCCTCGACCAAATGAAGGGCCCCCCATTATGAGGGGGGGCCGCAGTTACAAAGGGGGGAGGCGCCCCCCCCCCCCCCCCCCCCCTTTTTCAATCATCTCGGCCGAATCCGAGCTGGTAGCGTGCCCAGCGTGCTGCGCTGAGCCGGACCGGCACCTGGCCGGTCCGCCAGGCCGGGCCGGGCCGTGCCTGGCCGGGCCGACCCTGTCCGGGGCGGGTCGACCCGATTCCGGCCAGCCGGGGGGTCTCGGGCTGGGTCGGCCCGGGCCCAAAACCCCCGATACCGAACTATTTAGGTTCAAATGCCCATAACTCGGGCTACGGACCTCCAAACGACGCGCCGTCCGTGGCGATGTGATCCATTGATCGAGAAATTCGTTTCAGTATATTGCACCCAAGGTTTCGGATTACATTGAATTCGGCCAGGTTGGTTCTTACACGAAACCAACTGTGCCCTCGGAGCGGAAACACTCATATCTTGAGCTACGGACTTCCGATTGACGTGTCGTCAGCTTTGTTGAGTTCCTATTAGTGAGACAGATCTTTTGGAAAACTCCTCCTGAGGTTTGGACACAGGTGGAGTACGGTCAGATTGATTTTACCTTAAAAACCAACCGGGCCCCTGGAACGAAAAAGCCAATAACTCTCAGACCGGGCGTCCGATTGACGCGCCATCTGTTGCGTTGAGTTCCTGTTGACGATACGGAACTTTTGGATACATCAAATCTAGACTTTGTGATAGTTGATGTATCAGTATCTCGGCTCGTGGAGCGGACCCTCCTGAACGAGCTTGCTGTGTGCGGGAACCCTAGTGCTGGCTGTGACTTCGACGACGATGATTGTGCAGAGATCCTCAGTGGACTGCGACGATGAAGACAGCTAGTCTTGTATCCTATGTGGGTCCTAGTTGTGCTGGTCTTGTATCCTATGTGGGTCCCAGCTTAGATGATTCAATACTGGTCATGTATCCTATGTGGGTCCCAGTATAGATGAATCAATGAAGACAGCTGGTCTTGTATCCTATGTGGGTCCTAGCTATGCTGGTCTTGTATCCTATGTGGGTCCTAGCTTAGATGATTCAATACTGGTCTTGTATCCTATGTGGGTCCCAATATAGATGAATCAATGAAGACAACTGGTATTGTATCCTATGTGGGTCCTAGCTGTGCTGGTCTTGTATCCTATGTGGGTCCCATCCTAGATGATTCAATCCTCGTCTTGTATCCTATGTGGGTCCTAGTATAGATGAATCAATGAAGACAGCTGGTCTTGTATCCTATGTGGGTCCCGTATTTGATGGTTCTGTGCTGGTCTTGTATCCTATGTGGGTCCCATCATAGATGAAACATTGAAGACAACTGGTCTTGTATCCTATGTGGGTCCCATCTTAGATGATTCAGTATCTGTATCTGATCATCCCTTTCACCTTTAGACGAAGTATACCAGTGTGAGCTAAATCCTGTTGCTTTCCTGTGTGGATTGTGTTGTGCTATCTTTTGTTGATTTCGTTTTGCTTTCCTGTGTAGAATACATTTACATTCTTGTGTGGACTGAGTTTTACTTGGGCTCGGAGGTTGGAGCGTATTGGAATTGATGACTTAGGTATATGTATGGGCATATACCTAAGCAGTGTCGGTTGTTACTTCGTGTTTGTATCTTCCTTTTGTGGTTTATCCTTTGTGGATTTTGGGAGACCTTCGGGGGTCTTGGGGTCCCTACTGAGTAGCTTATACTCACCCATGCACGGGCTATGCCCGCACTACATTGTGTTGGTTGCAGACAACAGACAGCGTTGATCGTGGTTGAGGCTCGCAGAGCAGGTCGGTACCTGGAGGTGGACCACTGGGTGGGATGTGCTCGGAGCGGACGGCGGGACCCGAGGAGCAGTGGAGCTATCAATACCCACCCTTCAGGTGGGATTTCCAGTTGACAGCTCGGTGTAGCGGATTTTACTTTACAGTTGTTGTTTTCCCTTTTTGAGTTGTACTTTACTGTTGGGCTTGTATTTCCAGCCCCTTTTACATTTCCGCACTTTCAGTTATACTCTGTTTTTACTTAGTGTTTACTTTTCCGCTTTCTTACTCTATGGTGCTTGTTTACTTTACAAAGGCAATGCCTTCCCTTTTTACCGGGACTTACGCCTTGGTGCTAGTCGCCAAGCCCTGGCCTATGGAAGGCGGGATTGGGGTAGTCACGACACGGGCCCTGAGGATGGGTCGTGACACTAACTCTTCAAGAGAATACTCAGATTATATAGGTAATGGATTTTAATGGAAAGTTGTATTCTGTTGCCCAAAGTTGGAAGATGGAATGGTATCATTGGATCGCGATTGAGAGAAGCTAGTTATGAAAGATGAGTTGTTGAAGGCTCGGGAAGAAGCTCTGAAAGCTCAGGAATAAAAGACCAAAGCTTTAGAGAAGAGAGTAGAGGATCAGGATCAACTCCTAAAGCAAGCAGTTGAAGACCACAAGGAACTCAAAAAGCTGAAAACCATAGTGAATAAATTTATAGACAAAGATAAAGAAGGAAAATAGATATATTCCAACCTTTTCTGCATTCTTTTCTTGTACGAATTCATCTATCATAATGAAAATTTTGGTTGCTCATTCTTTTTTGAATGATTTGTACTAATATTTTAGTTACTAAAATTTTTATTCCATTCGATCAAGTTCATTTTGAAAATCACAAGGGGGAGAAAGGAAAAAATAATTCTAATAAAAGAAGAAATAACCATATGTAAGTGGGAGTTTATCTAAGGGATAATTTTCATTACGAAGATTTCCGTATTCAGGATTCTGAAAAATCTCAATCCGGAAATATAAAATACGATCCACAGTATTCCATAGCCTAAGAGGGAGTTTGTCAGATTCATCTTTTCCCATATGATAAGGGAGATAAGTTTTACATTCAAAGTCTACAAAAATATTGTCTAAGACCATTTATTCTTTTTTGTATTGAAGTTTATGGTTTTCTAAAAATGGGTAATTGTTGAGTATATAAGGTTTTCCTTAGGAATTTTTCATTCCTTCATGTTTTGGGGGAGATTGTTGGGTCAATAAGGTCTCCTTATAACATTACCATTCAATTTTGTTTTGAAAATCACAAACACCATATCTCAAGGCAAATATCATTTTACCCTGTGTTTTACTTATATAAGGAAAATTTTCATTCCAAATGGAAATTAATCTTTACCATGTTTTTCAATGTTCATTATATTGTCTAAGTGTAAAATTAGGTTTCATGCCTAAAACCTTGGAATCATATAATACTTAGATAAAGAGAATTATATTTTCAGGATTTCAATTCTGACTCCAAGTTATTTAAATTCAGACTCCTAACACTTGTGAGTTCTGACTCTGAATTCTCATGAATCTTGACTTCAAACATTCTGAGTTCTAACTTCAAATTCTCATGAATTCTCACTCCGAACATTGTGAGTTACGACTCTGAATTCTAATGAATTTATACTCCAATCTTTGTATGTTGACACTCCGAATTCTCATGAACTCTGACTCCGAACATTGTATGTTAATGTTCCGAATTTTTGTGAATCAAGATTATGAATTTCCTTGAAATTCTAACTTCAGAATTCTATAGAGTTCAGGTTCCGAATTCCTTTGAAAATAGAATCTGAATATCATTGTATTATATACCCCGAATGTGTTTTTGGTTAGACTCCGAACTTTTATTATCTTACATTCTGAATATTTTAGGTTGGTTATGTAACTATATTTTTACTTAAACTTGTTTTTTTATAAAGCGATTCCATGTGTTCAGTTACTAATAAACCGTTGTTTGAGTGACACATGTACAGGTCCCTCCAAAACTCAAGGGAAAATATGACCGTTGGAGGAGGTAGCCGACTATTGGTGTTGTGCCTATAAATAGGACCTTATTTGAAAGAGAACTGCAGTGTTCTATGACTCTAGAGATTACATGTTGTTGATGTGATTTCTAGAGAGATACTCTCATGCTTTGTGCATACTGAACACCTTTTTCAGAATTGCACAGTGTGACTTTGAATGTTGCTGATTACATTCGAGGGCTTCTGGGGATAGGAAGACAGAGGTATCGATTACCTTAATGTTTGAGGACTTCCTTGTTGAGGAATAAAGAGGTGGAAAATACCTTAAATTTGAGGGATCTCAGGGATAGAAATATAGACACCGATCTTCATATCTAGAGCTTAACCTTGTGTGGGTATGACAGACTTTCTTGAAAGTATAAATCGTGGGACCTTTATCCAAGTTTGTTAGATACCCTTCTCTTTGAGTTAGAATACTTACTACTTGTTACTTGTTTGTTTAAAGATTTCCACTATATTTTTATTTTTGAGGAATGTATAACTATATTATACTTCCTTATATTTGTATTTTCTTATCTAGTAAGATTCGATACGCTTTATGGTAGAATATTTATCTTTGTAAACTTTTGTTAAGTTTACTTTCCAGATTCACTTTTCTGGAATTTCTTTCTCAGAATCATATTTTCTAAATCTAGAACGTGTGTAGAACTACAGGTTTTGTGAATTAATTTTTTTAACCTTCTTAAACAATAGAAAGCTTTCTTACCAACATTAAAAGTTTCAATGTAATTTTTAAAGTATTCAATTCATCCCCTATTTTATTTTTGAGAATTATTAGATACATCATTAAACATCTATATTATTTCGATCCTACAATTGGTATTATAGAGATTATTATACTCCACACAACATCTCAACAATATATATTACAATAGGATCCTTAACATATACTACCTTATCAGAAAACATATTTTTAATCACAATATTTTAAAAATAAAAATAAAATGAATTGTACTTGATTATTAAACTTCTCAATCAGATCATAAAAACTATTTTCAATCCAAACATAGGTTAAATTTCAAAAATAATACCAAAAAATATTATCATTTAGTTAACATGAATTTTTTAAATTTGTACCATCCCATAAATATTCATTAATAAATATCTGCCATCCTTGGAAATTCCAAGGAACTGACAAAAATCAATTGCCGAAATATGTGTTCTCACCCCCATAAATAAAACTTATCATAGTCTAACATGATCATGTTAATGTGATGAATGGTATGGATGAAAAATATATGTAATGTGGTGGAGGAATAAAATACACAATGGATAAATAGAAGAATGTAAAGGAAAGAAGACTCCCCTAGAGGAAGGACAAAAAAATGATGAAAGATGTTGTGCGAGAGGCTGTCGAACCTAAGAGTGTGTCTTGGGAGTTAGAATGAGTCCACCTTCTATCAGAGAAAAATAAAAAAGTTAATTTTACGGAATAAAATTATAGTAGATGTATGAAGGAACATCATATAACACAATCACACCATGAATTAAAAAATATAAAAAACCATTAAAACATATAATACCAGACACATGAACAATCTGAAATATAGTAAATGTTTAATGAAAAAAAATAACTAGTATGTGAAGGTAAATATAATTTTTACCCCATTAGGGTACTATGAAAAAGGTTTCCTAAAATTATATTTGGGTAGTTTCTCCCATGTTGGATCCCCCGCTGCTAGCTCATAGTACATGCCCCCAGACGTAGGGGGACTGGGCATACATCTCTCTACAACATTCATAATTGGTTTATCATATTCTAGATTAGAATCCAAAGATGTTATTGTATGAGAAATATTAGTAATATAAATATAGTTTGAATGGGTCTAGTTACACATGTTATTGTATAGATCTGATATAGGGATGTACTGTAATAATTGGAACTCTATTTTGGAATAATGATTCTCAAATTATTAGGAAAACATGAAATAACCATCCCAATATCACATTGATTATATTTTCGAGTTATCGTATTGAGTGAACAAAAGTTCATGTTTGTTCAAGTAAAGGGTGTAAATGGGTGGTAGAAAAGATATAGTCATGGTAGATGGATGGCTGGTATGGTGGTATAGAGGTTTGTTCTCTTAATTAGGTTGAAGAGCGTGATGAGATACATTTGGTGTAGTTAGGACATCTTGAGGCTCATCTTGGGTTGCTTTCTAGGCTCATATGAGATGGTATTTCTAACCATCGTATTCATGAATTATCATAAGATGAAATATAGTTGTGTAAAATGAAATTAGTGGAGAAATCTCAATTAATTTCTACTTTTCAAAACTGAGTCAAAGAGGCTTGGATAAGAGTGTAATACAGGGGCCTCCAAAAATGGTTCCCCTAGGAGTAGTAAACATGTGCATCATTTATTGGTTGAAAAGTATTCCAAAATTATAGGATTCATATAAATCATGGAATAATGTAAGAATATGTATTTAGTGTCATATTCCCTTCATTATTTGAGTGGGAAATGAATCAAGTGGTAATGAACCAAAGGTGGATGTGATAGGATATATTTATCAATTTTTAGGCTCTGGTAATTTTGGTAACATATGTTATCCTGAGAAATACGCTGTTTTTCAATAATTCTCATGTGAAATTAGGATCCAATGCTACGGTATCCTCAACATAATCCTCTTTATAATTTCCAAACTGTGTAGAAACCTCCCCAAAATAAACATATAGAATTTAATGAGAAAGTATAATTTTATGTCACCTTCAACATTAATCGGAAACCCATCAACATCATTTGTATAATGATCCCGACATCAAAAAATTGAGGATAATAGAAAAAATGATCATTGTATTTTTTTTTACATAAATTGTCCCACAATAAGGATACTATTGGTAACTAATCTTTGTATCTCTATTTCAATTCCAAATATACCAAGGTTGTGAGGTCTAAAACATCAGCGGGGGATGAATTCTTGAGTGTCAATGAATCAATATAATCAATAATTCTCCATAATAGATAACTTTAGATGAGGGGAAATAAGGTTTTTTGAACATAAAGATTGTGAATCATTAGAGGAAGAGGACATGAAAATAATTTGTTCTTATCTTGAACAAATTATAGGAATGTATAACATGAACATGAAAATGTAAATGACATATAGTTGAATTAAAATTTAGGAGTTCATAAATAAATACTATGGTATCCATATTACAATAATTTCATGGATTTTAATAGGAGGTAATAATAATTTAAAAAAATTGATAATTGTTTTCTTCAAATTCAAGTTTCTGGGATAATTAAGAGTGTTTAAATGGTTTACAGGTCTTGGTCGGAGCCCATATCATGATATTTTGGAGAAAAATGTGGTTCCATGGATTTGTTTAATCCATGAAACTGATCAAAAAATGTTTTTGAAAAATATGTAGGGTGTTATAAAGGGTCAATAGAGGTTCATATAGTCTAATAATGCTTTTCCAAAAACCATATTACTATCCCACACACTTATAGGATCTTCAGAAGTGGGTGTGCCTCGGTGTCACAATTTTTGGCCAAATCATGTGACCAAACCATGAAACATTTAAAATTCAGTGATTTTTCTTATTTTACCCTTCATACTTTATAAATTTTAACCAAAATTTCATTCTACTTCACCAAAAACATCTCACAATCTGCTTCATGCTCTCCCAAAGATATTAAATAGTCATTAGGATAAAGTCTTGAAATGGGGTTATAATCATTTTTTGTTAGTTGGATTGAATTTATACTAGTAATATCCCTTATTCCCTTTCTTATTTTCTTCATTTATCTCCCCATTTGGAATTTGTAATCCTTGTTAGTTACAATTTTCTAATAAAATTGAATTCATTTATTTTATTGATTTGATTCATTATATACTGAATTGATTTCTAAAAACTGACATGGAGAGTACTACCAGCCCATGGTAGGTGACCTATACATTTTAACTAAAATTTTAAGTGTTTATTGATCAAACCGTTTTTCTATACACTAGACATTTCATGTGTTTATCTTCATTTAAAAAAATATTTTAGTTGATTGTTCAAACCAAGATTTTATCTTATTCTTACACATATACCCAATGATAGACATTTTCAGCCTCAACCCAAACCACCAATGATGTGGGTTTGATGAATTATTATATTCATTACCCCCTTGGGGTGGTCTGGTCTCCCATAATATTAATGGAATATATATATATATAAATTGAATGAATTGGTAATGTTTAACTAACTCTTATTAAACCAGGTATGTTATTAATTAAAACAATAACTAATTTTAAAAAATTGGAGTTTTTGTAATTGAATGAAAAATCCCTTATCTTATTGTTTTTAATATAATTGATTAGTGTAATGGAATGGACATTGACATAGTCCATATTATTTCCAAATTTATGTGAATTGAATATAGAATTTTATATGATAAATATAATTAAGATATGTATTTAAAAATAATACGGACCCTTTTCCAATTATATTATCCATTAAATGGAATTGATTAATGGTACAGAAACTAACATAGATTTGTTCCTTATCACTTGAATGTTATATGGTTAATGAAATTATTCAGTTTATCTCCTTTCATTATGGTTATAAACACTAACATAGTCCCTAAAATCATTTAATAAATCATTTTGATAATTGATGGAATAGTATGACACTAATGTGAGGTATCATGTTAGGGAATCGATGAAACAAATTCTTTTTTTATATTTCATTCCATATTATTTTACCACAGATATTATTTTCACGGACTACCGCATATATTTTCTTTCAGATCCTCCCAATTCATTATTTATATTTATATAGATGATCTGATTATACTCAAAGAGGATGCCATCAACCATGCTCCCTTGGTCCTTTCAAAAATAGGTCTATACTATACAATGTTTTCTAAGGATGGGATCCATGGACTAAATGATGATTCCTTCATCATTTTCCTAGTGTCCTATCCCCTATTTATCTACCATGTGATTATTTGGATTATTCTAAACATTCTTGAAATGTGACATGCTTGTCTAAGATGTTGATAATTTCATTCTGAGTTATATATTTAATCATCATTTACATACATCTTGTAATGAAATATTTTTATAAACTAGATCATTTGACTATTTCTAATTATTTATGCCTCCTATATATGAACAATGTTAGGACTTATATGCATGAACCAATTTTTTTATGGATGCTATAGGGGGTTGATTTTTTCATATATCTGACATGTTCTTTGGGCCATGAATTGTTACTTAGATAAACATTATGATTTATCTTATGGATAAAGGGTAAGGTTATATTTTGGATGTATAATATCTTATGTTACGATGGGGTATGTGAACATAGGACCACGTCTATTCTAATGATACTAATGATTATATATTTTGGATCTTATGAAATTTTTTATTGCATGTTTTATATGCATGTTTATTTTTTTCTCATGGAATATCAATTTTTCATCAATATGAAATGAGAATCATTTTATATATAGATGTTCATATTGTTTTTACTAGTATATTTATCAGAGTTAGATGATATAATTATTATGATATTTCTTATTAATGTTCCATATACTATTCATCGGCTTATTATAAATCTATTATTAACTCTAATCATGATGGTATAGTATTCCAAACGTACATTCATAGACCCTTTCTGATAGTCTATAGACTCTAATATATGGGGAGTCACATTTGAGTCTCTATAGGTGACTAAGTTATTTATGTACGAGTAAACCATGTTAGGGATGTCACAAAGTAGTAATGTAGTATATTTTCCTTTTATCTAATTGTTTGAATTATTATAAAAGTGACTAGTTATGTTTTAGAATTTTATAAGAAAACAATTTTGGAGATTAGTTGACCAGTGTGTTGGGAAAAGCCAAATTCCATGTGATATGACATGATTTTCTAGATTATTACTATTATATTTTTATTTTTATCTCTATTGGGTGACACACAATAGTTCTGATTTTTATTATAATTTTGATTCTTCATTTACACTGGCCTAATGAGGATAGTGGGTATCATCTCAAGCATAATTCTAGGCACATGAGGATTTCCATGTCTTGAATATTCTATGTAATATCTATTTTACAACATGCATTTCCTAAAACATGTTGTAGTGCCTGGATTTATATTTCTATTGTCCGACTAAAATTTCGTTATGATGAATGAGATAAATAATTTTTTAATTAATGAATCCTCATTAATATAAATAGTGTTTTCACGTATAGCGTTATGATGGAATATTAGTTAAACAGTTTTATAATAATTGTTTCCATGGAACATTGGTCACATGATCTGAAATGTTTTTTGGTTCCAATTACTTGGATTGAAATGAAAATTTAATGGGTAGATCTATGTATATATATTAGGACTTTTTATATATATAATTAAACCATCGCAGAGGTTGGTTGTAGTTAACAGTTTTTCCAATTTAAATTTCTCAAGAATGCAATCTATAAATTGGGAATGGTAACTAATAAAATTATACCATGATTAATATATTTATAAATAATAAACCTATTATCAACTTTCTATTTTAAAATAAATAATACGTTTTTTATCAAATGGGGATTCCAATTTTCACCTAATGGTATTTTGTTTATAACTTATAATTGACACTAAAAATGATGGTTCCCCATTGGTGAAGTAGAGATGTTTCATTTTACCAAAAAAATTAGTGGGAAGTAGGAGGTTTCCTTTGTAAACCTTTTGATATTATATACCACCCATACCTATTTGTTGGAGAATATAGAGGGGGTGTGAATCATATAATAGAAGTATTAAACATGTCATATTCTTCTAATGATGATTCAAATAATTACTGAATATACTATGAGTGATATTTTTATAATTTATAGAGATATTTCAAAATGATATCCTCATGATATATTCTCAACGTGTGACGCAATCCATGTTCTATATGTGGTGGTACCTAATCCGTAAGTATTACCTATCGTAGGGACAACTAAAATACCTCTTGTTGTACCCAAAAACAGAACGAACACCTAGTTTTGAAAGAGACTCATAAAACCGATGAAGACTATTCTGGGTTCCCCATGACCATCCTATATTGTGGAAGATTATATGTGAGTGTTTTAGCAACATCATTAATCCTTTATTTTTTTAGACGGTGGTCCACATGATGCGGACTCAATGATGGGGGACATGATATATATTTTGTAACATTTAGATATTCTCTTTGAAGGGTAGGTAAACCTATGATATTATATTCTAAGTTATTTAGAAAAACAATTAAAGGATTTGTTTACCATGTTTGATTGGCATTGGGCCATGGTATGGAGTGATTTTTAGAGAGCCTTCTGTGATTATATCTTTCTCGAGATGCTGAGGGCTGGCTGAACATAAAATTTTATAAAAGTATTATGATAAATTATCACATATATAATACTCTAAAAATTTCATGGTGCACAATAATTTTCCAGTGATACATCTATGTTACATGTTATCTGGGGCTATAAAATTTGATCATGTTTATAGCCATACCAGTGGATCATAGGTGAATGTGTTTCCTTTAACCATCATCATCGAGATTGTGAACCAAACCCTGATTACTAGGCATAACATGAGATGGTCCATGACTGTGATCCAAGAAATTTTAACTCATTTATCTAGTACTACATTTTCAAGTAGTTAGAATCATTTTCTACAGACTTTTTAGGAGGTAGTAGTAGTCATACCATGAACCTGAGAATCCTTATGGTCTATCATCAGTGTGGTATGTAGGGTCTTAAGAAGACATAGTGCGATTGAACTGCAGTTGATTGTAAATACTATGGTACGATAGTCCATCTACAATGGGCTTCATAGTCATTTACACCTACGTCTACTATATTAGGATCAACACGACTCCACATATTAGAGCATGATTAGGAGTTCCACACCAGATAGGGACTTAGTGTACTACCATTCATGGAGGATGAGATGGTGGTCATGAGTGAGGGAGAGAGGTAATAGATTTACAACACCATCCAGATATTATTTCCTTAGATAGTTAGGCTATATCTTAGGTATATATATTAGGCTAGATATATGTAGTACAGTCTATCCTAGTGGTCCAAAATTCTAATCCATCTAAAGTTATTGGAATGATTTTAGTAGAAAAATATTTAGTTTCTAAACAATTTAAAATCAGTTGTTAACACTCTTTAATATCTATAGTGAAAATTGTGTGTCTTGGACTCAACATAGAGTATTTATATGGAATTATTACACTCAATATCAAATTGGGTATTTGATCAGAGAATGTATACATCTGCAAGCAGATGCCCCTTGAAATAGGTAGGTATTGTTTCATATAGAAACACTTCATCCAAGAGATGAAATATTTTTACATATTTGTTATGTTAAAAACTTTGTTTCCTTATCATTCATATGCCAAATCCTACCATTAGAGTGTATCCTTCACATCAAAAGTGAGTGGTAGTTATTTTCAAAATGGTTAATGGTAAGTCCATGCATGTTAATTTAGACCCAGGCATCCTTACATGACTGGTTGACAACACAAATTAAAATCTTCTATATGGATCATTATAGAATGAGACACCTCATTTCCACCCAATAGAAGATCATTTTAGGGAAGTATTACTTAATTTATTTTATAGCTTACCTCATGGGGGAGAGGTATATTAACCATTAAGATAGTTCCTGAACTAGTATTGATATCCATTCTTCCTTAATGAATAGATACTACTACATTGTTGGTTCCTAAGAGGAAGGTATAAGACCTGGATGGTAATGGTTTTATATAACCCAGTACATACCTTGGGGTTCACCAGTCCCTTTATCAAAGATGGTGGATGGTACCATCTACCTTTGTGTGGATTATCATTGGTTAACCCAATTTATAGTTAAGTACTGATATCTATTTCATTGTATGTAAAAACAATTTGCCGATATTTTTTGGGATAGGGTTTATCCATGATTTATTTATGGTTAATATATGATTAAGTGTGTGTTAGAAAAGCAGATAAAACTTTTTCAACATTCCATGATGTATATGGATTATAAGATTATTTGTTCAGGTCTATGGTCATATTATCCAACCAACAGTATTCGTGGATTTCATGAATTAGGTCATCCAAATGTATCAAGATTAATTTGTTATAGTCTTTGTTGGTGGAATCTTAGGGTACCCACAAACATGAAATGAACATGACCAATATCTTGATATCATTTTTATCAGACTGAGAGAGAAAGGGATATTGACCTCGAAAAAAGTCTATTATATACGCAATATATATTATTTATTAGATCTTGTTGCACCACTCATTGGATAGACAAAGATAGGTGTTATTTTTACATGGATAAAAGTGTACAATAAGTCCTTTATGTACCGAAAGTGTGATCGAAATAAGAAATTATCCTAACTCAAATAGATCATAATAAAGGCTATTCAATTTACTATGATTCTTCTGGAATCCAGCTAGGATTTATTATGATATATCGAGATTGGGTCATGGATTACAGGTCACACTAGTTGAGACCTCATGAGAATAATTATCAAAAATAAGATCATTAGTTTGAAGTTGTAGTTCAAGACATAAATCTTTTGAGGAATTACAAAATGGGAATGAATATTTTAGTATTAATGTACCAAAAAAACCAAAACTATAAATTTAAACAATGGGACTTGTATCTTAATAGATGAAGATAGTCTGAATAAATATATTCATTTGAATTTGAGATTTTTTATAACATGATAATGTTAATGATATGGTAGATTTTTTTAGCATGAATACTCTGACACGTTTAGTTTGGGTGACTAGTATTGAGTGAATGTTGATTAACATGTTTTTGAGATACCCATTAAAGTCAAGGAGACTCCCAGCTATCCTATTATTATAGATCTATAAGTGACATATTCATTTATAATAGATTATAGAATAGTCAACATTCCAATCTTGAGGGATTGGTCCTATGAGAGAGTGTTTCATGTGAGGACCCACAATTAGATTGGATCATTGATGAGGATGAGGTCTTACACTTCCATGGGAAAATCATTGTGTCGATATGCATCTTGGAGGGATTGATGTGAGATTTAGATTCCTTTTCTTGCGAAGTACATATTGTCAATACAAACATGTACTATGATCTATGCCTCCAATATTTGTTTCCTTGTATGAAAAGTGAGGAATCGGGTCTTGTTACTCGATGTTCCACCTGTCTGTAGGAGAAGGAAAAATACTATTAACAAAGGGGGATTTTATAGATGTTTCATATTTCTGATTGGAAATGGGATAAATCCAATTAGAGAGAACATTATAGTGTATGATATAATAATTATTTATATGTGGGAGATCATACACCTTCACGATTTTCTATTTACTATTATACTAGGAATATATGCTCATTTAACATTGTGGTTATGGAATTGGTTTTAGAGGGATCTAGGATAACATGTACTACTATGTAAAATTTATCTCTCATTGAATGAATGTTCGTCAATAAATATGATACAAGTGGTAGAAGATATTATCTAGTAATATTTCTTAATTTTTGGGTCTTCTTTGGAGAAACCATTATCTATCACCAAGTTCAATTATAATTATAGATTTCATGGAATAATAAAGTGGGAAATCTATGATTCCTTAAATGGTAGGTTGTGTTGTTCATCCTTATACTAGTTAGTGTCATGTGAGGCAGTGGTACTAGGACCTTATCTCATTCAGAAGACTTCTGATAAGGTAAAAATTATTATTAATTGTATGTATACTGATCTGTCTTTGTATGTCATATATCAATCTTCACCACTAGAAACTATAGTTTGAGGTTGGGGATTAGGTATTATTGTGTGTTTCACCTATAATTGGATATTTAAATTTTTAAAGACCGGTTAAAATTTCACATAATTGTGTCGGGACATTCTATATTATGGGCGGAGTAATGTCGGTTGTCTATCTGTTTATTTTACCTCAAAGGTATTGATCCATGTACAATATCATCCATGTATCTCAGTCGCATCATTATCACATTGTCCCATATCAAATTAATCATCCCGATGAGGTTTAATTAGGGGTAGATGTGTCTATAGGGTAGAAACATATTTTTATTTTCTATCAGAGAAAAAAATAACTCTAAGGTAGGAGAGTTCAAATAATGTGAGTCCTATGGAAGAACCACCATTTACAAAACACAACATGGGTGACATTTTTCAATATATGTTCTTAGTTTCTGGAGTTACTCTCAAATTATTCTTTACCACCATCATTAGGTAAACTCAAGGATGAGCTATTTTTTGTAGGGGAGATTTTATGATCCCAGAATTTCTTATGAGTTAATAATCCATTAACATTAATCTTAGCAAATTTTTTCATTATCAATATTACTTATAGAACATAGATCATTTTGATTGTTTCTAGAAAAATTTCATAGCACTATGCCCCAAATTTTGGTTAAATTAATTAGGATGAATTGGTTTTTTAAACCATGAAACTATGGAAACATAGATCAGGGAAATTGTGTAGGGTACTACTAAGGGGTGAAGGTGTTGTGTGTAGTTTTACTAAATCACACACCTATCCACATTACTAGTTTCACTTACATTATGTGTGCACAAGGATGGCATATGGTTTTTTCCAAACCATGTATTAAAATCAGGCACCCTTTAAAATTTGGTGAATTTAAAATTTTCCCCTACCTCCTTTATAGCTCTATACATCTTTTATACCTCCTTCATGCATAAAAAATATCCTTCATTTGAATCTCTTTTATGTACGTCACACAATCTTTAAACTAGGTTCTTCCTAATATAAAAAAAGTATTTACCATAATTTGGGTTGGATAGATACTAGTATGTCCTCCAATCCACTTTCTTCGAGTATTAAATAATCTCACCTTATGTAATGCTAAATTAATTCACACTAATATGTCCTTTTATTGCGGTATTCAAATAATTCATCAATTCTGACCAGTCTCATACAAATTAAAAGTTCATAATGAATAAGGATAGTACTACCTTTGTAAGGTATGTTTTCTAGACCTTTCAACTAAATTTTTTGATTTATATATCTCATGTCATTCTATTTCTTGCTAAAATTAATATAATTATCTCATTAAATTAATATATAATTAAATTTATTGTTTAAAAAATGATTTAAATATGTTATTACACACACAAATGGTTTTATTTTTCATCCTCATATTGTAGCACCCTTGATGTGGATTTTATCTATTCACAATATTATTATACCCTCAAGGTGAGTTGATCTACCCATTCATTGATGGGATCCATATATATATTGAAGGAATTTATCAAGTTTAACTACCTCTTACAAATAATTTTAATTTATTAATAAGTATAATATTGATTTTAAAAAATTTTAGTTGTGGAATAAAATGGACAAACCATTTGATTATTAAGAGGTATGTATTTTATTAGAGAAGTATAATGGACACTCACATGTCCCTTGTTCATATAAATTGAATGTAAATTGATTTGATAATTCAATATGATTAATTCAATTAATATATAAAATAAACAGTATAATTTTCCCTTGATCACTTTTATGAATAATTGAATTGAATTTATTAATGGTGTGTATAATAATATGGACCTTTTCCGTATCACATGTATTTGAAATGTTTTATGAAATAATTTGGATAAATATGGTTGTCAAGGGGCATGGAAACTGACATGATCCATTGAATAATTTAATTAATTATATTGATAATGGATGGAATGGTGAGGAACCAAGTGAGGTATCATGGTAAGGCACTGCCAACAACTTGCATATATTATATTGGACACCTTGGATAGTTACATTAGATCCATATTTTAAAGAATAAATTATACATAATCCTTGAGATCCACCAATGTACTTATTTATTTTTATAAAGGAGAGCTATTGGACATGAAGGGGATTCCATTAATCATGGTACTTGGGTCATAGCCAATGTAGGACTTCAATATATAGCATTTTCTATGGATGAGAACTATGGAATTTATGAGGAATCCTTGACCATTGTTCCAAGGTTATAGACATCATTTCAATGATATAAGATTAATTAGTATAATCCATAATATCCAAGACATGACATGGCTATGTAGGATGTAGTTGATTCCATGTTCTCTTATACAATTATTCATTATTTATATATTTCCTGTTATAACATGATCATATTGAATGGATTGTATCATGAATATTACAACATTATTTTTAAAATATATATACACTATATGGATTATATTATTATACTGGATTTATTATAAAAAATATTTTTGTTGGATTATTGTAACAACCTAAGATTTTATAAGATATATTCTTTTTAATTTCTTTTATATCTTCTCTTGTACGCTACACCAAGATTATCTTGCATTGTACGCAACACCGTATTAGCTTGTAGTATACGCAACACTAATATTGGATCGTGTTACGTATAATGTCTAGTTTGTTTGATAGTAGTTATTCTATGAAACATTGAGTATATATATATATTCAATTTGTAAATAAAATATTGTTGGATTTTTTTATAATAAAAAAAATGAGTCTTTCACTACACGCAACCCTGACTTGGCTTGCATGACACGCAATCGCAACCTTTCTCGATAGTGTGTGTTGTACGCAATACCAGGTTTCACTAAACAATGATATATGGTTATAATATTATTATAAACTATCCATTATAAATACTAGTAAATACTTTATTAATTTTATGAAATTATAATTCATCTTACACATTTTATAGAACATGGTATGAGAACAAAATAAATTTTTCGGGTAAAATAAGTATTTTTCAAATAATACAGTTTTGTCTCATTTTGATGCCGTAAACATTTTAAATATAATTTTTGACAAGTTTAAAACTTAAATTTTAAAAAATAAACTTCTTCTTTTGAATCATGATATAAAAATTTACATTGGATATATTTTTGATATTTTTCTGATAGCATTCATATTTTAATGAATATTAAAAACATGATATATTTTAAATAAAAACAACATTTTTCATCGTAATAATTTATATGGATAAATTATAATATTGAATGGTTTTAAATTATAAATATAATATATTTTTACCATTTAATATAATGTGTGTAATTATAATTGATTTTACATTGGATTCATAGGTAAAATCATTTTATTCTTTTGCAAAGTTTTGACTTTTAAAACTCGTTTTCTTAACAACGGGATTAATTTTAAATTAATATCTGCAACTTTTTTGTATTGAATATAGAAAAATGTATTCCACATTTGGAATCAGTGGGTCCAAATTAATTTAATATGCTACTTTTTATTTATGGGCATTATGAATAGAAACTATGGTAAATTGTATTTACCATAGTAAAAGGTAAATCGAGTAATTAAGGGTAAATATAATATTATAAAATTACCCTAACACTTGTCTAAAAATAATTGGATGCTTATATTTTGTCCTTAAGAATATTTGGGTCGAAATGGAATCCACTGGAACCCACATGGAGGTGATTAAGACCTTCAGTTTATTTTATTTAAAGAAAAGTGAAATATGTCTCACTCAACTATAATAATCAAAGTATTTTAAATATAAGTTTATACAGAATATAAATAAGGTCATAAATACTCATTTGAAATATAAATGTTTTTTATTTATCATTGTAATTTATTTATAATTTTTAAGAGATATTTAATTACCATAATAGCTTATACAATAATGATCTAGAAATTTTTATTTTGTGAAAAATAAGTATTATAGTTTTTATTGAAATAATAATACTCATTAAAAGGCACAAAAACCTGAACAAAACTTTTTGGTAGTGTATATATACACCATAATCATCCAATTACCGAATATATGCCTGTTTTGAGTCTTTTGAAAGTTATTATGATAGTTATATTATTTTATTTTAAATGATGTCAAAGTTATCACCTTCATAATTTAATAAATATAACATTTAAAACGTTGGGTGTTTTAGAATATAAATCCGAATAAAAGTATTATTATAAAATATATAATATTTATCTTCATCCTATTATTTTATTTTTAATTTTTATGAAACAAATATGTATATTTAATAATTATAAAAAAAAATTTGTAGAAATTATTTTATTAAGAGAAGTATCAAATAAATGGTTTTAAAAATAGTAAAATAAATATTATATGAACTATTTAATATTCTAAACTAATTTTCTAGATGAATATGACATGTTAGTAAGATATTAAATATTTTATTTCGAATATATCTTCTGTTTCAATTTTATTTAAATTCAAATAAATAAATAGTGTCAAAATTAAAACTATTGTTATTTTATAAAAATATCATATTATTAAATTTTTAAAAAATCTCAAAAATATTTAAAATAAATAAATTTAAATTTATATAGTCTAAAATGTCATAAAGTATCCAATTATGTAAAATTAACAACACATATGTGATTATTTATAACTATTTAAAATTTAGAATTGTATTACCACAAATAAAATTAAACAGATAAAATAAGGATAAATCAAAATGATATGGGTTAAAATAAGACCAAAACATGTCTAAATTTGATTGGTTGATTATATTACAACCCTATCTCATCTAATATTTGAATTGAGTCATTTTTGGAGGTTTTTATGTGGCGTTTGAATTTATATTAAACTAATATATTTGAGGATTCCAAAGGTGCCCCTCTCCTCCCATATAAAAGGGCACCTCCTCCATCTCATCTTTACACAACTTTGAGCCATCATGCCCGACCAAACACTACTAATTTCCCTTCTAAACTTATTTAGAAATAATCTATAGGTCCTGGTCTTCTTCAAAGACCAATTTTACTTCCCAAAGAGGAGGTTTCAAAGAGGCGTGTCGAAGAATAGGTAATATCCATTACCGATTCATTCAAATTTATTTCTTCTTCTACTTCATATTCTTTAGTTGTTTCAATTATGAAGTAATAAAATAAATATCACTAATATAATGATATGTTATTATAAATATTAAAAAACCCTATTACACCATCTATCCATCCTACAGAAAATGAAATCACTGTGCGTGCGTACGTACAGAATATCGTCTCCCCGCCGTGGTGTAATCTATTTTCCACCACCACATTACTTGGATGGGTATAATGGTGTAAAGAATAACTATATGTGATAATTTTAAAGTGATATTGATTCTGAAATAGTATACATACACTTAAATATAATTCCACTATCATGGGAATGATATCATCGCTTGTGCGTACGTACAGACTACTATGTCCACGAACGTGATAAGATTCATTCTTCATGTTAACCATTCAAGAATGATTATAAAGTATATATAATGAATAATAATGAAATATATGACATAATAATTCTACTAGATATATATATATATATGTATTTCATCTATTTAATTCCATTCAATTCAATAAGGAAACGAAAACATCATTCATGCGTACGTACGACCTACCATCTCCATGAACGGTGTAATTCATTCCATTTATAAATCTATCATATATATGTATATGATGAATATTTATTATATATAAATCATTTATTACATTATTAAATTATGTAAATCAGGATATAATTAATAATATCAAGAACAACAAGTCGAAACACGTACGATAAATGAAACAATTTTACCCAAAACGCTGCTTTAACATGGATTTACAAAAGAACGGGTAATATAAAGTCCTAAGTGAACCATATATGATATCATAACAATAAATATGATTCTATAATATTTCAATGACATTAATTAAAACATTATATAGGAGTTTCGGATACGTACGAAGCATATCAGACATAAGGTAAGGTATAATGTTGCAATCTCAATTGTTTCCTATCCGAGATTGCTTAGACGTAAGTATTTACTGGGGTTATATTTATCATCCATGTACAAGATTTATAAAAATGTTTTCATGTATATTTAAATTCCTTTTTACCCATTTTTTAATTTTACTACATGGTATTTAAGGAATATTTTTTATGATTACCATACGAGGTACTTTTTGACTTTTCTGGCAAAAGTACGAGAAGAATGTTTTTTTAACATATACAGCATGAACAGATTTTTACGGTTTCATAATGCCTTATTTTATTGAAGCTTACTATACAAGATTTCATGACTATTTTTAACAAAATAATTTTATTTTAAAAATGAATGGAATTTTTGAAAATAAATTTATTTTCAAGAAGAAAGGATATTTTCCTCAAGAATTCATTTCAAGTGGTTTATCAAAACCACTTTCCATCTAAGATGACATTATTTCCTATGTGTATGTTTCAAGTATATTGAATGTATGATTTATATGGTTTCAATTTTCTTATCATGAAATGATATCCATTTGTTTTATATGGATTATGTTATGATGGAATGATGTTTATGAAACCCAATTTATTCTTTGGGTTAGGATGAATGATTTATGATTGTTTTGTGGCACACGAAAGAATGATTTCAATATGAGATGGGTGGGACCTATATTTACCTCCAATGAATTGGGTAAAGATTTATATCTCATGAGATATACATGGATGAAACGACAAGTAAATCATGTTAAATAATACAGGGTTGGAATGGCAAGTAACCCCGGTTCAGTAAGGGACTTTGTCCAATAAGATGATCTTAGAAGCATTGCCTTGGATACTATGGAAATAATATCATGTGTTTAATGTTTTTCCACAATTAAAAGTTTTATTCCCATGCTGTTTTATCATGATTGATGTTCCAATAAGATCTATGCCTTACGTACTTCCATGTTTTATGTCATTTCTCAAGATCTTGATGTTTAAACATTATGATCATGTTTTTAACATCAAATATATTTGGTTTGATTTATTTTCTCCTTACTTACCCTTATTGAGAATTTAAGCTCAGCCTTTTTATGTTTTCTTTTTCCCCAGGATAAAAAGAAAGGTTTTAGGTAAGGAAACAAAAAGGGGAAGATCGTTATGGGAGATGTTGATGATCTTTCAGCATGATTAGAAGTTTGTATTCCGTGGTTCCAAAGACACTAACCTATTACAATCATTTGGTGTCTATTTTTGTTATTTATTAGATATTCCGCAAGAGTAATGTAATGTCTATGTACATCAAGCTTTGGGTCTCTACATTTGGTATCAGAGGAAAGTTTTTGTTAACCTTTGGAAACTAGGATGCGAAAACATTAGTGAAATCCTTAGAGATATTAATAAGGTATGTCTAGGGATGTCCCTATGGTTAATTATAAGTATAGGTTATAGTAATAGAATTATGGAAACCATATTAGAATGAAACCTATGATGTTAGATATTGAATGTACTCCCTCTTTATTATTCTGTTTTCCTAGAATGATTTTTTCCTCTCACACTATACGTTTTGGGTTTTAAAAAGTGGCTGGAAACATGAGGATTCACGATAATGGAGGATATAATGGAAAATGGAATGATATTCGTCATGAGCTACCAAATGAAATGGAATTTGGAAGGGGAAACATCATTATTATGCCTAATCATAAATCTCATAATATGATCAATAATCTCAACTTTGGTAAGATTTCTAAATCAGCTAATAAGAGAAATATGGAGTTTCATGATGATCGTAGAGGAATGAAAGTTCAATTTCCCTCATGTAAGTCATGTGGGAAGATGAATCAAGGGGAATGTTTCAAAGGAACTGGAAGATGCTTTGGGTGTAGAAAAGAAGGACACAAATCCATTAATTACAATGGAAAAGGTTCAGTTAACACCATGGACAAGGATAATGGTATTACTAAGACATCAACAATGGTTAAATGTATTAAATGTGGAATGTACGGGCATTATGAAAACCAATTCCCTAAGGGAAAATCTCATGAAGAGAACCAGCATGGATGTATGGGTAGTATTTATGTTGATGATGATGAAAAGACTACAAATGTCATATGAGATGAAACCAGTGTTGAGGAATACAATGATGAAGCTCGGTCAATGGTTTAAGAAGGTAGTGGAATGATTTATGTTTACCAAGAGTTATGTTGTATATGTAATGGTACTATGGAATAAAGACACATCTAAGGATTGTTACACTATTGTTTTTTCTGTCTATTTGATCGTATATTTTGAATAGTACCAGTAACCATGAAAGGTTATTCAAATATTTTTGGAAAGTAGATGATATGATCACAATGAAGGGATAAGAAGAAAATAATATGTCTGATAGTATTCATGAGCTCATGACAGATATAAGGACAAAGTGATATCATGGATTGAGTATATCAAAATTTTGGGATTTTGGTATGTGGAAAGAGTTAACTTTTGACAGCATTCATGTTTTCACTAAGGATCAATGGGTATTAATTTTTTTCAATAGAATACATGATTAAGGTATTCAAATGTTTGGAATGTGACCAACAAAATATATCGTATGATATATGGGGGATAAATTATGGTATTCACATGCTCGATAGATGAAATTTCTAGTAATTGTTTTCTTTATACTATAAGCTTGGACAGAAGTATTTTGAATAAGCCTAATGATTTGAAATGGATTATGTTGGACATAAGTTAGTATTGTTTAAGGCTAGAATTGTTTAAGATATTATTGATGGGATATTATAATTATGTTGTTGTAGAAAAAGGACCACCAGCAAGATGGGCGACAACTCATCTCGTCGGACAAGGATGTGGGAATCAGACCCACAACCGATGTGCGACAGGCCTTTATCTCCTACCACTGGCCTACAGGAAGTCCCTAGTTAGTAGAAACTAGTTTTATTTTATTAATTGGTATGATAGATGAAGTATAAGTCCATTATTGGAACCATATACAATTAATCTCACCATAATATGGTCTTATGTATATAACTTTTTCTAACCATATGTTTGAGACAGATGGAATGACTCATCATTCTATAACATGATCTACTAACACTTCACGAATGGAAAAGTCAACTTCATTTCTTTAATATATGAAGTGGAAATTGTTCAAGGCACGAACAACGGTGAGATTGTACCAAAATCAAGTAAGTAATTCTTTTGATTCGAAAATTCTTCAACATTAGGGATATGATCTTGAAAACCAAAAATGTTGTCCTAGTGCCCTCTTATCTAATGAATCAGATAGAACCTTAGAACATCACAAATTTATGGTTTTGTGATTTTTGGCTTTTTCATAGCCATGTTCTCTACCACTCTCCATCAGAACATGATGGTTAGATATTTCATTCATTTACATATTTTCACCTATGTTGTTTTATATGGAAACCTAGTGATGAATTAATTTGGGTAATCATTATGTTTCATACTTTAGTTTATAAAATTAAGTTTTAGTATTCCTTTTTACGATGTGAGTTTCTATGAATAGTAAACGATTTATAACCCCGATGAATTTCGAGGGAGAAATTAATTTGAAGGGGGGTAGAATGTAACAACCTGAGATTTTATAAGATATATTATTTTTAATTTCTTTAATATCTTTTGTTGTATGCTACACCAAGATTATCTTGCTCTGTACGCAACACCGTATTATCTTGCAGTATACACAAAACAAATCTAGGATCGTGTTACACAAAACTTCTAGTTTGTATGATAGTATTCATTCTATGCAACATTGAGTATATATATAAGTATTCAATGTATAAATGAAATATGGTTGGATTTTGTTATACGCAACAACAAAGGAGTCTTTCACTACATGCAACCCTGACTTGGCTTGCATTACACACAGTCGCAACCTTCCTCGACAGCGTGTGATGTACGCAATACCGGGTTTCACTAAACAACGATATATAATTATAATACTATTATAAACTAGCCGTTATGAATAGTAGAAAATAAATTTTGAATTTTATGACATTATAATTCATCTTACACATTTTATATAACATGGTATGAGAACAAAATAAATTGTTCGGGTAAAATAAGTATTTTTCAAAAAATGCATTTTTGTCACCTTTTGATGGCGCAACCATTTCAAATATTATTTTTGAAAAGTTTATAAGTTAAATGTTACAAAATAAACTTTTTATTTTGAATCAGGATATAAAATTTTACGTTGGATAACGTTTTGATATTTTTCTGATAGCTTTTATATTTTAATGATTAGTAAAAACATGATATATTTTAAATAAAAAAACATTTTTTCATTGTAATAATTTATATGGATAAATTATCATATTGAATTGTTTTAAATTATAAATATAATATATTTTTACCAATTAATATAATGTATGTCATTATCATTGATTTTACATTGAATTCATAGGTAAAATCATTTCAATCATTTGCAATGTTTTTACTTTTAAAACTCATTTTCGTAACAATGAGATCATTTTAAATTAATTTCTGAAAATTTTGTGTATTGAATTTAGAAAAATGGATTCCATATTTGGAATCAGTGGGTTTAAATTATTTTAATATGCTACTTTTTATTTATGGTCATTATGAATAGTAACTACGTTAAATTGTATTTACCATAGTAAAAGGTAAATCTGGTAATTAAGGGTAAATATAATATTAAAAAAGTACCCTAACACTTGTATTAATATAATTGGATGCTTATATTTCGTCATAAGGAATATTTGGGTCAAAATGGAATCCATTGGAACCCACATGGAGGTGATTAGGACCTTTATTTTATTTTATTTAAAGGAAAGTGAAATATGTCTCACTCAACTTTAATAATTAAAGTATTTTTAATATAAGTTTATAAAGAATATAAATTCGGTTATAAATACTCATTTGAAATATAAAATGTTTTTCTTTATCATGGTAATTTATTTATAATTTTTATGAGATATTTAATTATCTTAATATCGTATACATTAATGATGCAGAAATTATATATTTAGTGAAAAATAAGTAATATAGTTTTTATTTAAATAATAATACCCATTAAAATGCTCAAAAACCTGACCAAAACTTATTTTTAGTCTATATATACACCATAATCATATAATGAACTAATATATGACCGTTTGTAGTCTTATAAAAGTAATTATGACACTTATATTATTTTATATTAAATGATGTCAATGTTGTCACCTTCATAATTTAACAAATATAACATTTTAAAAGTTGGTTGTTTTAGAATATAAATCCGACTATAAATATTTTTATAAAATTTATAAGATTTATCTTCATCCTAGTATTTTATTTTTAATTTTTATGCAACAAATATGTATATTTAATAATTATACAAAAATATTGTAGAAATTATTATATTAAGAGAAGTATCAAATAAATGGTTTTACGAATAGTAAAGTAAATATTATATGAACTATTTAATGTTCAAAACTAATTTTCATGATACATATGACATGTTAGGAACCTATTATATAATTTAGTTCGAATATATCCTCTTTGTGGATTTTTTTTAAATTCAAATAAATGAATAGTGTCAAAATTTACACTATTGTTATTTTATAATAATAACATATTATTAAATTGTTTGTAAATCAAAAAAATATTTAACAATTATTAATTGAAATTTATGTAGTCTAAAATTTCATAAAGTATCCAATTATGGAAAATAAACCACGCATAAGTTAATATTTATAACAATTTATAATTTATAATTTTATTACCACAAATAAAATTAAATAGATTAAATAAGGCTAAATCAAAATGATAAGGTTTAAAATAAGATCAAAACATGTCTAAATACGATTTTTTTATGATATTACAACCCTATCTCATCTAATATTCGAATTGATTCATTTTTGGAGGTTTTTATGTGGGGTTTGAATTTATATTAAACTAATATATTTGAGGATTCCAAAGGTTCCCCTCTCCTCCGTTATAAAAAGGCACCTCCTCCCTCTAATCTTTACACAACATTGAGCCTTCAAGCTCAGCCAAACCCTTCCAATTTTCCTTCTCAACTTCCCTAAAATTATTCTAGAGGTCTTGGTCTTCTTCATAGACCAATTTTAGTGCCCTAATTGGAGATTTCAAAGAGGCGTGTTGAAGAAGAGGTAATATCTGTTACCGATTCTTTCAAATTTATTTCTTCTTCTACTTCCTCTTCTTTAGTTGTTTCATTATGATGTAATAACATCTGTATAACTCATATACTGATATGTTGTTATAAATATGAAACAACCCAATTCCACCTTCTATTCATCGTATGGAAAACAAAATCACCGCGGGTACGTAAGTAGGGAATACCGTCTCCACGCCGTGGTGTATTCTGTTTTCCACCACCACCTTACATGGATCGGTATAATGGTGTAAATAATAACTATATGTGATTATTGTAATGTGATATTGATTCAGAAATAGTTTACATACACTGAAATACAATTCCAAGATCATGGGAACGATATCATCGCTTGTGCGTACATACAGACTACCGTCTACACGAACGCGATAAGATTAATTCTTCATGTCAACCACTCATGAATGATTATAAAGTATATATAATGAATAATAATGAAATATAAGACATAAAAATTATACTAGATTTATGTATATATATATATGCATGTCATCTATTTAATTCCATTCAATTCAATAAGGAAATGAAAAAAACGTTCATGCATACGTACGACCTACCTTCTCCATGAAAGGTGTATTTCATTCCATTTATCAATATATCATATATATATGTATATAATGAATATTTATTATATATAAATCATGTTTTACATTAAAAAATTAATTAAATCAGTATATAATTAATAATATCATGAAAAAAAAAGTTGAAACCCGTACGATAAATGAAACGATTTTACCCAAAACGCTGCTTTAACATGGATTTACATAAGAACGGGTAATATAATGTCATAAGTGAACCATATATGATATCATAACAATAAATATGATTCTTTAATAAGTCACATAAATTATTTAAATCATTATACAGGAGGTTCAGATACGTATGAAACATATCGGACCTAAGGTAAGGGATAATGTTGCAATCTCAATTGTTTTCTATCCGAGATTTCTTATATGTAAGTATTTACAGGGGTTATATTTATCAACAATGTCCAAGTTTTATAAAACAGTATTCATTTATGTTTAAATTACTTTTACCCATTTTTTTCTTTTACTACATGGTATGTAAGGAATATTTATTTTGTTTACCATATGAGGTAGTTTTTTACTTTTCCGACAAAAGTACGAGAAGAATGTTTTTTTAACTTACACGGCATGAACCGATTTTTACAGTTTCATAACGCCTTATTGTCATGATGCTTACTCTACAAGATTTCATGTCTATTTTCAACAGAATCCTTTTATTTTAAAATTTAACTGAATTTTGTGAAAAGAAAATGATTTTCAAGAAGAAAGGATATTTTCCTCAAGAATTCATTTCAAGTGCTTTATCAAAACCACTTTCCATATAAGATGAAATTATTTCATATTTTTATGTTTCAAGTATAATGTATCTATGATTTATATGGTTTCATTTTTCATATGATGAAACGATATCCATATGTTTTATATGGATTATGTTATGATGTAATGATGTTTATGAAACCTCATTTATTCTTTTGGTTAGGATGAATGATTTATGATTGTTTTGAGGAACATGTAAGAATGATTTCAATATGAGATGGGTTGGACCTATATCTCCCTCCAATGCATTGGGTAATGATTTATATCTCATGAGATAGACATGGATGAAACGGAAAGTAAATCTGGTTCAGTAATACAGGGATCGAACGACACGTAAAACCGGTTCAGTAATGGAATTTTTCCACTAAGATCGTCTTGGCAGTAATGCCTTGGATACTATGGAAATCATATCATTTGATTAATGTTTTTCTACAGTTACATGTTTTATACCCATTCTATTTTATAATGATTTATGTTCCATTAGGATCTATGCCTTACGTACTGTCATCTTTTATGTCATTTCTCAAGATCTTGATGTTTAAACATTATGTTTAGGTTTTTAAGTTCGAATATATATGGTTTGTTTTATTATCTCCACGCTTACCCTTACTGAAAATTTAAGCTCACCCTTTTTTTGTTTTCTTTTCCCCCAGGATTAAAAGAAAGGTTTTTGGTAAGGAAAAAAAGGGGAAGATCATTATGGGAGATGTTGAAGATCATTCAGCATGATTAAAAGTTTATATTTGAAGATTCCAAAGACACTAAACTATTACGGTCCTTTGGTGTCTATTTTTGTTATGTATTAGATATTCCACAAGAGCAATGTAATGTATATGTACGTCAAACTTTGGGTCTCTACAATTATTGAGTATATCCCACTCTTTTTTCAAGTCACTGATTATTTCCTAGAAATACTACATGATTTCAATTAGGAACAAAAGGAATGTTTAAATTTGGGATTCTTAATTTTTTATTCTATAATGAAGTATAGGATAAGAGGACTATGAATATGATGGATATAGTAATGGCTATATTTTTCAGTCTTTTAATGTTTCTTATGGCATGTTGTATATATCTATTTCTCTATTTCCCACATAATGTACCTATCTATATATCATCATGACATGCCCAATATTTTTTATCTAATAGGGGATACAGTTTCTATCGAATTTTTATCCTGTTTTTTATTTACTTATTCAATATTTATTTATTTATTCTACTTCTTCTATTTATCTAATTTTTATATTGAAGTAATTAACTCTGATCATGTGGATATAGTTACTCAATAATACTATCATATACACTCACTATAAGGACCCATCCTTAAAAAATAACTGAATCTTGAATTAAATGAATAATACACATTGAGGATCATTTCAGGTTTAGAGTTTTAGGGAATTAGGCCATAACTATTACACCTCAAAAGATACCAAGTAGACACTTCTACTCTGTTACCATTTTTTCATAAAATAAAAACTCTTAAAATAATTTCATGTCCAGTTCCATGTTTTTGAGAGCATGAATTTCCTTGATCCCATCCTTGACTCCATTCCACTTTATGTCATGTGAAAAACATTTCAAAAACATGGGATGCAAATAAAAATCTCACTAAGGAATACACAAAGAAATAAAGTGTTAGTTTTTCAAAACAACAAGTAAACCATGAATACCTAATCAAAAGTAATACTTTTCACATATATGAAATCATAAATACTATTCACTAAATAAAATATCATTTCTTACCCTTTTGTATCCAAAAGTTCACCATAAAACCCATATAAAGAACACATAACATATAAAGGTATCTTGGAACATAAACATACTTAAATGGAATAACCATACGGTCGACTTCCACACATGTCACTAAATGGAATTGTAATACGGCCGACATCCATTCCCAATGCGTTGGAGGTTATAACGTAACCATCTTTCCTGGTTTATCATGGCACCACCTGTTGTTTGGTTTATCACGTAACCACTCGTCAAATGCCCAAGTACCATTATAAAATCATAACACATACAAAAAATATAAAGGAATGAAAAAATTTCCACATTTAAATCACAATATATCACTTAAATATATTGAAATAAAAAATACATTTTCAAAACCATTTAAAAAAAATACATAATAGAGTATATGGTATTTTTTTCTTTTAAAGACATTACGGCTTGTCAAGGAAGCCAATGATCAAGTAATACTCGCGCCGGTGAAAAAGTCATTGTCACTGCGTACGTTAGAATAAACATTCCTTTTTTCATTTAGTAAAATGCTTCGTAGAAAAATATTACCTTTAGATGAAATGAAAACTAAAAGGTCTTTATACTGCTTATAAAAGAATGTATTATATTAAAACAAAATATTCTTCAATGAAAGGAGATTGAGACGAAGTCCCTTACCTTGTGTCTGACTTGACTCGATCGTTCTTTAATCTTCTAAATAATATACTAAAGTTAATTTATACTTTCTTAAGAACCTTTTTCAAGTTCATTTTCCCTTTTATATCACTTATTACCATCTTATGATAATTATGTAATCATATAAGTTAATAACGATCGTTTTGTTGATATTTGGTACTTGAGTCAAATATAAACATCTTATAATTACAAGTTGTTCATGTGATAAAATATCCATTATCTCCAGAATTATATTCATGATTTATATATCATATATATAATATATATCCATTATAATATATATTTATAATAGTACATAACATTTTAAGGTAAGAAATGAAATGCACCGTTCATGGAGACGGTAAACCGTACGTACGCATGAAAGCTACTTTCATTTCTATTTCGCATTTAATGGAATGAAAAAATTATGATATAGAGGTACATTATAATTACAGTATAATATCAAATATAATATTATTAACTCCATCTTTTATATGTCCCACATATACAATTAACAATTCAAATCACTTTAGGGGGTGGTAGTCCGCACATCCTAAAATGAAATTATCACGTTTACCTTTTATGGAAACCATAAAGGTATTCCATAAATGAGAAATATAGAATAATACTGAAAACATTAAAATAATATATACCATATATAAATACAGTTACATCTTAATGGCCACCATGAGAGGCGGTAGGATATAATTGAACAATCATCATTTCGTGAGGCATTAGTTCGTTATCCTCAGAAACAGTATATTCTTCACCAATTAGATGGAGGTGTGTGTATGTGTAGCTCAAATACTTATCATAAAAACATACTAGAATATTTAATATACTTTTATTGTTACAAAATAAAGGAATATAAAGTGTTTAGGGGGTTGGAGAAGCAAAATAAAACAAAAGAACATAAGAGATGACATTACCTTTAAATCGGGTAACTCCCCTTGGGTTGACCCAAAAGGGTTTATTGATGTGATTTCTGCCTAAGTTAAGGATTCTATGATGATATAGGGATATTGGGAGATTATTTGAATAGATTTTGGACGAGACAAAGGGCATGAGAAGTGTGTGAAATGGGTAGTAAGTGGGGTCTTTTTATAATGGAGAGGAGGGGCTCTTTTGGAAAGCTTGAAAATATTATTTTATTATATAATGATTATCGGTTTATAAATGTCCAAAAATCATTAAAGTAGAAGATAAGGTGGCCAATTTTTGAAATAAAATCATCCAATAATAATTTGACAAGTTTTGGATGTTGTTTTAAAATTTATCTTTTTTTAATTTAAATTATTCAATAATGATGTAAACACTATATCATCATTGTGTCATCAATAATTTTATTTATTTGATGTCTAAAAATTATGGAAAAATTACCATTATTTAGGAAATCATTTTATATTTCTAATTAATATTTATAGTCAAAACTATCAATTACATAACCCCATGTAAACATTGTTTTAGTAAAACAATACACGTCGGTGACATTTATATTTTTACATTAAATAAAAAGTTATTCATGTCATCATACCCAAGTGGCTCCATGGGACCCCCAAATTGACCCATGGATTTTCTTTGTTGTCCCTGACTCATACGATAAGGTTAGGACATGTGTAAAGGTATTTTTATATTTTTTTAATATTATTTTTAACTTCAAGTACCCTAATTACCATTAATCGTGGTTAATAAAACTCAAAAGTTACTATTCACCAAAAACCATTCATCCCTTTAAACCAAATTTTAATTAATAATTAAAATCATGAAGGTCGGATTTTTTAAATTCAATTCACAGAAGAGGTAAAATTTCATTTAAACGAAAAAATCAGTTTTTAACTACTACTTAGTTATTTCACTATTCATCCAAAATTGATGTTTTTTAGAAAAAACAAAAAATTCACCCTAAGAAATATTTAATATTCCAAATTCAAAAATAATTTCAATTTTACCAAATTAAAAACATAAATTTTTCATTAATTAATTTTGTAATTAATTACCACTGTCAAGACTACTAGCTTGTTTTTAAGAAACAATATATATCAAAAGATTGACACTTCTTTATGTCCTATTTCAAAGTGAAATTAATTCCAATGACCACCATTGGATTAAATTGTAAAAATATATTCTAATTATACATTAAAACAAATTAAAATGAAATTATGACCATATAAATAAATTAGATTAAAAGTGAGGTTTTGAATTAAAATACAACATTTTTCACTATTCATATTAAAAATGAACTCTATCAGAAAAATAACAAAAACATACAAAAAATAAATTCTGATGTCCCAATTCTAACGAATAATTTTATTTGGTCCAATAGAATGTATAAGAGTGACCAAAAATATATTTAATGATGGCTCGCCAACAATAGGCGATAAATCGACCTTTTATTGAATATTAGAGTATTTATGCTTAAAATTGGATTCATTCTCATTTTAGGCCTCTAAAATTTATTAGATAAATGTAAAAACATTTAACAAACATATATAACCATATTTTATTTATTTCCATTCATTCTCGCCAATACAACTGCTACTTGTTAACTACCATTTTAAATAATATTATTATATTATTAGTGTGCAATGTATGATTTCAAAAAAATCCGTTGTTGCGTATCGGGTACGCCATCGAACATAGATACCCCATTAAAGTAAAATTAATAATTAATTTAAAAATATTAATAAATATGAAAATGTCTTATTCATTATTTACCTGGGATGTTACATCCATACCCCCTTTTGGGAACTACGTCCGCGAAATTTTATTCATCTATCAAATAAGTGGGGGTATTTATCCCTCATAGCATTTTTAGATTCCCACATTCCCTATTCAACCATATGGGTTTCTCTACAAAACCTTCACCTGATTAATTAAATTATTCCACAATACTTGCTCTCTACGGTTAGGAATCTGGACTGGTTGTTCCTCATTAGAGAGAATCTCTTCCAACTGAACTACGTCTGGGATCAAAACATGAGATGAATCTGGCATATACTTTCTCAACATTGAAACATGAAAAACATTGTTTACCTAGGACAAACATGGATGTAATTCCACTCTGTATGCAACTAATCCACCTTTCTCCAGGATTTTATATGGTCTATTGAACCTCGGACTCAGCTTTCCTTTCTTGCTAAAACGCATCACACTTTTCCATGGAGAAACATTGAGAAAAAAATGATCACCTACCTCAAAAAAGATCCTTCCTCTGGTTATCCGCCTAAGTTTTCTGCCGACTCTGAGCTGTTCTCATGTGCTTCTGAATCAACTGAACTTTTTCTGCCATCTCTTCTACCAATTCTGGTCCCATCAGCTTCCTTTCCCCTACTTCATCCCAAAAATTTGGAGTTCGACACTGATTACCATATAATGCCTCAAACGGAGCCATCTGTATACAATAATGAAAACTGTTATTATTTGAAAATTCACCCAAAGAATGTGGTTGGTCCCAACATCCCTAGTAATCCATCATGAAAGAACGCAACATATCCTCCAAGATCTAGATTTTTTCATTCTAATTTCCCACCAGATTGTGGATGAAAAGTTGTACTAAAATTTAATTTAGTTCCCAACGACTTTTAAAGGACTTTCCCAAAGTTAGAAGTAAACCTGTGATCAAGATTTGATACAATAGAGAGGATAACTCTATGTAACTTGACTATCTCTTTAACATACAACTAAAAAAGTTGATCTAGAGAGAATGTGTCTCGATAGGATGTAAATGAGTAGATTTAGTCAATCGATCAACAATTACCTAGATTGCATTATTACCTCAAGATGTCTTTGGTAATCCCACAATGAAGTCCATGGATATATTTTCCCATTCCCTCTATGGCACCGGTAAAGACTGAAGCATCCATTTCGGTAACTTCTGCTCTACTTTAACCTGATGAAAAGTCAAACACTTCATAGTAAAATCAGAAATATCTCTTTACATTCCATCCCACCAGCAATACTCCTGCAGATATCTGTATATCTTAGTACTTTCAGGATGAACTGAAAACGGGGACCAATGAGCCTCACATAACAACTCATTCTTCAACTGCGAATCACATGGAACACATAATCTATTTTTAAACCTCAAAACACAATCATTATCAATGTTAAATTTAGGAAACATAACCTTCTAAACTAGCTCTACCATTTTCTACAACAAACTATCTTTCTTCTGTGCTTTCTTAATTCTGTCTGATAGAGATGATCTAACTGACACCTAAAACAAAACAGAAGAACATCATGCACCAAAAAATTCTATGAAAACATTCATAAAATCAAAAAAAAAAGGATCTTGTTGCAAACTTATCATGGTTAATAAATAATTACTTTTTCAACTCAAAGCATCGGCCACTTTATTTTCATTTCCTGGATGGTAATGAATTGTACAATTGTAATCCTTGATTAATTCCAACCATCTCTTCTTTCTCATGTTCAATTCACTATGAGTGAATATATACTTTAATCTTTTGTGACCGGTAAATATTTGACACATTACTCTATACAAATGATGCCTCCAAATTTTTAAAGAAAAAATAAAAACAACTAATTCTAAATGATGTGCAAGGTAATTTAACTCATCAGTGTTCATATGATGTGAAGCATAAGCAATTACCTGATAATTTTGTGTAAGGACACATCCATGTACTTTCTATGAAGCATCATTGTAGATAACAAACAAACCATTTCTGGAAGGCAGTGCCAAAACTGGAGCATTGAAAAATATTCTTTCCAATCCCTAAAAACAATAATCAAATTATTTTGTCCAAATGAACTTAACACCTTTTCGAGTTAACTTAGTCAGTGGACTAGATAAACGTGAATATTTTTTAATAAACCTCTGGTAGGAAACCTTCCAAACCAAGAAAACTATGGATATCAGTTATATTTTAGGGTCTTGGTCATTCTTCAATAACTTTTGTTTAAGAAGGATCAACAGTTATGCCATTTTTTTAAACAATGGGACCAAGGAAATAATTTTTTTGTAACCAAAACTCACACTTTCTGAATTTTCCATACAGTTTCATTTATTTTAAGGTTTGAAAGATAAACCTTAAATGAATTTCATGTTCCACTTTTACTTTTGGAATAAACCAATATATCTTAAATAAAAACAACCACAAACTTATCCACGAACTCAAGAAAAATTATATTCATTAGATCCATGAATACAGTAGGTGCATTGGTTAACCCAAAAGGCATAACTACAAATTCATAATGGCCATATCTAGTACGAAACGTTGTCTTTAGAACATCTACTTCTTTTACTTTCAACTGATGGTACCCCATCCTAAAGTCAGTCTTTGAAAAATACTGAGATCCGTGGAGCTGATCAAACAAATCATCGATATGAGGGAAATGATACATGTTCTTAATATTTATGTTACTAAATGCTCTATAATCAATGCAAAGTCTCATTGAACCATCTTTCTTTTTAACAAACAAGACAGGATCACCCCACGGTGATGTGCTAGGTCGAATGAAACCTTTATCTAATAAGTCATACAATTGCTTCTTTAACTCTAAAAGTTCAACATGATCCATTCAATAAGGGGGTTTTGAAATTGGATCGAAATCTTCAACTAAGTCAAAAGTAATTTAAGCTTCCCGATCTTTTATAATAACAGAAAACACATCCGGGAAAACATCAAGATACCCATTTACCACTAGGACATCATTAATATGAATAGTTCTTTTGTTTTCAACAATATGTGCTAGGTAACATTCATTTCCATAGTTTACTAGTTTCTCATATTTCTGATTTTCCATCAAATGTAAGGGTACATTCTTGTACAAAAACTGAAAATCTTTCTGAAAATAAACCTATTTAGCTCTGCAGTCAATATTATCGTGATAAATAGAAATCCAATCGATGCAAAAAATAACATCAAACTCTACTAGAGGAAAAGCAATAAGTTTTTCTGGTATATTATTTCCACACACAAGGATAGGAAGGTTCTTATAACATCCTTTTATCTCAATGTTTACCCCTAGGATTTTTACCATATGTTCAGGATTCATATCTTGAGATGGAATTCCGAATTTAATAGAAAACTTCTCCGAAATAAAAGAATGTGTAGACCCTGAATAAAAAAAAAACATTGGAATTATATAAAAAAACAAATAGTATACCTAATACTACTTCATTTGATGGCCCAACATCTACTGAAGTAGTTTCAAAGGATTTCACCACCCCTTTCTCCTTGTAGTCTGGATGCATTCCCTCATTTGAGTTCATGTTTAGACACTGATTTGCATAATGATCGATTTCATTACACTTAAATCATCTTACCATTGTCTTTTCATTGCCTGCTAGACCATCTTCCATACATTAGTGAGAAATATGTCCAGACTTACCACACTGAAATCACTTTCCAGAAATGGATAAACATTTTTCAGGATGCATTTTTCCACACTATTCACAGGATGGAAATTTGGTTTTCTTACCTCTAGGATTCTTTGATGAATTATTTCTCTTGTCCTATCAACTAGAAATTGTATTCTGTTGTTTGTCAAAGAACACCCGATCATCGGAAAACTCCATTTCCACCTTCTCCACAGATCAAAAAAGTTTTTTATAACATTTGAACTCATGTGAAGCTAAATCCCTTTTATAATTTGGCATTAACCATGAGTAAAAATGGTAGATTTTACTATTAAAATATCATATGAAATTTAGATCATACCTTTCCAGTTGAGTTAAATTTGCTTTATAAGAAGAAACAGATTCATCCTCCTGCCTCAATTATAGGAATTGTTTTTCCATCCTAAGACGAACCACCTTATAAAAATATTTGTCAGGAAACATAACTTTGAATTCATCCCAGTCTAGATCATCAATCTACTCACTATCCCTGATATTTTTCACCATCGACCAACACTGATCAGATTCACCTTCAAAATGATAAATAGCGAGACAAAAATTTTTATGTTCTGAACACCCCATGACATCAAAAATCTTCTCCAGTGCTTTAATCCATCCTTCTTCTAGCACAGGGTCAGATGATCCTATGAATTATGGGGGATGTTTCCTCATAAAATGCTCCACTACTGACATGATCCTCTATGGTTGATCTGGCTGTTCTCGTGTATGGATAACACCACCATTTATAGCCTAAGTCAACTGTTCCATCACTGCAAACAACGGTTCAGTTCCGATTCCGACCATCTCAGGTTGCTGATTTGGAAGGTTGTTTTCCTCCTTATGTTGTCCCAACATAGCTTCCTTGTTTCCTCTACGTAAAACCATTCTGAACACAGAAATATCTTAGGCGAAATAGCATTTTAATCGTTAAATTCTATATCATTTCAATCATACCATAAATTAATTTATAGAAATGAATTAAAAAATATTATAACTCCTAAAATTGTCTAAACTGACCTCTGATACCAACTATAAAGACCCAACATTAAAACATTACTTAATCTTCAATTAAATGAATAACTCACACTGAGGATCTTTTCTGTTTTAGAGTTTTAAATAATTTAGACATAACTATTACTTCTCAAATGTAACGATGTAGACACTTCTAATCAGTTTCCATTATTTTTCAACAAATGAAAACTCTTAAAAAAATACATGTCCAGTTCTATGTTTTAAACACCATGAATTTCCTTGATCCCATCCTTGACCCTATTCCACATTATGTCCTGTGAAAAACATTTAAAAAACATGGGATGAGAAAAAAAAAGCTCAGTAAGGAATACAAAAATAAGGAAACTGTTTTTATTAAAAACAACAAGTAAACCATGAATACCTAATCATAAGTAATACTTTTCACCTACATGAAGTAGTAAATACTCTTTACTAAACAAAATATCCTTGCTTACCCTTTTTAACAAAAATATCACTAGAAAACCCATATAAAAAACACATAATATATAAAGGTAACTTAGAACATAAACATACTTAAATTGAATAACCATACGGTCGACTTCCACAAATATCACAAAATGGAATAGCCATATGACCGACTTCTATACCCAATGCATTGGAGGTTATAACGTAACCACCCATCCTGGTTTATCACGGCACCACCCGTCATTTGGTTTATCTTGTAACCACCTGTCAAATGTCCAAGTAGCATTATAATATCATAACACATACAACAAATATAAATGAAAGGAATAATTTCCACATTTCAATCACAATATATCACTTCAATATATTGACATAACAAATCCATTATCAAAAAAAAATTCATTACCAAAATACATAACAGATTATATGGTATTTTTTTTCTTTTAAAAACATTACGGCTTGTTAATTAAGCCAATGATCAAATAATACTCGCAATGACAGAAAGGTTGTTGTCACCGTGTACGTTAAAAGAAACATTCAGTTTCTTCATTTAGTAAAAGGATTCATAGAAAAAGATTCTCTTTGAATGAAATGAAAAATAAATTTTTTTTATACAGTATATAAATGAATGTCTTGTATTAAAACAAAATATTCCTCAATGAAAGGAGATTGAGACGAAGTCCCTTACCTCGTATCTGACATGACTCGGTCGTTCTTTAATCTCCATAATAATAAACTAAATTTAATTTCTACTTGCTTAAGAACATTTTTAAACTTCATTATCCCTTTTATATCTCTTATTACCATGATATGAACATTATTTAATCATTTTAGTTAATAACAATCGTTTTTTCAATTTTTGTTACTTGAGTCAAAAATAATCTTCTTATAATTACAAGTTGTTCATGTGGTAAAATATCCATTATCTCCAAAATGATATTATTGCATTAGATATCATATTTATCATATATATCCAGTATAATATGTATTTATAATAGTACATAACATTTGATGGTAATAAATGAAATTTACCATTCATGAAGACGGTAAACTGTACGTACGCATGAACGCTACTTTCATATATATTTCGCATTTAATGGCATGAAAAAATTATGATATAGAGGTACATATTAATTCCAGTTAAATATCACATATAATATTTTTAACTCCATCTTATATATGTCCCACATATGTAATTAACGATTCAAATCACTTTAATGGGGCGGCAGTCTGCACATCCTAAAATGAAATTATTGCGTTTATCCATTATGGATACCATAATGGTATGCCATAAATGAAAAATAAATAGTCATAAGGAAAACATAAACATAATGTATATCATATATAAATATGGTGACATCTTAATGACCACCATGGGAGGTGGTAGGAGATATTTGAACAATCATCGTTTTGTGAGGCATTAGTTTGTCATCCATAGAAACAATATGTTATTCACCCATTAGATGGAGGTGTGTGTAAGTATAGATCTAATAATTCTCATAAAAACATATTATTATATTTAAGATACTATTTTTTTACAAAATAAAGGAATAAAAAGCATTTAGGGGGTTGGAGAAGAAAAATAAAACAAAAGAACACAATAGAAGACGTTACCTTTAAATCAGGTAACTCCCCTTGGTTTGATCCAAAAGGGTTTCTTGAAGTGAATTATGCCTAAGGTAAGTCTCTTATAATGAATAAAGGGATATTGGCAGCTTATTTGAGTAGATTTTGGATGAGCCAAAGGGTTTGATAAGTATGTTAAATGGGTAGGAAGTATGGCCTATTTATAAGGGAGAGGAGGGCCTCTTTTGGAAAGATTGAAAATATTATTTTATTATATAATTAACTTCCGTTTATAAATGTCTAAAAATAATAAAAATTGAAGATAAGGTGGCCCATGTTTGAAATAAAATTATCTGATAAGAATCAGACAAGTTTTGGATATTGTTTTAAACTTTATCTTCTAATTAATTTAAATTATTCAATAATGATGTAAACACTGCACCATCATTGTGTCATAAATAATTTTATTTATTTGATGTCTAAAAATTATAAAACAATTACCATGATTTAGGAAATCTTTTTATATTTATAATTAATTTTTATAGTAAAAAATATGAATTATATAACACAATGTAAAAATTGATTTAGTAAAACAATACGTGTTTGTGACATTTTTTTTACTTTAAATAAAAAGTTATTAATGTCATTATCATACCCATGTGGATCGATGGGGCCCCCAAATTGACCCATGGAATTTTATGGTTGGCCATGACTCATATAATATGTTTATGACATGTCTCAAGGTATTTTTATATTTTTATAATATTACTTTTACCTTCAATTACCCTAATTACCTTTAATCGCGGTTAATAAAACTCAAAAGTTACTATTCAACAAAAATTATTTTCAGCCAATTGAATACCATATTACTTAATAATGAAAACCATTTATGTCATATTTTTGAAATTCTATTCACATAAGCGGTAAAATCTCATTTAAACGAAAAAAGTAGTTTTTAACTTCTACTTATTGGTTTCACTATTCATTCAAAATTGATGTTTTTTAGAAAAAAAACCTATAATTCACCATAAGCTATATTTAATATTTCAAATTAAAATATGATGTCCATTTTACTAAATTCAAAACAAATAATTTGAGTTAATTAATTTTATAATTAATTCTTGTTGTCAGAACAAATAGCATTTTTTTAAGAAATAATATCTATCAAAAGATTGACACTTTTTTATGTCCAATTTCAAAATGAAATTAATTCCAATGACCAAAATTGGATTAAATGGTAAAAATATATTCTATGTTCACATTAAAATAAATTAAAAATATAATCTAACCATATATATAAATTAGACTAAAAGTGAGGTATTGAATTAAAATAAAACATTTTTCACCATTCATTTTAAAAAATTAACTTTATCAGAAAAATATAAAAAACAAACAAAAAGTAAATTTTGATGTCCTGATTATAAAGAATAATTTTATTTGGTCCAATAGAATGTATAAGATTCACCAAAACTATATTTAAATAGGGTTCTCCATCAAAAGGTGATAAATCAGCCTTTTAGTGAATATTAGAGTATTTATGCATAAAATTGGATTCATTCGCATTTTCGGCCTCTATCATTTATTTGATAAATGTAAAAACATTTAACAAACATATATGATCATATTATAGTTATTTCCATTCATTCTAACCAATACAACGGCCACGTGTTAACTACCATTTAAAATAATATTATTATATTATTAGTGTGCAACGTAAGATTTAAATGAAATCCATTTTTGTGTATCGGGTACCCCATCGAACATTGAAACCCAATTAAAGTAAAAATAATATTTAATTCAAAAATATTAATAAATATGAAAATTTCTTATTCTTTATTTACCTGGGATGTTAAACTCACAACTAGTCAGAATCCTCTTGTGTATGGGAGGGCATGTTGGGGACTTTTGGAAGACATGTTTCATTTAATAATGATTGAAATGGTATTATATGTCACCAAAATCTCTAGTGATTGTTAATGAAAAATTTGGGTTTTTGAAAAAATCGATTGTAAATTGTATGTGCAGTGATTATCTTGAATTTTTTATGAAAATTCATTAAAAATATGATGGCAAAGATAAATTAAAATGAAAATTGACAAAAGGATTTTGGAAAAAAGGGAAGATTTCCTATAAAAGTAGAATAATAAGTGGGAAATAATGACTAATAGAAAAAAATAAGGGATAATAATAATTACAAGTAAAATAAGAATAATCATACCTTATAGCATTGAACTGGACGAAGAGAATGTTGTAGCAGAATTTGATGATATGTGGTGATGATATGGAAGAGGGTAGGGATAAATATGGGATGAGTGGGGTATGTATCATTATTAGTGATTAAATTTTGGTGGGGGGTATTTTGAATTTTGGAAATTTAGTAGATTTCTAAAGTCACACTGTTACTGTGCATGGTTGTGTTAGTTGTTGGAAACTATGAGCATGCCATTGGAACAGAACTCCCTATTCATAGTTAAATCATGTAGTTTATTTATGAATGAAAAACCTAATCATTTTGTTCTAGAATGAGTTTCCATCACACACAAATGATTTGGCTGGTTTGGCTAACTATTCTCAAACCATGTGTTTGCATCAGTTTTTTAAATTTTTTGTTTCTTCCCATTTTTGAAATTATGTTTTCCTCTAGAATGAATGTTTATCTTCCAAAATTATTTGAATAGGGATTTTATTCTACAACTGATCATATAATGATGTTAACAATGAAAATTTAGTCCTATATCCACAACTCTGTATTTATCCAATATGTATAAAAAAGAACAATTAAAAAAAGATAATGTGATTTACTAAGAAACAATAAAATAAATAATATTTATACTAACTGTTATAAAATGTTTAGTTACATATCTATTAGTG
Organism: Viscum album; assembly: GCA_963277665.1. Lineage (NCBI taxonomy): Eukaryota > Viridiplantae > Streptophyta > Magnoliopsida > Santalales > Viscaceae > Viscum > Viscum album. Next base: position 722,892,830 of record OY728157.1, on the reverse strand, counting down.
ATCTATTTAATGTTGTATGATATATGTACCTAGGATCATATATATTTTATGAAAATTCTAGACACTATTATCTCTATGAATTTTAAATGATTATAATGTTTGAGGTGTTACCCATTTACCTTAAATGAATATCCATATTATCTAATAATTTCAACATAATCATGGTGGATCACAATGAATACATTAAATGGTCTAGTCCATGAGGATTTACTATTTTAAATAAGAAGACCCAATTATGAATTGAAATTAAATAAATAATCACTATATTAAAATGGATTATTAGAGATATGAAGAGCAGTAATAGACTTTTTCATCCCCTTGAAAATCTTGTCAATACCATATGCCTCATGCCTTATTTCATCATGACCAGAAAATTCTAAATCACTTTTCTATTCATCTGATTTGAGATCAATATTCAATAAATGAACATCACAATATTCTTTAGGTTCTATGATGATGATAAAGTGGAATGGTTCCTATAAACCAACCAAAAAAGAAATATTCGATGAAATTATTATAAGGTGTTATGGAATTCCAAGAATACATCATCAATATTTTATTGACCATTCATTCCATGAGGCTCCCAATATATTATCCAAAATATAAATCATCCCCTGACTAGATACTTCCTCCTTCCCCCTAAATAGGGAATAGAAATGTGTACCCCCAATATAATTCTCCCCGAAATTCATTAAAACATTTCTCAACACTGATTTAACTAAATTGTGGAAAATATCACTACTAATAGCCTAATGAAAACCAAATAAAAGAAAATATTCTTCATGTGAAAACAGAAAACAACTGTTTATTTGTTTTGAGGTATATTAGTAGCTTCCAATTATTTGAGGATATATTCCACACATACTAGAATAATTGTGTAAATATAGTTTTCTGGAAACAATATTATAAAATTGATTCCCACATGTCAAAGTTATATACTCATAGTATTGATGTTGTGGTATTTATAGTATGTTCCCAACTTTAATGACATGTTGGAAACATTTTATCATTGTCAGAGGTTTCAAACATCCCTATACATCACTGCCCCGAAAAATCTAAATTGTGGAATTTGAAAATTGTGTGGTCCTTCTCATGGTTCCTCTGGGGGAAATCAATACAACTCTATAATTCCTTATATTAAGCTTCTGAAACAAAACAATTTGTTTTTAAATATCTACAAAATAAGGAAAATAATAGATCTCCATTGAAATAATTCATCGCTTCGGACTAAAAATATTTTGCATGGGTGGTAATAGATAATTTGATGGAGCACTTCAATGGAAACATACATAAAAATGACTACAAAACATAGTTGAGGTGAAAATATTAAAAAAATATGTTTTTATATTGGAAACATTCTTGATTCTCTTTATCTTATTCTTTTTAAAGGTTGGGAAACTTCACGTGATAGTTTATTAAAAAAGTTAATTTCATATAATATTTTGTCATTATTCTATATATATTACTCTTCATGAAAGAGAACCCATATAATCACCCCATTTATTCCAATCCTTCTTATTAAGGATAAATTTTAGTGCTTCATGGTTCATTTATAAAATCACCATTGACATCACCATAAATGGAAGAAATGTATCAATTGAAAATATGATTATTATCATTTATTATTTAGTAGTAATGTAGTTATGTTGAGCTTCATTTAAATCATTACATGTATAATTTATTGGCCGAATAATATGATCAACAAAATATTCTAGGAATATAACCATTGTGTTGTTGCTTGCAACGCACAATGTCTTAGAGGGTTCATTTCAGTTTGGATTGATTATAATGAAAACACCCTCTAGAATCTACTTAAGAAAATAAAATACTATAAAGTGGAGATAATAAAACTCAATATGGATTTCATTTTCAAAATAATTTTCTATGATTGATAAATATTGTGAAATCTATGATGAATCTGCAATAAAATCCCACATGTCTCAAAAAATTATGTACTTCTCGAACTGATGTTGGGATTGGATTATTTATAATGTGTTATACATTTTCCAGATAAACCTTATACCTTATTTTTCAAATAGTCAATGTCCCAAAACAATACCATGATACAAAATAAAATGTAAATTCACCTAGGTTAAAATAATGTTGGTTTTTTTAGTTACTTTTTGACAAAAATATAGATTCTTTAATTATAATCTAGATTAATTATCATAGAATAATAATTAATACATAAAAACAACTACAATATGCTCCATCAAATTGTTTAATAAAACCAACCTGCAACTATAGAACATGGCTGCTGCACTAGAAAACCCAAAAGACATGAAATTATATGAAAACATTACATAAATGAATCTAAATGTTTTATTATCTTGATCATGAAGATAATTAATGATTTGGATATAAATTTAGTACCAATACAAGAAATATTAAAAAATATTCTTTCTGGCATACTCTAACGTCTTATCTATTATAAAGAGAAAGAATATGTATTATTTGTTAAATCATTTATAGTTTGGAATTACACTTAGACCCTCCAACCTAAGACCTTATACATGGAAATAAGATCATTTTTTCCATTGTATTTCACTTTTATACATCCATTATTCTATACAAATTGCAGAAGACTGTCCGATGTAATATTTGAAATTGGATAGATAATAGCATCATATGATAATTTAAAAACCTCTTCATTCACAAAATCTATCACTGGAGGGATTATCCTTCACTATAACTATCAATATGGGTTTCCCACATCTTATATAATAGAAATATATCTAAAGATTCTAGGGATAACACATATTATATCATCCACCATCCATTCTATAGATTACGTCTTTCTTTTATGATCTTTCGAAAATTGTGTTTCCTAATTTTCTATGAGGCATGACATAAGAATAATGAAAATTATATCTTTCATTCTTTAAAAATCATAATTTAGTGATGATGGGATATAATTATTTTCCAACTAAGGTACCTTAAAAACTAAGGTAATATGGGGCTCCATGTTTTCAATTTTATAATGTTTTTGAAACAACATATGGTTTCATATAAGGACTTATGTAGGAAAAAACAAAATATATATCATCATGATCATGTTTAATATATTATTATATGGTTTCCATATCGTCAATTAATCAAAAAAATATCATGTGATGTTATATACAATCCAAATAATTTCCCAATGCAAATAAAGTGAAATAAGAATCATATTCCAAAATTGAGGTATACCAAACAACCTTGAAGGCATTGTTCGATACAAGGATTTATTCTATTGTAAAAATTTTATTCCCATTGATGAACATTTGATAGATAATTTCCATTATCTTAAAAGGGACTTCCCTAAATCATCATGATTTGGGAATCCTCATTGATGTCACATATGATGAATTCGAGTAGAAAAAATTAATTTTCCAACCATCTTGAAAGTATATTCTAGATTCCACATGGGATATTTGATATAAATATCCTATAGTTATAGAACAACATGTATAGGATTTAATTAATTATGTTCCATTCTATTAAATACATTGAACAAAATCAAATTGACATTGGATCCCATATTTCAAAGGGACTACTCAAACTCACCAGAGATGATAGTACATTGGATAGAAAATCATACAGGGTCTTGAAACATGTGTTAGAATAAATATTGGGCCTTGATAAAGAATTTAATTTTAAAAGAAATGGTATCAAAATCTTATTTGTATTATTTTTTATGATATTATCCTCTGTAAATTTGAAATTGAAAAGAATCTAAATTAGTGCTTCAGAAAACGGGATATTGATATTATTCTTATGAAACTCTTCCATGAACATTTTAAACTACTAATCTATCTTATATTAGTTCATTTGATCTGGAAACAGTTGAGGTGGGTTGTATTCTTTCACTATTTCTATATCTTTTCCTATAAATACTACATTTCAATTTTGTTTTTCTTTTTATAATGATAGAACGTCAGGATCAGCCATTTCATTCATAGGTGGAAGGGATTCATATTACATTTCATTCTCCACTATTGTTTAATTTATTATGGCTAGTTTTATAGGTATTTACCACTTCTTGATATAATAGCACGATATTTGTTTTGGGTATTTTCATGGTGTTTCCTAGAAATTTACCATGTTTCTTGTTGAGAGTTTATTTATGAAATTCCCAATAATGATTTAAAGGGTTTAAATAAATGAATCTTGATTATGGAACCTATTTTCATCAATGGTGATTATGATAGAAATCATCTATTTAATTTTTATGATTGTTCTTACAATGGTTGCTGTTAAAAAATATTTTTATATATTTACTAAAGAGGGTGTTGTGTTGGATGATTGTTTTTATTATAATTTTATTTGTGTGTCCCACGTAGTTATTGATTTTCAGAATATTTAATTATAAATTTATTCATATATTAGGGCTGATGAAAAATTTATGGTTTTGGTGATATTGAATGAGGTACTATTTCACATTAACCAACTAGAAGTTTTATATCCATACCTTTTAGGATTCTAACTTCATATAAATATTCCTAGTTCACAATTTTTAGATCATTACTCAATTATATTATTTATGGGTATTAACGCATTCTCATAAATTCCCATAATACATGGTTTTCCCCACATTTGTTTTAAAATATAGATTTTGATATTATTGAACAAGAGTGTTTTTATTGAGAATAAAGAAATGAATTTTCTCTGAAATATTTTCTAACTGGTAATAGTGGACTAGAGGGTCATTTACATTGTTCAAGACTCATTTTTTGTGTTCTTATCAAGGAATTAAACTAGAATCTATTTACTAATATATCCTCTAGTGTTTCAAACAATTCTACCAGATAAGTTTTGCAGACTGTCCCTCCAACATCAACATCCACTTAAGAATTCATGTTTTGTATGAAACCATTATAAAATCCCAATACATTCAGACATAATGGATATCCATGGTGGGAAACATTCAATAACATCTCCATAAATTTCTCTTAATATTCATACAATGATTTAGAATCATGCTGCTTAATGTTGTGGATTTTATTCATCAACATCAGAATCTTGGATGGAGGAATGTATCTTCCCAATAAATAATTCTCTAATGATTCTCATATGAAGATAAAACACTATTCCATTTTCTATGTAGTCCTTGTCATTATCCCTCATTGATAGTGGAATGAAAAATTTCCTAACAGAATCATATGAAAATCCATGGAAACAAAACATGTCACATATGTCAAGAAAGATTAACAAACATGTATTTGGATCTTCACTTAGTAATCCCCTAAACTGAAGTTTATTCTAAATGGGCCTCATGATTTACTGATTATCTTTTTGTTTTGTTATTACAATAGTTGCTTAATTATATCTTTATTAACCCATTTAATTGAGGGTAGTTCATACTCTATAAGAAAATAGCATGGTGATAGCTTCTCTAGAAGTCATTGTGACATAAATTACTACTCTTGAGGAAAATAAGGCTTGGGATTCTGAGTTAATTATTATTGTGTATCATATGAAATATATTTATATTCCAATTATTTCACCTAGAATAAAAAAAATCATGGTTTTGGTCATCGATGTTTTTATAGTATACACTTCATAAAAATAGATAGTGCATTATGATTTTTATTATCATCTATATGGTGCTATTGGTTATGATTTCCTTCAAGAACCAAATATTTCTTGATTCCATGGAAAATAGAAAATATTTTTTATTTTTGTGTTTGGAATGAGAGAATTGTTTATATGATCTCTCAAATGTACTGAACAAAAAATTGGTAACACTCATTCAAATATGGGGTCAGGAAAAATTGATTCTGCTAACTCTATGTTATTGGTGTGAGTGAATTGATGACTCATGCACTAAAAATCCTACAAAACACCAAATAGTAAACAAACCATAAAAGAAATATAAAAAATTAATAAGAAACTAAAAATGGGTAATGGATAATGTTATTTATTTTATTATATTTTTTCAACATAATAAACCCAACTGTAAATTTATGTAACACCATTCAATGTGCTCCAAGAAAATGGTTGTGTAATTTGGCCCCATTATAGAAAAATAGTTACTTTCATATATCCAAATTATATATTTCCAAACATCACAATCATTATTGTGAGTTTATGAGGTTGGTCTATAGGGAAACATAGTTTTTTATTAATTTGAGTTATTTATAAACTAAATAATGGTTTGAATGAATTTAAAGTTATTGATTAATGATTTCAGGAATCATTAACGACCTTAGATTAACTTATTTTAAATTTATTTAATTATTTATAACACATATATCAGAATAAAAATAAAGAACTTTTAAAAAATGATAATTGAAATGTATCGGAGATATGAAATTTGATAAAGAACATTGAAAATATATTAAATTTTTTTTCATTGTTCATAATAAATCTCATGTTTGGGGTTCAATTGATTCAAAAAATCATTTTTCTTGTAGGCTTATTTTAAATTCACAAAAATAAATATCTTAGTCAAAAAAATAATTCATGAATAATTTTATTAATTAAAACCCATTGAAGATAAAGAATTCACCAAATGGTAATTGATGTATTCATCATATTTCAATTGGAGATCCTTACATACATAGTATTTGAAAAAATATGGTTTATCACTGAATAAAAGTCACAAAAAATAATGGTCATAATTAGATGATAAAATGGAAAAAACACAAAATAAAAATAAACTAATTTCCAAAATGATTTTCCACCATCAATAATAATCCCAACACATAGTAGGAATTGGTTAATGATAAAATCAAATATTTTTAAAAAAATTATAACCTATTATTTTTATTTAAACCATGGGAAGATGATATTAAAAAACACCATGATGATAATTCAAAAAAAAATTCAGTTTCAAGCAATAATACAGCAAGGATAGATTCCTCAATGATGATTGATTCCATATAAAATTTTTCTGTGGATCTTAAATTGTCTGACCCCCAGTGTATATGGGTTGTTTTGCGTCATAATCTTATGTTATCCATCGGTTATTTGGGAATATGGTGGGAAAGAGCTTGTCTATTGAATATTTCATGGTTATGGTGCTTGATTTTCTTAAACATTAACTAGCCATGTTATTTATCCAGATCATTCATATTTGAATGGAATGGTATATTGGAGAGTCAACATGGTTTTTTGAACCAGTTGTAAAATATTCCCATATTTCTATATCCCTTTTTATTATCATACATGGAATGAAGCTAGGTACACATGATTTGAATAACCATATAGAGATCATATAATTTTTAATTCCTCCTCAAATGGAATCATGCATAATTTCTTGTTGTATCCACACTATTTTTTAATAGTGTGTGGAGATGTAATGTGGATTTGTTTTAATTATTCAGACATATCATGGTTTCATGGGTTGGGGTTCACATTTTGGGTGACTTATTTTAAATTATAACCAATGGAAAATGGATCTAAATGCCCCTGATTTTCCCTCAAAATAACCATTTCATGCCATATATTATCCATTATTCATTGGATTAGGAATAATTTACTATCAAAACATGTTATGTCTATAAATAAATGACAAGTGATATTATATACTATTTAAAAAGTAATCCCTGATAAGAAAATGGCACACACACAAATGAATCACTATGACAAGATCATTATTTCCATTCACATTAGAGGTGATTCCACTATTAGTGTTCAAGGAACTAATATAGTATTATTATTTTCGGGAAGAATTTATAATCACTATATATATATATAAATATTACCTTATATATTCTTGTTTTTAGTTTCACACCCAATGTCTATTAAAAATCATGTTTCCCTTGAGTATGATATGGTAACCTTCTATTGCAATGATTTATCTTGAATTTTCATTCTCATAGCACTTAATGAATCCTTAACCTTCGATATACAACATAATTTATTTTTATATGGAAAATTATTCTACATTTTTGATAAGTAATGTATGGATATATATAGAAATCCTCCATACTATAAACAGTGACAATTAAAATAATTAATAGAAAATTCACACCACATGACTGACATTGTTTCTCTTGTTCCCTCAATAGATATTGTCAATTAAAGAAAAATTATGGGAGTGTCCCCTATTTCCAAAATAATTACTCCTAATATGAAGTATATTCAGGCTTATTTTTTTAATAGGACCAATTGTTCCATGGTTTTTTTGATTCTCAATAGTACAAAAATCAACTTCCAACTACATAGTGGGTGTTTGTGGCCTAGCAGAAAATATAAAACTATTATAATAATGATATAGACCCATATTATCCCTATTATTAATATATAAATATTTCATTACATTCCTAAAACTCTGAGATATGTTTTCATTTCTCTGCTTCATGTATAATATGAATTAATAAAATTTAACCACGATTTAAAAACATGTCGTGATCTTCAACATTTTATCACACATAGAAAACTTCCTCCATTAGTTCATTGATATGTATTAACTTATCATTCATTGTATTATTAAAAAAAATTGAACCTAGTTGTTAATTAACTACTATGTTTTTTCCAATACACTTCTCTGTGTTTTCTAGATTTTTTAATTTCAGATTGTCAACGTCTATCCTTAGATCATATTTCATTATTCTTTATGTTATATACATCTATATATATTGGAATTGTTAAAAAATTTGTTTATTTATTTGTTACAAATGTCTAAAAATGTATTTTATTAAAAAAATACAGTTTTCTTTAATGATCAACTATTACATACCATTCTCCATCACCAACATCACTCTCTTACATTGTCCTAAAATTTCCCTCCACTTCCCCCTTAACATTTTCATTGTAGAATTTCAATTATATAATTACTTCTACTTGAGTATCTTCTAAAATATAATTTTATTTTGTAATATTGTTTTAATTCATTAAATAACTATTATTAAGAACTTTTTTACAACACCCATTGGATGATGAACTATTTAGGTAAATTTCACTATCCTTATAATCTTCATGAATCCTCTTATAACACATTTGAAAGTCACTGAACAATTCCACATAAAAAATTTGACTCAATGTTTACCATTAATAATTATTTTTCCACATTGTTTTCTATATTATTTGAATTACATGGCATCAATTAAATCATCTTCCTCTAAGAAATACTCTATGGTGATCTTTTTTAAAGCCGTGAATTATACCTCCTTGGACTACCCCTATCCACAACCTCATTATAATTATTTCACATATCTTGTGTGATAAGAGTACTATTAAAACAATCCATTTTCATCTCCAATGGATCATTATTCAAAAGAAAAAATACTTATAGATTGAATCAGGTTAAAAATATTCTCATCATGTGTTTGATAATCATCACGTCATCAAGGTTTTCTCCAAGAAAATTTATACCTATTTAATAAAATTCATCCCATAAAAGAATTCATTAATTGATTCATTAGGTTGTGTCCCATTCCCCTCATATATGTTCTAATCAAATTCAAACTTAAATTTTTTATAATTTGAATCACCAACAATGGAATTTAGTATATATTTCCATATATCTTTATTGGATTTACTCAACATTAATATAATGTAGATTGTTTCTGATATGTATCCTTTTAAAGAATTTATTCTTATAGAATACACCAAAATTTAAATATTCAATGACTGTTAATGATTCTTTACCCATACTAAAAAATATCTCACAAATGGAAAATACATACACATCTATGCCTAATAGTGGAAATTGTTTGTTTCATATAATTATTCCACAGTTTTCAATTTTGTTACCTCGAATTTTAAAATTCGATTATGATTTATGTCTTACATGGAATTATTTGAGAGTGAAACATTCAGTTTAATCATTTAATATGAAAAAATTATCAACATTTCTAGGTTTAATAACCGATAGAGAGGGGTAAATTAGAATATTTTATATTAAAAAAATTATTTTTTTGACATTTTTCAACATTTATAAAATAATATTATCTCAAAATATACTAATAATTTATGAGTATAAATGAAAACGTGAAATAGAGAAAACAAAATTCATTGTAGAACATTAATAGGGCTAGTCCAAAGAGTATATAATAGAAATTTATGATCAACCAAGTCCATTATAAGGTACAATTTTAATAATATTTTTAGAGAACTCACTATCACCAACTAGTTCACTATAAGCTAGACTATGAAATTTTACTGCTCTCCCAACTAATATTTTCTCAAAATTATTCTAGAAGATTCATACATTGATATATTAAATGAATGTTTTCTATACACCATTTGGTATGACATAAATCAAATACTTTTTTGGAACGAGTAATATTTTTTTATTATAGAACATCAGGGGAATTTATTCTAGTTTTCCCTACATTCATTTTTTCATTCATTTCTCTAATACCAGGAAACTCCAAATCATTCATTAATTTTCAGTAAGTCATGGATACCGAAAAATGAAGTCAACATTATATATTTCTTTAGACCTCACATATTTTATGCAACATTTCATTTTTTTATGAACTCCCAAATTTCATGAAACATTATTTTTATTATGGAATTTCCATCGACATATTGACAGAAGTCTAATTTCTTCAATAAACTATTGTTATGTTAACTAATTCAAAAAATAATTACATTAAAAAACACTTTTGAGATTTCAGATCTATGTTATTCTCTAGGTGTTTGAAATTCAAAATGATAGAAGTTTTGACCTATTTATATTCATGAAATACTGTTCACACAAGTATTTTTCACACAACCTATATTAGTGATAACATTCTATGTTCTCCCATCTTCAAAAATTTTACATCGTCATTAATGTGTGACTCACTATTATCCTGAAACATCAATATTTATTTATAGGGTTTGAGAAAATATTCTATTTCATATAAGACTAATGTTTAGAAAACTGTAGAACATTCAGTAATAAATGTTATTTTCCATATTTTGGCCAGTTTTACTCGATTCATCAGTTCTTTGCAACATAATGATAATCATTCAAATATTTTCACTACCTTTCCACTTGCATTAAAATCATTCTAATGTTTTAAAAAATCCACTTCTATCACATTTTATCCTCAAAATATTTTTAAAACACTAGGAAATATTACTTCTATATACACAAACAATTCTGGATATCTTATAAATCAACAATACCCCACTTTTTCTTTTTTATGGATATCTTAAACCTATCTATCAGAAAATATTCCCCAAAATCATTCATGTCTTCACATTCATTGAGGTTTTTCAACATAAATTGTTAAAAAACATTAAAGATATTAAAAAATATATATGTCAATTGACATTGTCAACTAAAATATCAACCCACAAACACTTCATAATAAGATGAAGAGATTTTTAACCAACAATATTACCATACGTGTTAGTTGAAAAATATTCACCCTTTAACATCACATTAACCCTTTGGATTCGAAAACCTTGAAAAAAAGTCAATTCTTATTTCTGAAACCATCATTCAAATACTACAGCTCTAAATAGTGATCAATGTTTTTCTCTGCATATACTATAATCCCAAAGGATCCATTCTTGTTGTGACAAATGAGAGTAGCATTTAAATTTCGTCAATAAATAACATCATTCTTGAAAACACATTTTTTTGGATCTCTACCAAAATAAAAGGTGAATTTATTCATCTCCCATAAAAATGATTTCCCTTAATATGACCACATACTATTTCATAATGGGTAACTAATTTCAACATAAACTGGTAGGTTAAAATTTCATGATATATATACATTGAAAAAAATCAATAGTATCACCAGATTCCAACCCCCCCCCCCCCCAATCCTCTTTTACACATATCATCTAATACCACATTATTAAACTCGACTTCTCCTCTTTTCTCAAAAAACCAAACAGTCACTATTGTAAATTCTAGAATAAGTTAATGAAGCCATATTAGCACACTGGGGAACCAAAATACACCTCAATGAGTATGGATTATATATCCCCACTAATTTAGTACTGGGGTTTGACTAGACTCTAAGATCTAGTCGATTTATATGAAATTATATCTTTGTTATTGTCTTTTTTAGAATTTCTACAACCCGATGTATTGTGGAAACAAAATCCACAATCTCTATCCCATAACCCACCTACTCATTCTCAAATTGATAATTTATTTCAATGTTCTTCATAATTAAGTGATGGAATTTTGTTTATATAATATTAATATCCCATTAATTATCATAATTGATTCCAATCATAGACTTCATTTCAACACCCATATCTTGAAGCACATATTTTATCAATAATAACTATACGAAAGTTAGAGTATCTTGGATATATTCGGCTTCTGCGTTTCTGAGAGAAGCAAAATATTGTTTCTTTATTATCCAACATATAAATAGTCCATCATGATTTAATGTTCCTCTTGATGTTGAATTTCTATTATTATTAGAATTATCCCAATCCGCATATTTAAAACCCAATAATCATGATGTGATTTTACATTATGATGTTAACTGAAATCTATCCTTCCCTTGGTATAATTATTTATTCCTTTGACCAAATTTATGTGTCCTTTTATGGGATAAATTTGATAATGTGCCTCCATAAATGTTAAAAAACAATATTTGGTCAAGTCATTTCTAATTAGAATGTGCTCCCAATGATATTCCTATACTCTATCATATTGACCTATTTGACTTCATTATAATAAAAAAATTTCATCCAGTTAGAAACCAATTTTCTCATATCATAGATATTTTACATTCCAAATTTTCAAATATCTTCCGTAGAAAATTCATGCTGATAAAATTAATGTTCTATTCATTCCTTGAATTAACAGTAAAATGTGGAAAGATTTTATCTCTCAAATAATTGACCTTTCAATCTCACATTTCATGAATTCCATATTTTATTATCATTTATATTAATTAAATCCACAAAATATTATTTCATAAACATATTCCTACACCATAATACATGTATTAACTTCATTATTAATATAGACATTATAATAAACTCCACTATGCTTGGAACATATCTTCTTCGAAAAAAATATTAGCCAATTCACCACTCTCTTAATTTATGATACAAATTATGTACCACCATATTTATATAAAATTATTTTTCTCATCTTTATGGGAAAGTAATCTTGTTTTTTGATATACACCTATTCGTCTAAAACAACGACCAGAAATGTAAATTTGTTATCCATCGGAAAACCATTGAACTTCTATTCCACTTTTATTGATAATAATGGATTAATAGTATCCAAAATTGTATGTGGTGTAACAAACCCATCTATATTTATTCCCTCAATCTCATAGTATCCCATTTTATTCCAATAACTTTTTTATTAGTCGTGTAATCATAATTCAGTTCCTATCAAAAAAGATATTTGGCCCTGATGACATTTGTATCTACCAGAATCAAAAAAATATATCATGTTTAATACATTCATAATTTATCCTAAACATAATTGTCCACATAAACATGATTCACATCCATTTTTACTTATTAAAAACATTTCATATCTACTTTGATGTGAAATATTATTACTACAGATAATTCACTTTCATCATCATCACTAGTGTTGATTGATCTCTGATGCTACTTTTCATATCAACTTTAACCATCATTTTTTTCTTTTTTACTTATTGATAAATAACTTCATATTTTTTATCATCAGTTTCTTCATCTAAATATGCATTTTCTAATTGAACTCCCATTTAGATTCCCACTTCTTCATCATTATCCACCTAATTCTATGTGTTTTGGTATATTAGGATTATGTTTTTTTACCAGAATGACATCATGGATGTCAAAAAACATTATAATCTTCTTATTGAAACATTTAAATGCTTTTATTTATCCTAATTTTCATATTAATTACCCTACATCTCCATGGTACTCAAACTTTATGTGATTCATCTAATTGAAAATGAAGAACTTTTATTAGAGGAATCAAATGTAAATAAATGTCCTCTCATTGAATTTTATAGCTCATGTGGAGTTATATAATATTTTAATCATGATATGGACTTGTTAGAAGTATAGATTAGTATAAATACTACTTCATTCTTAAATTTCTCTTGTTTTTAGTTTTCAATAATCATTATTCAAAAAATATTGTTTATCTTCGAATTTTTCCTTGGAATCACATAATTTTGAGGATGATTTATTACTACTAGGGATGGATTCATTATCCCATCATCCTCATTGTAATATTCTACCATGATGTTTGAAAAATCTATACCATTTTTGGTCTATAACATTATAATTTTCAATCCATGTATATTTTCATCCACTCTCATGTATTGTGGTATGTTACTAAAGATCTATGATTAGTGGGTGATGTTGAATATACACGCCATTATGTTGCAATCACCAAGGAAAAGGACATAAAATCTCATCCATAATTTTATTTTGGATATTTTGGTCCATAGTCATTATAATGCCCAAATTCTAACACTCATATTGACTTTTTTGTTAATTTTTTCCATGTATATATTTTGAGTTAAATACTTATTGTAGTCACACATCACATGCGTGAGAAAGATCGTGTGATGTCCTAGAATTATCTTGAGATCTATCACTTTCTCTATATAATCTAAGGATTATTGGCTGTGATTATAAAAAAATTTGTTCCACAACCTATTATAATCTTCCTTGGGTTGAAAGTACATATCCTCTTCTATACTAACATGGGTGAGATTCTCTTTTTTTCATTAATTTTTTCACCACTACTCCACCATGACCCTAGAAAATTAATAAATTCTTGGTAAATCTTATAGAATGAAATAATACAAATTTATTATTGACACTAATAATGTCTTAACTCTATCCTCTATGGTGAAACACATGACTACTAAATTCCCACATCTGATAGGGTTGGGGATGGAGGCCATTTCCAAATAGGCATGTCCGAAAAATGAGAGGTATTTTCTGAATGTACTTGTACACAAAGACAAACTTATCTAAGACTACAAATTTATAAAATTTTAAGAAATTGAAACCAATGAATTCATACTTATATGATCCCACAACGGTGTATGATAGTAAAGTAATTAAAAAATTGAAAGGGTCCAAATACCAGCAAAATGAAAATCTATACAGATTACAACCTACTCCAAGGGAAATCCTAATGTCAATTGTATGATTCTGGTAAAAACCTCATTATAACACGCTTCAACCATGCTCTACCCATTCCCTATCCTCCTAGGATACCGTGAAATGTTTTTTTCATCTATATATGACACGACACGTGCTACAAAATCCCATGTAATAGTATGTATAACAACACCTAGTAGGACACCCTGAAAAAAAATCATTAATGAATAGGTATATTCAGCTAAATAAAAGATATAATAATCAATGTATTATAGAAAAACCAATATACACTTTAGAAAGACACCATACCACCAGTGAGTTATCAACAACTTCAAGCGACATGAGTTTTCATGAAGCAGTGCTTGTTCTAAAAGAAACCACTCCAAGATTCATGTTATAATCAAAGAAACTGATGGAAGAAGTTTGGATAATTACTACCACTCATAAAATATCACTAGTATTTTTAGTATCTAATACTCAAATAGGGGGTCCCTACCCAGAACCACTGGGGGATAATACAAACTGATTCTCAGTTATGTTGCTACATAAGGAATCATAATCGATTGATACAGAAAACCTTATTGATATGGTACACTAGATGGGGGATCAAATCCTTTCTGAAGGAGTTCATGATAATTCCACAATCCACACCTTCAGTAAAAAGATGATACAATATCAAATTGTAGTCTCATAGAGGGACATCACAACACTATCTGAGACTCAACTGCTATAGGGGACAACAACCGTATGATTTTTATTTAATTTCACATTATAACCTCAAGGAAAAGGGAAAAGGTAACACAATAAAACCACAGATTTACATAATAAGGAAATTGAGTGACACAAACATCTTAAAGGGCTATATACTATTTAACCTGGGAACATGGTATTTCAAACAACCCCTAAGTTTTACTCTATTGTAAAGCTTCACATGTAATGTATGTGTGAAAATACATGGAATATAGAAGTATTACACAACATTTAAGGATACACAAGACCCTAACCATATCATTTGATCATTTCTGCTAACATGGCCAACACATGTTCCAACCTGTGTATAGGTGGCTATCTCCATGTACGAGTACACATCATGCCACTACCATGTATGTCTTCTCATGTCTCTGTAATTTCCAAAGTACATTCCAAGGTATCACAGGGGATTTAGTTTCCTTTTTATAGGGTTCGCACACCATGTGATCTTTATCTTTATAAAAAAAACCTAACCTCTACTGAGAGGACCCCACATGGAATGTAATCCATGAATACATTCCCTGTTTCATATGATTTTCTAGATCTGTTGGAATCACTTCCACTCCATCATGTGCTTCGCTATAGCCTTAACCATTTCCAAAACCAATAGATTTTGATTTTTTAAGACCTTTCCAACAATATTTAGTGGAAAATAAGACATTAATCTGCATAGAAATTCCCTCATTGAACCACCATCACCATGTATAAATAAATTTGGAATAACTAAGCCTAAAATCTATTATGATCCACCTTGAATCATCCACTACCATCATATAACCTTGATCACACCATTGATCACAATTTTCACCAATGGTATTGATCTGTTGCACTTATAGATGACCACATAATAAAAAAATTGGTATTCATCATTACATGGGCCAAAAATAAACACCCATGATGAAGGTGTGATGAATGAGACAAGAAATCCATAAACCACAAGATGTTGGGAACGAAACACGGAATTTGTTTTTATGGCCTCAATTCAATTTCAGAAAAGAATATAAAAGGAGAGGAATAAAATCATAATAAAAAATTATAAAATTATACAATTTTAAATCTACAAAAAGTGGTCATATCAATTATATTCATGGAAATAATACACATTAAATTAGGATTTAGAAATGTTATGAAAATAAAAAAACAACCTACAAAGTGTTTGGATCAATCTTTTATAATCAATGGTTACGTACCCATCATTGACAAGATTCATGAACTATATTGGGGTATTGATCCCCAATCTGGTACTAATTCGCCACTGTTCCCCAAGAACGCACTCCTACAATGACTTCACGGGCTCTTAGATTTATCCTCCAACCATGAGATGCAATCCATAGCCCCATTTGTTTTTTGGGAGTTTCATGCTATATAAAATAAAATAAATAAATTCCTTAACTGGTTTATTTTAATAATTTAATTATTCTAAAAAAAATCACTAAAAACCTACGTTGATAGTTTGTGTTTCACATACAGTAAAACCCATGTTATTAACAAAATGATTCACTTAGATTTCTGATTCAGGTCATGTTTTGGAGTTATTCGAATTTATTAGGAAAAGTGTACACACATGCTATTTAAAA
Organism: Viscum album; assembly: GCA_963277665.1. Classification (NCBI taxonomy): domain Eukaryota; kingdom Viridiplantae; phylum Streptophyta; class Magnoliopsida; order Santalales; family Viscaceae; genus Viscum; species Viscum album. The sequence continues at coordinate 722,875,536 of OY728157.1, read as the reverse complement.
TATTTAATATATGTAAAAGATTTATTTTGGGTATAATGATCCTTTATATTTCATACTATCTCAATTTTTGGTCTAAATAGTAATTCATATAATATCCATAAATATTAAGTGGGGAATATGAGTCCTTAGGTTCTCCCCACCATTGGGATTTTCATCCTAAAAGGAGAAATACAAACTCAAAATGATGATAGTACAATAATAGCATCTAGGCCATCAACTACACGGTTCTCTGATTATGATTCATGTGATTTTACTAGACAAAAACAATGGGAATTGATTACCAATGAGGCATCATATCTTGGTGATACTCAATCTCCACCGTGTAATCTAAAAATGTATCTCAATCCATAATGTCTGACTCACCCAAGCTGATAACATGTGATGGCTCATGTACATGTCACCTCATCTATGACATGTGAGTACATTTTTTAATTAGTTTAGCAATGGAAGTAGATGTAATGGTATACCACCTCACCTAATCTATGAAATATATAAAATAGACTAATTAATTTGAGAGATATGTTGTCTTCATGAAAATTCTCTTCAATCAATGTTAGGGTGAGACTTTTAAGAACACATGGTATCCCTCCTAAAAATCCATAGGTCTCCAATGCTGGTCCACATATGAATTATGATAACTCCGAGAATTATTTATCCACTCAGAAATGATGTGATCCTTCTCAATAGTTTGTCACACCAAATCTAAGACCATGAGTGATGAATCACTATGATTAGTCTAGTGAAGTAGTGATTAGCTGGGTTTCTCATATAGAGCCTCAAATAGTTCCATACGATTGGTGGAATCATATATTTTGTTGAATGAAAACTCTAACATGTGTATTTGAGCCTCCAAAAAATGTCTATATTCTTCATGAAATCCCATAACTTGTTATCTTATACCTAAATTGTTTTCCCAGTATAGATATCCATCTGGGGTGAAATGATGCGTTGATGCATATCTGAGTCCCAAAATCCTCCTGAAATACCATTCACAAAGCCCATGAGCCTCATCCCAGTTGGTGAGGTATCTCTATGTGCATCCACAAGAAATAGGTTCAGAACCACGAAGAGGCATAATTTTGGAAAATGTAGTAGTACTGTAACAAGCATTGTAGCATCACTATACCAGCCACTGTAGTAGTTACTGTAGCAGGTATTTTTTAGTACTGTAGCATCTGAAACTATTCACTTTAGGCCACCAGTTTGGGCTTGGAGTGCTTAAGGCCTTCGGGCCACCCATGGACATCAGTTCAGTAAGGATTTCGGGCCACCTCATGGTCTCGTGCCACCTCAAGGCCCTCAAGGGAACATGATTTGCAGTTCCATAGATAGATTCTACAAATAAGCACTCGAGAGAAGGAAAGATCGGGGAACATCAACCAGAGTAGGGCTAAATGGACTTTGTAAGAATTATAGGTTATATAATATGCCATCGGTATGACGCCTATGCACCACTGCACATGGAAATGCTAGCTGAACATTCATGCAATGTTGGAGATCTGATCACGATGCAGATGCTGGGGAGGATCAGTTTCAAGTTTTCATTGTCTGTATGATTTCTTTAAGACCTACTTTTCATGTAATGTTTGGAAGCCTATGGGAAATGTAATTACTAAGCCTACGGGCCTTACAAGGGTTCCCCCTAAACCCATGAAATGGGGGTTATCAGAAAAATCAATAAAAAAGGCCTTCCAGCCATTCATAAAAACAAAATGAGATGTGAAGTAAGTAACATGGTAATATAATACTATCATTGTAACTCTAAAGAGTTATACTATCACCTATATATAATGGCATCTCGTGATCACCACTGACGTTTTCTCTCTAATAGCTAAAAATTGGGCTGACATGGTGATTCAATCTATGATCACCCAGATAGCTTCATATCCTGTAGAGATATGTGGTAATTACATATTTATTTTTATGGAAATACCATCCCACATCTACTCTAGAACCTCAAGGGGTTGATCTAAACACAATGGAACCCGGTGCTCAGATTTCAACTACTGAAAATTATAGCATCATGATATAAACTCTTCAACTCAATTCATAATATCTGGACACATAAACTGATGTTGGTTGTCCTGGGATATCTTTTCTACATGTGGATGTACCATAAAAGGGGATTAATGAAACTCATGCACCACATCCCCCATAATATCAATGGTAACTACACCCACCCTTTGAAAAAGATATAATTCTCCCCACCTTTACAGTATCCATCTGGATAACGTCTAGTGGATATATGAGTATGTAAGTTCTCACAAGCGGTATCACCATGATGAGCAACCTTGGAATTCTATAAATGTGGTGGCCTAACAACCGTAGATGTGATATATGATGAACCATCCTTTTCCAATAAGAATAAATAAAATTAGGATAACTACTATGACACGTCATCTAAAAACGGAGGTCAATATATCCTACTGAGAAAAAATACTAGCACGTTCACCTTCCCATGAATATAGGTGATCCTAAAGACATAGTGTTGTACTAACTCTAATCGTAGCCTCTCCCTCAATTAATGGTCCTTTTTTCAGACATTTTTTTCCTAGTAAACAATAAACTACTCTCCCATTAGGTAGTGTCGCCACACCTTTAGTGCCCAAGTTACAACTGCTAACTCTAGAATATGGGTTTCACAGTCTTTCTCCTATGGTCACAACAATTTGGATGAATAGGAAATAATGACCTTCTTATACATCATAACATGAAAAATTCCATTACCTAATAAATTGTAGAACTCTACAAACACAAAACCCACATCTAGTAATCTCAATATAGGATTAATCACTAACCTCAACCTCCTCTCTTGAAATCACATCAAGGACCAATCATTCTACATGATGTGTTTACCCTTCCGATTAATAGATGTCAAGGGTGTTTCCACTCAACATAAATTTGGTAAAACCCTATGATAGTACCATTCCCTACCAATGAAATCATCACACCTCAGTAACACATTGGGACAGATCCAAATTATGCATTGTCTCAACATTTTTGTGTCCACTACTACTCCTACCTTATAGATGAAGTCTCCTAGAAAGTCAAAATCCATAATCCAAAATTGAAACATTGAGAGATTATCATATATATGATCATCACAGAGTGTGCCCAGGACCATCCAGAATTTCCTCCTATACTCCTCATCTAATGCTGAATACACTTGGATTTCATGGATGTAGACCACCCTGAATTGATCTAAAAAAGGCTGAAGGATCTGGTTCATGAGTCCCATGCCCACTACTAAATCATTCATCACACTAAATGGAATTACCATGTACTCATATTGATCTTAGAAACATATGAATTCCTTTTTAGGTATATCCTTAACTCTTACTCACAACTTGTGATATCCCAATTTTAGGTCAATCATTGAGAACCATCAAGCCCCTAACAACTTATCAAATTGGTTTTTGATCCTCCATAGAGGATACATATTCCTTATAGTGACCTAATTCATGTTCGTTTAATAAAAACATAACCTCAATCTCAAGTATGCCTTCTAGGAGAACAAAATAGTTGATGTCCCATGTAAAATGATGGTTCTTACAAATCACTTCACATGAAAGTACTTTAACAACACCATCAGCTCAAGAAGATTTTCTATAACCATATGATACATTGGTGAAAATATTCTTGTCATGCCTTGAAGTAATTAAATGCATAATTATATCTCTCGATGGTGAGGTAGACTATTTATATACTCATAAAAGACATCCTTATACACTACCACCACTATGGGAAACTGATATCCCAAATAATCCTTTCTTACTAGAGTCATCTTATCTAACTATTGAGTAATCAGCTTCACTATCTGATTTATGATCTAGTATTTATCTTCCTAGGATACCTTTTCTCCATGAATGGAAAACCACATTCCATCACTATAGACACACTTCATCATCCACCTAAAAAATTCAATATGGCCAATTACTATGGACATCCAGTCTATACATAATATATCCTTGTTAGGCATCATTCTTATAACATTGTGATCCTATAAAAAACTTTATCCCTCAAGATTTAAATTTCACTACTATCATAAGTTCAAAATCGTTGTGCGAACTCCTATCAGAGTCTCCAAAAACAATGGTCAGGCCAATGGCTCAACAAAAATATCTATGCCTCAATCTAGAGAAGGGGAATGGAAGTATTGAATCACATATATGTCTATCAATACTATAACTAATGTATAAAATACATAAATTATACCTCGAATCAACCTTGAAGAATTGGAATCATAGGTCTCCATAGATTGTAGTTGGCTTTGTTCCTTGCCACCACCTCCATGAAGATAGTATTGACCGCCTGGGGCTGGTGGTGTTAACAAGTCAAACCTCTGAGGACCTCATGATTCTATAGAAGCAGCTCTTATATGTCCCCCAATATATAGACCACTCTGCACCTTACATCTTCTCAACAGTCCCATGACCATATCACTTATTAGATATACAATGGGTTGAACAATACTGATCCCGATGTCCCAAATCGTCAATAGATAAAAACCACCACTACCTCTGATGATTCGATCTAACCACAAATCCTCAAACCCTTGATCCCTTTTCCTATGATTACCACATGAAGCATCTAAATTTCAAGTATCCCTAATACTGATTTCGTTTTTCTGCTGTAGAGGATTAGGTTATTGGGTTCCCATATGTAGCACCCACTTTTATTGCATTATCTATCAATATTATATCCACTACAAATGATGACTCAACAACCCCAACATAGGTGGGAATTAAAAGGGATACCATTGAACCCCAGATTTCTCATCATAATACCGCTCAATGTTCTATTTTTTGAAGAAGTTATCTTTCACCATATTCCAGGAGTAATGTGAGAGATTAGTAAAATACGTTGTGTACTCTACCACGGTCAAAATTCCTAGCTGTAGTTTTATAATCTATAATATGGATAGATATCATAGTGTTGATGGATAAAAACCATCCTTGGAAATATGATCATGGACATTCCAGATGATAGTTGTATCATCATGTGGCAGAGTAAATAATATCCTCCCTCACACAATATATATGTGAAGAAGAATCAAATCGAGGTCCTCCATCTAATCTATAGGCATCCTTACTAGGTGTAAAATCTGAGTGACTACCTCTAGCCAGACCTCAACCACTTAGGGGTCAGGATAACATTGAAATCATGGAGGGTTTTTCCTTCAAAACTCATGGAACACACTAAAGCTATGTACATCCGCATTTTCTACTTCTAATTCGTAATACATCTCAATAAGTGGTTGTACAACTGGTAAACCACCCAATGGTTCTATCTTTAGTACATTCCCATGTACCAAGGACCTATTATTAGGAAAATCAACCTCATGATAACATACTAGAATCTTAGATGTTGTTTTCTTAGAGGCATCCTGATATAGAATAGATTATTCCATTCTCATAAGAGTACATCTGGGGAGATAAATTAATATGGACATGGAAAAAAACCCATCCATATATGATTCATGTACCAAATATTTTCTCTAAAACCCATATTTACAAGTTTCTAGTCGAAATATAGGTTATTAGAGTCCCGTTGTATGGATACTTTGGCCACCATACCAACAATAGATTCTTTAAAAAAATATGAACTTGGCAAACTAAACACATTCCCCTAAAAACATTCACCAACATAGGTCCTAATGTAGAACCCACTACTCAAATACCACTATGTCATGACCCATCATATTGAGGTCCAACCTATGAATACCCCAAGCCTTCCTCTGATAGGCCAGATTCTAGTGACCATTACTGAGTATGAATATCACAAAAATGGGAGGAATAATAATAAATTACATAGACACACACACAAATCTTCAATACCATACAATTACAACATATAAAACTACTCAAACAAATGAATTCATACATCTAAACCCATAATATAGTACTACAAAGAATATATGAAAGGGAAAAACGTAGACAAATATAAGGCTAACAAAAAACTATAAATAGTCTAAACCACTCCAAGGGCGAGGAATAAAGCCAAATTCATGTTCCCGATAAACACGTCAGTTTAAAAAATCTTTATATCTCATCCACCTTATCTATTTCTACCTATGGAACCATCAAACAGGTTGTCATTTTCCTTAGTCACAATAGAAAAATGAAAATCTAGTGTTGTTGTGAGTATAACAGTACCATGTTTGACACTATGAAAACAAAAAAAATAAATCACCAAGTGTAGTCAGATTAAATCATGATATAGAAATAAATGTATAATATAAAACCCATATAAACTAAAAAAAGACACGGAACTAATAGGTAGTCATAACCAACTATTAGCCACAAGATTATGATTGAAAAATGTTCTTTCTTGGTGAACCCACACTATGAGAAATGATATCATTAGAGGAAATATATGAAGATTTTACGGTCATTATACCACTCCCAATAAATCTCACTTGTCTCATGAGACCCTGATACATAGATATGGTGCCACACTCAGAACTATTTGAGGATACCTCAAACCAATTCTAGATCAACCCCCTACATAGGTGATTGTATGCCAACGATACCAAAAACCCTACAAATATAGTGCTCTATATGGTGGATCGCAATATTTATTAGGTCGACCACACCGATTCCACAAACCCTACCTTGGGTATAAAGATGATATTGGATCCCACTCTAGTCTCGTGGAGGGACCCAAAAACTCTATTTCAGACTCTACCACTACGGTGGATCAAAATCCTAAATCATGGATTTAATTCTAAACTATATTACATTGGTAATGTGCTAAGAGAACACACTCAATCCTGATATTTCCAAAATGAGAAAAAGAAGAGATACAAACACTCTTAAAGGGGTTGCACGACATATACTAGGGGCGCACAATATATCTTATTGTCCCTAAGTCTTCTCATGTGGTAATGCCTTACAAGTCATGTAAGTCATAGAATATATGATGTGTAGAAGAATCCCAAGGCAAGTAGAGATACACAACACCCTACTAATGTTTCTTGGTCCTGTCTGTGTACTTAGCCTACTGATGTGCCAACCCATGTACCGGTGGTTGTGTTCTTGTATGAGTACACTACATGCCACTGTCCATGTAAATTTTCTTGTGTCAATGTACATTAGGAAGTACACGTTGATCCTTCATGGAGGGGTCAAACACCGTGTGATACAGGTCACAAGTCATGTGATCCTTATCTTCGTCCTGAAACCATGACTTCCAATTAGAGGTCCCCACATGGAATGTAATCTCAGAATACATTCCACATTTCTTGGGTTATTCTTGATATGTGGGGATCTCTTCTACACCATTATGCAATTCACTTGTTTCAACAACCATTCTTAAATCTTTAAATCAGGGCTCTTATTGTTCATTACAATATCGATTGATGGAATACTAGACATTAAAATTCTCAGATATCTCATTTCTATGAATCCATCACCATGCTTAAAAATTAAATAATAAGAGAACCCAAAAAAAATTCAGATCCACCTCTCATCATCCACATCCATAATTTCACATCATTCACAACATCAATCATAATCCATACTCATATTGTTGATATTTTCACTGAATAACAGTTGCGTAATGGCCAAACATTGCGTATTTATGAACCACAATCCAAAAAGAAATGATTGTGATGAACATGAGAATAACGGGAAAATAAATCCAAAAACCAAAATATATAAGGATTGAACCCCATCCTTTTTTCATTAATCCTAAATTTTTTTTTATATTTGAAGAAGAATTAATAGTAATAAAATCCCAATGAAAAAATATAATATTCCATCAATTTCAATATACCAAGGATGATGATATCAATTCAGTTCATGGAACTGGTCATTGTTCATCCAAAATTAAAAATTGGGATGGAAATCACCAAATAAAACATCCCACCAAGATTTTAGATTGATCATTGATGGCTGATGGTTTTTTCTATAATTGAATTTAAATGTGAACTCTATTTTTTTCAAGTATCCTTGATCTAGTCCTCATCTGCCAGCATTCACCAAGATCACTCTGCTCCAATGGCTACTAGGTGTCCATTGTTATGTGGAAAACACATAAACAATTACATAGATTCATATTTATGGAGTGATATGGTCGCTACATCGAATAAAATTAATAAATTCATTAATTATCTTATTTAATTAATTTCTTTCCAAAGATAACATTTCTACAAACAACACAGACAAACATAGTTTATATCCCACCTAGGGTAAAAAAGATAAATTTTAACTCAATAATTCCCTTTGATTATTGATGAAGTTCCCAGTTTCTGATTTATTTCATATTTTCCACAATACATTGTGCAAAATCTATTTAATACATTTTATATATTTTAAAATTTTATTTCCAGCACACTATGTCCCAAAATCAAACGTTTTCATAGTGTATCATCTTCAAAATAATCTATATAATACTCCAAAATAATTCATGGAAAATATTATTCATTACCATGGTCATTGTGACTAATACTCTCAAAATCAATGTAATATGTTCACGTCAAATATTTTCCTTCAAATATTTAGTTTTTGGAGAAAATAAATCATTGGCCATCATCACAAGAAAATTATACAAGACCTTTTTTATGAATCATGATGTGTATGATGATATATATGTTTCTCATTATATGGGAGGTGAATCTATTATTAATGATCGATGCACCAGATCAATCTAATTCACTCTTGGAAATATTTTCAACCACTACATTCTTAAATTTTCCCAATTATATAAAGTCATTAATTTAAGACTATGTGTTTATTGGGCTGTTTGTCCTCCCTTCATAGTATGAATAAATAACTTTATCATGAAAAGATATTAATTGATTTTTCATTATCATATTTCCTAATTATTCATTGAGATATAACATTCCAAAACATTGGGTTTTCTTTGTAAAATACATCAAATTTATTGATGATGATCATTTTTCCATATGTATAAATTCATCATAGTAGAAATAGGAGACATCAATATTATTCCAATAATTATGAAATCTGAATGAATAATTTTTTACAACTTATTATTTTTAGTACCTCTTGGGTATGGTACATATATTTTGGTATTGTATCATATTTCAACAAAAATAACACCTTAAATGAAGTTTATTATTGTGTTTCATTTCGAAAGGTACAATAGTTACTTCAGATTTCATACAATGAGTTGTACCCATATTAAATTATCAAATTACAATGGGCTCTTGTGGTCTATAATGAAATAAATATACGTTTAATTTAATATCATAAACTATACATGAATTTTTATTCTAATATGACTCTTGATAAAACAATTTGGGCCATCATGCTCCACATTCACATTTTCTATCTCTTCCAAAATCTAATTTCCATATGTCATATCGAGATTCAAACATCCGTATTTATCCTAACCACATATTCATTGGAAAATAACTTAATCCACTTTTTATTCAATAAAATTGGCCTGATCCTTGACTACGGTAACCAAGAAGTAGATAAACTAGGTTTGTTCGTGAAATTTTAACTTTCACTCGTGGAGCATATCAATATTTTATCGATTGTAGATTTGATAATACCATTAGCTTCTTTTACCATATTGTTTTTTTACAACAACATATAGAGTTTTTCATCAAGAACCTCATTGTTGTGTTTCTTCATTTTGGCTCTCTAAACATATATTTGATTAAGAGAATCCTCAAGACCCACATAGAGATACAATATACCTTCCTATTATTATTAATAAATGATTCTATCTTCCCTTGACAATGAATATACATTAACAACCACTATTGTATTTTCATTATTTTCATTTCAATCATCAATTTCATCTATCTTAGTCTCAAATTAACTATCATGTTCATGTGAAAGATGATTCGTCTTCATAAAAGTATTTTTATTAGTTCCTTTCCTACCATTCACAATGGAAGAATACATATACAATGGAATATCATAAACCTCACTCACAATCACAAAATTGAATGTTTCCCATTAAAAATTCATATACCCTTTTCTGATATGATGATAGGAATGAAATTTATTCATCTACTTCACCTTCCTCATTTTTTATACTCTATTGTAATATTCTCCATGGACATGAATGTCACCGTTTTAGATATTCCTCTTTATAAATAATAATTATAATTATTTCACATATAATACAATAAAATAATAAATTATTATTTCATATCATTTTTATATGTATCCTCAATCACATATACGTTATAATTTAATTAGCGTTGAAATATACATCGGATGTCTTCAAAACTCATCACATTGTTGAGGATATTTTCATGACTAAGCATGTCCTCCAAAATTATATTAATAAAATCAATGAAGGAATTAGTATATTTGATAGGGTCCATCCTTAGTTCATAAAACATGTTCCATAGAACATAAAACATATCATAAATCCTTTTTATGTGTATTTAACTTCTCATCCCACATGTCATGCAAGGATTTACATGACATTAAATTCATATGGATTCGGTTGAACATGATCCTACCCTAAATTAATTATTCCTCTATAATCCACATACATTTCTCTTCACTCAACATCTAACAAAACATTACTATCCATAAAAAATAATATACGAATAATAACAAAACTATAATTTTTTTTCAAATGTTTATATGTTTCTCTATATAATTATTCCATAGTAATAAATTTCAACCCTCAATGATCAGATATCCTTTATGATTTACTACTACTATGATTTCAACAAATTTATATACTCTCCCGTTAACATTTCCTATTAAATCCCAATGTTGGACCCACTAGGTTTAATACCCTATAAGGGTCGGGGTGAATAAAGGGTTATTTTTTTTAAAAAAACTCCCATATTTGAATCATGTTTCATCATTAAACAAAACAATATTTCATATAATTCTGTAAAGACCTGTAAAAGTTAAGTAAAGTTTATTTAATTTTCTTTGAATTTTACAGGAACACAGTTTCTGACGGCACCTGATTCCGAGGCCCGGTGTGCCCGAAATCATTTTCTGAAGTTTGGCTCAGGTACGTTCAGTGAACAAATGAGCAGGTTTTTCTAACTTTTGAACCAGTGCTCGGAATCGAATTCTGAGGGCACAGATGGAATCACAGTGCCGGTATTTTCTTGGAAACGCCTTTTCCGAAGTTGCGTTTGCTCGGGTGTGGTTTTTAATTTTTGGGGTTAAGTTAAGAAATAAAATAAAAGTGGTGCGACACTTTATTTTATTTCACTTAAAGACAGTTAAAGCCTCTTAAGCCAGGTTAAGCGGATAAGGTGGGACCCACGATATCAGGCCCACTTAGTAGGATATTTTTGAGGTGGGGCCCACCCGAGCCCCATTGTTTCTTTCCCTCTAAGTAACGCACCCGCGAAAACCGCTTTTAAATAAAGTCAACCGGTGTGTTTTCTTAAATACTAAACGCCCTTATTAATTGGGTGGTTAATTCGTTGCAATTATTTCATTGAATTAATTATTAATTTCTTATCTTTGAATTTCAAATTGTTGGCATGGGAATAAAATAAGACCAACACTAGGTTTGTTGAGGGGATTCTTGTTGAGAGGATTTGGAGAAACTCTAAAGATTGAAGATCTTCATCCTCCTTCGTTGAAGAACGTGAAGAACGCGAAGAATGCGAAGAACGCGAGAACGCATCGTCGCCGACGAAGAACTCCGGCCTCCGACGAAGGGTGATGAAGAGCGCCGAACCCTCGGAGATGGAAGACGTGACGCCATGTACCGCGACGCCGATGATCCTTCTTCTGCGACGATCCTTTCCCCACGACAATCTTCAATCAACAACCGATTGAGGTAGGGGGTTGCGGTTCTTTTAAATTATTGTGAATTATATCCACATCATGGATTCTTTTGGTGCATTTTAAATCTTGTGATTATATACCCACTGCATATGTTTAAAATATTTGTCGGAAGACTTTTTTAAAACCACTAACACGGTGGGTGTGGACCATCGAACAAGTCCGAACCCACCGTCTCTTCATTCTTGGTGAGCGGATTAGCGGGCGATGACAATGCAGGCCGCACAGGCAATGTGAGGTCCTCGCCGTGAAAGACGGGCCCCGAGAGGGCCATTTGCGAAGGAGCCACCGCGGTTGAAGCCGCGGAAGCATGCCACGGTCCCATGGTCGCGTGGGACCGGAGGGAGCGGGACACGGAGACCGGCCATGTCTACTGGCAAGTGCGGCCCCACGCGGGGCCGTGATCTCTCCACATGGGGGCAGCGCGCCCCCCGCTGCGCTCGGCCGTAACGGCCGAGCCGACCTGCTCGCCACCCGGCCAGCACCAGCCGGGTCATGCCCAGGTTGGGCCGGGCCGAGTCAAGCCATCCGGGTCGAACCCAGACCCGGGTCAGGTCGACCCGGTTCGGGCCGACCCGGGGGGGTTGGGCCGGGTCGGTCCGGGCCGAAACCCCCCGTTTTTGGACATCTTTCGGTCTTTTGCCCATATCATGGGCTAAGGACCTCCGATCGACGCACCGTCAGAGGTGATGTGATATTTGGATCGAGAAGGTCGTTTCGACATATTACACTCAAGGTTTCGGAAATTTTTGAGTTCGGCCGGGTTGGATCGTACATGAAACCAATCGGGCCCTCGGAGTGGAAACACTTATAACTTGAGCTCTGGACGTCTGATTGGCGTGCCGTCGACATTGATGGATTCCTTTAAGTGAGACAGATCTTTTGGCGTACTACGCCCGAGGTTTGGATGTAGGTGGAGTATAGTCAGGTTGGTTTTGACTTAAAAACCAACCGGGCCCCTGGGACGAAAAAGACAATAACTCTCAGACCGGGCGTCCAATTGACGCGCCGTCTGTGATGTTGAGTTCCTGTTGGCGATACGGAACTTTTGGATACATCAATTCCGGACTATGTGTCAGTTGATGTATCAGCCCCTTGACTCATGGAGCAGACCCTCCCGAACAAGCTTGCTGTGTGCGGGAACCCTAGAGCTGGCTGCGACTATGACGACGACGACTGTACAGAGATCCTCAGTGGATTCGACGGCGAGGACTACAACACTCAACGTTCCTATGTGGATCAGTGCTACAAATCCTGTGTGGGTCTGATCCTCTGTGGGTCAGTGCTCTGCAGTCCTGTGTGGGCCAGCGCCTACAGATCCTATGCGGGTCTGATCCTATGTGGGTCTTTGCGGGGGTTAGTTACCTATCGGTCCATTGTGGGTCAGATCCTTTGTGGGTCATTGCGGGGGTTAGTTACCTATCAATCCTTTTTGGGTCAGATCCTTTGTGGTTCATTACGGGAGTTAGTTATCTATCGATCCTGTGTGGGTCAGATCCTTTGTGAGTCATTGCGTGGGTTAGTACATTTCGATCCTTTGTGGGTCCGATGACTTAGATGAATCAGTGGATATATCTGACCATCTCTATCATCTTACGAAGAAGTATTCCTGTATGAGATGAATCCTTTTTTGCATTCCTATGTGGATTGTGTTGTGGTATCCTTTGTGGATTTACGTTTTTCTTTCCTGTGTGGAATGGGTTATACTTGGGCTCAGATGTTGGAGCCGAACGAGAATTGATGACTTAGGTATATGTAAAGGCATAAACCTAAGAAGGGCCAAATGTTACTTCCTGATTGTATCTTTCCTTTGTGGACTATCCTTTGTAGATTCTGGGAGACCTTCGGGGGTCTCGTGGTCCCAACTGAGTAGCTTATACTCACCCCTACACGGGTTATGCCCGCACTACGTTGTGTTGGTTGCAGACGACGGACAGTGCTGATCATGGTTGAGGCTTGCAGATCAGGACGGTACCTGGAGGTGGACCACTGGGCGGGTCATTCTCAGAGCGGACGGCTGGACCCATGGAGCTATGGAGGCTATCTTACCTCACCGTTCAGGTGGGGCATCCAGTGGAGGGCTCGACGTTGCGGCTTTACTTTTCAGTTGTTGTTTTCCCTTTCCAGTTGTACTTTACGTTCAGTTTGGGTTTGTATATTGGCCCACTTACATTTTCGAACTTACGGTTGTACTCAGTTTTTACTTAGTGTTTACTTCTACTGCTTTCTTGCTCTGTGGTGTTTGTTTACATTACAAAGGAAATGCCATCCATTTTTACCAGGATTTACACCTTGGTGCTTGTCCCCAGCCCCTGGCCTATGGAAGGCGGGCTTGGGGTAGTCACGACACAGGCCCCGAGGATGGGTCATGACAAATTGGTATCAGAGGAGTTCGGTTCTACCACGGAACCTTGGACTCTGATCTTTTTGTATGTGAAGAAATAGTGTTAAGAATATTGGGTGTGGTTATCAGTCCAGGGATTCCAGTGTTGGTGCGGCGGCCGACGTATCCGTACACCAGGACCCTGACTTCTGGTTTCTGACGTAATGCACGAAAACATTGATTGCATGTGTGTTTCACGTTTTCATTGTGGTTACTTTATGTCAGCTCACCAGGTATACTGTTTGACCGTGGAGCAGTTGTATCATTTCAGGATGGCCCCACGACGGCAGCCATCTAGGGTTCCGAGTGTTGTACGTGACGACATCCCACCAAGCGACGAGGCCTCGGTATAGAGCCCTTTGACAGCTAAGGAACCGACGATACCTTTACCCGCCGAGCCACCGATGCTTCCATCCCCATCCCCTGACGATACACGACGCCTTAGTGTACGGAATGAGTTCTAGCACCAGCGACCTGCCAGGTTCCGTGGGGAGACGGACTCCCAGGCAGCCGAGGATTGGCTGGAGGCAGTGGTACGAGATTTCAGTTTAGTGAGGACACCAACAGATCTCATGGTGATCCTCACAGCCAGCCTACTGCACGCGGCAGCGGGCCAATAGCGGAGCTTGATGATCCATGTGCAAGATGAGGCATCTTTCTCTGGACAGACTTTGAGAGCCTCTTCCGCTCAGAGTTCATCCTAGCAACCCTCCGTACGGTGCGCATCCAGGAGCTACATCATCTGCGGCAGGGCAGCATGACAGCCACCCAGTACTCGGCGAGATTTACCGATCTCTCTCGCTACTTGACAGACATGGTACGGGACCCATTCATTCAGTCTCGAACCTTTGAGTAGGGATTGAGGCATGATATCAGGGCATCTCTGATCTGCCTCAGCATTCCGACTCAGGAAGGAGTACTAGAGTGAGCCCTTTTGATCGAGATCTTCCTTACTGAGCCTTCTTCAGCAGCGAGACCTACTGCAGGGCGGCAGGTAGCAGATTCTTCTGTAGTAGGAAGTAGATGGATGACTCATGGGTCCAGGCAGACCATACCCTCAGGCAAACGACCTCAGGACACTGGCTCAACAGTGCGGGGCACACAGTGCGGAGCCAGTCTTTCGAGAGGCAGACTATGCTACATATGTGGCGGGCAGGGCCACATGGCTCGTGACTGCCCGACCCACCATGCCGAAGAGTAGCAGACGGTTGAGGGGCCTCCCAGGCAGAGGCAGAGGGTCGACCATGGCGGTCCGCAGGGAGTAGGCGGACGAGGCAGAGCAGTTGGATGAGCAACAGGTGGTGGGTGACGCTTTGAGGCTCTACCACCACCACCACCAGGAGGTCCACCCCGACCACAGGGAGCTGGCGGGCAGAGACAGGAACAGCTCCAGGCAGCGGAGGTATATATCCACGACGTGCCCGAGATGATTCGAGGTACTATCCGTGTCTATCCCACCCTTTCTATAGTTCTTATAGACCCGGGAGCGATTCATTCTTTCATAGTCACTGCCGTTGTTCAGAGCTCGAAGATTTTGACAGAGCTGTTGGCTCGATCCTTTCGCCTAGAGAATCCTAGGGGAGCAGACTCGACAATTACGCACTGGTGCCGGCAGTGTGAGCTTACTCTAGGAGGCGACAGCTTCGGATGGGATCTTCTTGTAGCGACGTCGAGGCATTACGACGTCATCTTGGGCATGGATTGTTTATCTACAGTCCATGCACAAGTTGACTATTTTAGGCGCAAGTTGCAATGTGTACGCACCGACGGGAGCAGGTTCACCTTCACTAGTGAGAAGGGAGCCTTCGCAACACATGATGGACTTCCACAGAGGATAGGACAGCTCATCACTCATCAGTTGGCTAGCCTTATCCTAGGAGAAGTTGACGTGCAGAGCCCTAGTTTTCCTGCAGTGGTGGATCAGTATGCGTACGTTTTTTCCGACGACATTCCAGGACTACTTCCTCATAGAGAGGTAGTCTTTTCTATTGATATATACCCCGAGACAGCCCCGATATCTACCCCAGCGTATCGGATGGATCCCGCTGAGCTTCGAGAGCTACGGGTACAGTTGGAGGACTTGCAGGGCAAGGGATTCATCCGACCCAGTGTTTCACCCTAGGCTTCCTCGATATTGTTCGCCAAGAAGGAGAACGAGAGCTTGCGACTTTGTGTCAACTATCATCTCCTGAACTAGGTGACAGTGAGAAACAAGTATCCACTATCGAGGATTGATGACCTCTTCGATCAGCTCAAGGGAGAACGGTGGTTCTCAAAGATAGACCTCAGGTCAGGCTATCATCAGCTCAGTGTTCAGGGCGAAGATGTGCAGAAGACGGACTTCAGATGTCGGTATGGCCACTATGAGTTCTTGGTTATGCCATTCAGTGTAACCAATGCTCCAGCGGTGTTCATGGGCCTCATGAACAGGATCTTTCAGCCATACCTCGATCGATTTGTCTTGGTCTTCATCGACGACATTTTTATATACTCGATGACTGTGGAGGAGCACGACTACCACTTGCGGGTTGTACTAGACACACTCCCAGAACACTAGCTTTATGGAAATCTCTCGAAGTGTCAGTTCTGGATACGTGAGGTCCACTTCTTGGGGCACATCATCTCTGAGGCGGGAGTTTCGGTGGATCCTGCGAAGATCGAGGCAGTGCTAACTTGGGATCCACCCAGGAGAGTGATGGAGGTGAGGAGTTTTTGGGACTATCTTGATACTATCGAAGATTTTTTCCAGACTTCTCCAGAGTTGCGGCACCACTCTCAGCTTTGACGGCGAAGGGGAAACCCTTTGTGTGGTCAGAAAGATTTCAACAGAGCTTCTAGGAGCTGAGATAGAGATTGACTAGTGCACCTATCTTGAGGTTGCAGGAGGAGGGAGTAGGGTACATAGTCTACTGTGATGCATTAGGGACTGGACTCGGATGTGTCCTAATGCAGGAGCGGGTAGTGATCGCCTATAGAACACATCAGTTGAGGCCGCCTGAGCAGAACTACACTACCCATGACATGGAGTTAGCAGTAGTGGTCTTCGCTCTGAAGAAATAGTGGAACTACCTGATGGGCGAGCGCTTTACATTCTTTTCTGACCATCAGAGTCACAGGTACATCTTCTCTCAGAAGGACCTGAAACTGAGAAATCGGTGATGGCTCGAGTTTCTCCCGAACTATGACTTTGAGATAGTCTATACTCCTGGGAAGGGGAACGTGGTAGTCGATGCTCTTAGCAGGAGGACGGGAATTCAGATACTTGAGGAGGCGACAGAGCAGCTAGCCACTTTGAAAATATCCTTCCTGGATAGAGATGGAGCAACATTCCTTCAATCTCTCATAGTCACCCCTCCACCACTGCAGCGGGTCAGAGAGGCACATTGTGGGGACGCTGACTGTGAGACATGGTGTGCGCAGATATCCTCAGGAAAAGCACCTGATGGTTTCTCCTGTGGAGCAGAGAACGACGTCCTTTTCAGAGGACGTACCTTGGTACCAGTTGCTTTACGAGATGAGGTGCTGAGAGAGTTTCACACTTCTCCTTTGGTGGTACATCCTGGAGTGGCGAAGATGTACCAGGATCTTAGATGACAACACTGGTGGCCGGGCATGAAGAAGGCTATGGCAGAGTTCATTTCTCGATGCCTCACCTGCCAGTAGGTGACAGCAGAGCATCAGGTACCAGCTGGCTTGGTACATCCCTTTGAGGTCCCAGAGTAGAAGTGGGATGTAATATCTATGGACTTCGTGATTGTACTTCCACGCACTTCCATAGGTCACGACTCCATTTGGGTGATTTTCGACCGACTCACCAAGTCGGCTCACTTATTACCCATTAGAGAGTAGGGCTCAGTGGAGAGCATGGGACGTCTCTACATTCAAGAGATTGTATGGCTTCACAGTGTTCCATCATCTATCATCTCAGATCGGGATTCTCGCTTTACTTCACGGCTTTGGAAGGGGTTGTAGGAGGCGTTCGGGACGCAGCTACGTTTGAGCACCACCTTTCACCCTCAGACAGATGGTTAGACGGAGAGGACTATATAGACTCTCGAGGACATGCTCTTCGCATGTTTCCTCGAGTTTGGTCGCATCTGGGAGGAACACCTACCCTTGGTGGAGTTTGTGTACAACAACAGCTACCACTCCACCATCAGGATGCCACCATTCGAGGCATTGTACTGCCGAACTTGTAGATCTCCATTGTGCTGGAATGACCCTGGGGAGTTAGCACATGTGGGACCGGAGATGGTCCAGGCCACGACAGAGAAGGTCCAGGTCATCCAGGAGCGGATGAGGACAGCTCCGAGCCAGCAGAAGTCTTATGCTGACAGGAGGCGGAGGCCACTAGAGTTCGAGGATGGTGACCATGTCTTCTTGCGTGTCTCACCTCGACGTGGATTGTGGAGATTTGGATGTGGAGGAAAGTTGTCTCCATGCTTCATCGGACCATTCCAGGTCCTTATCAGGATTGGTGAGATGGATTATCGCCTGGCTCTACCACCTCAGTTGCACCGGGTGCACGGCGTCTTCCACGTATCTCAGCTGAGGAGATACGTGCACGACCCAATGCATATCATTGACCATGGGGAGATGGACTTTGATGATGGGGAGACATTTGTGGAGATTCTGGTGGATATCGAGGATTGATAGGAGTGGGTCCTACGTGGATGGTCGTTTCCTCTAGTGTGTATCAGATGGCAGTACGAGAACCTCCAGAAGACCACTTTGGAGCAGGAGGCTCAGATGCGTGCTCAGTACCCACATTTGATTCCCTATTTTATGATTTATCGTTACGAGGACGTAAAGCCTTGAGGTGGGAGTGATGTAAAGACCCGTAAAATTCAAGGGAATTTTTTATCTTAATTTTCATTGGAATTTTACAAGAATGCAGTTTTTGATGGCACCTGATTCCGAGGCCCGGTGTTCCCGGAATCATTTTCCGAAGTTTGGCTCGGGTACGTTCAGTGAACGAACGAGCGGGTTTTTCTAAATTTTTAACCGTTGCTCAGAATCAAATTTTGAGGGCACCGATCGAATAGAAGCGCCAGTATTTTCTTAGAAACTCCTTTTCCGGAGTTGCGTTTTCTCAGGTGTGATTTTAAATTTTTGGGGTTAAGTTAAGAAATAAATTAAAAGTGGTGCGACACATTATTTTATTTCACTTAAAGCCACTTAATGACACTTAATCTAGGTTAAGCAGATAATGTGAGGCCCATGATATCGTACCCACATAGTAGGATATTTGTGAGGTGGTGCCCGCACAAGCCCCACCATTTCTTTCCCTCTAGGTAACGCATCTGCGAAATCCTCTTTTAAATAAAGTCAACCGGTGCATTTTATTAAATACTAAACTCCCCTATTAATTGGGCGGTTAATTCGTTGCAATTAATTCGTTGAATTGACTATTCGTTTCTTAACTTTTAATTTCAAATTGATGTCATGGGAATCAAATAAGACTAACACTAGGTTTGTTGAGGGGTTTCTTGTTGAGAGGATTTGGATAAACTCTAAAGCTTGAAGATCTTCATCCTCCTTCTTTGAAGAACGCGAAGAACGCGGAGAACGCAAAGAACTCGAAGAACATGAAGAACGCATCATCGCCGATGAAGAACGCTGGCCTCTAACGAAGGGCAACGAAGAATGCCGAACCCTAGGAGATTGACGACGCGACGCCGTGTACCGCGACGCCAACGATCCTTCTTCCGCGATGTTCCTTTCCCCGCGACAATCTTCGATCAACAACCGATTGTGGTAGGGGGTTGCTGTTCTTTTAAATTCGAGTGAATTATATCCTCGGCATGGATTCTTTTTGTGCATTTTAAATCATTTCATTTTATACCCACGGAATATGTTTAAAATATTTATAGAAAGACTTTTTAAAAACCACTAACATGGTGGGTGCGAACCATCGAACAAGTCAGAACCCACCGTCTCTTTGTTCTTGGTGAGCGGATTAGAGGGTGATGACAAAGCAGGCCACACGGGCGATGTGAGGTCCTTGCAGTAATGGACGGGCCCCGGGAGGGCCATTGGTGAAGTTGGCACACAATTCCGACCACTGAAACGCGTCATGTGGTCAACGGAGTGGCCCGCCGGTGGCGCCGGCGGCAGGGTGCGGCAGCGCCCGGCGCGCCGCCGCGGCTGAAGCCGTGACGGTAGGCCACGGTCTCATGACCGCACGAGACTGGAGGGAGTGGGACACGGCAACCGGCCGTGTCCGCTGGCAAGGGCGGCACCACGCGGGGCCGTGGTCTCTCCACGCGGGGGCATCCCCCCGCCCCCCCTGCTTCGCTCGGCCGTAACGGCCGAGCCGACCCGATCGCCACCCGACCAGCGCCAGCCGGGTCACGCCCAGGCTGGGCCAGGCCGGGTCGCGCCATCCGGGTCGGACCCAGACCCGTGTCGGGTTACCCGGTTCGGGCCGACCGAAGGGTGGTTGGGCCGGGTCGGTACGGGCCCAAACCCCCCGTTTTCGGACCTCTTTCGGTCCTTTTCCCATATCTTGGGATACAGACCTCTGATCGACACACCGTCAGCGGCGATGTGATCCTTGGATCGATACGATCGTTTCGACATATTACACTCAAGGTTCCGGAGATCTTTGGGTTCAGACGGGTTGGTTCGTACACGAAACCAACCGGGCCCTCGGAGTGGAAACGATTATAACTTGAGCTCCGGATGTCCGATTGACGTGCCATCAACTTTGATGGATTCCTATAAGTGAGACGGATCATTTGGCTTACTCCGCCAAAGGTTTGGACGCAGGTGTAGTACGGCTGGGTTGGTTTTGACTTAAAAACCAACTGGGCCCCTAGGACGAAAAAGCCAATAACTCGCAGACCGAGCGTCCGATTGACGCGCTGTCTGTGACGTTGAGTTCCTGTTGGCGATACGGAAATTTTGGATACATAAACTCCAGACTATGTGTCAGTTGATGTATCAGCCCCTCGGCTCGTGGAGCAGACTCTCCCGAACGAGCTTGCTGTGTGCGGGAACCCTAGAGCTGGCTGTGACTGTGACGACGACTGTATAGAGATCCTCAGTGGATTTGACGACGACAACTACAACACTAAGAGATTCTACGTGGATCAGTGCTACAGATCCTGTGTGGGTCTGATCCTGTGTGGGTCAGCGCTTAGCAGTCTTGTGTGGGCCAGCACCTACATATCCTATGTGGGTCCGATCCTATGTGGGTCTTTGCAGGGGTTATTTACCTATCGATCCTTTGTGGGTCAGATCCTTTGTGGGTCATTGCAGGGGTTAGTTACCTATCGATCCTTTGTGGGTCATAACCTTTGTGGGTCATTACATGGGTTAGTTACCTATCCATCCTGTGTGGGTCAGATCCTTTGTGGGTCATTGATGGGGTTATTACCATTCGATCCTTTGTGGGTCCTACGGCTTAGATGAAACAGTGGATATATCTGACCATCTCTATCATCTTATGAAGAAGTATTCCCATTTGAGCTGAATCCTATTTTTCTTTCCTTTGTGGATTGTGTTGTGCTATCATGTGTGGATTTACGTTTTGCTTTCCTGTGTGGACTGGGTTGTACTTGGGCTCGGATGTTGGAGCCGAACGAGAATTGATGACTTAGGTATATGTATGGGAATATACCTAAGCAAGGTCGAATGTTACTTTGTGGTTGTATCTTTCCTTTGTGATTATCCTTTGTAGATTCCGGGAGACCTTCGGGTGTCTCGGGGTCCCTACTGAGTAGCTTATACTCACACCTTCATGGGATATTCCCAGACTACGTTGTGTTGGTTGCAGATGACGGACAACGCTGATCGTGGTTGAGGATTGTGGAGCAGGACGGTACCTAGTGGTGGACCACTGGGTGGGACGTTCTCGGAGCAGACGGCTGGACCCGAGGAGCTGTAGAGGGTATCTGTCCTCACCCTTCAAGTGGGGCATCCAGTGGACAGCTCGACGTTGCGACTTTACTTTTCAGTTGTATTTTTCCCTTTCCAGTTGTACATTACTTTCAGTTTGGGTTTGTATACTGGCCCACTTACTTTTCCGCAGTTACTGTTGTACTCAGTTTTTACTTAGTGTTTACTTCTACTACTTTCTTGCTCTGTGGTGTTTGTTTACTTTACAAAGGAAATGCTTTCCCTTTTTACCGGGATTTATGCCTTGGTGCTAGTTGCCAGCCCCTGGCCTATGGAAGGCGGGCATGGGGTAGTCATGGAACGGGCCTTGAGGACGGGTCATGACACATTCTCAAATAAATATATGAGTAGAAATGAAAACATTAATGAGACACAAAATTTTAATTTTTTTCACTCGCAACATGGCTAATCGAAGGAGTATTCATGTTAATGCATTGATATAACAAATCAACTATAGTGTGGAGTTGTTAAAATAATTAGATTAAAATTATTGTACCTCTTAGTTCAATACCAGTTATAGTTTAAAATATCACTACTATCTTAATTGACGTGGGATCAGTGATCCTCCAAAATATTTTTCTATTAATGTATTGAACCATCATTGTTTAAAACTGGTTTAATATTTCATAAAGCATAAAAATCATCCAAATGAAAAATATCAATTTACCATTGAATTTGTAGTAAATTTCTTCTAGTTCACATAACATACCATTTCATGAATCCTTTTATCAAATTTCCAACAACTCTAAAAATCCTTAAAACTTTTCAGTTTATCATGAAACTCCTAGATTTCATGTAACATTTTAGTTTTGTACAAAAATATAAAATTTAGAAAATATTTTTTTTTAAACTCCCAAATTTCACATACATTTTGGATTATCATGGAATTAAAATTTTCATATTGACATAAATTATATTTATTCAAGAAAATGATCTATGTGTAATTGATTTATTCACGATATACCTTCATGAAACTCATATGAAATTTTAGATCCATGATATTTAGTTTGTGTTGGATAATAGAAAAGAGGACATGGGGGGTATTCATACTCATGGTTGGCCAATTGTTCGACTATATAGAATTATAACGAATAAGTAATAAACATTCCTAGTTCACTAAACTTGTACAATTTTTTGATTCTTTTAGAAAAAACACATTATAGTGGGCAGTATTGTATTATTATTTCTTGTGTTCAAGAAAACATTCATATTCCACAACACACTAACATTCATTAAGAAATGGAACATTCATGAATCACTTTACCCTATAGTATTTTTAGGGGAAAAGCTTGAATAATCACGTTTTTTAACATCATGAATCACTTTCACCTATTTCCACAACTTCTCCAATTAAATAAAAATAATTTTTTTTTGAAACACCAATACCTTTATAAGAAATATCATAATCATATTACAATGAATTTATACAATATTTTTCCCTTCATTGACATCATCCATAGATGATAGATTTGGAAACCACATTATTAATTTCATGACCCATCCCCCAGGGCCCATGTCGTGACTACCCCAAGACCACCTTCTATAGTCTAGGGGTTTACGACTAGCATTTAAAATAAATATTCTTCAAATGGGAAGGCATTGCCTCGAAAGTTGTACACACATAAAATATGTATACAGTAAAAGGTGACACATAGTAAAACTAATGAAAGTCAAAGTAAGTACTGAATGTATTGGGGGCCAGTATAGAAGCCGAACTGAGAAAAAAGTACAAAAAAAAGTAAAAACATCTCTTGAGTTTGTTATCCAAGGATCCTACCTGAATGGTAGGTACAAATAATCTCTACGGTGCACCACACCAAATGTTCACTTTCGTACACTGTCTATTTTAGGCCCCTAAGTCTCAATCAATGATTCTCGTCATTTGCAAAAGACACACAAATGTGTGGGGCAAGCCCATGTAGGGGGGAGTATATCAATACTCAATAGGGACCCCAAATCCCCTAAAGGTCTCCCAAATTTCCACAAAATAAAAACCACAAAGAATGATCTTAGACATAAGGTACAAATAAAAAACACTACAATCCGAGTATAACAAAAGTACCAAAGTATAGATGATTATTCGTAAAACAAGATCATCTTATTATATCAAGAGGCTCTGCTATAGACCCACACATGATCGTTAGTTGCTGACCCACACAAGATCTCTAGGTGATGACCCACACATGATCCCTGATCACTGACCCACATAGGATTGAAAGGTGATATCCCACAAAATATCATTGAGCGCTAACGCACACAGGATTGATAGGTACTGACCCACACATGATCGCTATTAATTCTTCATGTCACTGCCATACACACGATTTATTTACATAGCCTCCTTGATTCCAATAGAATCCACTCTATAAGCCATCAGTTTTACATAAAATTCAATGAAGTCCTTTGAATAAGTGAGCTGAAGAACCTTCATGTCCTAAGGGTTCCAACACAATAGACGACACGTAAATCGGACACCCAGTCTGTAAGTCATAGGAATTTTAGTGCCAAGGGCCTACTTAGATTTGGGTTCATTCAAACCTAGCCATATTGTAAATTTTTCCGTAAATCTAGTGGAGTATATCAAAAGGACTACATCGTCCTAATGTTTCTAGTTCCACAAACAGTTCATCAAATGGAAGTCTAGTTTAGAAGATATGACCCTTTTGAAGAAACTAGGAATAAGTGGGTCAAGTTCTGGTCTGACTTGTTAGGACTGAACCTACCTAACACAGGCCTTTGGCCCATCCCAAACCAGTGAGTCCTGGCCTAGTATGGCACGCTGGGTCATGGGTTCTGCCCACTGGCCATTGGCACTGCTCGCTAGGTCGTGGGACCGCCCGACCTATTGGGTGTTGGGGTCAGCTACCCACCATAACAGACTACGGTCTATTCGGTTCTTAAAAAAGGCGATGCCAGGCTAGCACCTCCACCTCAAGCTAACCAGTATGGTGGAGAAATCTTGTATGGGAACCATAGATGTGGTCTGCCTCCGCCGCAGCTGGATCCATGGTACCTCACCTGTGGTGCTCTAACACAATCGATGTAGCCAGCGCTGGACGTCCACCCCTTGTCCTCTGTGGAACCTCCAGGCGGCACCTCCTCCCGAAGCCTAGTGAGAGCCAGCCACCACCTCCTTTGGTCGTCAGCAACATTGTTCCAATTATGCTTACACAGTCCTCCAGTGATGCTCTAGAGGTCCGTTTTCTTTTCCAACTACGCCGATAGGCCTCTGAGCACGCTGTGATCACTGTGGGGCCATCCAATTTTGTCTTTTGGTCATATTAGTCGACCGTCCATGAAGAACCTAAAAAATAACAAGATTGGAATAGGGTCCAGGCCTCGTTCAGTTCATCCCACACCATCCACATTAGCGTTATAACATGAAAATAGGTCATCATCAACTAGAATAAATGAATCATAAAAAAATATTAAACAAAACACCTACCTAGAACTAATTGGAAGGCGTTCCGGATGAGGGAAGGATAACGAACATTCTAAGGGTGTTCATTGGCGTACTTTGATCTCAATATCAAATCCACAATGGTTTCACCATGTTCACTATTCTTCATTGGAGGAGGTCGTCACTAGCACTTCTTCAAGAGTTCTCTAGTGGGTTCCCAAAACCCACGCCAATGTCTATATTAAATAAAAGAAAACAATTTCCACTATACGAACAATTTTTTGATTAATTAATGAATACTAAATGAATTAATTAATCTACTGATGGGTTGGTTACAAAACTAAGTGTAACCAATCATTAAATGACCTTCATTTAAATGACTAACCAAAATTGTGTTCCTGCCACCCTCGCTCAATGATTACAAAAAGAAATATAATAACTCGTGGATTTATTTTATTATTATTTTTGCAATGTGAAAAAATTAACATATTTTCCGTCCCTTTCCAGTAGAAGTTAAGATTGACCTAATAGAATTTAGGCACTATGAATTCAATGGTGCCCTATGATTTTTAATCCAAGAACTTGTTCAAAATATAGAAGTCACTGCTCACATGTTTGCTGAATGTGCCTTTAAAAAAGTTTAAATTTCTGTTCCGGGATCCTAGGGCCTCAGAATCACATGAAATCAATTTTTTAGACTCATAATAATTCCAAATAATTTAAAAAAAATATGTAAAATTCCGGGTCATCACATCCTCCCCACTGTAGGGCGTTATGTCCTCGAACACCACAATAAAACTAAGGAAACAAATGGGGGTACTAAGCACATATCTGAGTCTCCCACTACCATTTCTCTCATTGAGGATTCCATGCTGCTGACAAACTCGCTCCAGAGGAATCAACCAACCATGAAGGACCCACTCATGTCGACCATCTATCTTTACCGGGAACACTGCGAACATCACCCCATCATCAATGTCCAGCCCACCCCAGTCAACAACATGCAATGGATCATGCATGTACATTTTCAACTACAACACATGGTACACATTATGATCTTGGTGCATCTATGGGGTAAGATCTAGGTGACATGCCGCCTATCCAAGTTGTATGAGGAACTGGAGACATCAGATAAACCTCCGAGATAGCATGAAGCCCTGACCAAATCTCTTCAATCATTATCGAGGTGAGACCCTTAGTAAGACATGGCCTCCTTCCTCTAACTATCTGGGTATTTGTCTCATGTTGGCATAAGAATTATTCGTACAGTATGCAGTCTTCTTTAGCTCCTAGATTATCTACACATTCTCAGTGGTAGCTCGTACCAACTCTAGACACATAAGTGTTGACTCCCCTAGGTAAGTCCTACATAGAGGTGATCGACATCATTCCTCGTACATGGCCACAACCGGCTTCATGCCGATGTGGGAGTGATAAATTTTGTTTTATGAAAAATCCACCAGTGGAAGGATGTCCTCCAAACTACGATAAAAATCATGGACACATGCCTGAACCATTTTCTAATGTGTCTATAAGGTAGGCTCTATCTGATCATCTGTTTGAGGATTAAAGGCGTTGCTCAAGCATAGTAGTGTACCAAACATCTCTTGTATTCCATTATATAATCGGGCAATAAAACAGGATTCACAATCTGATACGATCGTCTATGGTACCCCATGATTCCATACAATCTCTTATTCATAGAGGTTTCCCCTACCCTCGACTGATCCCTGCTATCAAATGGGTATGAAGGTGGCCAACTTGGTGAGTCTGTAAACGATCACTCAGGTGGAATTGTGGACCCTGGAAATATATGGTAGCCTTATCAGGAATTCCATAGAGATAATATCCCACTTCAATTTTGGAACTTTGTGTGGTTGTGCAAAGCCTGATGTAACCAGGTGATCAGCTATCACTTCTAACAAGTGAGGAATCATGAAACGAACTCTTCCACTACTTTCTTCATCCATGGACACCAACACTGACCCCATAGGTCTTGGTGCATCTTCGCCACACCAGGATGTACCATCAAAGGGGATGTGTGGCACTAACTCAACACCTCCTCAGGTATCATCACTAGTACTACATTGCATCCTCTAAAAATGATGACTTTCTCCCAACCTTAATAAAATCATTCAAGAGACCATCCCAAGGATATCTAAGCACATCGAGCCATGTAGTCAACATCCCCAAGATGTTTCTTCCTGAATCACTGAAGGAGTGGTGGATTCACTATCATAGACTATAGGTAAGCTTCTCCATCACTATACATGAATGATTAATGCATCGCGGCTAGATGCTATGTCGCCTCACTCAGCACCTGGAGTCCAGATCTCCTGCTGAGTGCAAAGGCCACCATGTTCCCCTTCACAGGAGTGTATACTATCTGAAATTCATAGTCCTAGAAGAACTCCAGCCTTTGCCGCTATCTCGTGTTTAGGTCCTTCTGTGAGAATATATACCCGAGATGCTTTTGATCAGTGTAGGTATTAAAACATTATCCCATGAAGTAGTGTTGTCACATCTTCATGGAAAATACGACAATTTCTAACTCTAGATCATGGGTAGAATAGTTATACTCATTATGTCTCAACTTGCGTGAGATGTAAAGGATCTCTGATCAATCCTTGATCAGGACACATTGTAGTACAGCCCATGATGCATCGCAAAATACTGCATACCCATCTCCCTCTTCAGGTAGCATTAAGATGGGGACAATTGTTAGCCTACATTTCAGCTCCTAGAAACTCTACTGGAGTCTCCCTTCCAAACAAAGGGTTTCCCCTTTTTTTCAATGAACACTAGGGTTCTTCAACTCCAGCCTCCGAGATAACAAGCCTCAAAAAGTAGACATCCTATATCCAAAAATAGAACAGAGAGATATTTCTATAAATCTAGTGCTCTTAGAGTGTATCCATAACTATCTAGAGATGTGTGGCATGCTCCTCCTCCGTTTCTGTGTATACCAAGTTTTCATCAATGAAGACCACCACGAAGCGATCGAGGTAAGGCTGCAAGATCATATTTAGGAGTCCCATTAAAACTGTCATAGCAATGATTGTGCCGAATGGTATCAAAAAGAACATGAAGTGTCCATACCAACATCTGGAGGCCGTCTTCGTTACGTCCTCAACCCATAACCTGAGTTGATGATAGCATGATCTAAGTTCTATCATTGAAAACCATCTTCCTCCATTCAGCTAGACGAAGAGACCATAAATCCTTGGAACATGATGCTTTCTCTTCACAGTTTCCTAGTTTATGCACTGATATTACACAAAAGGCCACAGACTCCATTATTTTTTCATGGCGAACAAAACCTAGGCTACCCACGGTGACACACATGGCCTTAGGAACCCCTTTATTTGCAAGTCATCAAACTATACCCTCAACTCACGAAGATCCATGCGAGCCATCTAATATGCTGTTGTAGATATCAGTGTCATCCCGGGGTATAGATCAATGTAAAAGTCTACCTGTCTTTGAGAAATTAGTCCCATAACATCATTAGGAAAGAAATCATCATACTGGTCCACCACAACAGGATAGCTCAGACTCCCCTCATCTACTACACTGAGGGATAGTCTAGACGACTGATGAGTGATCACCTCCACCCTCCTCCGCGAATGTCCATCATATGCCTCAACAGTTTCTTTCTCACCCATGAAGGAAATCCAGATCCCATCCTCGTCGAAACACTGAAATTTTTACCTAAAATTTTTGATTAAAGCCCATACTGTGGGTGACCAGTCGCAATGCAAGATGAAGTCAAAAGGCCTCGACCCTGCTACTATGAGATCCTAGAAAAATCTCTCACCTTCTAAAGTAATCTCAAACTGCCTACCACAGTGTGTAACCATCGAATTCTCTCCCATAGGAGTCTATTAATGTAAGGATCGAGCAAACGACAACATTAGAATCTCCGAGATCCAAATGAGAGTCATGGAAATGAATGAGTGACATGTACCTGTGTCTATAAGTACTGTATCTTGGGTGGTGTAGAGATAGATCATACCTCGAATAATATATGGAGTTTCGTGATCATTGGCCCCTACCAACTAAAGAAAATTTCATCCATGTACACTTTCTCTCTGTGGTCAGGGTGCACCACTTGGTGATGGTAGCGGTAGAACCTCAAATCACCGCCCACTGCCTACCACATGATCAACTCCACTTCCAGGTATGATGCCCTGTAGACCTCCCCACGTGAATCTCTACCTTTTTCTCAGTGGTCCCTAGACCATCTTATGATTATCATTATAGAGGTTTGGTAAATCACGATCCATGTGACTCAGCCCACCACATGTGTATCACAGTATTCCCCGCTATTGACCTTATCTGTCCTGTGAACTCTGCACTTCTGACCCTACATCCCGGGGATGCCCTCTGGATGGTCTAGCTTACTTGGACCTCGCTGTCATCTGGTTAATACCTACCCTAGATGACTCGACTGACATTTATCGAGTTGTGGCTCTCGACGTATGTACGTTCTCATCTTGGAAGATCTCCACCAATAGTGATCTCTCTAGTACTCCAGCATGTAATGGGATATTGAGCGATATCATTAAGGTTCTGATATCCTATAGAAGTCCCTTACCAAAAGTCTGGGCCCGGATGAAAGGGTCTCATACCAAGTCTATGGATTAGATAGAGTTTTTAGTGAATCATTCCAGGTACTGGGCTACTATTAGGGTTCCCTTTAGTAAGTCCAGGAGCTTCTAAATATGAATATGGCATAGAGTATTTGGAATGAACTCTCCCCTGAAGAGGGCCTCAAATTCCAACCAGGAAAAAGTCTCTTCTTTGTGCATCTAAGGAGTTAGGATCCAACATCTCCATGATATTCACTGGAAGAGGCTAGAAACTAGGATATCCATATGGTCTACTGGTGTGTCGAACAAACAAAAAAACCATACCACAGCCTCCAGCCAGTCCTCTACTACCTGCTGGTATGTATTGACTCAAAACCACAACGACCTCTATCTTAGGAACTCGTGAGACATGCTCACTAGGGTTGTATGGTCTGTTGGTGGGGATGGTGGAATCTTCTTCCCTACGGGTAGTGGTCCTACTAGTACACCACCAAAATTTTCTATCGTCGTAAGAGGTCCCTACACCGACACCTCATCACTCAATGGGCCTTCATCATAATCTTTCATAGGAATCCTGGCAAGCTGTCTACATAGTGGTATCCTATAATGAACTAGGTTCACCATAGTTAATAAGTTATACCTAATGAACTTCCTTAAAGAGATGAATAGAAAAACAAATTTCTCAAAACAGACATTTACAACGGTTTCATGCATCGAGTCAGAAATACGAATTCAGAGTATTGGTGTATGGATACATTGGCCTCCAAACCAATAGTTGACTCCCCGAACTGAAACCTGAACTCAAGATACTTAAAACTATTTATCCCTTGAAAAACTTAAACCCGTAGTCTTTATGGTAGAACCAACCACCGTGTAATACCACTTTGTCATGCCTTGTCCCCTAGTGCATGTACCGTGACTACCCTGATCCCACCTTATATAGGCTAGGGGTTGGAAACTAGCACCAAAAGGTATATCCCTAATATGGGATGGCATTTCCTCAAAACGTGTGCACACATATACTAGGTATACGAAAAAAGAATACCACATAGTATAACAGTTGAAAGTAAAAGTATGTACTGAATGTAAGGTGGTCTAGTATACAATTCCAACCGGAAAAAAAATCACAACAAAAAGGAAAAGCATCTCCAGAGGTCGTCCACCAAGGATCCTACTAGAAGGTTAGGTACAACTCATCTCTGCAGTTCACCACGCCAACTGGTCACCTCTGTATACTATCTATTCGAGGCTCTCAAGTCTCATTCCAAGCTGCCCATCATCTACACAAGACACAACAAAGTGAAGGTGAATCCCATGTAGGGGTGAGTATAACAATACCCATAAGGGACCTCAAGACCCCCGAAGGTCTATCCGAATTCTATAATGGAAAAACAACAAAGCATGATCTCAATGACAAGGTACAATGTAAAAGACAGCTCAAACTAGGTATAACTTAAGTACCGAATTACAAATGATTATTTGTACAGCTAGATCATCTTATATTGTTGGTAGACTCTATTTCTAACACACAAAGGATTGTTAGATGATGTCCCATACTTGATCGATTTGCACAGACCGACACATGATCACAAAGCACTTACCCACACCGGATCGATAGGCATTGACCCATACAGGATCACAGAGTGCTAAACCACACAATATTGATAGATACTGACCCAAACATGATCGCTAAGTGCTTACCCACATATGATCAATAGGTACTGACCCACATAGGATCACTATTCAATTTTAACATCACATCCAACCACTGGATTTCCGCACTTAGCATGCTTAATTTCATGAGGATCCAATTCACAAGCCATCTATAATCCCTCAACCCCAAAAGTCCCCCAATCATGTAACCCCATGAACCACCATGTCACAAGGGTTCCAACGTAATAGACAACACATTAATCAGACACCGGGTCTGTATGTAATATGAATTTTAGTGCTGAGGCCCTGGTTGGATTTGGATTCGTTCCAACCCGGTCATACTAAAACTTTTTCCAAAATTTATGTGGTGTTTATCAAAATGATAGACTAGTAATAAGGGTTCTAGATCCATATAAGGTTCATCAAACAAATTACTTTTTTAGAAGATAGTCCCCTTTAATCAAAACTTGGCATAAGTGGGTTCGGGTCCAGTCTGACGGGCTGGAACGACCCAAACTGAACCGACCTACTAGGCCATGGGACCAGACCAACCTACCCGGCTGGGCGAAGCCTGCTCGGCTACTAGACCAACCCATCCCACTTGATGGGAATGAATTACTAGCTATGCATTGGGGTCTAGTCCACTCTTGAACGGACTACGGTCTGTTTGGTTCTTCAACCAGGATGATGCCGCCCCCTCAAGCTGACCAGTCTGGTAGACCGGTCTTATGTGGGACCCATGGACACAATCTTGTTATTATGCTGTTGGAGTAGCCACACCTTCTCTGTGTCGCTCCACCACCATCAATGCCAATGGAATTGGCTGGCCACCCTATGTCTGTCAGGGAACCTTCAGGCACCACAACCTCCTCATGTCAAGGGAGAGTCGGCCACCCCTCCTCTATTCGTTGGTGCCCCTGTGTCAACCGAGCATTTTTCAGGCCTCCAGTGAAGCTCTGAAGGTCTGTTTTCTTTTTAAACTATGCCTATAAGACATTCGAGAAGCTAACATCACAACATTCACCCCCCAGTTTCATCTTTCCTCTGTATTGGTCGGTCTCCCATGATGATTACAAACAATACTGAGATCAGTGGACGGTGTGGGCATTGTTGGGTTCGGCACATGCCCCCACGTTATCCTCATAGAATTGTAAGCTTTCATCATCATCATGGTTAGATGAATCATAAAAACTCTTAAAAAAAACCCATACTTGAAATAGGTTACAATTGGTTGCAAATGAGGGAAGGAGAAAATTTATTTGAAGGGTGTTTGTTGGAGTTCTTCGATCTCCCGATCAAATCCTCAATGGCGTCGCCAAATTCATTCTTCTTCGTTGTAGGAGGATGTTGCCATAACTTTGTCACGATTTCTCTAATGGGATTAAAAAACTCAAGACAATGACTAGGATAAATAAAATAAAAGGAGTTCAACTCTCTGAACAATTATGTAGTTCATTAATGAATAATTAATGAACCCATTAATCCCCTAACGGCGCGGTTACACAACAAAGGGTAATCTTTCATTAAATTACATTCATTAAAATGACCAAACAACATTGTGGAACCTCCAATGTCACTAAATGGTTATAATAAAGAAATAACACATGGATTTTTTTATAAAGTCCAAAAATTAACATTTTCGTCTAACCCTTTCCGGTTGATGTTTAGCATCGCCTAAGCGAATCTCGGTACTGCAAATTCTATGGTGCCCTTATATTTATAATCCAAGCACTTGTTCAAAATAGTGAAATCATCACTCGCAAGTTTACTAAATAGTCCTTTAAAAATTTTAAAATTCCATTCCAGGCTCTTCGTGCCTCAGAAACATGTGCCGTCATTTTTTTCAAACTCTTAATAATCATAAATAATTTTAAAAAATATATACATGGAAAATTCCAAGTATTTAAACTATTCAACTCCTCATGAATTTCCCTATGTATTCATAAATAAAATATATTTTTATAATAATATTACTCCAATGATTGATTCCGATATCAAAATCCCTAAAAATCCAAAGAGAATGAATTAATTTTATTAATCAATTTAAAAAAATTTAATTGCAAGTATCCCCCATATTGGGAATGAAACAATATAATGAAATATATTTGTGTAAAAAACAATAGAATTCCATTGTAAAAAATTGATGTAACCCTAATATAATTGTCTTATAAAATTGAGATATGCACTCCATTTAATTTGAGTATCTATTTATGATAAATTCTAGAACGTTGATCTAAATACATAGTATCTCAAAATTGGAATCAAATGTGTAGATATATAAAAACAATAATCAATAACCCATATCACATATCACATTGTTACCTTAATATTTCTTTGTAGGAACTACATAAATATTAATGGGTACATTCTCCCATTTCTATTTAGGAACTAGAATGGACTGAAGCATCCCCATTGTAGTTGATAATAAACTATAAAATATTCACAAGTTAAAAAGTTCATTGAAAAATCATTAATATATTTATATATTCTACCCATAAATAATACTATTGAAGGACTCTATACATATTATTGTTGTTAGATGAACAAACAATTGGGATCTTTGTGAGTTATTTAGCAATTAATTATTTGACTATGAATCAATTTGAAAATAGACCCACTTTATAAATCAATTAACACCAACTTTATTTCATTAAACTCAATTAAGATAACTTATTGTACATTTAATTTCATTATTTCACATATATATCTTCCTTATGAAAATTATCTATTTTTTCTAAAAAAGATAACTGCCAGACACCAAAACAAGAAGGGAGGGAGTTCTTATATTCACAATTACATGGTAAATAATCATTAAAATATTAACCGAAGGGTCATGTTCAAGTTTTAACACATATAATTATAATTTTAAATTTTAACACATGGAATAAAATTACTTGTTTTCATTACCTAGATGATATTAAACCATGAAATCATAATCATTTATTAGTTCCAACTATCTCATTTTTTCATTTACAACCCTTTTTTAGAGAATATTAAGACGAATACATATTATGTATTTTAATCTATATAATAGATGAATGAACCATTTTAAATTAAAAACCACCATTGAAAACATAAAATTATTTTTATGACAATTTTTTCCATGTATTTATAACTAATGTGAAGCATATGTAATTACCTAATCATAATGTATCAATAAACAACCAATTCAATTAAAATAATATACGTTGTAAATAAAATATTCACTATTCATTATTGGAAGAACTAATAATCCATCATTAACAAATCATCTCTTAAATTCCTAATGTAATTCATCTTATTCCTTTATTTATGTGAATTTAACCACTTTTTGACTAAACATAGTTAGTGGGAAAAATAAATGAGAATTGTTTTCAAAAATACTATCTATAGAAAGCAACTAATCCATGAAAACAACGAATCTATGTGAAATTTATAGACCCAGAAACACATTCACCACTTTTTCAATGATTTATCAATTTTTATACCATATTTAAAAACAATATACACAATTAATGATGTCTTTGGAATCCGATGTTCATATATTAATTTTACATAGAAATTTAATCATTTTAATTTATTGAAAGAAATACATAGGTGCTTCTCATGATCATCATTACATTTAAAATAAAATGTAATTTAATTTATAAAAACCACCACAAACTTATCCAAATAGTCTTAGAAGACACACTAAATAAGGTCTATAAGTTAAATGGTGAATTTTTCTACTGAAAATCCTAATGGAAAACACATAGTTCTTATACCTAGTACAAAAAATCATTTTCAAATTATCTTCCTCTTTCATGTTAATCATGGGATACCCAACCTGAGATCAGTATTAAAATAATACTAATAACCATGGTTCTCTTCAAAAAATTCATCAATATGTGGAAAAAAAATATTCTTAATATATTATTTATTGAGTGAACTATAGTCAATATAATGACTCGTGTAACCAACTATATTATCATAATAAAGAAAAAGATAACCTCTTCATGAAGTGTGAGGGTAGATGAAACCCTTATTAAGAAACACTTATAACTTATTATTCAATTCCAAAAATTTTACTCCCAACAATAAATAAGTGGGTTTTCAAATATTCTTAGAAGCATGAACTAATTAAATATTAAACTCCACCTACTATGTAGGAATAACACAAGAAAAGTAATAAGAAAATGCATCACTATATTTTTTTACCAATGATAAACAATGAATTTAAACAAACACATTCATTAATTAAATTTATGAAAGATAAAAATCATTTCAATCTTTTTTTTTGTTTCCCACATTCTAAATTTTTATCAAAGGTATTAATATATTATTTTATTAAATAAATGAGTTTCTTTATAAAGAAAAAATTTATATCCATAGTCTATAATTTATGGATAAATAAAAATCCAATTAATACCCATAATAACATAATATTATATAAATGTATATATAAAATGGGATGTAAGAAAACCCCTTCCAGAGATGATAACAAGAATATTAAAAAATTGGTTTTTTTAATTTAAAAAATCTAAGAGTTGTCACCAAATTTAAAACTATATTATATGATATTAAATTTTAATTGTAATTTCAAATATTAAAAATATAAATGAATTCAGGAAACCAGAATTATACAATAAATTGGCATAATCTTAATAAACATGTAATGTACATATCACCACTTCAATTGAGGGTTTCAAATCTGGTGTAGAAGTAGAAATATTCTATTATGACCCAATTTTTCAATCATGCTGATTTCTATTATTTGAAACTAACTATGTAAATGTGTTATCATTATTTTCCAACTCATTATAGTGAATAAATATTACTATTGAATGATTATTAGTTTCCCCATTACATTTCATTTCATATCTCATTTCCCTACAGTCAAAAGTCAAATTAACTTGCTTACCACATTGGTAAACCATCTTAGATCAAATGAAAAAGTATTTGAAATACAATTTATATCATTTTGAACATTTTTGGGTCTTTCCTATAGAATTGTAGGATGTTTTATTATTCATTGGTTTCCACCTTCACTATTTCTTACGCTAATTTTTTGAAAGTTCATAAACTTTGGAAAACTCTGTCTCAACTCATCAATTTTGAATGTTGAGCTGAAATTTTTTAAATTTATTTGATGCCAAATATAAATTTAAATTTTTTCAATGCATTTGAGAATTTTATTAATTTTAATTTCATGGTGAATAATTATGTTTCATGTAACCATGAACAATACGGTAAAATTTTCTCTGTATGTCAAAACCAACTCGTATTACATTATATCAAACTAAAAAATCATAAATTTAATTCCATGTTTAATAACATTTGTAAAATAATTCTCATGAAAATGATCATTATATACCATCAACTTTAGGGATTCAATTTCATTATTTTCTTTAGTATTATTAGTTCAAGATAACCATTGATCTTCTTTCCCTTTAAAACAAAAATATAAATCAGTGATACCTTTTGATTTCATATATATATATCAAAAAACAACTAATATTTTCTCTAATTAATTTATCCAAACATTAGATTTCACCATAATTAAATATCCACCAAAATATATTGGGTATTATTTCATGAAATCATTTACTATATACAAATTTCTATGTGGAAAATTTAGTCACACTATTTCATAGGTTCCACCAATAACAACTTATGTAATGTGAGATTAAACTACCATAGAATTCTTATATTCTAACCACTCGAGGAAAATTATTTGAATGTTTATTGTCTTATCGATTCCATCATACATTAGTTACTATGTTTCCATTATTGAATGATATTATTAACATGTATAGATAAGATAAAGTAACAATGAAATAAATAAAATTTTTTATGATCATATAACCATAAACTTGAGTCTTTTTAATGTTACTTTTATTATTCTCAAAACCTCAAATAGTGTCTAAATCAATCCATTGATTCCAACTATAATCCTTCACAACATAATAATCCCATGCTGAAATGATCTAAAATAAGGGAAATAATTTCATATATTTCAAGAATTATTTAGGTTTAGAGTGTTAAAGAATCAGTTAACACATTAGATAATAAATTGAAAACATTACAAAAATGGTTATTTTCCAAAAATATGGAGGCTTATGTTTACAAACTCATTTAATTCAAGAAACATTTTCTTTGTTTATGATAAGTCACCATATTGTGAAATATTGACCTTGATAAAATTTATACTCATCCCTAGTTCATCTAATTTTTTAAAAAATATAAGTTGAGAAAAAAAACTCAATAAGGGATGTAAAAAATAAATTATTTATATTAGTCTAGTAAAATACATGAAAACCAGGACATCCCTTACTTTTTGAAACTGAACATTGGACATATAACTAATATATTTCCACAAGTGAAAATAAATAAATTCTCAATAAAAACACTTGAAACCTATTATAACTCATATGAAAACCCAGGAATTCATCAAGTGGAAAGTGGGAAATCATGAAAGTATTCATTGGATAGAGAAACCATTAACCATTATACTTTTCGTACATTATTATGTCTAAACATTTATATGATCCACTATTTTTCAAGAATAATATTTGTATCCCAGGGAATAATATTCATAAACTACATTTAATCATGTTTAACTTGTGTTAAAAATAATAATTATAGTTAATTATATATGACTAACCAACCTAGTAATCTCTTTCAATTTTTCCATCAAAGACCACATAGTTTCCCAATGTATTAAAGAGCAATATCTGAATCACATGATTTCATGAGATATACCAGGATCACGATTCATAATCTATAATGATCATATACCATATCAAAACTAAATTTTTTTATTCTAATGGTTTTTTATCATAATAAAATTTAAAAATAGATTTTACCCCATAAAAACACTTTATCTTTTCTTTACATAACAATAAGAGAAAATATAATTTTTTCATTAGGAATACTAAAAATAAAAAAATTTGAATTTAATTTTTAAAACCATGAAAAAATGTATATTAATCGATATTTAAAAAAATAAAAGAAAGTGTAAAATTATTCTCATTCCATATACATTGAAATTATTATTTTATCTCTATGTTAAAAAGCAAAAAAATAAAAAAAACAATAAACATTAAAACATTCATTTTTAATTTTTTTTGATGAAATTAAAAATCAAAAATAATTTATGATTAATAAAAAAATATATAAATATATAAATTATCATAAAGATGTTGTGGAAATATTTGAATGGAATACATTAAAATAATTATTTAATGAAAAATAACTTTCATTATGTCATGTATAGCTTCATAAGTTCTCAAATTCCATAAATTATATTATATCTATAACATATTAATAAAATTTTTCATATTAATTTAATTAATAATATACATTTTCTGATTTATTTCCATGTTATATTTATTAATAATATTGTCATTTTCATATTGTATGTTTTGGGTTTATTCTGTTTATAACCTCAAAACAACATTGGTGTGTTGATCTTGACCAAAGGGTACATGGTTACATAACCAATAAAATATGAAAATATTATATATAGAATATTTTTACATTATATACACTTTTAAAATAAATAATGTCATGATTTCATGAAAAATTTATCATTCCATTTCATAAAGATTGTAGTTCGTACCTACGAATTAATGACATTTTTATTTTTCTACCATGTTGAAAATAGTGGAATTAGATAATATTATACATTTAAAAATTCATAAATATGTAATAAACTTAATATTTATTTATTATTTTCATCCTTATTATCATATTTGTAGGTTTTAAATTAAAAATTGATAACATCGCTTTTTAGAAGTGGTATTCTACAAAATACACAAGTACTGTTATCAATTTCCCATTGATGGAATTGTTAAGAAGGTAAGAATTATATTATATTTAAATAATAATAATAATTTCCTAAATATCATATATATTAATTTTATACATTATTCCAAACCTATATATAATCTTGTGATGAAAAATTAAACACATCGCTTAGTAGAGGTGGTAGTCCACAGTTATGCACAAATATAGTTTTCATTTCCCATATATTGGAAAGAAGATTAAAATGGGTTTTCGTATAACCCTAATAACATATTTGTTTATTTTTTAAAGATAATTATGTATTTATTTTAACATTGTTAATAGAGATTTAAATAAGGTAAAAATAATAAATAAAGGTGAAAATCTCATTTAAAAATTTTACATATTCTTGGGAAAACCTCAATTTCGCTACACATTAAGCCTTATCGGGTTTGTATATACGTGATAAAAACGGATATAGGAAGTGTATAAGAACATTTTTAAGGTATTTGGGTAGTTCTTGTTAAGGATAAAAGGTTCAATGATTGGTTTTTTGTGTGAAGAGGATGTGCCATTTTATAAGTGAGTGTACTTAAACACTTGTAATTTTTAACGTATTTAAAATATGTGATTTATCAGTTGAGGGAATGTGAGTATAAAAATAATGTATTTTTAATATAAGTTATTATGTGAAGAAATAAAATAATATAAAAAAGATTGATATAATATTTTTAATCCTTATCCCTTAGACCAATCATTAATTAACATATTTACACTTTATAATGGTAACTAATTTTTACCATGGTAAATACTCTTAATTCTCAAAAATTGAAATTGACCACTTAAAAAATATGAAACACTTAACTAAAATAATTAAAAAACTGAATCCTGACTATTTTTTATATTTTTTATAAATTAATTATAATATAAATATTCAAATCACATTGAAAAAAAATTTAAAAATTGATCTTTTATAGGATAAAATTTATTTTATACCAAATTAAAGTATAATGAAAATAAATTTTACATTAATAGGCTTATTTTTGTCAAATTGGACTAATTATTATTTACTACCATAAAATATTATAATTATTATTTTTCAAAAGTTTAGAAAAATAAAATTTTATTGAAAATCGTTATATTCCAATTTTCATCTAAAAAATCAATCATTGTAGAAAAAAAATTACAGTGAGATATATTTGATATACTCAATAAAATGTTTCCACCATGAAGTTTAAAAAAATAAAATCATGAAATTAACTTTTAATCAAAACAATGTAATATATAGAATACCCAATTTCAGTAAATAACATTATTCATTTTTCTATTGATTAATTATATAAAGTCATTTATAAAACTACAATTCATATGAATCTATAAGAATAAGACATCATATAAAAAGATTGATTTATATCATGGATTACATGGGTTTCACACTAAACCATTTGATATAGTGTTATTTTGTAAATGAAAACTGTGAACTTGTTATTTTTGAAATGTATTATAATCTAAAATTTATTGTCAATTTTATTTACACTATTTTGTGGCTCCTCTATTAAATTATTTTTATAAGGAAATGTTTGAAGATATTAAATATAATATTATATATTTTTAATAATGATATAGGTGTGTTTTTGGGATGTTCGCATATATTAAATCATTTTTTAATATAAATTATTTATTAGTTATTTTACGTGTCTATATTAATTTATAGGGGTAAGGGTAAATTTTTGTTATATGTATTTTATGTGCACAAGTTTATTATCGTTTCAAATATAAATGTTTTTTTATTTTATTTTTAGATATTCTATTTAAGTATATTTTAAATAATAAAATTTTATTTCTGGAAGTTATTATTAATTTTAATCATGTTTTGTGGTGATTTCTGTATTATTTATTTCAATTATAGTGTCATCTTTGTTAATCTGTAGATCATTATTAAAACATTGAGCATGATTAGGGAAGAAAGGATTTGAATAAAATGTTTTTGATATTTTTATAGTAAACACAAAATGATTGATATTCTAATAACTTATTTTTATATCCTATAAATAATTTCAATGGGTGGGGATCACAAGACAATTGGTTTTCAATTACCAACAGTGATGATATTGTTTAACAAATTTTTACAGGATTCTAGCTCTATATTCATTTTTTATGATAATCAAAATAATTCTAGTATGTTCTTAATTAACATAATTAAATATTTAACTAATTATAGAATAAATTATTTTTATTTAGTTACTTTATTAATTCCTATAAAATGTTTTTATCATTGTGTTATTATTGAGGTTATATTTCATGTGCATATTTCTATTATTATAGTTTTACATACACAATCTACTTTTTCATATGAGATCATATTTTGATAAAGGAGTTATTTTATATGCGGTGTTATGTATTTCATATGAAATTATGTAACATGTTGTTGTGACTCTATGCATATTAAATATTAATTTTTCATGTAAGAAATTGTTCTATTTCATAGTAATATTATATATATATATATCAAATGAAGTCTATATGCTCAAAATTTTCTAAGTGTAAAATTGACACATATGAAGTAATGAAACCTATAAAAATGATATGTTAATTTATTTCCTTTATTGAAAAATAATATCCTATAAAGACTTATATATTAATGGAATTCCAGTGTTTAATTAATCAATTTGTTATATGATAATTTTTATTCGTATAATTGAAAACTTATGATATTTCTTATTATTTATGAAAATCACTATCATAAGATATTTGAATAATTTTATTTTTTTATTTTGACTTGATATAATGATGATCATTCTAGATGACCAGACAAAATTATGTTATGTTTAGTTTTTATAATCATATTTAATGTCTTTTTCATTATTTAGTACAGAGTTTATATTTATAAATCAATCTTGATAATTACTGAAATATATTTGAATTTAATTTTTTAGAAATGGATACTAATCTTTGAGATAAATGGTAATATTTAATGTTTATACAATATTTATATAAATTTTTTTATTATATAATTTATTTTCAAGGAATTATATAGCCCTTATGTAGTTTTTTATTTCATATTTGATATGTTGGAATGATTTACAGAGTATGATCGGGTCAATATCATAAGTGATTATCATTGAACATACAATGTGTATTATTATTATTATTATTATTATTTTTAATTATATCTATGATAGAATAAGAATGTTTATTTTTAGAAATTTATAAAAAAAGATCAAAAGAATCAGGTGAGGTATCGACACACTGATACAATGATACAACACATAAATGGTGAACTTGAAAGAAATTTTCAATCCTATATGAACAAATATAAATTTTTTTATGATTATAAAATAATAATAAATGGATTATAATTCATTTGTGCCTTTTATATATGGATTTTTCTATATCTCATGTATTGTTTTTTATGATATAATTGTTCAACACGTTTTGCATTTACTTCTTTCATGAGTCATTATAATTAATTATTAACTTCTTTTTATTAAGTGATGTAAATATATTTTTTCAGTATTCTTTTGTCATTAAAATAAAGATCAATTTGTTGATAGGTCTATACACCAAAAAAATCTATGTTTTGTAAATGGGTTGTGACCCCCTATTAATATTTATAGTGGTGTTATGTTTTTTCTCCAGTAAAAATATGTAGTTTTTAATTATGGTTTTATTGTCATTCAAAATTTAAAAAAATTATAATATATACAATACCACTCAATGGTTAGATATCTTTGGGGGGAATTAGATATGTACAAATTATCTCTCAAGATCAATCTCTATAATATATTGAAATTTTATTCTATAGCTTGTATCTGGTGATATTTTTTATGTGAATGTTATCACCTTTTTTTGAACTAGGTTAATATATACTATGATCAAATAATAGAGTTCATTGACACATTGAGGTGGGTAATGTGATAATAACGTATAGATATTTGAATTTTCATGTGTGATTTTTAATTATATATTTTTTTTGATCCATGATTTTCATGAATGAAACAAGAGTTAATCAAACACAGTGTTGACATTTGGAGTTCACATTTTGCATGTATGATGAGTAGTGGCTCACAAGAAATGGTTTAGCTGAGTGTAATGTTGCACTTATATTGGACTATGTAGAGTATTAAATGAATATAACATGTGTAGTATTCACCAATATTCACCTAATTCAATTTTATTTTTTTGGTCATCGGCCGATTAATTTATTCATACACATTGATTCTACTATTTGGTTAACCAATCATGATCAAAATTAGATTATGTAATGAGCACATAGATTTATTCATCTATTATGTCCCAAGGAACTCACACACAAGGAATTAAATCTAAGTGGGTCATAGATTGCAACATTTAATTTTTTTATTCCCAAATTGTCTTGATTCATTATGAAAGTTAACATCATTAAATCAAATGTAGGTCCTTATTCTTTGAATTTAATCCCATTCATGGTAGGTCCTCTACTGTTAATAATAAATGAATGGTGATACCACCCATTTAATTAATCATGAGTTCCTTTGATCACTAGTGGATAAATATTTCAATTATAAATTCATCAATATCTTCTAATGAGCATAATATATATCAAAAAAACACATCCCATAAATAAAAACATTATTTTTAAAAATTAATTTCATCATTTAAGAATTTAAATAAAAATTTTCAAAGTGTTGAAAAATGAGACAAATTCACAAATATAATCATTATTATTGGTATATTTAAAATGAATAATCATTCAAATTTTTTAATATTTCACGCTAAATTAAATACCCAAACATATCCATTTTCAATTGCTGGAAAATAACATCAACCAAGGTAAAAAATTCTCATGGAGAAGATTTATGTAAATTTTATTTTCACTTGCTTCAAAATATAATTTTTCTAAATGGATCTGAAATCCCAAATTCAATAGTATTTATAAAAATTCATTCAACCTCCTTCTGATACCCTTGTGAATTTGGTACTGACATTCCCATAAATGTATCCCTCTTTAGAAAAAAAATTTTAATATTGATATTTAATCACTATCAAGTGATATTATTATTTTCATAATCGTTATACCGTCATAATAAATTCACTTAATATATTAAAAAAATTGATTCAATTATGAGTTTTCACCCTTGGGTTTTTTATAAGTTAAGGGTTGGAGGATTAGATGTAGAAAATAAATGTATAAAGAGGATGATAAAATCTTAATGGTCTATGCTTAATATAGTAGTAAGAATCTTTTTTTAACTTAAAAAAATAGATCCCTCTCAATTTTAGCACATTTTGTTATTTACCCTTAATAATGCAGTTCCATAAGAAATTTTTATAATGAATGGTCCCACCAAATCTCTCAATTTTTAACATTATTTTTGTG
The DNA here is from genome assembly GCA_963277665.1 of Viscum album. NCBI lineage: Eukaryota > Viridiplantae > Streptophyta > Magnoliopsida > Santalales > Viscaceae > Viscum > Viscum album. Next base: position 722,830,751 of record OY728157.1, on the reverse strand, counting down.
GAACCATTTATTCCAAAAAATATTCCATATTCATAATTTTTTATTGAATAAAATAGTGTAAGTGTATAGATTGAGTATTTTTTAAAAAAAATCATAATATGTTCTATTTTGTGTACCAAATGAAATATTAGGAATAAAATGAACAATGATATATGGTTAAAATATTATTATTTTAATATAACCTCTATTATGTAACCATTAAATTACCAGCTATGAGAAATAGTAGCCAAGTTATAAAATATATGTATAAAATGGATTCATGGGATCATTTTTATTTTCTTCCATAGTACTCTTTATTTTTCCCCATAAATTCTTTACTTTATGTCTTTATTTCCCACAAATAATAAATTTCATTGTTCCACTGAGACAGTTCCCTAGGTGTCTCTTTCAACATTTCTCGCATGATGAAAATGGATATTTCTTTTCTCCATGTCCTCCACTGTTAGAGCTCTTATCATTCACTGGCCTCTTCTTCTTTATTGAGTCCGAGAGTTGGTTAATATGTATGATGTTGATCATATTTTTTGAAGACTGATTCAGAATGAAGATGATATTTTTACACCTATCTACATTCCATTTATTTGCTCATTTCCACCATTGTTCCCACCTAGTACATCATGTTCAATATTACTATGACTTCCGTGGAATCCAGCCATTGACTAACATAAGAAAGCATAGTGTGAGTCATAAAATCATTTAGTGAATATCAAATGCCATATTTTCAATCTAAAACTCCTTAGAATTAACCAAAGTTATTTATTCTAATCATAAATTAAAATCCTTTAAATCTATTTTTAAATAAAATTAGAATTATCCTGTGAATATCCTCTGAGAGTTTCATAACGAAGTGTGCAGCATGGCCCGTTGTCATGAATCAGGATACCCTAGGTTAAGCCCGAAACTCCTTGTCAGAGTTTTCAATCCTAGGTACATATGTTCCAGAGCAGCCTATACCTGTTCATATCTAGAAAGGGATGTATTTCCTGAAAAACCCACATAATATTTATATTACCAAAATCTTTGGATTTTCTTCTATACTAATCCTCAATGTCTATCTTGGAGTAGTGTTTCCTAATTAGAGTCTTTTATAAATCTTGCTTCCAAGGTTTGTACTAAAGATCCTCTGATACTAACTATAATGCCCTAACCTAAGTTACCCAGAATTAGTGCATTATTACATAACAATGGCATGATACAAGGAATCATGTCCCGAAAGACCGACCGGTGTAGTAGCCTTGGATGTACTATATACAAACATAATTTTTACATTATATAATGAAATAAAAAACATTGTGTCCAATTTTAAAACTCTTATATCCCATAGCCTATTCTTGAAGGATAATCTTAATATACATCGTTTCATCCTGGGAAAAAAAACATAACATAGGGGTGTTATCAGATGCTCAGAAAGGATAACAATATAGAGAAAACAGTCATAAATATGAATAATGATTTTAGGTAATGTATAATACTAGAACACATGCCTTTAAAACATAAACATTAGCATAATATGGAAAAGAAAAATCAAATAATTACATTTACATATTCACATTGTTATTCTACTAGTCGAATAATCGTATGTAATATCAATATCCAATTTTATAACGATGTAATGAATAATTCCAGAATTTATAACCACATAGTCAAGGCCTTGTGCCCAGACTACAAATAATATTGTGTCAAAGCCCTGTGCCAAGACACTAGTTTGTATCATTAGACCTACCGATGCATCCATGAGCTATACTGTTCTCCACCCATCACTTAAAAATTACAATGCCTTCCTCATATGAAAATGATTAAAAATAACATAAACATTTATATTAAAACTAGCATACAAAATGTCAATTCTTTTTATATAAACCCTGAATGGTATAAAAATAACACATCAGAAGAAAACATATCACAAAACCTTAAATATAGTATGAATGATTTTTATCATAATAAATATACTTATATAAAAAATAATATCCCTTAAAGGATGTTGACGTAGTTTAAAATGATCAGTAAAAATCATTGAGAAAAATAACCCTTTTTCGTGAATGTATTTAAAAGTATCACAATTTATCAAGAAGTTGTTTAAAATAGAATTTTTTTATGAAGGAGTACCATATCACTTTAAAACCTTTAAAAGTAATTTCAATTTCAAAACATAAATTTCCATATAAATAAAACCTTATGACCATTTTTAATACATGGACATTAATGATAAAGAGTTAAAATAATAAAATTTTAAATCATTTAAAATGATATTTTAGTTAGAGTTCCTAACCAAATGAGAGATGCTAGAATAAAAATAATTAAGGTAATCAAAACATTTTAATATCATGAGAATAAAGGTATTCATTATAAATTATGTCAAAGAACATTATATACATCAAATAAAAGTGAATTGGCGTATAACAGCAATGAAGTCTCAATGGGATTTAAGTTGAGAGGAATTCCTTTATGATGACTGTATCCTTAGGTTAAGAATAAATAAATGAAACAATTATCTGTGAAAAATATAAATACAGTCAATATTATTGGATATTCAGTGTAAATCAATCAGAGGATATTCACACATATTATTGTAAAAATAACACCAATGACTTTGATGCTTAACTCAATGAATATAAATTGAGTTAAAATTACTCTTATCAAGTTTATATCAATGACTTGAAAATTTATCAATGGAGTGATAATGTGTATCAAAGGTATATTAACACAATTTGGAGTGGAAATTACTACATAAGTAAATAAATAGTGACTTTCCACATAATCTTGGATTAGAATGAAATTTGTGTTAAACCAAATGAGAGGAAATTGAAATTAAATTTTTTTTACTGATTTGATAACAAACGAAACATACACCCAAAGAATGAAGGATCATCCAATGATTATTTAAATACCAAAAATATTTATTATATTACACAAAAAATACAATCATGGGTAGTACAAACACCGCACAAAAGATAATAGTTGAAAATATAGCATGAATCTCACGAGAATAAAAGTGAGATGAAAACCCCTTACCTTGTACTTTTCCATAGTATAAGGTAGGTTATACTCCTTTATAATCATGAAATAATTGTTATTAAATCATTAAAGAACCACGTTCATGAATATGATATCATATATGATCTTTTAATATTTCTTTTTACTGATATTTTAGTAGTATCATTGTTTTGGTTGTTAACTGATTCGTTTTACTTTATATGTTTGGTTATATATGTCATGTTTTTTATGTATAGGATGTATTTGATTCATATCCATGAATAATATTAAGTTCATAAAAATTATTTTTAATCATAAAATAAAAATAATTCTTGAATGATTACGATGGTGAATGAATCTCATCATGTTCGTGTAGATGTAAGATGTACGTACGCATGAGCAACAATATCATTATATTGTGGGTGAAATAGTATGTAATTGGATGGTATATCATATATAAATATTAATTAACATTTTATATTAATTATTTACATCATTAATGCTCATTATTATTATACTCATCCAAATAATTAAGTGTTTGATTAACAAACTACACCACGACGTGGAGACGGTATGCCGTACGTACACACGTACGGTGACGTTGTCATTTATAGGATGTAAAAAATAACAAATATGGTGGTAACATATTTATAATAATATAAAAGTATGTAGAAGGTACTGTATTTATTACTTTGATATGGAAAAATGATAGAGGAAGTGGAAGAAAAAAAGAACATGGAAGAGGGTGGTGAGATTATTACCTCTTCTTTGGGTGTTTCCCTTTGAGTTGATCAAAAAGGATCCATAGGTTGGCTTTCTGGTCAAGGTAAGGACTCTAGCCTGATTTAAGGGATGTTATGATGATATTTGGGTAGATTTTGTCCAATACCAATGGCTTTGGATTTGTAATTTTGATAGAAGGGGAATTCCCATTTTATAAGAGGTGTGAGGGGCATTTTAGGAAAAGCCTGAAATATTATTTTATACTAAAATTATTTTCAGTTACTAATGGATCCAAAATGATTTATTTCGAGGTTATAGTGGGTATTGGTTGAAAACCTCTCAACCAATAGATTTTAGATAGGTTCAGGTCGCCATATTATCCTTATCTTGTAGATTTAACTCTTACTTAAATAGTTTGACATTTACCTTGTCTCTTTGTATTTTTGTATTATATGGTTAATAAACATACTATAACAAGACAATCAAATACCACATGGTTAATTTTTAATATTTATAACGTTTTCTACATCCTTTTTCTGATCCTTAGATTTTTAGGAATATTATATCAATTAATTATATTGTATTTGTTTTAAAACCTCTATTATGTCAATTTTGATATTATTTAGTATTTGATTTTTTTCAAAGCAATATATTATTTATCACTTCGAATAAAATTTATTTAGTAAACCCTAACATGTCATATTAAGCTTGAAAATTAGTTTAATTCAACATAAGTCTCAATTTACATTTATTTGGATATTTATAATATTAGTTACTTTAATAATACATTAATAAGATAATTACTACATCATCATTATGTCATCAATAAATTAAATTATTTATTCTCTAAAAATTATAAAAAAACAATATTTTGTAGGAAATAATTTTAGCTTTGGAATTACTATTTATATTCTAATCAAACTTATTTGTAACTATATATTGAAAATGTTTTATTTATTATACATGAAATTTAACACTTTTAACTCTTCTTTAAATAAAATTGGAATGAAATGACCTAATCTAATACAGGTGGACCAAAGAGGATCATATATTATTCCTAAGATTGTTTTTAGAAAAATTACTCTTATCCAACAGAATTAGGACTTGTTTTATGGTAATTATAATATTATTTTTACCCTTAATTACCCTTTTTAACATTTAACCATGGTAAATGAAAGTCAAAAGTTACTATTCACCAAAAATTATTTAAATCATATTGAACCTAATTTTACATACCAATTTTAACCGTTTCTCTCATATTTTTTAAATTTAACTCAGAGAAGTGGTAAAATTATGTTTAATGAAAAATTTCTAATTCTCCTTGAAGGTTGGAAAAAGACGGTAAGAAGTTAAATAAAATTTTATATATCTAAACTTATTATAAAATGGAACCAATTATTTACATTGAACATATATAGGGAGTATGTATCTATTTTGAATTAAATTAAATTAAAATAATATAAATATTTATTTATATAAAAAATCAGTTTTAAACAATAATGTAGTGTTTTCTACTATTCATCAAAAATTGAATGTTTCCATAAAACTACCAATAACTCATCCTAATATATTTTTTATATTATAAATTAAAAAATTATTTATATTATAACAAATTAAAAACATAGAAGTTTCATTAATTAATTTAAAATTAATTTCTGTTGTCAAAACCCAAAAACAGGTTCTTAAAAAGAAAAATCTATCAAAAGATTGACATGTATTTATGAAAAATTTAAATTTGAAATTACTTTTAATGACCTAAATTGTATTAAATTAAATAAATATAATCTAGTTATACTTCCATTACATTAAAATGCATAACATAAATCTACAAATTATATTTATTAAAATAGTTGTTTTCAATTAAAATTTAGTAGTTTTTAGTATTCATCAAAATATGAAAGTTATTAGAAAAGTCAAAAAATTTATCCAAAATATATTTTTATTTCCCGGTTCTAAATAAAAATATAATTTCATTATATTAAATATATAAAAGTGTAAAATATTGGTTTTAAAAATGCTTTTTCATTAAAAGGTGATAATTTTTTTTAAAATACCTCTTTTTATCTGAAAAAAATTGAATTTGCTCTTATATTATGTCTTAGAAAAACATTATATGGATTCAAAAAATATATGGAATATATAAAATTCAAAATTTAGTTAATATTATTCATAACCTTTTTTGAATGGCTAGTTTGGTAAGTCGTGGTGTGCTCGAACTCGGTGTTGCATGTAGCGCATTCTATTAAACTACTTTATAGAAAATAATTTACTATGAAAACCTGGGGGTTACAGGTAATGTTATTTTGAAATTTTTTATATTATATTTATACATTTATCATGATTTCATGAAATTTATATTTTTTTAAAAGTCTTGAAAATGAATTTAAATTTAATTTAATGTATAAAAATTATTTTAAAACACTAAAATAAAAAATCCATCATAAAAAAAATAGGATGATATGTTTTTAGAAATATAATTAATGATACATTTCTATTCCATGTTTAATTTATAATATGACATTCCTACCCCATAAATATGTAAATATTGGTTACAATGATTTCTTTTAAAATTATTTATTGGGGTGTTATAGGGGTTAAATTTATTGATAGGTTTCAAAAACTACAAATTAATATTTTCTAATGTTCATTGAATGAATTTTATTAAACCTTATAGTCCTTATATTTTATTTTATAAATCTTTTTTTCTTTTCAATTTAATTATAATATTATTATATATTAATATATTATATATTATAAGATTTCCACCAACGTCACTTATAAGAGGGAACCACTTCTCCTCTCTTACTAACACCTATTGTTCCATTTATATAGACCATGACATCACAAAATTAACTATTCAACCTTCCTCCAAATGTCCTAGATGTTTCATTATATCCAAAATACCATCCAATAATTTTTAAGGTGTAGGCCCAATGTGGGTTCCCAAATATGTTTTACCACTCGTAACTGAATGTTTTTAAGTGTATTTCTTTTTACATATCAATAAAATATAATATAACATTGATAATATGATAAAAAAAAGTATGTAAAGTATATTTAAATATATTTATATTTATGTAACAAAACATTATCACCTCATTCTGTATCATTTGTTAAATTAATATTTCTCTCATGAATATGTATGGACTACCACCTTCATGATGCAATGTTTTTTTCTTTTCATCGCTTCCTCATATAACTGGTTATTTTAGAGGATTTCATGAATATATATTATACAATTTACATACTTAGTATTTTATAAATATAATATGTACCTTATTATCCATCTGTCCATTGGAAAATTAATATTTCATTGATGAGTGCATGTGGACTACCACCTCTATCGTTCAATGTGACTAAATTTACATGTCCACCATTAATGGACGTTTACAAAAACATATTTATTTTATAAAAATTATTTTAATGTAATTTTTAATATTATTGATTGTATATAAACATAACACATTTGACCATGGTCAACCCTCAAATGTGGTTTTCGAATTATGAATGAAATGTCCTCAAAATAGATTTTATAAACGTAATTGATTTAGTAACTATGTAAGACATTATAGAAAGTGAAATTAATGAAAATATGATAAGGTATGAAACAATAAAAATTTTATTAAATAATTATGAAATTATTATTTGTATATTATATATGAGTTCTATAATATATATAGAAATTCAGACTCGAGGTAAGAGATTTATTATCTCAATTTCTAGAAATTAGGACCCGTGAAACGTTCAAAACATATTTTATTTTGGGTGGTGTATATACTACCAAATATATTTTTTAATCATTTATTAAAATTAAATTGATTTATAAATCCTTCTCATGATCTCTCCATTATAGATATTTTGACATAAATATTGAAATAATGGTATGTGAATCTTTTTTAAAATATTATACTAAATCATTTAGATTATATATCTTCAATGAACATGTTTAGTTAAATTTGTAATGAATATTATTATTTATACAAAAAATAATGTTAATGGTCATTTTAAAAAACTTTTTACCTTTTAATTTATGGTCTAAAAAGGAGAATTTTTAATGCCTCCCATAAGGGTTATTTTGACATTTTTATAGAAGAAAATTGTGTGATTTTTAAAATTTACTACATGACCACCTTTTCCTAACATAAATACCATTATTCTTCATCAATATTACTCTATATTTGTAAATAGTGATTGAAATAATATTGTTTTCCATATTTTAATGAATTTGGAAATGAGAAAAAAATGAAAAGGTTGTGGACTATAATATATCAAAACATTATTCTAATGATTTTTTAAAATTTTAATCATCCTTTTCAATGTTTGTTAATTGATTTTTAACCATATTGGGGTTTTGCATAAATAATAGCATAATATATATATATATATATATATATCAGGATCATGTAGTATTATTATAATAACTAGATAAAATATTTCTATTTCATATACTATTTTTTTAAATACAAATGCTCTTTATCTAGTAATACTTATCATGTATTATTTTATTTATTCAATATAAATGAAATGCATTGAAAATATGTATGCTCCAGGTTTGTACCATTTATATATATCCCCTATATTTATCAATAGATCATATTGTACAGTATAAAATGAGTATTTGTAAGTATATAATAGAAAATAAAATAGAAATGTATTCGAATAAGTCATTGATGATATATAATATTTTAGGGAATAACGCTATCATGGTATTGAAAATATATGGGCATAATTATTTGATATTAATGTTATTAATGTCTTTTATGGAATCCTTGATAATAATATCTGTATGTCTAACATTATACCATCCATAATTACTAATTTTATAGTAATTATCCATGAGAGTTTATATAATTTTATCCTTGGATTCATGTAATTTTTGGTTGTTTATGTGTTTTTATTGAAGTATTTTTATTTTATTATAAAAGAAAATGATCATAAAATTATAATAAATTTGAAAATATTTTAACTGTAAATGATTTTTTTCCAAGGGAATGTTTTTATGATTTTAACGAACATATAATTAATTAAATTTTTTCCATAATTTTTATATGTGAAACTTTTTAAATGTTTTGGGAAAAATTTTATTAAAAAAATAAGTCACAATTTTGATCTCCTATGTTATTTTTGGAAGATGAAATTTTTATCATGGGTTTTCATGTTTTTAAATGTAAAAATTATATTACATCATTTTTCTGTCTATTATTGATCTATTTTTCTAATCCCACATTTTAAAATGTTTTCTATAGGTCTTATGGATTAGTTGTAACTATATGATTATCTATAAATATACTATAGGGATCCATTATAAATGATTGAAACAATTTTAGTAGTAAAAAAGAGACTAAAATTTATAATCATTTTGTTTTTTAGAAATAAATAGCCAGTGCGTGGATGTGTATTCTATTTATTAAAATATTTTGAAAAGTTAGAGATTTATTCCAAGCTATGTAAAAATATAAACTAAAAAACATCAAAATGAATGATAGTGGAAAATTTGTCATAAATCATCTAATTGTGGGAGGTTTTTTTAAATTATGGATTGTTATTGTTGGTATCAATGTAATGATGTTTAATGAAATATAGGTTAGGTTGTAATTTATGAAAAAATTAAAAAATTTATAACCATAACAGATAATATTCTATGGAGAAATATGGTTATTAAATAAATAATTAAATTTCAAAGATATATCAGTATTTATTCTCCAAATTATATTTTTATTATCATTTTATTTTATATACTCATAATACTGTTTTTGGATTATTTAAATGTCTATTACAACAACAATGAAGTTACCAATAAATGTGAAGGTCAATGTGGTGGGTGTTCGATGATGAAAAAAAGATATAAGAGATTGGGTGTAAAATATTTTGGCAATTCATAACCTTCTATCTCATGTTCAAACTAAATACCGAATTCTAGGTAAGATTACTGACATGCCAAATTAGATAATATTTGAGCTTCAAGGATGATTAAGAGATAATGATCATGAAAGTAGAAAGAATCATCTTCCATCATGTCTTTAATGTGGGATAGAGAATAGAGAATCATTTCTCAATGGAATAGGAAGATGTATCACATGTGGTAAAGGAGGGAATATAGAAAAAAATATAAATGAAAATTGAGTAATGATTAATAAGGTAATAAAAATGGATTTATAAGTAATGGTCTTGTAAGTAAATATTATATTAAAGTTGGATGATTTAAGGATGATCAAAATATTAATACAATCAATACACTTTCTATGTTTTTTATTTGAGTACTTTTGGAGTCATTTATTGAGTTTTCACAGATGTTTTTGGTATATGAACAACTATTTAAATTGTTTTTAGTGAAACTGTTATTTTAGGAATAACTCTTTTTTATTTTTTGGACATAAGTGGAATGTTTTTTTATAACCATTGTGGTTAATATGGTCAAATATGTTGTGTTAATAATTTATTATTGGGATGAAAGCGTTACAACATATTTGAAACATTGTATGACTTATGTAAATAAACACATTTAGATAAGGTGAGAATTTCATTAAGAAATGATGGTTGAGTTATATTTTAGATGAATATATGATTTTATTGTGGATTTAGGTCGAAATTTTTTATTTTTGTTTAGAATTAGAATATTTTACTTATTAAATAATTAGGGAATACATATTATTTTAATGTGAATTTTGGAGTGAATAGTATATTTTGGATATAATTGTGAATTTTAACTCGGGAAAAAATGTGATCAAATAATTATGTTTTTTTTACTAGAACATGGTATGGAATATTTATCATGTTCACTAATGTTAGTTAAGAAAAAAATTATTAAATTATTAAATTTTGTTGGTTTTCAATGACATGAAGAGTATTTTTGTATTTCTTAATGTAATGGTTTGTTTATATTGTATATTATCGAACTTTTTATAACCATTTATTGTCTTGATTAATGAATAGAAAAATGACAAAAAGATTTTAAATTTTTTTTCATACTGTGATGCATTAAGAGATTATTTTTGAATTTCAATCATGGAAAATAAATTTTAAATATCCATTGCTTGGTGAAAGATATGAGACAAAAATGGATACAAAAAATCACAACCAAAGGATGAAATTAAACTTATATAGTGGAAGGAAATTAAGTATGTATACTTTCCATCTACATGGTGAAATAATACATCATATATATCACATATTATCTAGAAATTAACACCCAACTCTCATGATATTTTTCGTGAAAATCATTTTAATGTATATGTATTAGAGAAGAAAAATGTTTTCTGAAAAATAATATGTTTTCTGATATTGAACTAGAGAATGAATTTTAGGATAAAGAATATATTTTATTTTATTTCTATATTATGATAAATTAATTTTTACGGAATAAAATTAATATTTTAGGAGAAAATATATTTAATAGGGGTTAATTTAATTACACAAAATTTTAAATTTAAAAAATAATACAATGTTCGGTTGTGAATACCATATGAAATACCTAGAATAAAAATAATTGTTTTATATTGTTAATATATAATTATTAAATTATTACTATTATAACCTACCAGTTGGAGGGTATGAAAATTTATAACCTCAAAATGAAATATGTATTGAATAATTTACCTTAATTCAAATTTATTAATGCGTTCTTATGAAATAATAACCCAATTTTAAAAAAGATCAAATATGACCAACGATGAAATTTTTCAGAATACTGATTTATTTGTTCAATAAAGTAATTTTATGAAAATAAATTATGTTTATCGCTATATATTTTTTATTTTTTAAAAATATATATGTCACATATATAGTACAATAAATCATCCATCATTTAAAGGAGGTTTCTCGAAAAAGAATATGTATAAATTAATTTCACAGTTTAAAAATACATTTTATGCAAAATGGTTTTTTTTTCTGTGCATATGTTATGATTAAATTTTATAAAAATTAAAAATTTTATTTGATAAACTATACATAAGTATTTAAATCATCATATCAAAAAAAACTATTCATTATTTTTTATTTTTTTCTAAAAATGTTGTTTTTGGATGAAAATTTAAAAATAATAATTAATAAGTTATTTCATTTATCTATATTTAATCAATGTGATTTAAGAGTTACATTGTATATTCTATTTATATAAATTTATATATTATTTATTTTTTTAAGCATTATCTAATTATTTCTTCCATAGTAAACATTATACGTTATTATGATACAAAATAATTTCTATACAGAAACCAATTATTTGTATAAATATTGCTTATCATTGAGTTTCATCGACTTATAAAAAATTTATAATTTAATAGTTTTGGAATTTAAATCATAGAAATGTATTCCTTATTAGGAATCATAATATTCAAATTTTCTTATTACATTCAATACTTTTTTAGTCATAATTAATAGTATCCATGGTTAACGTTTTCAACAAATTAAAGGGTTAAATTGTTACTCGAGGTTGAAATTATGATATAAGGGTTCAAAATAACTAAAAAATTAATTAATCTCATTTTATTTATTTATATATTACATAATGATAACATGAAAAATATTTAAATTCTATTCCTTCTTATTGCGATAATGATGATTATATTTTTTAATTTATAGAGTAATTTAAAATTATAACCACTCAAACTTACAATGTTTTTATAATATGGATATAGTGAAAAAGGATATATTATTTATCTTAAATGAAAATTTTTTAATTTTAAATGATGGTATAATTACCAAGGACATTTACACAACATCAATGTAACGCTTGTGAAAACTGTATAAAAATTATGTAATTATTTATAAAAACCATTAAAAGTGATATTGTTGGTGAAATATATAGAAATATATAGAAATATATATATATATATATTATTTTAAAAAAAATAAATTATAATTATATAAAAATATTTATATCTTTAATTTCAAACTATGTGAATCGTCCTCAAAATGACATTAAACAGTATTGAGTGTTTAAAATTTATTTTTAAATCGTTATAAAATCAAAAAAATACTATAATAACATAGTTGGATGTGAAATTTATAATAATAACCTTAATTTTTTATTTATGTACCACTTTTATTTTTTATATTACTTTAATGACCTTGGTAGATTGAAATTTTCTAATATGGTTAATGCTAAAAGATTAAACGAGGGGTTAAAAATAAGATATATGGTTAAAAATACCACTCCAACAAGTATAAATTTCAATTTTTTAATTTATTCCACCTTAACATCCTTATAATTGAATATATGGATCCTTGAATCCATTTTAATTTATTTTGACACATAATATATATTTATATTTCATATATATACAAGATTGAGACCCACAAAACTTATAAAAGGGAAGCTTGTATGTTCTCTTCTTCATGTATATGACGCAGTTTATCATGAATATTATATGAAAAAATAACGTAACATACTTCTTACCATTAAAATAATGTTTATATTTATTTAAAAATTCCAAATATAAGGATGAAAGTATAATCCAAATGATGCTTTTCAAAAAACTTCTATATGTATTAACTGAGTGTCTTCATGTCGATCTTTTATTGGACATACAAATATTATATAAACATAGTGATATTATTTCATTGAAATTTTCACTATATTTAAATTTTATTATTTTTACGGATCTACCCATTATCGTTTACTTTATCATCTTATGGAAAAATCAAAACATCCCTCTTTTGTATGTGTAGACTACCATTTTAGTGAAGCTGTGTGTTTCATATTTTATCAACACCTCACAAGGAAATTTATTATGATGTATTTATTTAATATTAATTATATTTATTATTTAATTGTAATTATGTAAATATAATACATAGGTTACCCTCATAAACGCCCTTCAATTGAAAATTGTTAATGTTGATCATGCCTATGTGCGGATAACCATCTCCTCGAAGAGAAGTGATTCCTTTTTCATTTCAAACATTAAAGGAAGGATTGAAAATAATATTTTTATTTAAAAAAATTTATATTATTGAATGATTAATAATATAGGGATGATGATGTTGTAACCCATTGTATTATGGTCTTCCAACATAATTTGTTTTGGGATTATGAACAGAATATCCTAAAAACATCTTACATTAACTTAATCGATCTTGTATGTTTATTAGGAATGAAAATAAGTGTAATAAATGGGAATATGATATTGAAAAAACCCTATATTTTTTATTATTTTAGAAACTAATTAATTTTAATTTATTATATTGGATTCTATGAAAAGTTCTTGTGAATCATACATGAGGTATGGTATTTTTTTCTCTATTTCCATTCATGGAGGCACATACTAATTTCCAAAAAAAACCATTTTTTTAGTGTTTATACTAATATATAGTTTTATTTTATCTCTAATTTACTAGAATTAATTTTTTTAAAAATCCTTTTCCTGTTATCTATTTTGAAGAACTTTTGATTCAAAAGTTACCAAAGTGTTATAGGATTTTTCTTTAGAAAATATTTTTGAATGTTTTAAACTAATTTTACTCAATTTCTATGTTTATTAAAAAACTTCAATAATAATATTATTAATATTTAAATTATCTCTAATTTTCATTTTCATGTGCCATTTACATTCTTTGGAAATGATAATAATGATTATTTTTTATGTTTCATGTATGGGTTATTTGTTATTTATTAAAATAGTATAAAAACAATAGTTTTTAAATTTATCACATGAAAAAATATCCCATTCATCACAACCCTCATTAAATATAAATATTAATAAAAAATTTTATTTTTTAATATAAATTCTATTCCAAAAGATTTATTAAATATTAAATTGTTTTATAAGAAAATAAATTTTTCTCTTTTTTTGAAATCATAATTATGATGCTTTTATAAATGAATTTTTCATCAATGTGAACAGTAGTTAATATATTTTATCCTGAAATAGGGATATTATTTCAAATGATAACATCTAAATTATTTTTATTTATGACTTATGTTTATGTTGTTCAATTTTATGGATCGGGGAAAATATTATCATTTTGTACTCAAGATTTCTAAATAAAACAATAATTATGAATGAATGGTGATTATGTAAAATATTATTGAATAAATATATAAGGAAGGATTTGGATATATGTACCTGATTGGTTGGTACCAATTATAGTTATCCTTTTTATAGATTGATAGGTCTCGTGAGCCAAACAGAAGGGGTATTTCTATGTGTATTCCAGCCTATAAAAAATGTCTTATCATAACGGATTGATGGTAGATAATTTTATTTACACAAGGCCTTGATGATATGTAAAATTTCTGGACATATTTTAATGGTGGAATGGTTTATGATATATTATAATGAAGCCTTGATATCATGATCATGAAATATGACATTCTACATTCCCTAATTATGAAAGTGATTATTATTATTATCCATGTGTTTATTAATATTATTATCCTTGAATATTTTTAATTTTTATGATATTGATGAATTTTTATGGAAATATATTTCTTTAAAAATATATGAAAATGATCTTATTATTTAAATTAAAATTTTGGATATATTAATAAAATAGGGTTTCTTTTGAAGGATGCGTTTTCAATTTTTTTCTATAAATCCTTATAAATAATTAGTTTCAATTATGTTTCTTTATAAAACATTTTACGATACAATTTGGGAAAATAATTTGATTTCAAGAGTAAGTGGGTTATTATTTGGAGTTCAATGTTTAGTATGATAAAAGTAAATAATTTATATGGGTTATTATTTTTTCAAATGACTAATGCTTTTCTCTTATTTTTATGTCTCATATGAAGATTTTTATTTTAATTCCATGTTTTCAAACAGTTTTCACATAGATTATGAATGAATATGAACTATAACAATTTCCATATTTATACGATGGTGATCCATCATCAAATAAGTGATTTTCCTTGAATGAAATAATAGTTCAAATTTAGGAATTTTATTTTTTGTTGAAAAAATAACCATTTAGTGGAAGTTTCTACATTTTATTGTAAGGGTTACATATGTTACATTTCCCCCTAATTTTATATAACTATGTACTGAAAAGATCTATGAAATATATGAAATTTTATCCCTTATTATAAATCATTTATTTACTAGATGTTTTGCATGTGGGTAATTATATTGAATTTTTTTTACAATATATGACATGAAATTTCTTACCAAAATTAAATATGGAATACCATATGTGTCATCACAACAATGAATACTTTTCACCCATACAGATCATAAAAATCCCCCCCCCCCCTATACTTTCATCTAATATAATTATCCATATTTTTCATGATTAAGGTATTTAATAATAATTATAATTTAATATTTCTACCTATAAGATTATTCATGACTTATAATGTGTATAAAAATAATTTTTAGATAATAGGAACAACTTAAAAGTGATTAGGATTTTAAAATGGGATTTTTAAAATGTTTCCTCAAATATTTTTGACATAATATTTGATCTATAATCGTTTTGAAAAGAGTATAACAAAATATTCATGATTCCATATTATTCTAAAAAAAATCATAAAAAATCAAAATTTTATAGGATATAAGAATAGATTTATAACCTCTATAGTGTTGGTGTAATGTTGTTGTATATTAGTTGTGAACATTTGGTATACATTTCATAAGTATTCATAAATTTATTATGGAATTTAGGAAGTAAAAAAATATTAATAATTAAAATGAATAATTTTTTGTAAATAATCATGATTTCAAAAATTATTAAATAAAAAAATTCACAAGATATTTTTTACAGTTTTAGGTATCCTATAAAAAATTGAAACTTCAATAATACAGAAATCATGTTGTCATATAACATGTTTGTATCATTCCCCCAGAATAAATTTCACATTTTTATTAAATTTTAGTTATAAAATATCATGAAAACAATTAATATATTTTAATCTAATAACATGAAGAATCAATGAAATGGAAATTTTCCAACTACCTTTGTATGTTCAACGATTTTAGTTATCATGGAGTTGGTTTTATTATCACATTATCAGGGTGTGATTATTTTCTTGTAGTATTTGTTATTTTAATCTATATGAAGGCATGTATTGTACAAAATGGACTATTTGTATATTTAAATTAAATACATCCTCATAACAGAAAAAAAAAATAAAAAATTTAAGGGAATAGAAGATATCTCATTTAAAAATCATCCCAATGTGTTTTGTATTTTATACTTTCTAAAACATGAAAACCATTGGATCACCCCCACTCATCAAGAAGGATGATTTTGTGTTGTAAAAACTATACCATTTTCATTGATCTAATTTTATTCATGAATATATTATTGTGGTCTCTAAAATATATTTACTACATGTCCACCCATAAGAAAATTAAATTTATTTTAAATTTTAATGGTGAAAGGATGAAATATGGTCCATCCATCTCAAATTATTTATGAGCAATGTGGTCTTTTAATGTTTCAAAAATATGGGTTCTCATCATTACAGCAAGTGAATCACATGAGCTCAAAGTAAATAAGAAAAAATATCATCTTTTTTACTATAAACATAAAATAAGAAAATAATAATAGAATAATGTCATTAATTTTTTAAATTATCATCTTTATTTATAGGTTCAAAATTATTTTTTGCTTTATGTTACTTGGGTATTGGGATTTAAAATCCATTTAAAACCACTAAATGACATACGTATCATGGAATATTTCACTCTATAATAAATTAACTTATTGAAATGAGTTTTCCCATTATCAATCTATATGTATTCTACTATATGACAACTAAGGTTAAATATTTTCTACTTTTAGAGATATGTGTTCTAATAAAGAGTATTTATTAAATGATTTTATGGGGTTATTGGATTTTTCGATTTTCTGTAAACAAATATGATAAATAATGATGTTTTTTTTATCTTTAAAAAACAAAAATGTAATATATTTATAGTTTTTTATTATGATGAATATTAAATTATTTACTCTTAATAAATAACAACCAACTAGTATTTAGCCTTTGTTTTTATTTATAGTTTTTATAAATATAGTGAAATATAATGAAAATTTCATCCTTATTTCTCCATTTTTCAGTGTGATTTTTGTTGGAATGAATTAAATTATATTTTAACAAAGATTACACAAAATGAAATTAAAAACATGTAATTATTAAAGGTGGTAAAATTTCAAGTTATATATAAAAATGGATTTTGATGTTATTTTTTCAAATACAAAATTACCTCTACCATTCAGGAAACACATGAATCCTACAGTTTTTAATAGGAATAAAAGAATGTTCATCTTTCACTTATATCCTAAGGATTTCAATAAATTAGTTTCATGGTATAAATTGAAAAATGGTTTCAAAAATTCTCTCATGTTAAGGGAAAAATATATGGACAGTCACCATTACCATGGGTGATTATTTCAATCCTATATTTGACGTAAAATTTTACAAATGTAATAAATAAACATGCATGAAAAATAACATAAAACCATTAATTTAAAAACTATTATCCTTATAAAAAACTAGATTGTATTTTTCATAATACAATATATAATTAAAATATCAAAATTCATATAGAAAAATTCAATAAAAAGTAAATTTTAAATATTATTGCATGGAAAAAATTTCTAAATATATCATATAATCATTTCATAAATATAATTATATTCCCCCACATTCATCCATAATTCCATTTAAATTCCAAATTGATCATACACGATCAATCATTAATTATAAATT
This sequence comes from Viscum album, assembly GCA_963277665.1. Taxonomy (NCBI): domain Eukaryota; kingdom Viridiplantae; phylum Streptophyta; class Magnoliopsida; order Santalales; family Viscaceae; genus Viscum; species Viscum album. The sequence goes on along the minus strand of OY728157.1, from coordinate 722,812,399 downwards.
TCGAAAAATTAGATTTTGACCTTTTTATTATTCCAACAGAAGCACTGTGTTAATATCCCATCTACAATCCACTCAAATCTGGATTATTGGGTCTGAGTAGTTAATGTAGATTCTCTAAAAAACCATTATTATACCCAAAATATGAAGTCTAACACTTTTTTCAAAAGTATAAATGTTAAAAAAAACATATTATAATACTCATAATTATTAATATTGTCATAAAATTCTTTATATTATCTATTTGAATTATTGAATATTTCAAATAAAAATAAGTTGGATAACTATTTTATATTATCAAAACTAAAATAAAAAGTTTATAAAATAATTTATTAAATAAATATTAAACAATAACTAATTAAAAATAACATATAATGGAATAATATTTCGATTGAAAACCCAAAATGTGTACTCTTTTTTGAATTTACATTTTGAGATAGTTTGTGTAACTTATCTAATCATGTTATGGATAATGTTTTTTCAATAAGATCCACCAGAATTTTCTCCCTCAATATTCTCTCAAAAAACGCCCCATGATTTCACACAGTGTTATTTGTGTTTATTTTCAAACAATTATACCAAGAGGATATTATAGTATTGGAGGGTGGATGTAGAAGGTAGGGGTATTCTACTACTTCTCCAGATTGACAGGTGAAAAAAATATTATTAAATTCGGAAAGTAGAATGTTTCATTTATTTTTTATTATAATTTGATCCCCAGTTCTTCATGATAATTTAATTTTTTTTTCTAACACTATAATATGATTTATTATTCCATAACTATATCTCCTCTATTAAATTTTCTTATTCAAAATAATTATTCATGTGAATTAAATTATCATCATTATCAAATTCGATATGATTATTTCTAATAGTGATATAACATCATATATAGTATCTAGTATTTCTATCTTGGAATGAAACAATTATAGGGACTCCAACTCTTCAACATAAAAATAAAATTTTACTTTAAATTTACCGATTTTTTATGGAATCATCATTGAAATTCTTTTTGATCTAATGATTTATAAGTTTAATAAGGATTTTAAAAAAGAGTAATCAAAATTTTCAATTCATACTTTAAAAAATGACTATAAAATTAGCCCATATTTTCTTTGTCATCACTAAATAATTAATATTATGGCCATATTCCAATATTATATATGTTTTGGAATGCATATTCATGTGAAATTATCAGCCACACTATCATTTCATAAAATCTGTCTACCTTCTCAACAGTTTATTGCTCAGTAAAAATATCCACTAGTTATGGTTTTAAAAATTCATTATTATTCATTCATACGGATTATAAATTATTACCCTATAGTATAGTGTACAACCTTATCAATTATTCTCACTTCTTCAGCATCTTTTTTAATATCATGTGCCTTTATTGTAAAAATATAAAATGGGTAGTTAGAAAAAAGGACTATTTGAATGAAATTAGAAAATATGTATTTATTTATGATTATCCCTAATTTATTTTTTCATGAAATATTTTTATTCATTATTATATTTTTAAAATTATCATTCATCTACATCTATCATCATTTTGTAATTATTGGTTAAATCATATCGATTTTTTTATTTTCTATGGTCGTGTAAAACTCCACCAAACATGAAATTTCCAAATCAATGAGAGTTTAAATGTCATTCTAAAAGGAGAGATCAATAATAGAAACCACATAAATTTCAATTCCCTTGGTTGAATAGTTATTATCTTCTTTATATTTTCATAATGACTCATTATTTATCATTAATATAACCACCATCACTTTTAAAATGTTAAAATTACGCCATTTTTGGTGGAATACCTAATACATTAAAAATAGACGCCCAAATATTGTATTAGTCTTGTTCCATTGGATACATGGAAATATAAACACTCGTATATATTTGAGATACATTATATACCAATAGTTTATTCAACACTATCACCCTTATGAGACACATCATACATAATACATATTTTAAAAATATTGGAAATGAAAACATAAATATGGGTGAGATGAGATACTCAGAATGGGAAAGCTAATGAGATGTGTAAGAATGAACAATATTATAAGGGTATTATAATGTGATCATGACCTTATATGACCATACAATTCATAAAAAAGATTATAAACAAGAATTATGGCATAATATAGGATGTTAATAACTCATGAATCATTAGGTAATCAATAGCATCAATGAAAGCAAAAAATATCAATAAAACAAGGAATTGTAGAAAAAACATAATAATGTAAAATTATTTCCATATTACAAAATGAGTCACTTCCAATTAAATATTAGTATCATGTGTTTACCCCTCATACCATCTTGGTAGTCATCATTCACGCTCATTACCATCTTAGTAGTCATGATTCATTCAGATGTCCATCTTAGTGGAAAAATCTCATTACTAAATTGAGTTAACTCCCCATTCCAGCAATTTATATTTCATGAGATTAATTATTTACAAAATTATTTATATAAAGATTTTTATTCTACCCATATCATATTGAAATCATACATACACGTCGCATAAGAAAATAAAAACTCATATCATAACAAATTAAATTAAATGGGTTTTGTAAACATGTAACCACATCATTAGTTGTGGAAAAGAAATCGGTTTCATAGTTATTTCATCAAATAATAAACTATGGAAGTAAGGGGGTTTCAAAATCATAAAACCCATGTAATAATAATGAGTTTAATAAAAATCATGTCATCAACAAATAAACTATTTAGAGAAAAAATATGAATGGATCCTTTGATTAATTTATATGAAAGTCATGAATAACATCTACATAACTGATATTAGATGTGAAATAATTTATAAAAATACTTTTAAAAACATTTCATGGTAAAAAAAATCTTTCTTCTTGAAATAATTTATTTTAGAACATAAATTATTTTTAAAACCATTTTCTTTAAAAACATACAAAAGAAGTTCGAAAACATGTTGGAATATTTTTTCCTTAAAAATTTCATTGAAAAAAGATATAAGGTTTTTTAAATCCTTTTTCATTAAAAATAATCTCTAAATATAATTTCATATAATTTTTTTAATAATTTTAGAAGAATCATGGTTTTTGAAATAAATAGATTTCCATCTGAAAAGAGAAATTAGATTTGATTTTTAAAATTGCATTCCATAGTTTTATTGGGTGAAAACGGGGGTTGATATTGTTCCAAGACATGAATATACCATCAATTACAATCGTATAAGACAATTCAAGAGTGTTATTTAAATATGGATCATAAAATTTCATCGATGTAAGCATAATCATAAAAAATCTTAATAAATGATGAGATTGTTTCAAAAATATCATACCACATAGTAACATTGAATCATATTCCCCATGTAAGAAAATGAATTCAAATAAATTAAAAAATATCATAAAAATAAGTATATTCATGATATATCTTGTTAAATGGTATTATATACACATCATAAAGAATATAGGTGTAAATTAATACTTGGGGCTTAAAATGAAAAAATGAGAAAAAATATCCAACTCATTTAACAAAATTTAATCGCTAAAAACGAAAGAAATGGTGATAAAAAATTGTCATATAAATTCCCATAAATTAGTGTATAATTATAACTTAATATATTCATGGTATTTATATCTACCGCATAATGAAATTAATGGTTAATAAAGCATAAGTCTTGTTGAAACAAATGGGTGACAAGAAAACTCAAACCTTATGTCTTGAATCTTGTTATACTCATACAAACCACCATTAAAAAAATTATAATTTGAATATATATCTATTATATAACCTTATATTATATATAATAGCATATGATAATTTATTGTAACTTCATTTTACCAATGTATTAACAATTCCATGTTAATGGTATTCTTTGGCTATTATCTTCTTTGATTTTCGTATATATTTTGAAATATTATTATTGATCCTATTAATTAGTTCTTTAAAACATATTTCGACAATGTAAAACATGATATAATATAATATATATATATATAATAAATAATTTATATTAATATTTTAAATATTTTATAAATGATAGAAATATGAAATTGCGCACTCTATAATGAAAACAGTGTGTCGTACGTATCCAAGAACACTCTTTCTGTTTAATTATCATTTTGAAAGAAATAATGTAAATTAAATATATGTATACATATATTATCATTTTATAATAATATTTACTTCAAATATATTATATAAGTTTTCTAAAACCATCATTAATAAATTCCTTGTAATTTGTAAATGAATTATATCTCTTTGAGGAAGCAGTAGTAAGCACGTCCACAAATGAAGTTATCATGTTTACAAAAAATGGAATGAATGAAGGAATGATTTATATAATAATTATATAAGAATAAATAAATAACATAAATGAATTATATCATATAAAAATATATTATATATCACAATTCACACCCTATGGGAGTTGGTAAGGGAAAAACAAACTACATTGTTTCGTGACGGAGTAGTTCATCGAACAAGAGTACGATAATTTAATTTCCCATTAAGTGGAAGTGTGTGTAATATTTTGTACAACCATTAGAAATAAATATCATTATAAGAAGAATAAATATTTTATTATATATTAATGGAGTAATAATAGATTAGGGGTTGATAATGAAAATTAAATAGTGAACCACGAGGAAGGATGTTACCTCTTATTTGGGTAACTCCTTTTGGTTTGCACCAAATGGATCCATGGATAGATATATTAAAAAAGGGAGGATTATATGATTATATATGATAATTTTTGGAGGTTTTTTATGTTTATTTTATCTGATCCCATTGGTTTGAGAGATGTGAATAAGTTGTAGGGGTGACTGCCTTTTTATACTGGAGGAGGAGTGTCATTCTTGTAAAATTTTGATAAGGGAATTCCACCCACATTTTCCCATGTAATGATGCTCCAATAATGTTCCAAAACCTATTAATTTGAGTATAGTGTCAAAATATTGACATAAAATTTATTTTTGATACGTTTCTAGGGCCTTCTGGGCCTTATGTTAGTGGTTTTGTCCTTTATTAAGAAAATTATTCTCATGATCACTTTAATTATTTTTATTCACTTTCACTAATATTGTTGGTTAAAACTAATTTCACCTTATTATAAATGTTTAATTTTATTTATTCTTAATATGGAGTCCATTTTTTCAATTTCTAATCACATAAGTGTCATAAGTTAATTAATCTCATAGATATGTAGAGACATAATTTTTTTTAAGAAAAAATATTTAAATATTTGGGATGTTTTAATATCTAAGTTCAATGGGATATTGGTTCAAATGACATAATTTGGATTATTTGATGTAAAATTAAACTAATTACACTTTAAAACCAAATGAAAATATATTTTATCAATATTAATAAATTATATAACAATTTACTTATGTATTATAATTTAGTATTTGTCAACATTAACACCAAAATATTGGTTTTCAGAAAATTATCAATACCACATCTTATGATAAATTAAAAATTATGAATTAGAAAATGAAATCTATATTATCAAATTTTATATCTAAATGTATCTATAATTAATTATATTATTTTTTAGAGAAGAACATAAAAAATTTGTTTTTAAGAAATTATTATTTTGCGACATAGAAATACTCTACACAAAATAGTATATCATATTATCAATATTCCATATTTATATAAAACCATTATAAATATTTTTTAAAAAGTATTTATTACTATTCATATTAGTATTTTTAATGGCTAGGTTATAACTATCTCACAAAAATAATTATAATAATAAAGTGTTCTTTCATAGAAACACATTAATGCTTGAAATTAAATACAAGTCGGTTGTGGTTGTAGCACCAAATAAAATCACCACGAAATATAAAAATGATTGAAATGCTATAGGGAGAAACACTAGTAATAATACTAAATTAATTTTTTTTTTTAAAATAATGATTTTTAAAAATTCAATTTGATACAATCTACCCTCCATTAAAATGAATTTATCCCTCAAACTTCATGTTTTTGATAAAACAAATAAAAATAATAATGCATCAAAATATCATCAAGATCCCAAATAGCTTCCTCTATGTTGTTATTTCTCTTGAAAACACTAACAAGATGAGTAGTATTTTTTAATATCAATCTTTGTATGATCCAAAATTTTAATTGGTTATTCCTCATAAAAATTTCACGCTACAACTAAATTAACTCTTTGATCATTATATATGAAGGGTCTGGTATTTACTTCATTGGGAGAGATACATGGAACACACTGTGTAGTTGAGTGATACTTGGGGGTAGATACAACCAATGGGATACCTTTGTGAATCAATAAATAATCTCATAGGAATCTATATACTAAGGGATTAGTTTTAATTTATTTCTGAATCTCCTAATGTTTTTCTAATGAAATATTCATAGAATAACCATCTTGATAACTTTATATTATAGGTCACACCTTTAGTTATCAGCATAATGTTTCTACCCGAATTGAGCTTCCTTAATATGATGTTTAATAGATTCAAATTTCTCTTTAATTTTTTCTTGTATCTCATATCCCAATAGATTTATCCTTTTAGCGTCATTCTAGAATGTTTGATCTCAATAATTCATTCCATATTCAGTTTCATAAGGATCTATCTGAATTTTATAGATAAATATACATTGGCAAGAAAATTCAACTAGATGATGGAATTGATCAAAACCGCCTTCTAAATACAACGAAAAAGATCCAAAAATATTATATAGTGTTTGAATTGTTCTTTCAGATTGACCATCCATATAAGGATGATATGAAGTGATGAAACTAAATTTTGTACCAAGTTCTTACTGAATACTTTCCCATAACTATTATGTAATCCTCAAAGCTAGATTAGATACAATATAATTTTTTAATCCATGCATATATACCACTTCCTTAATGAATATCCTAACAATATGGTCTAGAGATAAGGCTTATCTAATAGTAATGATGTTATATGACATAGTAATTCAATCAACTACTAAACATATTGCATTAAACCCTTTAGATATTTTGGGGAGTCCGATGAAAAAAATAAATTGTGATGTTCTCTCATTTACATTATGGAATGGGTAATGGATTCATTATCACCTTATATTTTTTCCTTTTAATCATTAACTAGACGACATACCCAGTACCAAGATACAAACTCTATGATATCCCTCTTAATTACATCTGAATATAAGTACTATTTCATGTCTCTATACATATTCATACTTACCGGATGAGTAGATAATGAAGTACTATGAGATTCCTCTAAAAGTTCATACTTCAAATATGATACGCAAGGAACCGTAACATGGTTCCAAACCATTATTATTACATCATGATCAATTCTAAAATCTAGAAAATTTCAAAAAATATTTCCTATCTCTATATATTCCATATTATTCTCTATAACCATCAAATTGATGGAGGGTTGAACACTCAATTGAGAAAGGAAATATTTTCAACATCTTCAATATATCCAAATTAATCCTTTCAAAATATATAATCATTAGATCTTTTGAAATCCTCATCATGTATAATGTAGAATTATCATTTTGAGTCAATCAATTGGATACGTTGTTCAATTTTTTAACACCCAGATATTTTATGAGAATTATTTTTTTATGTCTTATGTTATACACAACATCAAAGGAATATTTCACGGCACACAACACTGTCTTGGCTTGCATTACACGCAATCACGACCTTCCTCGATAGCGTATGTAGTACGCAATACCGGGTTCCACTAAACAACGATAAATTAATATAATATTATAAAATAGTTTTTATGAATACTATTAACTTAATTTTAAATCTTATAACATTATTATTCATCATATATATTTTCTAGAACATTTTATGCGAACAAAATTAATTTTTCGTGTAAAATAAGTATTTTGCAAAAAATGCAGTTTTGGCGCCTTTTGATGGTGCACCCACTTTAAATCTAGTTTCTGACAAGTTTATAAGGTCAATTTTACAAAATATAATTCTTTTTTATAATTAGGATATAAGAATTTACTTTGGAAATTTTTTTCATATTATTATGATAACATTCATACTTTAATGAATAGTAAAAACACACTATATTTTAATTGAAAACAACTTTTTTCATCGCAATGATTTATAAAGATAAATTATAATATTTAATGGTTTTAAAGTATAAATAGAATATATTTGTACCATTTAATATAATTTATTTCATTACCATTAATTTTATATTGAATTCATAGGTAAAAACATTTCAATCTTTGGCAATGTTTCAACTTTTAAAAACTCGTTTGCTTAACAACGAGATTAATTTTAAAATTAATAAATGCCACATCTATGTTTTGATTTTGTAAAAATGGGCATCATTTTTGAATTCGGAATATGAAATATAGCTTAGGCTTAATTTTTGGTATTTTTCTGTAAAACATCAATTTTTGATGAATAGTGAAACCACTTAGTGGTAGTTAAATAAAATGAATCATTCATTTAAATGAAAATTTACCACTTCTATGAATTCAATTTCAAAATTCTGACATACATGGTTGTTATCAAGAAGTAAAATGTGGTTCAATAAGATGAAAATAATTTTTTGTGAATAGTAACTTTTTACTTTTATTTACTGCGGTTAAAGGTAAATAGGGTAATTCAAGTTTAAAAGAATATTATAATAATTCAAAATTTTCTTAACACTTGTCCAAACATTATTATATGAGTAATGGCTGACCATGGGTATCCTTTGGTCGATTTTGGGACCCCATGGATCCACTTAAGAATGAAAATGACACATTAGATTAATTAATTTAATGTAAAGACAAAATTGGCATTAACAAAACTCTTTTAGTAATTAATTTTGATAAGGAGTTATATAAATTATATTTTCGTCTATAAATATTAAATGGAAATATAAAAAGATTTCGTACATGGTGATATTTTTTTTATAATTTCTAGACATCAAATAAATTAAATTATTTAGACACAATAATGATGTAGTATTTACCTCATTAATAAATGATTTAAATAAATAAAATTATAATGATTAAAATATTTTCCAAAACAGATCCAATTCTGATTGGATGATTTTATTTCGATGAATAGTCATCTTATCTTCATCTTTAATGATTTTGGGACCTTTTTAAACCGAAGATATGTTTATAATAAAATAATATTTTCACACTTTCCAAAGGTGCCCCTCTCCTCCCTTATAAAAGGGAACCTCCTCCCTCTCCACTTCACACCACATTGATCCTTCAAGCTCAGAGAAACCCTGCCAATTTATCTTATCCACTTCCCAAGAAACATACTAGAGGTCCTGGTATTCTACTATGACCAACCCTAGTTCCATAAGAGGAGGTTAAGAAGAGGCGCGTTAAAGAAGAGGTAATATCAATTACTGATCCATTCCAATTTCGTTCTTATTCAACTTGTTATTCTTTAGTTGTTTCATTGTGATGTAATAACATAAGTATTAATTATATAATTATATGGTATTATAAATAGGAAATAACCACATTTCACCTACTATCCATCCTACGGAAAACGAAATCACTGCGCGTGCGTACGTACGAAATACCGTCTCCACGTCGTGGTGTAATCAGTTTTTACACCACCACCTTACTTGGATGGGTATAATGGTGTAAAGAATACCTATGTATGATTATTATAAAGTGATATTTATTATTAAATATTATACAAATATTTTAATACAATTCCATGATCATGGGAACGATATCATCGCTCGTGCGTACGTACGGCCTACCGTCTCCACGATGTGATGCGACTCGTTCTACCAGATCATCATTTCATAATGATTATATAAATTAATTTAATGAATAAACATGATATATATTACAATAATAACATTCTGGAAATGAGGTATCTATAACCTAAAAATATGAATAAGAATTTATTCGACAAGACACGGATAAGAACATAAAGCAATAAACACTCGAATAACAAGTAGCAATGAAATATTACTAATAAGAAGCTAAGAATATGACCATATATGATATCATAACATTGAGTAAGATTATGGAATAAGTCAATAACATTATTTAAATCATTATATAGGTGGTTCAGACACATACAAAGGAACTCGGACCTAAGGTAATGGAAAATCTCACAATATCATTTTTAGCCGAGATTGTTTATACTTTGGTATTTACTGGGGTGTATTTATCATTCACATCCATGTTTTCTCAGTATTTAATATTATTTCTATCCTCCTAAAATTTTTTAAAACCAATTTTACCCTTCGGTGAGTTTTTATTAAATGATATGAAAGGAATATTTTGTCTTTTTTTGTACAATGTACTTTTTGACTTTTTCGGCCAAAGTACGAGAAGAATGTTTTTTAACTTATGCAGCATGAATGGATTTTTATGATTTCATATACCATTATTTAGATGAATCTTCCTTTACAAATTTTGAAGATTATTTTTAATCAACTTCTTTTAGTTTACAATTGTATGACATGTTAATAAAGTAAAAATGTTTTTTAAGTAGAAAGGATATTTTCCTCAAGAATGGAGTTCAAGTGTTTTATCAAAATTAATTTCCATCTAAGATAATATAGGGTTCTGTTTATATCCCTATTTTTACATTGATTGGATTATGTTATGATGAGATTATTTTTATGATGTCCTTTTATCTTATATGGATTATGTTATGATTGGATGACGTTTAAGAATCCCATTTTTATTACATGGGTTATGCTATGATGTATGATTTATGATCTTGTGGCACACATAAGAATGGTATCATTATGATATGGGTGGGACCTATATCTCCCTCCAATGCATTGGGTAAAGATTTATATCTCATTAGATATACATGGCTGGAATGACAAGTTAAAACGGTTCAATGATATAGGAATGGAATGAGGAGTGAACTCGGTTCAGTAATAGAATTTTTCCACTATGATAGTCTTGGCTATGTGTCTTGACAAATATGAAATTATTTTATTTGATTATGTGTATATTCCATAAAGTATAATGTTTTATGTTATTATTATTTTGGATTACATTTCACCACTATGATTTATCCCATGTTATGATATTATGATCTCTTCTGTAGGTTAAGATATTCAAAATTTTATATTCTTAAAAATATGATATGATTGATATTTCTTTTGTTTACCCTTACTGAGCATTTGATCTTACCCTTTTGTATGGTTTCTTTTCCCCAGGTCTGGATGAATGGTATTAAGTAGAATATTCCAAAAGGGACTCTAGATATGATGAAATAAATGGGAGACAACATAGATGATTTATGAACTAGTTGTTTATGTTTCCCAGTTTCTAAAGACACTATACCTATATGGTCCTTTTATGGTTTTGTTATATGTTGTAATAAGAATGCTTCAATTTTTGATTTAATAACCATGTATTTAATGTATGGGTCATTATAGTTGGTATCAGAGGAAAGGTATAGTCAACCATTGGAAACTTGGATGTGAATGCCCTAGTAAGAACCCTAAGGCTATGTCTATGCATAGAACACAATATTAGTGTTTTAGAAATGGTCATGAATAACCTATGATAAGACCTTAAGTGTAAAATTTTATTCTTGATTATGTGTTTTTTCTATTATGATTAGTGTTTCTCACACTATGCTTATTGGTTTTAGTCAATAGATGGAACCCGAAGGAACCGTGTTAATGCTGCATGTGACGGTCAATGTAATGATTTCCCCCTGAGAAACCAAACGTTATGGGAGCCAGAATGAAAAATCTTGTAGCCATTCTCACACAACTTTCTCAAGCTATGTGTAATGGTCCGGACCTCTCCGGTCCATTACTTTGTGAAATGTTGGTGTTGGAGGTGTTCTAGGAGGTCAAGGGGACATATCCCCAACACTTTGCCAATTTTTCCAGTTCTGTGAACAGTGTTTCCAGTTTTATGAATAGTAACAGATCGGTCTCACCGATCGGTGTGACAGATCGGTTTCACAGATCGGTCTGATAGATCGGTTTCACAGATCGTTGTGACAGATCGGTTTCACATATCGGTCTGACAGATCGGTTTCACAGATCGGTGTGACAGATCGGTTTCACAGATCGGTCTGACAGTTCGGTTTCACAGATTAGTGTGACAGATCGGTTTCACAGATCGGTTTCACAGATCGGTTTCACAGATCGGTTTCACAGATCGGTGTAACAGATCGGTTTTAGAGATCGGTGTGACAGATCGGTTTCACAGATTTGTCTGACAGATCAGTTTCACAGATCGGTGTGACAGATCGGTTTCACAGATCGGTCTGACAGATCAGTTTCACAGATCGATGTGACAGATCGGTTTCACAGATCGGTCTGACAGATCGGTTTCACAGATCGGTTTCACAGATCGGTTTCACAGATCAGTTTCACAGATCGGTTTCACATATCAGTTTCATGTACAGTAACAGTGGGTGAACAATGTTTCCAGACTCCTACTGTTTTGCCCCTTTTGAAATTTCCTTTGACGTAAAATACATTTAAATCCTTATTTTAAGGGATCTTAAGTCCGTTTAAAATGCCATAAATCCTATATTAATTATTCCTAAGTCTTGGAATGATTTACTTAGTCAAACCGCATGGGTTAATGCGATCCGTTTTTAATAGATAATTAACTGGATCTTAAACTGTTGCCCCATTTAATCTTCAAAAAGGGACGAGATATCATTCTCCCTTGATCTTTCCCTTTTTTCTCAACTATGAGGGACTAGAACCTTTCATTCCTTTCCGTAGGAGTTGCACAATCAATCTTTACTCCTAGGATTGGTTCCACTTTGTTTTTATGAAACCAAGTTGTGTCGATCAATCTTCGATATAAGGTATGTTGTATCCTCGTTCTTTTGGGGTTCATCTTCTCATATCCTCCATTCCATAATTATACCATGTAATTTCCATGATTATAATGGGTTTCTTGGGGTTGGTTGGTACTGTCGTACCATAGCATCCTCTGGTGGATGCAGTTGTCGCGAGGGGAGGATCGTGACATATTGTGTGGATAAACAACGTGAGGAACTATTTGAGGTAGGGGATTCATGGCTTCTCTAATTGTGTATGTGCAATCGTAGAATTATCATGATTTAGTCATTTGGATCACAATGAAATTGACCTAATTAAATACTTGAACCGGATTAAAAGAATTGGTTGATCGCACGTTGTTGCTTTGTACCATGATAACGGTTTGCCTCATGTTTTCCTATATAGAGTGATATCTATGTTTTTCTTTATTTAGTTGCTCGTTCATGATAGAAATTGATAAAGAATGTAAAGCCAGAATTATTTGTTAAATAATTGGCTAAAGACAAAGAGGCATGTTAATTAATCTGTTAATTCAAAATGGATTAATGAACTATTAGTTCGATAATTTCAAAAGGGTTCTGAGTTACTCGCTTGCTTGTAAGGCTGAATGCCTTGTGGTTTGGAGCTCTGAGTGCTCATTTTGTTTGAAGGCTGAATGCCTTGTTAAAGGGCCGAGAGCCCATGTTGTGATCTTTGATTTCCTGCTACTGGTGATTTGATGTGAGCCTGGATGGCTGTTGTGATATGTGGAGGCATGGAGGCCTTGTGGTTATGGCAGCAGATGACGCCTATAGTGGTGAGATGCATCAGTTTATGCATGTGGGTGTCGGGGAGGACACAAGGGGTGATGGAATGGGATGGATATGGTTGCTGGTTGCTTGCGGTTTTCTTGAATGTTAATCTTCTTTTCTTTTCCCCACTGCTCAAGGCAGCTGGTCTTGCTACCCTTCTTCCAAAGGAGGTGAAGACGCGCGGGGTACGCCACATGCTTTCCATATTTAGCCTCTCGAGGGAGAATGGGTATATGCTCTTTCTATAGGTGGGAAAGACTCGATGGGTAGTATATCTACTCACCGTGTTGAGCCTCCTTTGTGTTTAGAAGCATAGGATTCTTTTCTAGAATGCCTGGGAATGTGGAAAAGTAATTCTGTAATGTATGTTTGATTAAATGGTGAAAACCCACGGGGATGGAGATACTAGAATTTAATAGTGATGTGAATCCTAAAAAGGAGCATTTTTTGAATGTGATGCCAATTTAGTTTAATGTGGTAAATTGTTCATGGTTAATTAATTAATCAGCGTACAGTGGAACTGATAAAATGAGAACGAAGTAATCTAATAATTCTCTTCAAATGTTTGTGTGCTTATAGGATACCTAGCCTTTGAAGTAGCAGCCTGGAGTCTGAGAGACATTAGCTGCAGTTGTATCTAAGACTAGGTAATTCCCATAGTGTGGATGTGAGTTACTTATATATTCTGTACTTTTTGTGTTTCTATACGCTACTCCACCCTGTCGGTAAGGGTAACTGACACCCTAGGGATTTTGATCCGGGGGGGGGGGGTGTTTTCCCCAACATTCTAATGGGAGGTTGAATGGCTGACTACCCCCTTTGGCCCCGCTCTCTTCTCTTGGTAGATACTTGTGTCATGAGGCACAGTGGTTAGTTACCCCATATTTGTGTGTAGAGGGCTGTAATGGCTTGTGGTTATTCACACGCATATATTCTGGATATATTTTCCTATGGACTACTCTAGGTGTAACGTGTATAGGCTATGATGGCTTGAGGATCCTTACTCGGAGTATGGGCTGTAATGGCTTGAGGTATTTTACACGACGTATGATACACGTTATGTGAGCTGTGGTGGCTCTCGGAAACTACCTGGTTACCTTTGGTTGTGAGGACAGCGTGGTGCTTCGCCCAGGTGTCTGCAGGCAAGCCTATGTGGTGCACAAGGTGCAGATTGTGGAGCTTAGCCGAGGTGTCTGCGGGAAAGCCTTTGGAGAGAGATGCACATGACGTATGTCGTTGGGGAAAAGTGGCAAACCAGTGGGGAAGAAGTAGAGGGTTACCCTTGATATTCTATACTATATGGTATATTCTTGTATGTGTTACTTGGTTAGAGTAGCCATGGTGAGGTTGGGAACATAGTATACCTGTTTAGGTGACGAGATAGTTTCACTTGTTGTTCACTGGGCTTTATCATGCTTTCCTTACTTTTGCACGAGAGGCCTGGGGAGGATCCTACTGAGTATACTGTTATACTCACCCTATGTATATATAAACTATTTTTCAGGTCACTTGAAGCAGGTTGGAGATCAAGCTGGTTACTACTAGCTTGCGGTTGGAGGAGGAGTTGTTCGGGCTTGTGGTCACTGTTGTTTTACTTTCTTTTTGGTACTTTTAGTTTCCCCTTTCAGTTGTAGTAATTTTGCATGACATTTCATATATGTACTTGTTTTCCTTTTATATCTCAGTTCTAAGTTGGAGTTGATTGGATTCTATTCTATCTCTCTCTTCTACATGTGTTCTCTTAGAGGGTAATGCCTCCCATTTGTATGTTATTATACCCTCGGTGCTAGTCGCCAACCCGGGGCCTACTGGAGGCGGGACTCGGGGGTCATTATCTCCCTTTCCACATTGCCGGCCCAGGAGGGGTACACATTGTGGGGAGGGGGTCGTGACAGAGTGGTATCAGAGGGAGGTTGAGGGATAGGATGGAGTTTGGAGTTAGGCACAGGTGAGGATGCATGGGATGGTAGGGCAACGGTGTCATTCATGTTTATCAAGTGGGGTAAACACTGGAGACCGGCAAAGACATAGGCATTCAAGGCCCCCTATGATCTGTTGCACGGACCATTAAGTTTACGATGGATACTAAACAAAGTGATACTGGTTGTAGGGTAGAGACCTAGGAAATGATCATGCATCATTATTCTTTGTGCCTCTGTTTTAATGGGTAGACGTTGGGATAGGTAACCTGAAATTAATAAAACAAAACAATTAATTAATTAATGTTGAGTCTTCCATATTCCAGGCTTAGGAGCTCTAATAGTTGTTATTTTATAGGTATGGCTCTAGGTCGACGTCCTCGTCCGGTTTGCGTAGAAGATGCCCAACAGGCTGTTCCAGCAGATCACCGCCGAGTAGAGGTTGACGAAGATGACACTTGGAGGAAGACACTTCGAGAGTTTCAGCGCCAGAGTTTATAGAAGTACGAGGGCTCCGTTTTAGATGCAGTCACAGAAGACTGGTTGGAGGAGATCAAGATAGGATTCAGTTCGATTCGTTCTCAGATGGAACACTGGGTTTCCATGGTTGTGACGATGTTGCGTGGAGCAGCGAGACAGTGGTGGTTCTACTTCCGCGGGGATCGTGAGGATTCAGCGATCTCATGGGAGGAGTTTCGAGACAGGTTTAGAGTCGAGTTTCTTTCTTCGGCTGCGAATGCGTCCAGTCGCCAGGAGCATCTCACCCTTCGACAGGGGAGCTCCAATGTTCGAGAGTTTGGAATCCGTTTCATGAACCATCGACGATATGCTTCAGACCTGTTACAAGATGATGAGGCCAGGGTGAGGCATTTCGAGGAGGCTTTGCGTCCAGAGATCCAGCGCCATGTCACTCCATTTATGCTAAAGACATATCTTGAGGTGATGGCTAGGGCAGAGGTCGTTGAGTGGACTTTGGCTAGGGCCGGATCATCATGAGAGGGGAATCGTCATGATTTCTCACGAAGCAGAGCTGTGGTCCGGGGTTCCCGGTTTTCAGGACAGAAGTGTTTACGTTCACCCGGGGGTAGGTCCCAGCCCTTCCCATCTCGTTTCTCTGGAGACAGCAACTCTCAGGCCTATGACAAGGGATCAGGCGCTTGTTTTTCTTGTGGTGGTCATGGTCATCAGCAGCGGGAGTGCCTGACTTTTCAAAGCAGTCATCGTGCACCAGGCGCTCCACTCTAGGTTCTTCCGTTGAGGCAGTTCCAGCCAAGGCAGCAACAGCAGGTTGCACCAGCTTTAGATCACTAGAGGGTAGATGGAACAGGTAGAGGACTGCCCCATGACCCTCACCATCCTTAGAGAGTAGAGCACGGCCGTGGTGGTGGTTGTCATCGGGGTCAGAGAGGCCGTGGAGGAGGTCGTGGTCAGCTTCATGCTCTAGCGTTGCCAGCTCCAGGCGAGCCAGACGTCGTCCGAGGTACCCTTTTCTGGTTTTCTACCTGGGTGTATGCCTTGTTTGATTCAAAAGAGACCCACTCCTTTATATCCCCTACCCTTGTCCACACTTTGGGACTTGAGGTAGAGAGGCTTCCAATGCCCTTGTCGTTGACTACGCCAGTTGGAGGTCGAGCTAGCTTGTTTGAAGTATCTAGAGACTGTGAGCTAGTGTTGGGGCGACCCCGCTCTTGGGGAGATTTCCTATGTTTACGAATACAACCATATGATGTCATAGTCGGCATGGATTGGTTGTATTCGGTGCAGGCTATTGTGGATTGCTACAGGAAGAAGGTCATTTTCATTGATGAATATGGAGAGGAAGTGTTGTTTGCTGGTGAGCGAGATCCTCGGATGGGTCATAAAAAGGTTTCAACCTTATCATCCATGATGGCTGAGATGATGTTATGTTCTTCATAGGTAGAGCAGTTGGGATTTCCTAGGGTTGTGGAGGAGTACCCTGATGTATTTCCCGAAGAGGTTGTAGCATTACCCCCTCGACGAGAGATCGAGTTTGGGATCGAGCTACAGCCGGGAGCATCTCCTATCTCTATGTCTCCGTATAAAATGGCCCCTTCTGAGTTACAAGAGCTACGTATTCAGCTTGATGGTCTATTGTAGTGTGGTTTTGTTCGGCCAAGCGTGTTACCGTGGGGTGCACCAGTTTTTTTTGTGAAAAAGGCTGACGGCAGTTTGCAGTTGTGTGTTGATTATCGTCAATTAAACAAAGTGACAATAAAGAATCGCCATCCTCTTCCATGGATTGATGACCTATTCGATCAACTGAAGGGTGCAATTTGGTTCTCAAAGATCGACTTGTGGTCAGGATATCATCAGATGCGTGTAAAGGATGAGGATATCCCGAAGACTGCTTTCCGTTGTCGTCATGGTCATTATGAGTTTGTTGTAATGCCATTCGGCATGACGAATGCTCCAGCTATTTTCATGGGGTTGATGAAACCTGTGTTCTGTGAATTCCTGGACAAGTTTGTTGTGGTTTTCATCGATGACATCCTTGTGTACTCCACATCTGAAGAAGAGCATGCAGAGCATCTACGAGCCGTTTTGGGAGTTCTTTGCCAACATCAGTTGTTTGGTAAGTTGTCCAAAGGTGAGTTTTGGGCTTGATAAGTTCGTTTCATGGGGCATGTTGTGTCCCAACATGTAGTAGCTGTGGATCCTTCGAAGATAGTAGTGGTCGTGTCATGGGAAACCCCCATGACCATGTCAGAAGTGTGAAGTTTCCTTGGTATCACAGGCTATTATAGGAGGTTTTTAGCCAATTTCTCCCGAGTTGCGACTCCTATGACAGATTTGACCAAGAAGGATCAAGCGTTCATATGGACTGATCAGTGTCAGGCAGCTTTCAAATATCTAAAGGAGAAGTTGGTAAGTGCTCCAGTCCTTTGTATTCCACCGGAGGGAGTCCAGTTTGATGTTTTCTGTGATGCTTCACATCTGGGGCTAGGTTGTGTTCTCATGCAGCAGAGGTCAGTTGTTTCTTATGGGTCTCGGCAGTTGCGTCCACATGAATGCAACTACGCCACCCATGATCTTGAGTTGGCAGCTGTGGTGTTTGCTCTGAAGTTGTGGAGACATTACCTCATTGGTGAACACTTTGTGGTTTTCACCGATCATAAGAGTTTGAGGTATGTTTTCTCCCAACGTGACTTGAACTTGAGGCAGCGTCGGTGGATGGAGTTACTGTAGAAATACGACTTTGAAATATCGTATACACCTGGAAAAGGGAATGTTGTAGCTGATGCACTAAGCCGAAAGTCACGTAATGATTTTGTGCGTGAATCTTGTGATTCCTGGAGAGTGATGGAAGAGCTAGCAGCTTTGCATCTTGATATGGAAGAGGTTGGAGGTAGAGGTTGTCTTTTCCAGATGACGGTGCAGTCATCTCTGATGCAGAAGGTGGAAGAGTCTCAGTTGGGTGATCTAGAGGTGGAAGTTTGGAGAGATAGATTTGTTTGAGGGGAGGCCCCTGATGGTTGGTCGGAGGATGAACAACACCGAGTGTTGTATCATGGCATGATTTTTGTTCCCTTAGATATGTGTGAGACGGTTCTCCAAGAGTTCCATAGCTCGCCCTTAGCGGTACATCCTGGTGTGACAAAGATGTACCGATCCTTGAGGAGTCAGTTTTGGTGGCCTGGGCTGAAGCGTACAGTTGTAGAATGTGTGTCTCGATGTTTAGTCTGCCAGAAGGTGAAGGCCGAACACCGTGTTCCTGGTGGTCTTCTCCAACACAGAGAGATTCCTTAGTGGAAGTGGGAGGACATCTCAAAGGACTTTGTTACAGGTTTACCTCGAGCTTCGGGAGGACATGATGCTATATGGGTGGTAGTGGATCGTTTAACTAAATCGGCCCACTTCATAGAAATCAAGGAGTTCAGCTTAGTGGAGGATTTGTCGAGGCAGTATCTGGAGGAGGTGGTGGGGCTTCACAGAGTTCCTAAGACGATCATTTCTGATCGCGATCATCGTTTTACCTCTAGGGTGTGGAGAGGTCTCCCACATGCTTTTGGTTCTCAATTATGACTTATCACAGCTTTTCATCCTCAAACGGATGGTCAGACAGAGCGAACAATCCAGACTCTTGAAGACATGTTGCGCTCTTGTGTTCTTGATTTTGGAGGTTCATGGAAAAAAGCACTTACCCTTGGTAGAGTTCGCTTACAATAATAGTTTTCACTCCACCATTGAGATGGCGCCATTTGAAGCCCTGTATGGTTGGCCTTTCCGTTCTCTGTTGTGCTGGACTGGGGTTGGAGAGGGAGCAATTCTCGGACCAGAACTAGTGCAGAATACAACAGAGATGGTATAGGTGATTCGTGAGAGGAAGAAGACAGCACAGGATCGTCAGAAATCATATGTTGATCAAAGAAGGAGACCTTTAGAGTTTTATGTTGGGGATCATGTGTTTCTGAAGGTGACTCCCCGTCGTGGGCAGCGAAGGATTGGTCGTGGAAGTAAGATTTCTCCCCGGTTTGTTGGGCCTTTCAAGGTGTTAGCTCGTGTTGGAGCTGTGACGTATCGAGTAACACTTCCCCCTCATATGAGTTAGATACATGATGTTTTCCATGTATCATAGCTCCGTCGTTATATTCATGATGAATCTCATGTTATCGATTGTGGAGAGATCGATATTGACGATGATGCAACCATCGAGGAGCGACCTCTGGAGATCCAAGACCCCAAGGAGAAGGTGTTGCGTGGGCGTTCTATCCCCTTATTTCGTGTCTTGTGGCGACACGGTGGCATGGAGGAGAGTACCTGGGAGCATGAGTCATAGATACGTGCTCAGTACCTAGAGTTGTTCAATGTTTAACTCCTTTCATGTAATGATATTTCCTCTTTGGTTAGACCTTTCATGTTTTATTTATGTACTTTTCATGTGATGTTATGAATGAATTGTTTGGGTATGGATTGTTTGTTCCCATACTCTCAGATGTCGTAGTTTTGTTCCAGATTTCGAACAACTCATGGTGGTTTTCCCCTGAGAGGTATCTTATGGGGTGGTTGTTCGGACACCTCTTTTCTTCTGGGTTGGTTTTTAATTCTCGAGGACGAGAATGTTTTGAGAGGTTTCTAATGTAATGGCCCGGACCTCTCCTATCCATTACATTGTGAAATGTTGGTGTTGGAGGTGTTCTGGGAGGTCAAGGGGACTTATCCCCAACACTTTGCCAATTTTTCCAGTTCTGTGAACAGTGTTTCTAGTTTTATGAACAGTAACAGATCGGTCTCACCAATCGGTCTGAAAGATCGGTCTGACAGATCAGTTTCACAGATCGGTCTGACAGATCGGTGTGACAGATCGGTTTCACAGATCGGTCTGACAGATCGGTTTCAGAGATCGGTGTGACAGATCAGTTTCACAGATCGGTCTGACAGATCGGTTTCATAGATCAGTGTGACAAATCGGTTTCACATATCGGTTTCACAGATCGGTTTCACAGAACGGTTTCACATATCGGTGTGACAGATTAGTTTCACAGATCGGTGTGACAGATCGGTTTCCCAGATTGGTCTGACAGATCCGTTTCACAGATCGGTGTGACAGATCGGTTTCACAGATCGGTCTGACAGATCGGTTTCACAGATCGGTGTGACAGATCGGTTTCACAGATCGGTCTGACAGATCGGTTTCACAGATCGGTTTCAACGATCGGTTTCACAGATCAGTTTCATAGATCGATTTCACAGATCGGTTTCACAGATCGGTTTCATGTACAGTAACAGTGGGTGAATAGTGTTTCCAGACTCCTACAGTTTTTCCCCTTTTGACGTTTCCTTTGATGTAAAATACATTTAAAGCCTTATTTTAAGGGCTCTTAAGGCCGTTTAAAGTGCCATAAATCCTATATTAATTATTCCTAAGGCTTGTAATTTTTTACTTGGTCAAACCGAGTGGGTTAATGCGATCCGTTTTTAATAGAGAATTAACCTGATCTTAAACCGTTGCCCCATTTAATCGTCAAAAAGGGACGAGATATCATTCTCCCTTGTTATTTCCCTTTGTTCTCAACTAAGAGGCCCTACAACCTTTCAATCCTTTACGTTGTAGTTGCAAAATCAATCTTTACTCCTAGGATTGGTTCCGCTTTGTTTTGATGCAACCAAGATGTGTCGATCAATCTTCGATATAAGGTATGTTGTATCCTCATTCTTTTGGGGTTCATCTTCTCCTATCCTCCTTTCCATAATTATAACATGTAATTTCCAAGATTCTAATGGGTTTTCTTGGGGTTGTTTGGTACTATCGTACCGCAGCATCCTCCGGTGGAAGCAGTTGTCGCGAGGGGAGGATCGTGACCTGTTGTGTGGATAAAGAATGTGAGGAACTGTTTGAGGTAGGGGATTCATGGCTTCTCTAATTGTGTATGTGCAATCGTAGAATTAGCATGATTTAGTCCTTTGGATCACAATGAAATTGACCTAATTAAATACTTGAACCGGATTAAAAGAATTGGTTGATCGCACGTTGTTGCTTTGTACTGTGATAACGATTTGCCTCATGTTTTCCTAGATAGAGTGATATCTATGATTTTCTTTATTTAGTTTCTCGTTCATGATGGAAATTGATAAAGAACGTAAAGATGGAATTATTTGTTAAATAATTGGCTAAAGATAAAGAGGCATGTTAATGAATCTGTTAATTCAAGATGGATTAACGAACTATTAGTTCGATAATTTCAAAAGGGTTCTGAGTTACCCGCTTGCTTGTAAGGCTGAATGCCTTGTGGTTTGGAGCTCCGAGTGCTCATTTTGTTTGAAGGGTGAATGCCTTGTTAAAGGGTCGAGAGCCCATTTTGTGATCTTTTATTTCCTGCTGCTGGTGATTTGATGTGAGCCTGGATGGCTGTTGTGATATGTGGAGGCATGGAGGCCTTGTGTTTATGGTACCAGATGACGCCTAGAGTGGCGAGATGCATCATTTTATGCTTGTGGGTGTCAGGGAGGACACTAGGGGTGATGGAATGGGATGGATGTGGTTGCTGGTTACTTGCAGTTTTCTTGAATGTTAATCTGCTTTGCTTTTCCCCACTACTCAAGGCAGCTGGTCTTGCTACCCTTCTTCCGAAGGAGGTGAAGACGCGCGGGGTATGCCACATGCTTTCCGTGTTTAGCCTCTCGAGGGAGAATGGGTATATGGTCTTTCTATAGGCGGGAAAGACTTGATGGGTTGTATATCTACTCACCGTGTTGAGCCTCCTTTGTGTTTAGAAGCATAGGATGATTTTCTAGAATGCCTGGGAATGTGGAAAAGTAATTATGTAATGAATGTTTGATTAAATGGTGAAAAACCACGGGGATGGAGATACTGGAATTTAATAGTGATGTGAATCCTAAAAAGGAGCAGTTTTTGAATGTGATGCCAATTTAGTTTAATGTGGTAAATTGTTCATGGTTAATTAATTAATCAACGTACAGTGGAACTGATAAAATGAGAACGAAGTAATCTAATAAAGCTCCTCAAATGTTTGTGTGCTTATAGGATACCTAGACTTTGAAGTAGCAGCCTGGAGTCTGAGAGACGTTAGCTGCAGTTGTATCTAAGACTAGGTAATTCCCATAGTGTGGATGTGAGTTACTTATATATTCTGTACTTTTTGTGTTTCTATACGCTACTCTACCCTGTCGGTAAGGGAAATTGATACCCTGGGGATTTTGAGACCTGGGGGGTGTTTTCCCCAACATTCTGATGGGAGGTCGAATGGCTGACTACCCCCTTTGGACCCTCTCTCTTCTCTTGGTAGATACTTGTGCCATGAGGCACATTGGTTAGTTACCCCATATATGTGTGTAGAGTTCTGTAATGGATTGTGGTTATTCACACGCATATATTCTGGATATAGTATCCTATGGACTACTATAGGTGTAACGTGTATAGGCTATGATGTCTTGAGGATCCTTACTCAGAGTATGGGCAGTAATGGCTTGAGGTATTATACCCAACGTATGATACACGTTATTCGAGCTGTGGTGGCTCCCGGAAACTACCTGGTTACCTTTGGTTGCGAGGACGGCGTGGTGCTTCGCCCAGGTGTCTGCGAGCAAGGCTATGTGGTGCACGAGGTGCAGATTGTGGAGCTTAGCCCAGGTGTCTGCGGGCAAGCCTTTGGAGAGAGATGCATAGGACGTATGTCGTTGGGGAAAAGCGGCAAACCAGTGGGGAAGTAGTAGCGGGGTACCCTTGATATTCTATACTATATGCTATATTCTTGTATGCTTTACTTGGTTAGAGTAGCCATGGTGAGGTTGGGAACATAGTATACCTGTTTAGGTGATGAGTTAGTTTCACTTGTTGTTCACTGGGCTTTAGCATGCTTTCTTTAATTTTTCATGAGAGGCTTGGGGAGGATCCTACTGAGTATATTGTTATACTCACCCTATGTATATATAAACTGTTTTTCAGGTCACTTGTAGCAGGTTGGTGATCAAGCTGGTTACTACTAGCTTGCGGTTGGAGGAGGAGCTGTTCGGGCTTGTGGTCACTGTCATTTTACTTTCTTTTGGGTACTTTTAGTTTCCCCTTTTAGTTGTAGTACTTTTTCATGACATTTCATATATGTACTTGGTTTCCTTTTATATCTCAGTTCTAAGTTGGAGTTGATTGGAGTCTATTCTATATCTCTCTTTTTCATGTGTTCTCTTAGAGGGTAATGCCTCCCATTAGTATGTTATTATACCCTCGGTGCTAGTCACCAACCCGGGGCCTACTGGAGGTGGGACTCAGGGGTCATTATCTCCCTTTTCACATTGCCGTCCCAGGAGGGGTACACTTTGTGGGGATGGGGTCGTGACACTATGAACCATGCAGGACTTCCAAACGAACAAAGGAAGGAGAAAAATTCTGTTGAATCCTTCATTAGGTAGCGTCCACCTTCATTGAACGGGTCTTCTGATCTATTAGTGGATCAACAATGGATTAGTACCACTGAAAAGATATTTTCAGTTCTACATTGTTGTGAACATGACAAAGTCATCTTAGTAGTGTATCGTTTGGAAGGTGATGCTGATAAATGGTGGAATCTTATCTAGAATACGAGGCAAAGATATGAATTTGAGTCTATGGAATGGGACGAGTTCAATAACTTATTTTTCAATAAGTAATTCCCTTGTATTCTTAGAAAAAAGATGAAGAATCAGTTTCTTGAACTAAAACAAATTCTTGATGAATATGTTGGTACCTACAAAGAAAATTTCACAAGAATTGCAAGGTACGCTTCCAGAATTATTATCCAACCTGAGAGTAAAATCGATCGATTCTTTAGTGGCTTAAAACCAATCTTCGAAGGGCGTTATCCATAAGGGACATCAATAGCTATGAGGAAATTGTTCGATGTGATATCATGGATGAGGTTGATATTGGAGTAACCCATCAGTCATATGGGTTTGATAAGAAGAGGAAAATGGAATTCAAAGGAAAATCTAAAGACCACACTGAAAAGAAGATGAGTTTTCATTTATGCTAAAAATTTGTAAAGAAACATGGATGGAATTGTCTTAAAGGGACACGAAAATGTTTTAAGTGTGGAAAAGAAGGTCATCGGGAATTTTAATGTCAAAATAATTGGAAGAATATGTCTAATGATGCGAACAATGAAAGGGATACATAGAATGCACCTCCTACACTTCAATGTTTCAAGTGCAAGGAGATAAGGAATTATGCCAATCAAGGCCCAAATCCAATGGTTGTTGATGATTATCGACGTCAACAAACTCATAAGGCCAACGACAAAGGAAAGTCACAAGCAATTACTATTGGCAATATGGAGTATGATAATGAAGTGTTGAAAGTTACACTTACCATTCACTCTAAGGTACCAAATGTTGTATTTGATTCTGGATCCACCCACTCTTTTATTTCTGATGAATTTTCTAAGTGTATCGTCGTATTACATCAACAATTAGATGTTGAGTTAGCTGTTTCAACCTCTAATGGCACGACAGTTGTATCAAAAGTTTACAATTCTTCTCCGATTGAATTTTGTGGGAAAGTGCTTCATGCAAATCTTGGGATCCTTCCTATAGTGGAATTTGATATGATTCTTGGCATGGATTGACTTTCTTTATATGGAGCTCAAATCAATTTCCAAAGAAGGGAAGTCACATTTCATATTCCAGATCATTATATGGTCATCTATCGATGCAAGGATGAACATAACCTTCCAATGGAAATTTCTTCCATCTTATGGGACTTGATTCGACTAAATGATTGTTATTTATCTCAAATGGTTGGAGAGAAACTCACGATTAAGAATATTCCCATTGTACGGAAGTTTGATGATGTCTTTATGGAGGAACTGTCAGGTCTTCCACCAAATCATGAATTTGAGTTTTCAATAGAACTCATACCAGGTGATATTCCTTTTTCAAAGACACCTTATAGAATGGACCCAATTGAGTTGCAGGAATTTAAGAAGCAACTCCAAGAGAATCTTGATAAGGGATTCATACGACCTAGTGCATCACCTTGGGGAGCACATGTTCCGTTTGTTAAGAATAAAGATGGATCAACGAGACTCTGCATTGATTATCAAGAACATAACCATATCACTATCAAGAAAAAATATCCTCTCCCAAGCATTGATGACTTATTTGACCAACTATGTAAAGCTCAATACTTTTCAAAGATTGATCTTCATTCAGGGTATCATCAATTAAGGGTCAAAAAAGAGGATATACAAAAGACGGATTTTTGTACAAGGTATGGACACTATGAATTTATAGTGATGCCATTTGGTCTTACTAATTCCCCTGCTATCTTCAGGGATATAATCAATAGAGTCTTTAGAGACTATCTTGATCAGTTTTTCGTAGTATTTATAGACGACATTCTTGTCTATTCAGAGAGCAAGGAAGAACATGAAGATCACTTGAGAATTGTATTGAAGTCCCTGAGAAAGGAGAAGCTTTATTCCAAATTTACCAAGTGTGAATTTTGGATTCAAAAAGTTTCATTTTTGGGTCACATAATCTCAAAAGAGGGGATATATGTGGATCTAGCAAAAATAGATTTTATCGAAAGATGGTCGAGACCAACAACAGTCACTGAGATCCGATGTTTTCTTGGTTTGGCTGGATATTATCGATGTTTTGGGAATGGTTATTCAGGATTATTTAATCCAGTCACTAGTTTGACTCAAAAAGGAGTTATTTTCGTGTTGATGGAGGAGTGTGAATAGAATTTCAAGGTGTTAAAAAGAAGGTTATCCAGTGCACCTATGCTCACACTACCTTGTAGTAGAGAACGGTTTGTGACCTACAGTTATGCATCCATGAATGGATTGGGGTTTGTTCTCATGAAAAATGATATGGTTATAGCTTTTGCCTCACGACAATTGAAAATCCATGATCAAAATTACCCAACTCATTATTTGGAGTTATCTTCGGTAATCTTTGCATTAAATTTTTGGAGGCATTATATGTATGGTGAACAGTGTGATATTTATACTGATCATAAAATTTTAAAGTATATTTTCACACAAAAGGAGCTGAATATGTGTCAATGGAGATGGTTGGACCTGATTAAGGATTAAGATTTTTCAATTCATTACCACCCTGGAAAAGAAAACAAGGTTGCAGACGCATTAAGTTGAGAAGACTATGCTAGCTTATCCATGCTAAGGATCACAAAATATCCAATATTGATGGATTTACAATGGATGGATCATGGAATTATAATGGAAGGGGAAAAGTCTTATCTTTCTCAAATAAATGTTCAACCATATATACATGTGAAGATTAAAGAGGCACAATAAGAAGATGTAGAGTTACAAAAGAAGGTGAGAAATGTTCTTGAATTCAACCTTGACTGTGATGAGATAACAAGGATCGGGAATTGGGTTTGTGTTCCTCCCATCCCAGAATTAAAGAAGGAGCTACTCGATGAGGC
Organism: Viscum album; assembly: GCA_963277665.1. Lineage (NCBI taxonomy): Eukaryota > Viridiplantae > Streptophyta > Magnoliopsida > Santalales > Viscaceae > Viscum > Viscum album. The sequence continues at coordinate 722,785,047 of OY728157.1, read as the reverse complement.
TCATAGTTATTCATTCTATATTCATAGAGGAAGCACGAAGATGTATAGGGACCTGAAAGAGTACTTCTGGTGGGATGGTATGAAAAGAGATGTTGTTGAATATGTCTCTCGATGCTTGGTTTGTCAGCAAGTTAAAGCAGAGAGACATCAGTCTAAGGATATGTTACAACCATTACCCATACTCGAATTGAAATGGGAAAACATCACTATGGACTTTGTCACTGGACTTCCTAAAACATCCAAAGGAAATAATTCTATTTGGGTCATAGTTGATCGTCTAAAGAAGTCAGCACAGTTCATTGTTATTAGAGAAGATTTCTCTCTGGGTCAGCTTGCTAGGATATATATAAAGGAAGTGCTAAGATTTAATTGAGTACCACTTTCCATTATATCTGATCGAGATCCGAGGTTTACTTCGAAGTTATGGAGAAGTCTTCAGCATACTCTAGATACAGATTTGTGTTTCAGCACTGCTTATCATCCTCAGTAAGACGATCAGTCTAAGAGAACAATTCAAACTCTAGAAGACATGTTGAGAGCATTCTATATGGATTTCAATGGTGGTTGTGATCAACACCTACCTTTGGTGGAATTTTCTTATAATAATATCTTTCACACCAGCATTCAGATGGCTCCTAATGAAGCTCTCTATGGAAAAAAATTCCGAACTCCAACTTTCTGAGAAGAAATTAGGGAATGAAAGCTATTAGGACCTGATCATGTTGACGAAATGGCAGAAAAGGTAAGATCTATTCAATAACAAATAAGAGCAGTTCAGAGTCGACAAAAACGTTATACTGAAAAATGAAGAAAATACCTAGAGTTTGAAGTGGGTTATAATTTGTTCTTATGAATATCTCCTTGGAAGAGAGTAATGAGACTTGGAAATAAGGGCATGTTGAGTCCTCAGTATATCGGTCCTTTCGAAATACTGGATCGTGTTGGGAAGGTAGCTTACCGATTAGCACTTCCACCTAATCTCTCTCAAGTTTATGATGTGTTCCATGTATCTCTCCTGATAATGTACATACCCAATCCTTCACATGTATTCACTCAGAAGTTGTACAACTGGAGAAAGATCTTTCTTATGAAGAACAATCGATAGAGATTCTGGATCATAGAAAAAAAGTTCTACAAAACAAGACCACTCGCTTGGATAAAGTATTATGGATGAAACACCAATTAGTAGAAGCTACATGGGAGCTTGAGGATATGATGAGGGAGAGGTATCCTCATTTATTTGTTACGAAGTGACAAATTTCAAGGGAGAAATTTATTTTAAAGGGGGATAGAATGTAACTCATTGATATTTTATGAGAAGTATTTTTTTATATCTTATTTCATACACAACATCAAAGGAATCTTTAACGACACACAACACTAGCTTTTCTTGCGTTACACGCAATCTCGACCTTCCTCGATAGCGTATGTAGTACGCAATACCGAGTTCCACTAAACAATGATAAATTAATATAATATTATAAACTAACCATTATGAATAGTATTAACTAAATTTTAAATCTTATAAAATTATTATTTATCTTACATATTTTCTATAACATGTTATGAGAACAAAATAAATTTTTCGAGTATAATAAGTATTTTTCAAAAAATGCAGTTTTGCCACCTTTTGATGGTACACCCACATTAAATCTAGTTTTGGACAAATTTATAAGGTCAATGTGACAAAATATAATTCATTTTTATAATCATGATATAAAAATTTACTTTGGATAAAATTTTCATATTATTCTCATAACTTTCATATTTTAATGAATAGTAAAAACACGATATATTTTAATTAAAAACAACTTTTTTCATCGCAATGACTTATATGGTTAAATAATAATATTGAATGGTTTTAAAGTATAAATAGAATAAATTTTTACCATTTAATATAATGTATGTCATGAACATTAATTTTACATTGAATTCATAGGTAAAAATAGTTTAATCTTTGGCAATGTTTTCAATTTTAAAAACTCGTTTGCTTAACAACGAAATTAATTTTAAAATTAATTAATTCCACTTCTATGTTTTGAATTTGAAAAAATGGTCATCATTTTTGAATTCAGAATATCAAATATATCTTAGGCTGATGTTTTGGTATTTTTCTGAAAAACATCAATTTTTGATGAATAGTGGAACCACTTAGTGGTAGTTAAAAAAACTGAATCTTTCATTTAAATGAAAATTTTCCACTTTTTTAAATTGAATTTAAAAAATTATACATACATGGTTGTTATCAAGATGTAAAATTTGGTTCAATAAGATGAAAATAATTTTTGGTAAATAGTAACTTTTGACTTTTATTTACTGCGGTTAATGGTAAATAGGGTAATTAAAGGATAAAAGAATATTATAATAATTCAAAATTACCTTAACACTTGTCTAAACGTTATTGAATCAGTACTTTCCGACCATGGGCATCCTTGAGTCGATTTTGGGACCCCATGGATCCACTTAAGGAAGACAATGACACATTAGATTAATTAATTTAATGTAAAGACAAAATTGGCATTAAAAAATCTTTTAGTAATTAATTTTTATAAGGATTTATATAAATTATATTTTAGGCTATAAATATTCAATGGAAATATAAAATTATTTCCTACAGGAGGGTATTTTTCTATAATTTTTAGACATCAAATAAATTAAATTATTTATGACATAATAACAATGCAGTAATTATCTCATTAATAAATGATTTAAATAAATAAGATTATAATGAATAAATTTTTTTTCCAAAACATGTCCAATTATTATTGGATGATTTTATTTAGACCTTTAGTCATCTTATATTCATATTTACTGATTTTTGGACCTTTTGAAACCGAAGATAAGTTTATAATAAAATAATAATTTCACACTTTCCAAAGGTGCCCCTCTCCTCCCTTATAAAAGGGAACCTCCTCCCTCTACTCCTCACACCACATTAAGCCTTAGATATCATCAAAACCCTAACAATTTATCTTCTCCACATTCCTAGGAACATCCTAGAGGTCCTAGTCGTATTCAAAGACCAACCCTAGTTCCCTAAGAGGAGGTTAAGAAGATGCACATCAAAGAAGTGGTAATATCAATTACCGATCCTTTCCAATTTCTTTCTTCTTCAACTTATTCATCATTAGTTGTTTCATTATGAAGTAATAACATAATTATTAATTATATACTGATATGTTATAATATATATGAAACAACCCCATTTCACATACTATCCACCCGACAGAAAACGAAATCACCACATGTGCGTACGTACGGAATACCGTCTCCACGCCGTGGTGTAATCAGTATTTCCACCACCACCATACATGGATGGGTATAATGGTGTACATAATAACTATATATGATTGTTTTAATGTTATATTGACTCTTAAATAGTATACATACACTTCAATACAATTCCACGATCATTGGAACGATATCATCGCTCGTGCGTACGTACGGCCTACCGTCTCCACGATGTGATGCGACTCATTCTACCAGATCTCCATTGCATAATGATTATATAAATTAATTTAATGACTAAATATGATATATGTTACACTAATACCATTCTATAAATTAGTTACCTATAACCTAAAAATAATAATAATAATTTATTCGACAAAACACACATAAGAACATAAACCAATAAACACCTGAATAACAAGTAGAAATGAAATATTACTAATAAGAGGCTAAGAATATTACCATATATGATATCATAAAAATGAGTAAGATTATGTAATAAGTCAATAACATTATTTAAATTATTATATATAAGGTTCAGACATGTACAAAGAAAATCGGACCTAAGGTAAGGGAAAATCTCACAATCTCATTTTTAGCCGAGATTGTTTATACTTTGGTATTTACTAGGTTGTATTTATCTTCCACATTCATTTTTCCTCAATATGTAATATTATTTCTATCCTCCTGCAATTTTTTAAAACCAATTTTACCCTTCAGTGAGTTCTTAGAAAAATATTTGAAAGGAATCTTTTTTCTTTTTTCATTCGATGTACTTTTTGACTTTTTCGGCCAAAGTATGAGAAGAATGTTTTTTTAACTTATACAGCATGAATGGATTTTTATGATTACATATAACATTATTTCCATGATTATTCCTTTACATGTTTCCAAGTTTATTTTTAATCAACTTCATTTAGTTTAAAATTGTCTGACATGTTAAGAACGGAAAATTGTTTTTGAAGTAGAAGGGATATTTTCCTCAAGAATGGATTTCAAGTGTTTCATCAAAATTATTTTCCATATAAGATAATATAGGGTTCTGTTTCTATCCCTATTTTTATATTTATTGGATTATGTTATGATGGAATTATTTTTATGATGTTGTTTCATCTTATATGGATTATGTTATGATGGCATGATGCTTAAGAATCCCATTTTTATTACATGGGTTATGCTATGATGTATGATTTATGATCTTGTTGCACACATAAGAATGGTATCATTATGATATGGGTAGGACCTATATATCCCTCCAATGCATTGGGTAAAGATTTATATCTCATGAGATAGACATAGCTGGAATGGCAAGTTAAACTGGTTCAGTGATATAGGACTGGAATGAAGGGTGAACTCAGTTCAGTAATGGAATTTGTCCGATATGATAGTCTTGGATTTGTGTCTTGACTAATAAGAAATGATTTTCTATGATTATATGTGTATGCCACAAAGTATCATGTTTTATTTCATGATTATTTGGGATTACATTTCACCACTATGATTTATCCCATTTTATGATATTATGATCTCTTCTGCAGTTTAAGATATTCAAAATGTTATGTTCTTATGACTATGATATGATTGATATTTCTTTTTTTTACCCTTACTGAGAATTTGAGATCACCCTTTTATATGTTTTCTTTTCCCTGGGTCTAGATGAAGGGTATTAAGTAGAATATTCCAAAAGGGACGCTAGATATGGTGAAATAAATGGGAGACAACATAGATGATTTATGAACCAGTTGTTTATGTTTCCATCTTTCTAAAGACAATATACCTATACAGTCCTTTAATGGTTTTGTTATATGTTGTAATAATTATACTTCAATTTTTTAAGTAATAACCATGTATTTAATGTATGGTTGGATATAAATTTCCTATGGTAGTAAGGTATTGAGCAGTCATAATCCATTATCAACTCTAACCATATTCTATATTACATGATCAACTCCATATGTGTGAATATAAATTCCCTAATTTAATATTCAGTTTATATATCACACTATTCTTCATGAAGATAATTAATCCATATCAATAATTAAAATATTACCTTATCTAATTCCAGATCATGATTTGGATACTTTTTCTCATGAATATCCAACTATCATGAGACATAGGTTGTAACCATGATATTTTTTCATAATAATCTATCACAATCCCTTAATGTATGCATCATTATATATTAAGAACCCTTATCCACTATAATGTAATCTAAGCACAAGTGAACTTACCAAATCACTCTTTAGTTCCTCAAATTTTTCCTCACATTAATCTTTCTAGAGAAACACATCACCGTTGTAGTTTAATTTTTTTAGATGATTAGATCATCATGATAAATAATCCAAAACCCATAAATAATATCTTCCTATTCCATAAAAACTATAAATAGTACTCACCATGGTTGGTCTAGGAAAATGTACAATAGCCTTCGTCTTTTATGGAACTTCTATAATATAATCTATTGAAATTATGGGACCCAAAATTAAACCTATTACATACATAATTTACAAAATATACATTTTTCATTCAGTTTATCCATCCATAGGGTATTTAGAAAAAATATCATGTGGTCTCCATGATCTTCTTATCTCTAAGAAAATATAATGATTCATCTAAAAAGACTACTAATATTTGATTGAGGTAATCTCAGAATACTCTATTTATCAAATCCTTGAAGAAATATGGGGTACTAGTAATATTGAAAGGTATCAATATATTTAATAGTCTCCACACATGTACAAAATGTCATCTTGGTTATATAACATTTCTGTACACTCAATTCATGATATCCAAAATTAACATTCAATCTTGTAAATTTTTGAGCTCCATGTAATTGATCAAACATGTCATCAATATGGGTATGATGATACTAGTTCTTGAATGTGATCTTATTCAACTCTAGATAGTCAATGTTGAGTTGCATTCATCCATATTTATTTTTCAAAAAGATAACATGTACATCTCATATTGACACACTTGGCTAATTCAATCCCTTATCAAGTTTTTCTGGGAGATTTGTATTCAATTCTTGAAACTCAATTGGGACTATTAAATAGGATATCATTGAATTTGGTGTCTGACTAGGTATGAAATATATTGATAACAAAATATTATGTTTTTGTGGAATTATAAGAAACAGGTCTATCAAGATATCCACAAAGTCATAAAAATAGTCATGTCATCAAGGTAAATTTTCTCTCTAATATTTTGAGATAAAAAAACATTCTAAATCGAAATTAACACTAGTATATTGGATGGAATATCCTTAGGAAGTTCAGACTTACCATCATATTGATATAAAAAAATAAGATAGTCAGAAATATAAATTTAAACATCCATTCCTTTATAATTGATGTTTAATTTATGAAGATAAATCCGATACCTTCTTAAGATATCATCAAATTTTTCCAAAGGAATAATGAAATTATTTTGATGAAGCACATTCCCACAAATTTCAACTTGGGAGGAACCATATCCATGTAAAGAAATCAAAATATCATGAGGGGTTCTTTGCTAAATACAAAACTAATCATTTAGGAGGAATATTTATACCCTTAGAAAATTCATTTTATATGAATGAGTGGGTAGATCTAGAATCAAATAAGATACTAACTATCATAGAGTGGATGGTATGTGTACCATTCACCACATCATTATTAAAACCATCATCTGAAATAGAGATTGCATTGGATTTTCCCTTACCCTCAGTGTAATAGTTTTTTATGTAAATCACAATCACTAACCCTTGGGATTGGGCATTGGTTAACATAATTCATTTTCTCCTTACACATATATCATTAAATGGAGGAGGTGAATTATAAATAGTTTTATATCCATTATTACTATTAGTGGACTTCTTCCCCTCACCAAGGTAATAAAATTACCGATGACCTTCCTTTATGCATTTAAAACATTTATAAGTCCAATTATGAAAATATCCAAAATGATTATTTCTACACATATATCATAATAGAAATATATTCTTATTCTTTTCATGTTTTTTTGATTTTTCATTTAATTATGCCTTCCTTTTTTTTAAACCATTATATTAATAGGTAACTTAAATGACTTTTTAGACCATGATTGAAAAATTCAAAATCTCTTTGTAGCTAATAATGAATCTTATGGACAAAACCCATATAATACTTGCCTTTATGCCACTGATGAATTAGTCAACCTTTGTTTCTAGATGAATGATAATATGATAAGCATATATAAGAAGTTTTGTGAAATTAGCCACATATACACCACAAGATTAATAATTCCATTTCATGAACTCATGAAACTATTTCTCCAATTTTGTAAGAATAATCCAAGGAAAGTACTTATTGGAAAATTTGTTCTTGAACTATTCACATTCCATGGATTCAATTTCTACTTGTTTCCTCTTCTTTGTGACTAGAGTCCACCATTAGAATGCGTCACCTTTTAGCTGATATATAGGAAGAATGGAATTTTATTAATCAGATTTTTTGAGAAAATAGAATATATATCTAGTGGTACTGATACATAGTTTTGGAACATGTGTATTTAAAGACCCTAAAAATGACGGTGTACATAGACTCATGAATAAACCAACAAAATATTATTCCATCCTTTTCAAATTTGAGGGTACAACATGACTCATATCTTGAGAAATTCATGCGATTATAAAAAACAAGGATTTAATTTCAAATCCCATGTAATTCAGATGATCATAAGAACAATCATTATGTTTCTTATCTTATACAAAATTGATGTGGTTTCTTAGGGTATCATACATTGACTAAATCAAAAAGGTATAGAGTAAGAAACCATTATCATAGTGAGGAACCACATAATTTTGAAAATCCACTTATAGTATATCTATATTGTGATAGATTCTATAATATATGACACGTTAGGTTTATCTTATGTTTTTCATATCCAATTCCTATTTAAATACTTCATGATGGTTCATAAAGAGTGTGTGAATTTATAAAGAATACCCGCAAGAGTGTCAAACCTGGTTTGCAGTAAGGCCCATTATTATATACCTAGTGACTATCAAGTAAGGACCAAAAAAAATTTATATTTGTTACCCCATGGAATATATGTGCCAGATACACATCCACTTAAATTATCCAGACATGGACATATTTCTAGGAATCTTCTCAATATATCCTTTACCAAACATCCACGAATGTTTTTTATATATTTTTTATCATTATTCTTGTCCATAGACATTCCAACTGTGTTATCGAAAAGGTTTTTTGATTATTTTTTCCGAATTCTATCAAAACATTTCCTCTAATATAAACTAGAGAGTCCCTCTCTTTTCAAAAATCAACATTACATCATTATTTTTGAATAGTTAATAAATTACAAAAACATATTCTCAAATACCATTTTATTATAAAACCTTTAGAAACCTAGAAACATAATCACAGGTATAGAAGTGAACAAAATTATCCAAAAATTGGTTCTTCATGACTATCACCCTTATAATACACATCATACATAATACATATATTCATAACATGGGACAATTGTAAATAAAAGGGGCATGCTCAGATGTTTAGTAAGGGTCAAAAAGGAGATATGTATGAATAAACATGACCGTAAGGGTATGAAAATATACCCACAACACTATAATATCATAAAATTAATAAAAAAGATCATATGAATGAATTAGGACATAATATTGGAAGTTGAAAGGAAATAAATCAAAAGGGAATCAATAAAATATGCCTGGAAAACATTACATAGGAATAAAACATAGAGTTATAGTAGACACATAAGAATATAAAATGATTTCCATAGTAGTCCAGACATATTTTTCATGGCCAAATTAGTAGAATTGGTTCACTCCCTATACCATCTTGGTTGTCATGGTTCAGTCACATGACCATCTTAGTATTAATGGTTCTCTCCAAAGTCCATGTTAGACAAAAAATTCCATTACTAAACTAAGTTCACTGCCCATTCCAACCATGTATATCTCTTGAGATATAAATATTTACCCAATCTATTATAGGGATATATATGTCCCACTAATCTCATAAAGAAATAAAAAATTAATGTTCCACGGAACAAAAAAAGTCATATAAAAACCCATGAAAATATATTGGTGTCATAAATAGGTAATCATATAATTTCCTGTGTAAAAGTGACATGTTTCATAAACATTTATTCAATGCATAACCAATGAAAAAAGTGGGTTTCGAAATCATAAAACCCATGGAAGAGGAATGAGATTCACAAATATCATTCCATCAATATATAAACCATTCCGAATGTAATTATGAATTGACCCATTGGATTGTTTCACAAAAAGGAATGAGTAACATCAACATATGTAATCTATGATGTAAAATAATTTCAAACTATGGTTTGAAAAACATTTCTTTCAGAAAATATCCTTTCTTATTTGAAAATTTATTTTTAATCATGAATATTTGTTAATACATTTCAGTTTAAAAGACACAAATGAAGCATTAAAACATGCTGAAAACGTTTTTATCAATTTTAAAGCCTTTTTCATTGAATATTGGATTTAAATATCATTTAAATTTATTTAAAATAATTTTTTAAAACATGGTTTAAAAAAACTGATTTCCCACAAAAAAATTGAATGAGATTATATTTTCATAAAAACATTTTCATAGTTATATTAAGTACCAGTGATTACATAGATGTTTCCAATATATGAAGATATCATGAATGAATAGAGTAAATGAGATATCATGGGAGTTATTGAGAGATGTTTCATAGTATATCATTAATGAAATCATAATCATGAACAATCTTGATATATGATGAAATAATGTCAATAAAATATTACAATTCATAACATCGAATCACATTTCCCATGTAAGAAAATGAATTTAATTGATTCTCAGAATATCATCAAAAGAATGAGTTTTAGTATATAAAATGTTATATGGAAATATATACAACTTTTAATAGAATATAGGTTTACAAAAAACATTTATCTCAATTTAGAAAAAATTTGAAAAAAATATCCTACTTATTTGTAATAATCAAATACTAGAACCCCAAAAAATATGGTTTATCTAAGGGATATGTATGTACCAATAAATTTGAGGATAATAATCATAGAATATAATCATGGGAGTTATGTAAATCATACAGAGGAATGACTGGTGAATAAATTATTAATTTCACAAAAATAATTGGAGGACTAGAAAGCCCTTACTTTTTGTCTTGACTCTCATCATACTCATACAAATCTCTTGTATAACAACTATAAGTTTATTTTAAATATTTTCAAAACTACAGAAAACAAAAATTTGTGATGTTTTTTTTTTCATTAGTAACATTTATAAACATCATCAATTTATTTATCGACGTGTCAAAAAGTCATCACTAAATATGTCGTCCCTAGATTAGTGATTTTATAAGTGTCACAAAAATAATGATGCGTAGAAACATTACTATATAGAAACACCTAATTTAACAACATTTTTGAAAAAACCTTTTATACCAAATATCTATAATTTATCAATATTTTTAAATGTCACTAATATAGAAACAAATCATGTGTGGATGTTTTTCATCAACATTGGTATGTAAACGTCACAAAAGTATTATAATTTAACATGTATCCAAACAAATAATCAATTTTTATCTAATTTGATAATTTATATTTTTGGGTACATTTTTTTATATATGGATTTTGTATTTTATTAATTTTCCACCACTCTCCCTACACCCAACCCACCCTATCCACCCCACCCCTAGGCAACCGACCCCCCTCTTCATTGTTTCCCTCTCATTCCCCAACATTCATGCCTCCCCACCCTTCCCCTAGAACCCACTCTTCCCACCCACCCCCCCAACACCACCCGTATAAACCCCATTCCCGTTCACCCTATACCCCCAACCTTCCTTCCTTGCTACACCAATACCTTCCCTCCCATTACTATATACCCCAAAACCTTTCTCTCTCCCCTTGGGTGTCTGCACCCCACCCTGCCTCCATGCCTCAAAAAACCCCCTCATGTTCCCCGGAACACATCCCCATCCCATTTCATTGGACTCCAGCCAACCCCTCCCTATTAAATATATTCCTCCCCATGGATTAGAACACAATACATTTCATGGTATAAACAATCCAATAACAAACTCACATATCTATTTCTTAATACAAAATTATATTATATTATATTTATATATAATTAATTTAATTAAAATAAATTTATAAATTAATGTAAAATATATATATATATAATTTTACATATTAATATACAAACATTAATTCATAAATATATATATAAATTTTTTAATTTATTCATATATATGTTTATATTATATATATATATATTATAGTATTTTAAGATATAATATGTGATATATATATATTTAGATATTAATATATATTTGTTTTTATATTTAATATTTTATTATTATATATATAATTATTTATATTAATAGTTTTATAACTATTTATATAAATATGTTTATATTATATATTATATATATATGATTATGTTGTATTAATATGTGTGTGTGTGTTTATATATCTATATGTAAATATTCTATTATATCTATATATCTGTGTGTGTTTATATTCTAATCTATTTAAAAAAAATTTATTATATTTATATAATTTTATAAATTAATAAACATATATTAATATATATATATATATATATATATCACATGCGTTTAGATGGGCTGGTATAGGAGGGTTGGTTAGGGTTTGGGGCATGGTTGTTGGTTCAAGTCCCTAGTTCAACAAATTTTCTGTAGTTTTGTGTAGCATGCATAAGCTACCGTTGGTATTTGCACCTAAATACAATATATATATATATATGTGTGTGTGTGTGTGTGTGTGTGTGAATTTATGTGTGTGTGTATGTAAGTTTAAATTATATTATATACATATGTTTAAATTTTACATAAGGGTTTATATTTTTTATTATATATATATATATTATATCTATATTTTTCTATTTTATATTATAAATATATGTTTATATTTAATATATATTATATGTTTGTGTTATTTATATATATAACATGTATATATTATTCTATATTTCTATATATATATATATATATGTTTATATATATATATAAATATATATTTATATATATGGGTGTTTGTGTGTGTGTATAAATATATATATGTATGTAAACATATATATAATTAGCCATGTTTTATAACACTGGTATAAATTCAACCAAAATAGCTATGATTTGTTAAAAACATGACTAAATTTAAAATTTATGTTTTTTCATATATAAATATGTGCGTGTATATATTTATTTATATACATGTGTGTGTTTGTGTGTTTATATATATGTGTATATGTTTATATATATTAATATATATATATACACTTAAATATAAATTTGTATCTATGTGGGAAAATATTATATAAAAAAATATATATTTTTTTAATAAATTTTTCCAGAAAAATGTCACAAAAGTAAAGATGTTTTACAAAAAGAGATGTTAAATTAGCGACATTTCATGAAAAGTATCACTAAATTAGCCACATTTTGTGAAGAGCATAACTAAATTAGAAACGTTTCTATAAAAGCATCATTAAAATAGAGTTTACATAAAATTATTGCTAAATTAGATAGTTTTCATGAAATGTGTCAAAATTAGTGATGTTTCATAGAAGGTATCACAATATTACAGAGGTTTCTCAAAAAGCGTCATTAAATTAGCAATGTTTCGTAAAAACCATCACTAAATTAGTATCGTTTCTAGAAAAGGGGGGCGGGGATAAATTTACAATATTTTTTAAAAATCATTTATAAATTATCGATGTCTCTAAAAAACAGTCGCTAACATTGTGATGTTTCAAGAAAATGGTATCTAAATATGCAACCTTTCTAGAAATGAGTCCAAAAATTAGTGATGTTTCCAGAAAAGCATTGAAAAATAAGCAATATTTTCTAAAAATATTCTCTAAATTAATGATTTATCCAAAAAGAATCACTACATAAGATTATTTCCTCGAAAAATTTAGTAAATTAGTGAAATTTTATTCAAAATGAATCTTAATTTGTGATGTTTCCACAAAATGTCACCATATATAAAAATTAGTTTTGTTTTTTAAAAATATCAATGAAAACACCACTAAATTACAATTTCATTATATACAATAAACCATATTTTTATAAATAATACCATTTATGATTTGATTATAACTTCATACTACCATTTAATAAACAATTCTACATTAATGTTACGATTTGGGTATTATCTGCTTTGTTTTTATACATATTTTGACTTATTATTCTTGATCCTATTACATAGATCATAAATTACATATATACAAAATTTAAAAATTGATATAAATATCTTATATATATATATATTAATTATATAAATATTTATAACAATTTTTAAATGATATAAATGTGAAATGCAATACAGCGTTCTTGAAGACAGTATGCTATACATATGCATGAACGCTGCTTCAATTTAATAATCATTTTAAACGAAAAAAATAAATTAAATATTTGTATAAATATTGTAAGTAATGTGTCATTATTATTTCATGTATATAAAATATGTTAAATAAAACCATTCTTAATACATTCGATGTAATGCGTCAATGAATGACATCACATTGAAGAAGTGGTAGTCCACACATCAACAGAAAATGTTATTATATTTATAAAAAATATAAATAATTAAAGAATGTTTTTTATAATTATCCAGGAAGATTAAATAAATAATATATATAATATATTTCATAACAAAATAGATATCATATCATAATTACCAACCCTGAGAGGAATTAATGGAAAATTCAACAACATTGTTTCTTGCGGCAGTAGATTTTCGTACCCAAGAATAGTAAGTTCCTCACTAATTATATATATTTGTCTGTAAGTTTAGGTATAAATATTATTAAAAATTTATCTCAATATATTTATTATAATTATTTTATTATAATAGAATGTAATATTAATATTATATGGGTGAGAGAATTAAAAGAAAACAAAGGGTATTACAGAAAGATGTTACCTCGTCTTTCGGTAACTCATTCTAATTTATAGTAATGGATTTCCTTTGATTGGTATCATTACAATGAATGAATTCAAGAATTATGATAGGTATTTATTGAAGATATTTAGTTATATGTTTTTATATCCACTATGTTTGAGAGGTTCTGTTAATTGGGAGGGGTGGGTGCCTTTTTATAGTGGGGGCTGAGTGGAAAGCCTGTAAATTTTTTAAAAGGGAATTCCACCCAATGTTTTCTATTAAATGTGACTCCAATATTCATAAAAACCCAATACATGGAACTATAGGGTCAATAGATGAAAAAATGGCTTTTGGATAGGTTTTGAGGTCAATTTGGGCCTTATATTTAATGATTTGTACACTATTAAGGTAATTTTTCTCTTAATTATTGTAATTAATTTTAATCACTTTCACTAATATTATTGGTAAAAAACTAATTAAACATTATAAATAAATATTATTTATTATAGTTAAATATATAAAATCAATCATCATATATTCTAATAAAAAAAGTGGTAGAAATTATTTTTTCTCATTGACATGTCGCCATTGAGGGTTTTTTAGAAAAAATTATTAAAATATTTGGATGTTTTTATATACAATTTAAATGTGAAATTGGTTACAATTAACTATCTTATATTATTTTATATATGCTTAATATATTTCAAACATAAATCAAAATCAAAATATAATTTATCAATATAAATAAATTATAGGAATTTTTGTAATTAAAATTCATTATTTGTCCCTATTCATCCAAAAATGATGATTACCTGAAAAATATAAGAAACACCCCCTAATATTATTTTTACATTATAAATAAAAAATGAACTTTTCTTT
This sequence comes from Viscum album, assembly GCA_963277665.1. Lineage (NCBI taxonomy): Eukaryota > Viridiplantae > Streptophyta > Magnoliopsida > Santalales > Viscaceae > Viscum > Viscum album. Next base: position 722,770,001 of record OY728157.1, on the reverse strand, counting down.
TTAATAATAAATTTCTAAAAGTGTCTAGATTTATTATTATTTTGTTAGTATAAGTACATAAAAAATGTTCCTTTATGAAACTAGTATTTTCAAATATATAACTACTTTACTAAAAATTTTATCTCTTACAATAAATATGTTTTATTTAAATAATACAATAAAAAATAATATTTAAAAACATTTTATAACTATTCATATAACTATTTTTAATGGTTATGTTATAACTATGTCACTTAAATAATTATAATAATAAAATTATGATTCGCTGAATCTAAGTGTTGGGTGTAACACAAGAAAAGATAGTGTTGTGTGTAGTGAAATAATAACTCATTATAGAGTATAAAAAAAATCATAAATTGGGGTGGAATTAAATAAAATTCATCAAATAAAATTAATTTATTTGATAAAACGGTTCACAAAAACATAGGGTGCAACATCGATGATGTGTGGGAGGAGAGGGAATTAAACTATATCATTAACATCATCAAGGTCTACTGAATCAAAGGTTATAAGAAATAATTATTTTAGTCATTATTTTTTTCTTTTATCTAATATGGGTTGTTGAGTGGTTTCCATCATGAATATAATATCCATTAATTATCCAAAAAAATGTAATCCATTATTTTTGTGGTCAAACATTGAAGAGATAGTTATTAACTCATTAATTAACACTATTATCAGTTTATATTTATTATGAAATTATTAGGGAATTTTAATTTAATTTTTTTTGAGTTCATTAGGGTCATAATATTCATACTCCTACACATTACTGTAAAAGGTGGTTTCTTATGTTTTGGTATTTGAATTGGTTCTTTGGGTTACTATGGGAAAAGTGATTGGAATTTTTGAAATTTTATAGTGATGGGTAATTCACTTACCTAATTTTTTTTCTATATTAATGAACCAATCATAAATATTAGGATCCATTACTGATTTATCACACATTATGTTTTATAAAATATTTAATGTATATAATATCGAATTTAATATAAAAAAAGAAAAAAATGAATGTAAATATTTATACTTGTTAAAAAGTATTGGAGGAATTAGTTGGATCCTCAAAAATAGTACCATTGATATGAGGCTATCAGGAGAATCACAATAAGTAATTTTTTTTTACTCCTAGAATGAAGCTATATAAGCTGTTTGGGGTTATCTTAGGAAGATCCAACCAAACAAGTCCCTATTCAAAAAACATATGAATGGTTTTAGATTTATTAATATTTATTAGTAAAATGTATTTTTTGGGGGATTCATTATTTTTAGATTTAATGAAGTTAAAATATAAGGATATACCCAAATAAGAAGACAAAACGATGTATAGTCCTTATATAAATAAAAAAAATCCATTATTATATTCTATTTATTTATAAAACTGAATTCAATAGTTATTCCAAATAACATTCATCTTGTTTCCAATAAGTGATTCGCATGCATGAGAATACATGAAAACAAAATGAAACTCAAGCCTAAAATTTACTCACTTATCCTCCTTAGTGAGTGGGAAAGAAAACTCTTCAATATATAGAGTAAAAGTTCTCATCCAAACTAGTAGAGATTACATGCTCTTTATCATATAAATTTAGTCACCTCTATTGGTATGTTTAATGAATAAATTTGAGAGAAGCTATGAATTATATATAGTAGAAAAGTGAACCAATTTAGATTAAAAATGGATTACAGATCACTTCCACCACTCTCTACATACATTTCTTCGTCAAAATTAGGGGGATAAATTGGAAATTAACTATATAAATTCATTATCATTAATGTGTTTTTCCCTTGCAATTCCCATATTAGGTTATCATTTAACAATTGATAAAAAATGGGTTCATCAGTACGTCATAGTGGTTAATAAATAAAATAATAAAGTGGGATGTAGAATAACATTGTACACACAATGAACATAAATCACATTATGAAAATTAAAAAAATATAAAAAACCTTATTATAATTTATGAAATTTTCAAGGTCCATGTGTTGAATCCATATAAAGGGAAACACAATATTCATTTTTGAGAACAACCCAAACCACTATTCGATTTTATATATTTATCACCATGACGTTACTCCCCTAATTAATTATTTGATTATTAATGAGGGGTTGTTTTTTTCCATGATTGATTTCTTCATAAACATTATTTAGTGAATGATTCAATAAAAATTAAAATATTATTATTTTATATGATAAATGAAACGTCAAAGGTTACCTGGAACATCATGTTATGATTTCATAATTAGAGAAGTAATATGAATTAGGGATTTAAATTTTAGCGAATCCATAAATTTTTAGAACATTATTTTGTTTTAAACTCACATCTATTTTGTTTTTATCACACATGAGGGGTATTGTATAGCTAAAATAAATAACTAGTATACCAATACTACACCTTATGTGAGTTCTCACTATAATTAAATTTTTCATAGGTGGTGTGTCAACATTTTATCTTAAGTAATTTTTAATCATAATCAATCAATGGGTGTGACATTCTCTCTTTATGAAGGGGTTCACATGACATCACATGTAGAATTTTTCATGGAAAATAATTTGATATGGGAATATTTAATCTAATTTAGTCCTTGTTTATCCATCTCTATCTCATTATCAACAAAACGTTATTATGATAATGTCTTAATGGAATCTGACGTGAGGTCCATGGGTCATTTGATGTGAGCATTGAATTTCTCAGTTGATATTCCGTAGTGGTGTAATTAATGTAACATGAAAAATTATATTTATGAGGTAATAAACAAGGAATATTAAATTAGAATAATGAATAATTAAGATGTTGATAATTGAATATTATATAAGGGATGAATTCAGATGTTATAAAATATTCCCCAATAGTAAATATAAAGGAACCAAAAAATTATGAAAATGGCAGGATAAACATTTCTATATTTCATGGAATAAATGATCCAAAATCAACATTGGTTTACCTGATACTAGTGTCATCCACCCAACCCAACTATCTTATTGGTAAGATAATCGACTATTTTATTACCATCCAAAAAAAATTAGACTAAAAAATTAATTTTTATCATAGTAAATTATAAATTCTTCCAAACCAAGTATGATCCTCTAAGAAGGAGAGGACATGTCATATTATATTTAACTTATAATGATTTAGGAATCAAGATGAAGAAATTTTATCATTAAATTATTAAATAATTCATTACTAATCTCTAGGAATAATCATTCCATGACCAAATTATATGGAACTAACCTCCCACATTACATATAGAAACATTAATTATATCCTCTTTTTAAATCCTTGAAAATATAATCACATCCTATACGCCTCACATTTCCCTTTGTAGCACCATCTATCATGATCCTAGTCCAACCATAAATAGAAGGGCTCTAAAAATTATATGTGAATATATTTTAAGCCATGGAGTTTCCTCAAATATCTAGTTTTTATAAGACCATTTGTTCCCTAATATAATTTCTATTTCATCTAATTTTCATGGAGGTATCCACTCTATTAGATATCATATTTCTTATCATATAAATATTGATCACAATTTTATTCCTATATTGTACTTTGGAGAAGGAATTTTACTATATGTGATATTATTTATATCAACCCTCAAAAAATGTTGATAAAGAAGAACCCTACTAGATTCTAAAAATCATAATAAGGGAGAAGGTATTAGATGAATTAAAGGAACCCACATTAATGATATTATCGTAAATGTTCTATATGGATCTAGAAAAATAATAATACAAGAATATACGATTCATAGATTAATATACAACTTTATATAAATTATTCATTATGTAGAGATTCAATATTTTCCTTATAAAAAATTCATCTATGGGGATCCTATTATAAGCCACACTATAGAAGAGAAAAATGAGTGGGTACGATCTATGGATTATTTAAGAGATTATGATTGGGAAAATTTAGGTGGGTCTGCCCATAGAAAAACTATAATATTTTTTCAAATGAGATCTCCATACTATTATCTCTCCTAAGATAGTATTCCATTAATTATAATTATGTAATAAGAATAATTTAACTCCAAAATAGGGGTAGGTATGTGATCAGGTGGATGGTCAATTTTTTCATTAATGTTCACATAAATATCCTACACATACTCAAGAAAATTATCAATCTATAATGAATCTATGATCATACACAACTGAATCAAACCAATAACTATGCTTATTGACATATGAGTAAGACTATTTAAACCATGCCCATAGGGAGGAGGAAATAATGATAAAATTCATGGACATAATAATTTTTACAAAATATGTATTTCAAAAACATGTACGGTGTATAAAAGGCGATATTTGTAAATAATTTAAATAATAAAATGGTATTTAGGAAAATAATAATCCAATATGAGGGAAGATGATGTATCATTATTACCCTCCTTTTTCTCAGGAGAAGTGATAGTGGAGTTTCTATCCATTAGTGAAATACCTAAGAAAGCTGTGATGGGAAATAAATTCCAAGAGAGTTAAGAGGACGTTTGGGATTAAGATAATATCAAATAAAATATTTAGGAAAACAAAAACAAAAACAATAAATACTATATATGATGTATTAAAATCAATAAAACTAAAGGTATATTAAATTTTAAACAAAAAATAATAGAATACCAATTTCTAAAAATATTAAATAGAAAATAATAAGAGAATCTGAGACCCAAAGACACCCTTATTACATGATTACAATAAACACCTGACCAGGTTCAAACAACATTTACTGGGACAACATAATCATGATTCATCATTGGAGAAATATGATACCTTCCCTTTTCATATGTACTGATAGATGACATCTGCAAAGAAAACGAGGTTCCCAAGAAGGGGGTGAGTATAAACTCGGTTGTATTTCACCAATAACAAACCAAATCATTACATTAGGGTATATTTTTATCACAATTTATATTAAATTGCTGTAAAAAAATGTAAATAATCTAAATGAGAACCATAAAACATTTTCAATGGTAAACAGTTATCAAGTTCTAAAATAATTTCATATTAATTTTTATACTCATTCACCTGTCTCCACACACAAACACACCCATGGATGATAATTTAATGATCAATAATAACGAGTGGTCTCTCTTATATCCCCATAGTCATCATTAGGTGGCCAATCTCAATGTTCCGTAATGAAATATGCATTATATCTTCAGCAAGATCATTATACCCTAATGATTAACCCCACTTACTTGGATTATGGTTGAAATAATGAACAAACATGTACCATGTATTCCAAAACCCATTCAATACCAATCCAAATAAAACAAATCATTTCGGGAATCATTTCATCAAACCTCATTTTCATTAAAAATCACATTATTTTAAAATTGTTATTTTAATATTATAAAAAGGGTCTTCGTGAAATCCATTAATTTACTAAATTTCTAATCCATAAAAAACATGATTTCAATCAGAAACCACACATGGTATTAAGAATAATTTTTTAGAATAATTTTAATAAATAATTATCCTCTATGTTCAATGCAATGTATGGATGAAAGGTAATCTTCTTACCTCTCAATAGTTGGGAAGGATAAATAAAACACTACAAAACTCTAGATCCCATCTTTGGACTTTTTTCCTCCAATAGATTATATAATATCATATCAAGATTAGTATCATGGAACATAGAGGTATGCATAATAGAAGATATATTATGTTCCAAGACAGTGTAGATGAATAAATATAAGAAGAGTTGGGAAGAATTGGTACTTATTGATGAATTTGGATCTCCAATGCACTCTAATTCTTCTAGATAGATGAGAAAAGTCTCTCAAGAATGTAGTGGGAGATGAATTTCAAATCCTTGAGATTCATAATTGTAACGAGGATTATTTTCATTTATTAATATTATATACAATATTTTAGGAGTTCCTGGTATGCGACATAGGGTTTGGAAACATATATTAGAAAACCTTGCACAAATAATGTGGGGTTATTCTATCAATGACTCACCTCTCACTATTTCATAGCATGGTTTGGAACATCTTGCAACAAATATGAGTTTACCTCTATATTCAAGTTTAATTATTTTACATGGTCAGTCAAATGGTTTTTATAATATATGAACTAACCATGTACCTTCAAGTTAACCCAATAACATGTTTCAAATCCTCTTTGGGGTGTTTTCTAGTTGTTACTAACCCTATAGTAACCTTGAAACACCAAAAACTCCTCCAAAACATGTATAAACATCCAAAAATATACATAAACATAGAGAAATTATTTTATAAACACAAAATAAATAAATAAAAAGACATGTAATAAGAACATTGGGTTTATTATTTCCCACAACATATATCTCTTTGTCCTTCGAAAATTTAGAAATAGTGTTGTTCTTGAATACATTGGGCCACAATGGAAAAATTTCTTTCTAATGATCCCACATTTTATAGTAAATCTGAATATGATAACTGAAAACCCATAGTAAATAGATTCTTTTACCATACAAAAGATCATCTTTCCTACCAATAGTTCACACTGGCACATGAATCAACATAGTATATGTTTGGTATCATTATGGTTCCATAAAATCACATAGTTAGGATCATGCATGTAATTTTTCAAACATTAGACATGAAAATACTCTATGTAGTGAAATGAATTTTGGAAATAAGGAAAACTAAAAAGTGACATCATAGATGCATTCAAGTATCTCAAGATGAAAAATTTATTGACTAGACAACATTCCATTCTTACCAAAACAGATGTTTCCTTATACAAAGAGAGATTATGAAAAACATATAATTAGCTACCTAAAAAAATAAAAATCACCGATGATGGCAACCCATTTATTTATTTTTAATTTTATCTATAAAATTTCTATATATAATCATCCATTTCTTCTTAATTCACTCATGGATTGGGAAATGTCCTATTATCAAAGTATCACATATATCCCTCCAACAATGCATAGAATGATTTGTTCACCCTTAAAATGATTAAAATGGATATTTGTGTATTGAGTCCTAATAAATGTAATTTAATTAAAGATCTACCCAAATTAATTGATCATCCCATAATCCACCATAATTTGTTAATGAATCCCTAAGCATATCTCACAATATTTTGTTCATCCTCTAGGATTATCTATCAATTTACAAATGATAATATGTACTCATAAAGATATGAGCTTTAATGAATTTATGTATGTATTTTTATAATAGTGAAAGTAACCTGGGGTACCTTGTAGACACAATGGAAACAGATATACTATACAAGTTTATAACTTCATGGATATATAATTTTTCAATTCATTCACCATATTGAATTCAAAAATAGTTATAATGTGAGCTGGATTTTTATGATCATTCAGAATCACCCATAAGTCTTCATGTTTGCAAATAATTATTGGAATACCATATAAATGTCCAAGGATAGCTACTCCCATTTCAACATGGGAATTATTAAAGAATGAAACATAACATCTGGTTGTTGGTGCTCTGACTTGACCTTCTGACTGGTGAGGAATACTGAAACATTATCTTCAGGTTTAATGTTTATTCCATGCCACCAAAACTATGTTTTCATCATTTTAAACATATTCTATTTTCCAAGATGAAAAACCAATTTTTCAAGATGGTTTCCGTTTAAATTTATTTCCTGAGAGGTTGGAGGAACTAACATATGATCCTGAAACTAACATATAGATTCCTCATATATTTACATCCCTCAATGCTATACCTACCATTTCGTTTTAAATATACGATGACTAATTCAGGATTGGATGTATGAGACTCATTCATAAGCTCAACTAGATTAGGAATGTCACAAACATGAAGGGAAAATATAACATTACCATATTCAGAAAACACAAGATGCATATATGTTATGAATGATATAAACATAAATTGATCAGAATCCCCTTTATCTAAGTAATAATATGACTTCCCAACCAAGGTATCTACTATAGAATTTTATTTCCCAAGTGTATACACCAAGGTGGAATAATTTTTTTGATTATATTTCATCCATAATCATTTCATATTATTGAAATCCATTTATGAAAAAAAAATTCAAGACCTTGTATTTTGGATACCCAATAAATTTCTCAATAAATTGGTAGTCACACCAATTCTTTTATGAATGGAGTAGAATATCTAATTTCAATTCATGAGTTCGGTAACTTTTGTCATAAAACTATCACAATCATGAGACATAAGACATGACATGATCTCCCTATATGAGAATACATCCAAACCCATATCCTGATGCATCATAGTAATACACATATCCCTATATAGACTCGAATAATTTGAGAATATGTCTTGATGTAAGCCAAACCTTGTGTTCTTGAAAATAATTCTATCATAGGTCATTCCATTTAATTGTTACACAATTTCCTTTCAATACTATCATCAATGATGATTGAATTGAAAAATAATAAAAGGAGAATCATTAGTATTCCATCAACCCATGGAAACTAGGTATCAGTAAAACATTTTTTAACATTTCCCATATATAACATGATCTATAATTTCAGGATCCACCAACACTTGATTTTCAAAAATTACATGACTTGGGAATCATACCACTTGTATCTCAAAATATCTTTTTGATATCTTCAAATAAATTTCATAACCCCACAAGATTCCCCATAAAATAGGAATGTTTTCTCAAGTTCCTCTTATTTCGATGAATACACCAAAATTACGTCAATAAACACCACCATAATGAAATCCAAATACCTTTGAATGATCTGATTCATCAATTCAATAAATATGGATGGTGTATTTTTAAAACAAAAGGGCCTAACCAAGAATTCATAATTCTCATATCTAAATCTAAAAGGTGTCTTCAAAATATACCCCTTCTAATCAGATAGTTAGTGATATCCAGAATGTAAATAACATATAGGGAACATACAAGATCCCCTAAATTGACCAACAAGGTTATATATTCATGAATGAGGATACTAATTATTTATCTTAACTTGTTTAATCATACAATAATATTCCCAACAACTAAGAATTTCATTCACATTCTTTATAAAAATAAAAGGTGTCGCCCACAGAGATATTCTTGGCCGAATGAACTCTTTACATTCTAACTCTTAAAACTAACCTTTCATCACCCTCATTATTTTTGATGACATCCTATAAAAACGAATTTAAATTGAAATAGTCACTGGTATGTGAAAAATAATAGTGTACACTACTATTTTGAGGGGAAACCCTTGCAAATTATCAATAAATACTATGCAATTTTTTCATCAATAGTTTTAAAATATATATTAATAATATTATATGTTGATGCTATCATCACCACTACCAACTCATAAGAGATCCTTCTAACCAGTGATACCAATTTTCTTTGTCTAATTTAATCCACCTAAAAATCACCATTAATAGAATGTTTAACACCATATAAATATTTGAAAAAAACATATTTTGATCATAAAAGGTTATATGTGATTTTGATGTCGTTAATCAATCCATTCACCAAATAAAGTCATAGATATTAACCAAAATGTGGAGAAGTGTCATACTATTTCCACACCATTTATATTCCTTATATAAGATAAAAAATATTAACGTTCTTTTTGGACAAGAAGAGTTATTAGTTTTAAAACATAAGGAATTATTCCCACATGTAAACCCATAAGATTGAAAACACGCATCATAGTAAAAGAGTGGGACACACCTATGTTAAACAAAACATATATAATGGTATAATTAAAAAGAATTTCACATCATTCCAAAGAAGGTACGGATTGATCATTGATGATCAATTTCATAAATTCATTGAATATCTTACTCATTATGGTTTTATCTATGATAGATTATTGATACATCATAGGTTGATAGGTTCTGATCTAATTGAATCGCCTTTCTTTTTCATTAATGATGATAATTATTCAACTAATATCACCCTATTGAAGCATATGATGTCTGAGAAATATGAAATCTGTCGAGATAAAAAATCATGGACAACTACAACAATAATTCTGATGACTTCCCATATAATTAAATTCATAATAATATCTAAGTGTAGTTGTATAATATGGATTGAAATGGTTTAAATAACCACAATGAAAACATCACAACAAACTCTTAGTTCATGGAATAAAATTAACAAACATGAGGGTATGATTCTAATAGACTCTATTACTTGATAAGTTGGTGCCCTTAATTTGATTATTACCAGCATTTGTGATCCCACCTATTATCAAGGTTGTAACAATAATTCCATCCAAAATATTCCCAAAAAAATCCCTTTTTCCAATGTTTCTTGATTTAACATATCTATATAGTCTATTATATAAAAGATAAAAAAACTCTAGTGAATATCTATTCATAGGATAGACTCAAATAATAATTTCCATTAATAATACATTTTTAGTTAGTTTGCGTTAAAAGGGAACTACATTCAATGTTTTAGGAACAAAATCTTTTACTAAAAAACTATATTTATTTAAACCAAAAATATCATTTTTCTAGAAATATGAAATGTGTGATTATGAAATATTTTATTAAGTTATTATCTGAAATATTCCAAAGTAATTTTTTTTTAAAATCCAAAATTTCAAATTCCCACAATTGGCATGAATGATCATTAATTATATAATTTTATAGAATTACTTTCTTATCTGCTGGTTTCTTAACGAAATAAAATATTTTATTCATCGTATTAAACATGAGTTTTAATTTTACTAGTTTTAAATCACCTAGAAAGGTAGTTGGGTTCTTCTATTTAAACTAAACCAAATATTGCATATATTGAGGTTCATTATTTCAATTACACAAATACATGGCATAAAAATCATGGACAATGCATTGGACAAGCAATTGAATCAGTTGTTGATCGAATGAAAACACAATTTTTAGCCTCTTCCAATAGATTCATATGACGTCTACTAGGTACCAATCAAATAACTAAGAAATAAAATAATATGTTCAATAATCAAAAGAAATTTCAAGATTGGTAAATTTCAAATCACTATAAGAAACAATCATAAAAAAAATTTATCATCAGAATTCAACCATTTTTATAGTGTTTGTCAATTTTATTAAATCATCTAATACCATCTGAATTACGCAATCATAGTAGAACTTTTAGCACACCATTTTTAGGTAATTAACACTTTATTTTGTTATTTTATGTATAAAACATGACTAGGTTATGTTTAGGTAGGGTAAAGCAGTTGTGGATTTTTTTTGATTCTATGGTGGTACATATTTTGATCATGGTTAATAGAAACCATGTAACACCAAACAACAAACTGTGAAATAAAAATAATGGGCACAGGGTAGCCGTGTAAGTATTTTTACAGTTTGGTCAAACAATATGGTCACCCAAGAAAAACCATATAATGATTTATTGAATGTTTTCTAATGTTTATCTCACAATTTTTCTAAATTTTCAAACCAATATTTCAAGGGGTTGTTGTAGGCAGTTTATACTGAACCATTAGCACACACATATCCTATTCATGCACCATAACCATACACTATAAAAAATTGTATATGGATTTTGTGGATATAATATATATTACCCATTTAATGAATTTTTCCCCAATTATAGTGTACAATAGTAATATATTTCCCTCCAACAGATTTAGAGACCATTCATATTTATCTAGGAGCGATTATAGGATTAATCTATGTGTGTATGAGGCTTGTTTAGTTGGTATGTGATCATTCTTATTGGATTTTGATAGAATAATTCCACTAACATCTCTTAGGATCATTGATCTAATCTATTTGGGATATATTAATGTGTTGCAATTTCAACCATGATGAGATATAGTTGTTTGGATGATATTGAACATGATCTATGATTGTTTTTTTGATGATCCAATCCATGTTTTTTATTTTTTTGTTGTTATTTGGTTTCATTCATGGTTGTGATGTGGGTAGATTAACTCACAACTCATCTTAGTTATAACATGATGGATTCATTTTAAATTATTTTAAATTATTTAATTAAAGTATGAAATTGATGTGAAATTCATGAAATAAAATATATTTATTTATAGTTTTTTGAATGTTTGAAAATAATCAGTTTTACAGAAGAATATATTGTTTTGGGATATTAAAACAATAGTTTTAAAATAATGGGTTGGTTTTGAAACATGAAAAAATGTTTGTATAATTATTTCAATAAATGGTATTTTTATTGAAATAGTTTGGAATAATTGGTTTTTTTATTGTTTTTTATAATAAATGGATATACTGTGTTTATGAGAATTTGGGATAAATAGGGTAAAATATTTCCCCTAAATATGTGTTAGATATGGGTATAATGTTTACCCCATAAAAATGGATCACTAAATGATGACTTTGTGAAACAATTATTTACAACATTCTTGTGTTGGTATGTCCTAGGTTACATGAATGTGTGGATGTGTATATGTGTGAAACTAATATAGTTAGTGCTAGAGGATTTTTGGAATGGTATTAATGAATTGACTACTTTCATTCCATGTAAAACTATTTTTCATGTTAAATGGTTTGTATTTTATATAATTTGATTTAAATTTTTTAAAACAATTTTATATAAACATGTTAACTTGTCTTATCATTGTGGTGTAATTTAGGAATTCATTGGGGAAATCATAATAATTTATATACTCACCCCATCTCCTGAACATTGGTGAATTTATATATATAATATATCAAGACATATGTAATGGAATGTTATCTCATTTATTTAGCTATTAATTATGATAGCATGGGAATGGTTTGTGGAGTTGGATCTTGGAAAATGTTTCCATTTGTTGATTTGGTGTCTTTTGGGTCTTTGTGTCTTGTTAGTTTTTTTTTCATAGTACACTGATATAATTTGGATGGGTTTTTTTCTTTTTATATTTTGCTTGGTCTGGTTACATTTTGGGTTGTATTACATTATACTCATTCATCATAATATTGTTTTTTAGTTTTTTTTGTTTGGCTATTTTTTTACAATGGAAAAAAACCATCCCCCAACTCTTTATGAATCTCATGGAATTTATTTCTAGTATTTAGTGTGTTCAGGATATCACTTAAGGCCTAGTAACACCCACTGCCTTTTCCAAATCCAATGTGTGAATTGTGGCATGTTATAAGTGGTATTAATTTTTTTATCACATAGTTTAAAATAATTCTGGTTTATTCCTTGTTTTTGGATTTTTGGAAGTGGTTTGAATCATCTTGACATGAAATTTTGAGTATAAATAAGTGTATCAAACATATTTATGTGGAACATCAACTTACCAAAGAGTTTCTGTACATGTGTGTTTTTAGACAAATATAGGACTTATATACTCATTTTCATGGTTATAATAGATTATATGATAGTGAAATGAATTAGAATATAATAAATGAACCTCTAAGGGAATATTTATTTTTTATTAATGATTTTTTATTTGATGAAAAGTGGTTTTTTACATTATTTTAAAATGGTTTGATTTTCAATAATAATACTGTAATCTTCAGAAGTATTTTGAATGTGAAAAAATGTTGAATTTGGGAAAGACTTGTAGTGATATATGTGATGTGGTAAATTTTAATTTTTTTGTCATACAGTTTCTAGAGTATTAGAATAAATGGTGTTTTGTTTTGGATGTAGAAAATGGAACTTGGTAGGCCTCAGAGAAGCCAACCAGAAGAGGTTACGAAGAAAATTGTTACACATAAGCAATAGGAAACCCAATAGTTGGTTCATAGTTATAAGGCCCCAGCCTTAAACATTACTTAATCTTGATTTATTACAAGATTACACCTTGAGGATCCTTTCAGGTTTAGAGTTTTAGAGAATTAGATCATAAAACATGCATTACATTCCACATTTAAACAAAGTGGTTACATAAAAGATAGTACTCATTTTTCCCATCAATGGAAACATATTTAAAATAAAACATGGATTTTTTCTTGACACTTCCTTGACAATATCATCATATCATGTACCATTCCCTTGACCTATGAAAAACATTTCTAAAACATGGGATGAGCATAAAAGGCTCAGTAAGGGATATAAAAATATGGAATGGAAACATGGGTACATATATACATAAGAATGAAATCATACTTTACCCATAAAACATAATCACTTTAACTTACCTCATCAAATCATGAATAAATCATAAAAATCATAAGACATAAAGGTAACTTGAGGCATTCATAACATTCTTACGTAGGGAGTAACCCTCTTGGTTATGTTTGGAATACCCATCACAGTATATTCCCTAAATCGCTTCGGAGAAACCTTAACAATTCACTCCTTCACGTTACCCAATGCATTGGAGAGCTATATCGGGCTCACCAGCCCTTAGTTTATCACAGAACCACCCGTCTTCATAATAATTCTCATGAACCATAACATAATCGTATCACATAAAACATACATAAAGGAAACATAACATTTCCACATTTCAATCACAAGATATCAATAAAACACATTGATATAATAAAAACATTATGAAAACCATTTTCAATACCAAAATAAAATAAAGGTAAAACAACGTATTTATTTTTCTTTAAAAAAACGGTATGTCTTGTAGAGGAAGTCGAAACTCAAATAATGGTCACGGTGGCGGAGAAGCCGTTGTCGCCGCATATGTACGACAAAAACATTCCATTTTGTCGTTTAGTAAACGCTTTGTATAAAAAAATATTCCTTTTGAATAAACGTAAAAGTCAAAGGGGTTTATACACCGTATAAATGAAGGTTGTGTATAAAAAAAATTATGCCTCAATGAAAGGAGATTGAGAAGAAGTCCCATACCTCGGGTCCGACATGACTCGGTCGTTCTTTAATCTACTAAATAATAAACTTGAGTTAGTTTTTACTTGTTTAAGAACCTTTTTCAAGTTCATTATTCCTTTTATATCACTTATTTCCATGTCATGAACACTATGTAATTATTTAAGTTAATAATGGTCGTTGTAACGATCATTGGCACTTGAGTCAAAAATAAACCCTTTATAATTACAATTTTTTCATGTATCCATTATATCCAGAATGGTATTCATGATGTAGATATCAAATATATCATATATATCCTGTACATGAATGCATTTATAATATTATATAACATTTAGAGGTAATAAATGAAATGCACCGTTCATGGAGACGGTAAGCCATACCTTCGCATGAACACTGCTTCCTTTTCTATTTCGTATTTTATGAAATGTAATCATAATTATATAAAAGTATATTATAATTCCAGTGTAATATCATATATAATATCATAACTCCATCCTTTATATGTCCCACATATGGTATTAACGAATCAAATCACTTTTAGGGGGCTGTAGTCCGCACTTCTTTAAATGAAGATATCGCATTTACCCATAATGGAAACCATAAAGGTATGCCCAAAATGAAAAATACAGAAGCTTAAGGAAAACATAAACATATTATATATCATATATAAATATAGTTTCATCTTAATGGCCACCTTTTAAGGTGTTAAAAGAATGTTGAACAATCATCGTTTCGGGAGGCATAAATTCGCCATCCACGGAAACAGTATGTTCATTAACCATTAGATGTAGGTGTGTTTATGTGTAGCTCGAATCCTTCTTATAAAAAAAATCCTTGTATATGGAAGATACTGGTGTTGTTACAAAATAAATGAATAAAAAGAGTTTAGGGGGTTGGAGAAGAAAAATAAAACAAAATAACACAAGTGAAGTCATTACCATAAAATTGGGTAACTGCCTTTGGTTTGAGCTCAAAGGCTTCCTTGGGAAGACTTCTGCCTAAAGTGAGGCTTCAAGGAGTAATAGAGGAAAGTGGAGAGACAAAATGGGCAGGTTTTGGCCGAGCCAAAGGCTTTGGAAGTGTGGGTAAGGAGGTAGAGGTGGGGGCCTTTTATAAGAGGAGAGGAGGGGAACTCTTGGAAAGTAAAGAAATGATACTTTATTTTAAAATGATTTTCGGATTCAAAAGGTCCCACATTGATATAATTCGAGGGTAAGTTGATAAGGGTTGTAAATCCACCCATACAATAGGTTTCGGACATGTTTAGGTCATAGATTGTACATTATCTTTTCATTTTATTTAAATCCTTTATTAATGAGGTAATCGCTACATCATCATCATGTCATAAATAATTTAATTTATTTAATGTCTAAAAATTATAAAAAAATTATCATGATGTATGAAATATTTCTATATTTCTAATTAATATTTATATTCAAAAATCTGACTTGTATAACCCCATTTAAAAAATGTTTTAGTAAAACAACTCATGTTTGTGTGATTTTAATTTTAACATTAAATAAAAAGATATTAATGTCATTTTCCTACCAATGTGGCTCCATGGGGTCCCCAAGTTGACCCATGGCTTGTCTTGGTCGGCCATGACACATCCAGTAAGGGTAGGACATGTGTCTTGGTATTTTCATTTTTTTATAATATCATTTTTCCTTAAATAGCACTAATTACCTCTAATCGCGATTAAAAACTTAAAAGTTACTATTCACCAAAAACATATTTTAATCTCATTGAACCACATTTTACTTCTTAATGAAAAACATGTATTTTGGATTTTTGAAAATCAAATCACAGATGTGGAAAAGTTTCATTTAAACGAAAAATCAGTTTCTTTAACTACCACTTAGTGGTTTCACTAGTCATCAAAAATTGAAATTTTTCAAGAAAATTCCAAAACGTCACCCTAAGATATATTTGATATTATGAATTAAAAAATTATGTATATTTTACAAAATTCAAATCATATAAGTTACATTAATTAATTTAATAATTAATTCCCGTTGTCATGACAAATAGCGTGTTTTTATGAAATAATAAGTATCAAAAGATTGACAACAGTTTATGTCCAATTTCAATGTGAAATTGATTCCAATGACCACCATTGGATTAAATGGTAAAAATATATTCTAATTTCACTTCAAAATCAATTCAAAAGATAATCTAATCATATAAATAAATAAGATTAAAAATAGGTTGTGAATTAAAATACAATATTTTTCACTATTCATTAAAAATGAACTTTATCGGAAAAATACCAAAAATTCACACAAAGTAAATTTTGATGTCCCAATCATAAAGAATAAGTTTATTTTGACAAACGTAGCTTATAAAATTGTCAAAAGATAGATTTAAAAATGGTTTTCCATCAAAAGGCAGTAAAACAATCTTTTAAAAATATTAGTGTATTCCATGGTTAAGATTGGATTTATTCTCATTTTAAGCCTCTAAAACACTATCTAATTCACTAATATACATAGATAATAATATCTATTATTCATTACTTAGTTGGGATGTTACATCCTTCCAACCATTATAAAATTCCATCCCCACAATTTATTTACTTATCGAATAAATGGGGGTATTTATCCCTCATTGCATTTTCCGATTCCCATGTTGCCTCTACCATAATGTGGTTTTTTCACAAAACCTTTACCTGATTAATCACCTTATTCCATAACACTTAATCCCTATGGTCAAGAATCTGGACCGGTTGTTCTTCATAAGATAGGTTCTCTTCCATCTGAACTACCTCTGGACTCAAAACATGAGATGGATCTGGCATGTACTTTCTCAGCATCGAAACATGAAAAACATTGTGTACATAAGATAAACTCAGAGGTAATGCCACTCGTTAAGCAACTGATCCAACAATCTCCAGAATTTCATATGGTCCAATGAACTTTGGACTCAGCATTCCTTTCTTACCAAATCGAATCACACTTTTCCATTGTGAGACTTTGAGAAAAACATGATGAACTACCTCAAAAGATAGATCCTTTCTCATGTTGTTCGCATAACGCTTCTGCATGCTCTGAGCTGTTCTCATGTGTTTATGAATCAGCTGAACTTTTTCTGCCAACTCTTCTACCAATTCTAGTCCCATCATCTTTCATTCACCCACTTCATCCCAAAAAGCTGGAGTTCGATACCGCTTCCCATATAACACATCAAATGGTGCCATCTATATACTGGAATGAAAACTGTTATTATATGAAAATTCAACCAAAGATATTGTCCCAACATCCCTGATAATCCACAGAGAAAGAACGTAGCATATCCTCCAATGTCTGAATTGTTCGTTCTGACTGTCCATCTAATTGTGGATGAAAATCTGTACTAAAATTTAATTCAGTACCCAACGACTTATAAAGGATTTTCCAAAAGTTAGAAGTGAACCTGGGATCACGGTCAGATAAAATGGAGAGGGGAACTCCATGTAACCTGACTACCTCTTTAAAGTACAAACGGGAAAGTTGATCTAGGGAAAACGTATCTTGTATAGCAAGGAAATGAGAAGATTTAGTCCAGAGATCAATAATAACCCAGATTGCATTATTACCTCGAGGGGTCTTCAGCAATCCCACAACGAAGTCCATGGATATATTCACCCATTTCCACTCTGGAACTGGTAAAGGCTGAAGCATCCCTTTCGGTAACTACCGCTTTGCTTTAACCTATTGACATGTAAAACACTTCATAGTAAAATCAGCAATATCTCTTTTCATTCCATCCCACCAGTAATACTCCCAAAGATCTCTGTACAACTTAGTACTGCAAAGATGAACTGAAAACGGAGAATTATGAGCTTCACATAACTAATCTATCTTCAATTGTGAATCAAAAGGCACACACAATATCTTCCCAATTCTCAAAACGCGATCATTATCAATGTTAAATTCAGGAAACTTACCTTTCTGAACCAGCTCTACCTTTTTCTGCAACTCATTGTCTTGCTTCTGTGCTTGCTTGATTATGTCTTATAGAGAAGATTTCACTGATACCTGAAACAAAATAGAAGAACATCCTGCACCAACAACTTCTATGCCAAATTTCATCAAATCCTTAACCAAAGGATCACGTTCCAAATGCAACATTGCTAATGAAGCATTACTTTTTCGACTCAAAGCATCAACCACTTTATTTTCTTTTCCCAGATGGTAATGAATTGTAGAATCATAATGCTTGATTAATTATAGTCATCTCCTCTATCTCATGTTACATTTGTTCTGAGTGAATATATAATTTAAACTTTTGTGATCAGTATATATTTCACAATTTACTCTATACAAACGATGCCTCCAAATTTTTAAAGCGAAAACAACAGCAGCTAATTTCAAATCATGTGTAGGGTAATTTTCCTCAAGATTTTTCAACTGTCGTGATGAATAAGAAATTACCTGGTCATTCTGCATTAAGACACAACCAAGTCCTTTCAATGAAGAATCATTGTAGATAAAAAACTCCCCATTCCTGGATGGTAGTGCCAAAACTGGAGCATTCACCAATCTTCTGTTCAATTCCTGAAAACAATCATCACATTATTTTTTCCAGATAAACATAACACCCTTCCGAGTTTTCTTAGTCATTGGACTAGATAACTGTGAAAAATTTCTAACAATCCTTCGGTAATAGCCTGCCAAACCAAGGAAACTATGAATCTCTGTTACATTTTTGTGTCTTGGATATTCTTCAACAACCTTTGTTTTTTCACGATCAACGGTTATCCCATCTTTAGAAATAATGTTACCAAGGAAAGAAATTTGTTGCAACCAAAACTCACTCTTGCTGAATTTCCCATAAAATTTATTTTCTTTTAAGGTTTTCAAAATAACCCTTAAATGTCTTTCATGCTCCTCATTACTTTTAAAAAACCAAAATATTATCAATGAAAACCACCACAAACTTATCCAAGAACTCATGGAAAATTCTATTCATTATGTCCATGAATACAACAAGTACATTGGTTATCCCAAAAGGCATTACTAAAAATTCATAATGGCCATATCTTGTACGAAACACAATCTTAACAAGATCACCCCATGGTGATGTGCTCGGTCGAATGAAACCTTTCTCTAATAAATCTTGCAATTGCTCATTCAACTCTAAAAGTTCAATTTGAGCCATTCGTTAAGGGGGTTTTGAAATTGGATTAGCATCAGGAACTAAGTAAACAGTAAATTCAACTTCTCGATCTGGTATTATTCCATGCAACTCATCAGGAAAATCATCAAGATACTCATTTACCACTGGCACATCATTGATCTGAACAGTTCCCTTTTTTTCAACAATATGTGAAAGGTAACATTCATTTCCATCTTTTACAAGTTTCTCGGCCTCTTGATAAGTTATCAACAGTAAGGGTTCATTCTTGTACACAAACTGAAAGTATTTTTGAAAAGAAACTTCTTTAGCTCTACAGTCAATCTTAGCATGGTAAATAGAGAGCCAATCCATACCCAGGATAACATCACGCTCTACTAGAGGTAGAACAATAAGGTTTTCAAGTAGGTTCTTTCCACATATAAGGATAGGAAGATTCTTATAAATTCTTTTTGCCTCAATATTTCCCCCAGTTGTTTTTACCACAAGGTCAAGAGTCATTTCTATAGATGGTATTCCTATTTTAATAGAAAAGGTTTCAGAGATGAAAGAATTTGTGGACCCCGAATCAAACAACACACTGGCATAATCTGAAAAAACAAACAAAGTACCTGATACAACTTCATTTGATGGCCTAACATCTGCTGAAGTAGTTGCAAAGGATTTCACCACCCCTTTATGCTTGTAGTCTAACTGATTCCCATCACACAAGATCTTTGTCGGACACTCGTTTGCATAGTGACCAATCTCGTTACACTTCAAACATTTCACTAACTGTAAATCAAATTTGGACTTACCATCACCTTGATCTTTTTCAGTGAAATCACGAGCCGTATGTCCCATCTTACCACATCAGTAGCACTTTCTAGAATTCAGAATACATTCCCCAGCATGCCTTTTACCACATTTATCACAAACTGGAATCTTAGTTTTCTTACCATCAGACTTTTTTGAAAAATTCATTCCTTTCTCCTACCACCTCGGTCTCTTCTTCTGCTGGTTGTTATAAAACACTTGATCATCGGAAAACTCCATTTCCACCTTCACAACACATAGACCAAGATTTTCATAACTTTTAAACTCACGAGAATCTAATGTCCTTCAATATTTTGGCTTTAATCCTGAGTAAAAATGATTGATTTTACTATCAAGGTCTCAGATAAAATTTGGAGCATACCTTGCCAATCGAGTGAACCTCTCTTCATAGGCAGCCACTGAGTCTTCCCCTTGCCTCAATTCCAATAATTGTTTTTCCATCCTAAGTCGAACAGCCTTAGGAAAATACCTCTCAAGAAACATACCATTGAATTCATCCCTGTCAAGAGCATCAATCTCATCAGCGTCCCTGATATTTTTAACCATCGACCACCACTGATCTGCTTCACCCTCCAAACAGTAAATAGCAAGACTGACCTTTTGATTGTCTGAACACCCCATGGCATCCAAAATCTTCTCCAGTGCTTTAATCCACCTTTCAGCTAACACAGGGTTAGATGATCCTCTAAATGATGGGGGATGTTTCCTCATGAAATGTTCCACCACTGACATGTTCCTCTGTGGTTGATCTAGCTGATCTCATTCATGGATACCACCACCATTTATCGCTTGATTCAACAGCGCCATTACTACAAAAAACTATTCAGTTCCAATTCCGACCATCTCAGGATGCTGATTCGGAAGGTTATTTCCTTATGTATGCCTTCCTAGCACTGCTTCCCTGTTTCCTCTACAGAAAACCATTCTGAAAAAACATGTCTTAGATGAAGCAACATGGTAATCTTCAAATTCTATATCATTTCAAAAAAATATATTTTTGGATAATAATTTAATAGGATTCTAACTCCTAAAGTTATCTAAACCGACCTCTGATACCAACTACAAGGCCCCAGCCTTAAACATTACTTAATCATTAGTTATTACAAGATTACACCTTGAGGATCTTTTCAGGTTTGGGGTTTTAGAGAATTAGATCATAAAACATGCATTACATTCCACATTTAAACAAAGTGGTTACATAAAAGATAGTAATCATTTTTCCCATCAATGGAAACATATTTAAAATAAAACATGCATTCTTTCTTGACACTTCCTTGACACTATCATCATATCATGTACCTTTCCCTTGACCTGTGAATGATATTTCAAAAACATGGGATGAGCATAAAAAGCTCAATAAGGGATATAAAAATATGGAAAGGAAACATGGGTACATATATACATAAGAATGAAATCATACATTACCCATAAAACATAAGCACTTTAACATACCTCATCAAACCATGAATAAATTATAGAAATAATAAGACATAAAGGTAACATGAGGCATTCATAACATTCTTACGTAGGGAGTAACCCTCTTGGTTACGTTTGGAATACCCATCAGAATATATTCCCTAAATCTCTTCAGATAAACCTTAACGTTTCACTCCTTCTTGTTACCCAATGCCTTGGAGAGCTATATCAGGCTCACCCGCCCTCAGTTTATCACGGAACCACCCGTCTTCAAAATAATTCCCAAGAACCATAACATAATCGTATCACATAAAACATACATAAATGAAACAAAACATTTCCACATTTTAATCACAATATATAAAGAAAAACATTGATATAATAAAAACATTATGAAAACCATTTTCAATACCATAATAAAAGAAAATTAAAACAATGTATTTATTTTTCTTTAAAAACAGTATGGCTTGTAGAGGAAGCCGAAACTCAAATAATGGTCACGGCCGCAGAGAAGTCGTTGTCACCGCATACGTATGAAAAAAACATTCCCTTTTGTCGTTTAGTAAACGCTTCGTATAAAAAAGATTCCTTTTGAATAAATGTTAAAGTCAAAGGGGTTTATACACTGTATAAAATAAGGATTGTATAAAATAAAATATGCCTCAATGAATGGAGATTGAGACGAAGTCCCATACCTCGGGTCCGAGTTGACTCGGTCATTCTTTAATATCCTAAATAATAAACTTGAGTTAATTTCAAATTGTTTTAAGAACCTTTTTAAAGTTAATTATTCATTTTATATCACTTATTGCCATGTCATGACCACAATGTAATAATTTAAGTTAATAACGGTCGTTTTAACGATCATTGGTACTTGAGTAAAATATAAACCCTTTATAATTACAAGTTGTTCATGTATCCATTATATCAAGAATGGTATTCCTGATGTAGATATCATATATATCATATATATCCAGTAAATTAATGCATTTATAATATTATATAACATTTAGAGGTAAGAAATGAAATGCACCGTTCATGGAGACGGTTAGTCGTACGTACGCATGAACGCTGCTTCCTTTTCTATTTCGTATTTTATGAAATGGAATCATAATGATAAAAAGGTATATTATCATTCTAGTGTAATATCATATATAATATCATAACTCAATCATTTATAGTTCCCACATATGGTATTAACGATTCAATTCACTTTGAGGGGGCAGTAGTCCGCACTTCCTTAAATGAAGATATCGCGTTTACCCATAATGGAAACCATAAAGGTTTTACCAAAATGAAAAATACATAAGCTTAAGGAAAAAATAAAAATATTATATATCATATATAAATATAGTGTCATCTTAATGGCCATCGTTGATGGTGTTAAAATAATGTTTAACAATCATCGTTTCGGGGGGCAGAAAATTCGCCATCCAGGGAAACAATATGTTCTTTAACCATTAGATGTAGGTGCGTGTAAGTGTAGATCGAATCCTTATTATAAAGACATACTAGTATATGGAATATGCTTTTTTGTTACAAAATAAATGAATAAAAAGAGTTTAGGGGTTGGAGAATCAAAATAAAACAAAAGAACACAAGTGAAGACATTACCTTAAAATCGGGTAACTCCCTTTGGTTTGAGATCAAAGGCTTTCTTGGGAAGATTTATGCCTAAAGTGAGGCTTCAAGGAGTAAGATAGGGAAGTGGAGAGACAAAATGGGCAGGGGTTGGCCGAGTCAAAGGCTTTTTAAATGTGGGTAAGGAGGTAGAGGTGGGGGCCTTTTATAAGAGGAGAGGAGGGGCACTCTTGGAAAGTAAAGAAATGTTACTTTATTTTAAAATGTGTTTTGGATTCAAAAGGTCAAAAATTGATATAATTCTAGGTTAAGGTGATAAGGGTTTGAAATCCACCCATCCAATAGTTTTTGGACATGTGTAGGTCATAGAGTTTACATTATCATTTCATTTTATTTAAATCCTTTATTAATGAGGTAATTGCTGCATCATCATGATGTCATAAATAATTTAATTTATTGAATGTCTAAAAATTCAAAAACAAATATCATGATGTAGGAAATATTTTTAGCCTTCTAATGAACATTTATAGTCAAACATCTGAATTGTATAACCCCATTTAAAAAATCTTTTAGTAAAACAACTCATGTTTGTGTCATTTTAATTTTAACATTAAATAAAAAGATACTAATGTCATTTTCCTACCAAAGTGGATCCATGGGGTACCCATGTTGACCCATGGCTTGTCCTGGTCGGAAATGACACATCCAATAAGGGTAGGACATGTGTCTAGGTATTTTCATTTTATTATAATATCATTTTTTCCTTAAATTGCACTAATTACCTCTAATCGCGATTATAAACTTAAAAGTTACTATTTGCCAAAAAATTGTTTTAATCTCATTGAAACACATTTTACTTCTTAATGACATCCATGTATGTCGGATTTTTGAAAATAAAATCACAGAAGTGGCAAAGTTTCATTTAAACGAAAAATCAGTTTCTTTGACTACACTTAGTGGTTTCACTATTAATCAAAAATTGATGTTTTTCAGAAAAATACCAAAACTTCACCCTAATCTATATTTGATATTCTTAATTCAAAAATTATGCCTATTTTAAAAAATTAAAATCATATAATTTACATTAATTAATATAATAATTAATTCCCGTTGTCATGAAAAATAGCGTGTTTTTATGAAACAATAATTATCAAAAGATTGACACCAATTTAAGTCCAATTTCAAAGTGAAATTGATTCCAATGACCACAATTGGATTAAATGGTAAAAATATATTCTAATTTAGCTTCAAAACCAATTCAAAAGATAGTCTAATCATATAAATAAATTATATTAAAAAGAGGTTTTGAATTAAAATACAATATTTTTCACTATTCATTAAAAAATGAACCTTATCAAAAAAATACCAAAAATTCACACAAAGTAAATTTTGATGTCCCAATAATATATAATAAGTTTATTTTGACAAACATAGCTTATAAAATTGTAAAAAGATAGATTTAAAAATTATTTTCCATCAAAAGGCAGTAAAACAATCTTTTAAAAATATTAGTGTATTCCATGCTTAAGATTGGATTTATTCTCATTTTAAGCCTCTAAAACAATATCTAATTCACTAATAGACATAGATAAAAATATCTAGTATTAAGTACTTACTTGGGATGTTACAATAGTACTATCCATGATTTTCAAGCCATGAATAAATGGAATGGAAGGAATTATTCAGTTAATGTTAATCAATTCATTCATTACAATATGAAGAATCCACCCATCATTTGAGAAGAAATGGAACCAAGAGAATATAGGTGTGGGTAAATAGGATTAATCAAATCATTTATGTCTTTGTAAAACTAATTGAGCTGGATTTTTTGTTTGAAATGTACATACTGGTGGATCTAGAACATAAGTGGTGAGTTTTAGTAGTTCAGGATAAATAATACCAAGTTATTGTAAGGGAGTATTTGGGAACAATTGTTCAATAATAAATTATATACCCATAAATATATGATTTCATGAAAAATATAAAATTTCAGAATGAAGCTGGAGAGTCCCACAGTGGCAGATTATGTGTCTTAATTTATGAATTTCTTCCTCTTTTCACTATAATATAATGTATTTTTTTCCTTGACAAAATTCATTTCGGAAATAAAGTTGAGGCAAAATAATTTGTCATAGATTTTTGGGCATTTTATATCAAATTATATAGATATGTTGAATAGATATTAAGAGGAAGAAATGGACATATATACAAATATAGGTGTTGGATGCATGTTAATACCCATGGGAAGTCATGGGAACCATAATGATTAGATTAAGAGGAATAGAGACACAATTTTCCAATGTATTGTTATGAATCAGAATCAGATGGTTAGACTAATGAATATTCCTACAAAACCAAAGTGTTATATAGGATGCATTAAGTTTGGTTCTTATTATCACATTAAGTGATATTGTACGACAACCCCGAGAATATATAACAATTTCAACATGATGGGGAATCGTTCATGCTATTGTCAATGTTCTCCATGGATAGTTGATACGGACATGTAAAACATTTTGAATATGTTTTATACTTTTGTGTGTTAGGTATAGTAGAATAATTATAATCATTAGAATAGAGGAATCAATAATGAATCTAGAAATAATATGAATCATCACTATTGAAAAATCGAAATAGTAAAATCGAAAATAATGAACAGAGTAAAAATTGGTATAGAGATTATCAAGTGATCATCGGTGATCAATCAATAACTTCGACAGTGATATGTTTGGTTAATTTTTATTTTAATGTAATTCCACATTTTTTATATGGTTTTACTATTCACTTATTTCTTCTCATGTTTTGGATGTTCTGGGATTGCATGAGTAGATGATGCCTTCATTTTTCAAACATCAAAATCTATATGGTCACAGAGAATGTTGATAATTTATGTGAAAATAATTTATTATAACTATTTATTGGGATGAATTTATTGAGGAATTATATATTATTGGTATGGGTTTCTATGTCATAGTACTGAGTATGCATTGGTTGAAAATGTTCAAATCTCATAGCGGGTTTTTTTCAAAAGTTCTAGTTTTACTACTAATGATGCAGTCAGGAATTTCTTTAAAGGAAATCAGAATCTAAAGGCCGGGGATAAAGGATTATTAAAATAAAATGGTAGAACTATCTCATACTAGTTACTGTATAAAAAATGGAATCAATGCATGAGATCAGGGATATCGGTATCCTATCAATTATTGTTAAATTTCATAATTTTTTTCCATAGAATTTATTAGGGTTCCCACACATGAGAAAATTATTGTTTTTATTGATGTCATACCAAGGTATATTTCTATCTCGCATTAATATTATTGGATGAAAAAAGGGGGGAATTATATTTTCAGTTGGAAGAGTTAAAATGAAAAGGGTTAATTCACCCTAGTATATTTTTGTGGGTAGTATCAGTTTTGTTTATGAAAAAGGTGGATGTAACTCTTCAAATGTGCATGGATTATTATAATATCAGCAATGTTTTGATAGTTAATATGCAACCTCATACATGCATTGATTATATATTTGATCAATTTTATGTATTTCAATTGTTCTAAAAAATTTACTTGTGGTTAGGATATCTCTAATTGCTAGTTTTGAAATAGGATATTCCAAAGTCAAGATTCAGGTGTAGATATGGCCATTACAAGTACGTGGTTATTCCTTTTGGTCATAAAAATTCATAGTCTATTTTTATTGAATATTATTGAAAATATTTTAATGGTATATAGGTTATTATTTAGTGGTGCTTGTGGATGAATTATTTTTCTATTCAATGGAAAAGTCTGAATATGATCAACACATGGAAATAATGTTGAGTATCTTTCAGGGTCATAATATGTTTTTCAAACATTTAATGTCTGATTTTTTGATACAATAGATTCATTTAAATTGAAATGTTATCTCTAGAAAGGTATTTTTGTGGCTACATAAATGATATAGGTGGTAATATCTTTGGAACATCTACAGAGTGATTTTGAGATATGTGGTTTCTTTTTCCTATGTAGTTATTATAGATGTTTTTTCATCTGTTATCATGACTATAATCACAAATGACATATTTTAAATGGAAAGGCATTCCATTTAAATGGAATTATGAATGTGTGAATAATTTTATTAAGCATAATGTTCTCATTTCATCATTTCCAAATATGATATTGAATGAATCAATACATGGATATGTGTTCTATTATGTTCCGTTGAGATTTGGGATAGGTTGTATTTTTTTGTGCGTAGATCATGTTTTTCCTTTTGTCTCACAAAATTTATAGTTATATGAGAATAACTAAAGAACACATGATATAAAATTACTTTTAGTAGTACATTTCTAGATAACATTGAATAATTACATCTTTAGTGAGTGATTTATGGTGTTTATGGATTATAAGAGTTTGATACACATCTTCTCACAAAGGGGTTTGAATCGAAGAAAAAGTTAATGGATGGAGTAACTTAAATCTTTTAAATTTCACTAGATGTATACTACAAGTAAAGACAATTCAGTGGTTGATTGACATAGAAAGAATTTTTTTCGTTAGTTGGATAATGAGGATTTAGATCAATCGATTTTAATGATGGTGATAAATGACATGCCCTTAGTTTGTGAATCCCAGGTTAGTGTTATGGTGTTCTCTCCTGTTTTTTTGTTGTTGAGTTCGATGAGAGGGGTAATGTGGAATTAAAATATAATTATGAATGTGTTTCTATGATGGCATATGTTAATGTTGGGGATACCATTAAAGGATGTATAATTGATAGAGAATTGGGTTTTTTTCAAGATCGGATTGTCATACCTTTGGACATTCATAAACAACACTCGCATGCTTACCAATATTTGTGATTGGATGTTCATAATTGAATAAAAACAATTTATAAGGCACTAAAATTATAATTATGGTCAAGTGGAATGAAAATTAAAGTGGATGTGTTTGTTATGATATGCCTATATTATTGGTAGGTTACGACATATCACCAGCAAATAATACCTATATTTCTATATTTACATATTCCTATTTTGAAATGTGAGTATATATCAATGGATTTATTAAAATATTTATAAAATTTGTATTAAAAACATAGTTTAATATGGGTGGTAATAGATAGTATTAAAAATTTGGGCCATTTAATACCTATTTTTTAGTCTCCTATGGCAGAATACATGTCAAAAATATATATATGAGAAGTGGTAAAGAAAAATAGTATACCAATTTTTTAGTATCATATCAATAGATAATGTTTACATATCCTTTTTTAAAAATACTTCTATTATCCCTTGGGATTCAGTTGACTATGAGAATGAGGTATCTCTCTCAAATGAATAGGAAATATGAACTCATGATATAAATGTTGGAATCAATTCATAGGTATTATGTAATATATTTTTGTTATGAATGGGAGGATAATATACCATAGTGGGGTTATCGTATAATTATAGTTATCAATCCAGGATTTATATGGATCCTTTTGATGAATTTTATAGAATTCATTCTTAGTCCCCAATATTTTGTATGGAAATATGAGAGACATCACTGCTTTGAAAAATCCTTTTGCACAATACAATAGATAAAATTCATTGGATTAGAATGAGAATGGAGATTTTTTAGAGTCGTTAAAAACTGTATGAAGATCATCCTCGATTTCTATTATAATTTGAGGTTCGTGATCATGTGTTCTTAAGATTCTATCCATTTATTGGAAGTTATAATTTTGAGAATAAGGTAAAATTATATCCCCATTACGTATGCCATTTTTAGATAAATTAATAGTTTAGTAAGGTGGAATATCCATTGGATTTTTCATCAATGTTTAATTTAGTTATAACACTACAAAATTTTGAATAAATAAAATTTAAGTCAATTGTGTGTTTGATATGAAGAAACTTGTGTAATAGAGAATATAACATCCAAATACATTGAAATGTATTTATTAATTTATATCTGTTCAATCTATTGTATATATTTCCATACATTCATTATTGAGTTTTCTTGCACCACACGTGACAATGAGTTTCATTGATAGCTTACCTTACAAGATAGATTGTGTTCTACAGAATATTATTAATATTTTTAATAAAAATTAAAATTATCACATAGAAATTAAATTTGTGCTTATAAATAGAATTAAATATCCCATATAAATATGGTTCAATCCTTTGGATACATAATAAAAATAAATTAAAATCAAATAAAATTGAATATAAAAAAAATATTTTTATAAAAAAATATCTTTATAAGACAAAGGTGTATAATATTAATAAATTAATATTTTTTTTGGTTAAATTAATTATATTTTCATATTATTTATTGATAATTTTATTTACATTCATTTAATATATTTTATAGGTATAATATAAGAACAAATATAATTTTAAGCATAGAATGATGTATTTTTCTAAAGGAATCCTTTCCCCTTTTAATGTTGACAGTATTTTAAAAATAAATATTGACATATTTATAGTTTTTTTATGAAATAAAAAAAATATTTTTTAATATCATAGTGACCAAATTATAATAGGTGGTTTTTTTGGTATTTTTATAAAAAAAATTATTGTATGATGAATAATGAAAATACAAGATTTAAAATAAAAAATATATATTCAACTAATATTTTTATATAGATAATTCATATTTTAATTTTTTTAATGTATAAATCAATAAATTATATGTATCTATATTAATCAATTTTGTTGAAATTTTAATCAATTTCAAATTCAATTAAGATATAAAAAATTTCAAACATTTGAATTTTGTTAAATTCAAAAAACAATTCTCTAGTTTTGTTTGTAGGATTTGGTTAAAATTAATTTCTATAAATATTATTATTGGAATTTAAGAAAATGGATTTCATATTTGGAATAATAATAATTTATATTTTCTATTATGTTCAACATAGTTTTTTACCAAACAATTTAGGGAAATTAATTAAAAATAATTTTAAAAGTAAATGTAAAAATGAGTTTTCCTAGTGGTTAATAGTTAATATTAAGGGGAAAACGATCTAGAAACTTGTCTACAACCCATTCCTTGTCAAAATTTTGTTCATATTGCATATTTTCTAAATAATATTGGTGTCACATGATTTAATGAATACCTCTAATTTAAGTTTACATTTGGTTTTTACAATGTTGACAGAACTCACCCACTATAAAATGGAACTCACCCACTCACTTCATCACATCTATTAATAAATTTTTATTGATTAATACCTAACATAATAACTTATTATGTTCTCTACCATCATCTTGATGTCCTAAATTCTTTCAAAAATTAATCCAAGGATGAAAAGTTCTAACCCGACTAGACACTAAGATGGTAGTCTGACCAGTGGGTCACATTACCTCAAGTACATCTCCTAGTACTCTAGAGGATTCCAAATTGTAGAGAGAGTTTCGGGAGGTGATAGTGTGGAGACTATACAGTCATATATATGAAGCGTAATGGTATAACATATTCAATAATAGTCAATAGTGGAAGTAGTTGTGAACATATGAAAAAGTTGTAGAAGAAAATCTATATATCAACTAAATTAAAGGTTTAAAATACCATTTAATATAAGGAATACGTGCATCAATGAAGATAAATAAGATAAACAAAAATACACGAAACATTCTAAATTATTAAATAAAAAATAATGAAATGCTAATATTCCCCTAGGGGGATCTCTATGATCATCATGAGCTCCATCTCGGTCCTTTTCTCCTAACTACCATGTATAAGCGCACAACATAAGTAATCAGCCACAGTCCAAAATATTGTGAACAAGAGATTCTTCTCATGTACCAACATTAAATGGAGATCCGATCTGGGTGTTAGTTTTTAATCTCTTTAGTAAAACACCTATGGTGTCATTCCAAATCCATAATGTGAAATATAAATGAAACAGTGTGTAGGTATATGATGGAATGTAAACAATTATTGAATATTCGAATAACCCCTGCTCAGGTTCCTAAAGGTGACCTTGTGGGTCTACCTATTTCATCCCATGGCCGGTATGTCTAATCATATCACATTATATATATTGTACCATTATATATATATGTACATATACATAAATATATTTTGGGAAGGATTAGGATGTAACCACCACTATCCAATTCCAGGGGAAGCTCTCACAGTCTATTCCATATCCCAAATCCATGATCCATCACTGTCTCATGGAATGTATGTACTCTATTAACTAGTAAGTACCCACTTTCATCAAATCTCCCTTGGATCTCTCATAGTATATCCCCCTAATTCATGTTTTCGGAAAGACCTGGATGTACCCAAAGGCATCCATCACTCAGGGATCTCTCACAATATATCCCTTAGGTTTAGCCATGAATTTACAATAGTATCCCCACTCAAGGGATATCATAACCCCTTGAATCATCATTTTTTAAATATTGGTACATACCCAAATGAATTCATCACTAGGGTATCTCTCACAGTCAATCCTCAGGCTTAGATGGAATGCTCAAATTTTCATTCCTCCAACGGGCTCTCATGGCTCCTGGTCTCCACATTACTATATAGTGTAGTCATATATAATACATAATTAATGAGTAATTAACCTATCATGAGTCTCATTATCCAAATTAATTTAATTATGAGCAGGCATGTTACACAATTATACTTAAGGAAACATAGCTTATTAAATTAAATTAAATCATTATTATAGGATGGGTTACATTCTTACAAAATTCACTACATGAGGAATATACCTCCCATTCATGACATTTATCAAACCATTATAAGTGTTTTATGACATACATAAATCCTTCATTTAAATTTATAATTTAATTCAGAAGTAAATTCCTATTATTCATTTCAATATCCATGATCAATTTCATTTCACATATCCATTTCATTTGATCCATTTAATACATGGCATGCCATTTGGAGTGAGTTGTAATACTCAAGGTCATATCACACAAATTACATAATCATGTCAAAATTGATCCAAGGACTAAGTTCCAATGTTAATAATCATGTTCATTTCCCATATTGAATGAACCAATATTAAAGGAGACATTACTCCCTTTTCCATATACATTAACCATAGCGTTAAACTTTTTAAGACATGGAAACTGATTTTAATGTTTTCAAGTGTAAATGAGAGGTGTTATAGAAATATGGAATAAGAAAACATAGGATATTCCGATTAAAAGGGGCCAAACACCTAAACATTCCATTTACGAACCAATAAGAAAAGAATAAGGAATCATTAAAGAAATAGTCCAAGAACGAATAAAATTATGGCCTCTAATTTTTATCTGGAAGATAACACACCTCTATTGGAATGGTTTTATTATTAAACCATGAGAATGTTTCAAAAAAATCATTAGTTAAATTAATCATGACTTCCAATTAAAAAAATAAACCATTTTAGAGAAGCTAATATACATTTCATAGAAATAATTAATGGTCTAGAAATAATTAACTATTGCGTTATTACATTTAAGGGGAAAGTAATATGACCCCTCCATAGAAAGTAATCCAAAGACTAGGCTAACAATATGGCATATGATAGCTTGACAAGCGGTCAACTAAAATTTCTCAAGATTTCACACATATAAATTCATTCATATATATAGACATATATATACTATTGGCACCAAAATGTTTGAAGAAATGAAAGAAGAAAAAGAGGACCCACGACTGGCATTGCAAAGACACTACACGATGTTCCCCCATGCTACAAGGTCGGCGCAAAGAAAAAGAGGCGGTACCCTCCATGAAATCCCCTGACGTTCATGTTCCCTCCATGATGCAAAGGAGGTGGTACCCTCTATGAATGACCCAGACGTTCACGAGCCTGCCGCGAAGCAAAGGTGGCGGCACCCTCCTCGAACGCCCTTGACGTTCTCGAGCCCTCCGCGAAGAAACCCAATCCCTCTTCATGCCACATGAGGTCTGCTTCACCGTGCCTCTTGCCTATAAATACTATGCTCCCCCTGATCCCTCGGGATAGAAACCCAACCTTTCGGCTTCTCAGCTCTCAAATCATGAAGCACCCTTTGGTCTGTGAATCATGATCTATACATGTTATTTTTGCTTCGCAAGGTTCCTTTTCTTTATATCATTTTTATCCCCTCTTTCGAGAGAGATTCCTTTCGCAAAGCCTAAGGTCTTTCTCAAAGGAAGGGGATCCCCAAGGGAACCCGGGTCGTTGGAGAGCGTTTATGCTTCGCAAAACACCCCTCACGTACATTTGATCCACATTCCAAGTCATGATCACTGTACTTCGCGAAGCACCATGATTCAAAATAATTCACTTCATGAGGCGCCCGTGCTTCAGGAGGTAGTGCTTCGTGAATGCCTCTCCAGTTCGCGAAGAACCTCCCACTTGTACCTTCGCCCCATGCTAAGGCTAAGGAACCCCACTTCGGGAAGCACATCCCTTCACAAGTTCCCTTCACCGCACAGAGCAACTGAGCTCCACAAAGCCCCTGCATATGGACTCCTCCGCTTGGAAATTATTATCCCCATGCGACCCTCTAGGTTTGCACGATGTGAATTCAATGTCCCCTGGATGACACCACTCATTGGGTTTCTCTGCATAATGCTTCTTCTCATAGACACACTAATGGATATTTCTTCTTCGCATAGCCATGCTAATGTGGACCCCTGGATGGTTCGCTCTACGACACCCCCACAACACGACATTGCTGGTACCTTCCCTCCCACAAGGAGCATTGGGTAACAGTTATGTAAGTCCTAGGGGTGCGGAGTAAACCCTCCTCATCCAAGCTGTATGACGTTAAACATCCAAGAACCCTCTTCCTCAACAGACGATGTTAAACTGTGACATCGCCTCGTGCCTCTCCCGTGGGGTGCCCTCACCTTGGACATTCTCCACACCCCCTGATCTTCAAAGGGGATGATATCCTCCTTCCGGGAGAGGCATTTGTCCATGTGGGGAAGGGAATCCATCTTGGTGTAAGCCCCCTATAATTTCTTACCGGAGGTAGCACCACTTCTCCTCCTCACTTCCTTAGTACCAAGGCTGGCAGAGGATGTGATAGGGAATGTGGCTCCTCCTTTCTTCGGTTCCAAACCCCTCCCCCGCTGCGCTTTTTCACCTTTGGGCCTCCATCCTGGATTATGTCACAATCTTTCTCTACATATGACACTCAATGTGTAAGCCCCACTCCACATCCAATGGATGAACCTTTCGCGACGTGATCTTCAGGTCTCTACTGCCTCTTGTTTCTCACACTGAGAACGACTCACGTGGGCTTAGAGTAAGCAAGGACCATGACAGCACCCTCATCCTGCATTACGTTAAACTGTATGGGTAAACTATGTGGAATTTTCTCCATGTCAAGGCATGGTACATAGGAAGCCTCCACGAGGAACAATCCCAACAACCTTTTCCCCTGACTGTCTCCGTGTCGGTGTGCCAAGCCTCCATAAGCACCTGGGTAGCCTAAAGTGTAAGCCCCACACCCATTTGAAACTACAAGGACATTGATCCATGCCAAGTCATGGTATATAGGAAACCTCCATGAGGTTCATTCACATCACCCGGTCGTTCCGACAACGACCGTTCACCAACACCTCAAGCCACCTATATCGTAAGCCCCACGTGCCCCCGTCCTGCATGACGTTAGACTGAAAACCCAATCTATGTGGACTTTGATCCATATCAACGCATGGAACATAGGAAGCCTCCACGAGGTTCAATCACAACACCTATCGTACCCCCGGTCCACTTTCACATCGGTTCACCGGTGCCCAAACCCAAACAATGGGGACTTTTATCCACGTCAAGGCATGGTACGTAGGAAGCCTCCATTAGGATCATGCACACCACCCACTTGGACCAAGGTCCTTATTCACGCAGGTTCTCCGACACGCCCCTATCCCGCATAACGTTAAACTGTATCCCAATCCAGTGGTAAGAAGTTTTGAGTTCATCATCTAGTTGTTTCGACGCCCTTTCATGTCGGTTCAACATCCCCTTTTCCAACCCAAACTACGTGGACATTGATCCATGTCAAGGCACGGTATGTAGGAAGCCTCAAGTGGTTCAAGCCCATCACCCATTAGACCAAATTCCTTATTCACGTCAGTTCGCTGACACCCACACCTTTCTGAACTACGTGGTCCTTGATCCATGTCATGGCATGATACATAGAAAGCCTCCCTGAGGTTCAAGCCAACCACCCAGTCGTTCCAACGTCCTTCACGTTGGTTCACCCCTATCCATCATGACATTAAACTATATACTTGAACAACGCGGACTTTGATCCATGTTAAGGCATGGTATGTAGGAAGCCTCTTCGAGGCTCAATCCCAAAACCATCATCCATCCAGATTTTCACCCAGGCCGTAACTTCCCGGTGAAGTCGTGCCACTTCATCCCCACTACAACATTCAGGGAGCCACCCATGTGTTGGACCCAATATCAGTTTTCCCTCAAGGGGGTTCTTCAATATGATCCACTCTAGCTAGTATCCTGATCATCCCGATCCATCTCTTCTGGACGTTAAACTTGTGGCATACACTGTGTTGAACATGGGAAGATAAGGAAAACCTCAGATACATGACTATGGAATATGATTCCCCGCGCTTGATGTGGGATGCCTCTGGCTTCCTCGCCCTCGAGAATCCATATTATAAGAGACAAAAGACACACACGCCAACTCCCCAGCATCCAGACACGCTAGTGATGCCCAGCGTGACTACTCCTATAAACGAAGGTTTCTTCCCTGACCAAACCCCTTGGAATGTCCTAACAGAAGATGCATAATTAGCTAGTGTCCATTAAAATATAGCACCGGGAAGAGTTTCACGAACAACGTATTAAATCTATGAGGGAGACCCAGAGTAGGTGAAAAATTATGAGGAGGAATCAACAGAAGGAATAACCTACATCCCATCATCCTGTTACAATCAAGGAGAAGACGCCCCTGAATAAGAAGTGAATGCTTCCTGCCTTTGGAAACAGGGAATGCGGGGCAATAGAACAGCGTCGACGTCGCACCCAAGCAGACGGACGCGCACACCCCAGCGAAAGCGTCGGAAAAAGAAATGGTGAACCCTGCATGAAATTATTCACATCAGTGTGTAGATTATTAGTGCACGATGCATCAGTAGAGTGATGTGTCACTGGATCCAGATATCTGGTACAGGGTACCACCATGAAAATAGCGGGCTAGGCATGAAACTCACCAGAAATTCGGGCAGTCAAAATGTTGGGTGTCTCAGTCTACGACGTTGTCAGCGTGGATCCCTCTCACCAGTCGTGGAAGACAGAATGGCAGTGGGGCACTGGGTTTTGATTACTTTTTCTCTCAGTACTAATGAGATGATGTCCCTGCCTCTAGAAGCCCAGTTTCTAAATCCGGAACCCGATCACCTCCTGCTTACCGATGTATGGGCATGGGAAATCTCAATGCGGCTAACATGTGTGGTTCTGCCTCTTCTATGACAGCCTCGAATGTCGTGACTACTGGGTGCCCATGCCCCCTCTCCCCAATAGAGATTATCCAAAGGAGGGTAATAAATGACCACGAATGTAGGTACGAGGAGGAAAGGATCATACCTATGAGGGACATGGCCCGCCTTGATTTAGAGGCGTCTGCGCCTCGCCATCAACGCTGCCCCTGAGTGCCATGCAGGGAGACACTGCTCCCCACTCCAACTTTCAATCATTTCGGGGGCCTATCCCTGGAACTCCTCGATGAATCCATACCCTACGCCAATGTGGTAGGGGATGTTCGAGCCCACTCGGCTAGAGTTCCGTCCCAGGGGTTCTTAGCCAGGGCCCCCATCAGGCCGCACCAGCGCCGCCAGCCAGTTCCCCAAGCTGAAGAGCTGGTAGACTACCTACCTGCACCACAAGTACGGGCACGACTGACCCGACTCCAGCACCGGGCACTGGTCGAGGAGGATTCACATCAAGGGGTGTCAATGTGAGCGGCTAATATGGCCCGAGTCACCGCCAACGTGCATCATCACCCCCTACATAGGCTCAGCAGGGGCTGCTATATGCCTGACCCAGATCGAGGCCCATACCACCCCAAAGGCAGGCTGGGTCGACTCTCCTTGTTACAGGAACAAGAAGTGGCCATCGTAGACCAACCCGTAGTATTTCCACCCAGTACGGAGGCCCTTCTCGTGAAACTACCATGGAAGATGTGGACCTTTCCCCCTCCCAGTCCCGACTCAGAGGTATTCCCCATGCCACCTTCGATCCGAATGAGGGCCTTCCACATGGTAGCAACACATCATATGGAAGCCTCTCCCTCGCTCATTACACTAGATACGGAGCCATTCCTTTTTCCACGGACCGCCGAGGATGGGGCGTTTCACATCCAGTCACTCTCCAATGTGAGGACCTTCGTCACATCCTCGTATCAGCCGACGAAGCTCCTCTTCTTCCTAGTAACGAGAGGGGTGGTGATCAACATTACTTCACCAGCACCCAACATGGAGGTCCTACCTATGTTCGGTCTAATCAGTATGAGGACCTACCTCACACTCACATCACCAAAGGAACTAGGCATGGAGGTCCTACCCATGGTCCTGTTAGTTCCAACAGGGGTCCCACCCATACCAGCATCCAACACAGAGGTCCTCCCCATTTCCCCTTTGACATCTGCCCTGGTGGTCCTCACACCCCAGCCCACTCAGGCGGAAGTGCACCTCGCCCTAACTCTAGTACGGTCGAGGGACCTTCTCATTTAGGGAATTTTCTCTTCCAGGAAGAGGCATCCCAGGGCAGGAAGACGATTCTTCATAGCCACAAGAAGAATAACGAGAAGCCTCGAAATGAGATCAAACTGGCATGTTTCTCGGATTCTGAAGCAGATTACGAATCAGCGGTGGAACCCACCCCTCGGTCCTCTATGTCAAAGACAGTGGCAAGAACAAGGCATGTCAGCCTCATACTTCCAAAGTGTGAAGTCCACCGGATTCCCACCTATCTTCACTGGTACATACAAGAGGAGTAATTTTTGGGAGTCCCGTAGGTTCTGATCATACAGTCACCACCATCATCACTAGAAGCGCCCTCTACCTCGACCAGAGATCACAAAGAGCTATTTTGGGGACCGATGGTGGTCGAGCAACAGTGTGACCCATCACCGGTAACTGCAATCTAAGAACCAGAATCTGTGGCTACTAGCCCGTCATATCGTGACATTGTGGTCAGGTCACCGCACTGCTCGGATGATGGCCCTGAATTCGGCGGTCAGTCGGCTCATTCACCGTATACTTCACCTCCAAGTCTACTATCTCAGCAGTCCACCTCAGTACCGTCATTGGTTCCTCAGCCAGCACTGGTTGATGAGTGGGGAAATATGGGTCCAAACCTTGAATCTGAGCCCAGAAGCTTCTAGAAAATTCTTGTGGTGGATCAATTCCATGAGATGTTCTGGCTGGAGGCATCATCAAACATTTTTGCATCAGAATCCCTCACTCCAGAGGATGTAGAGTTCTTCCATCAAACCCTATGGGTGACACACTTCCGTCTTCGTTATCATTGGGTGGTATACCCCAGGAGCCATGTGCACTATGTGGAAATTGGTGAGCAATGTCGTCTGGTCGAGATGGCTGCACTTCTCGTGGCCCAGCGCCCTGAGTCACCAGGTTTCTAGAGGATCCTCCAACAAAGATGCGTTCAGAGTTTCGAAATATTCCACAAAATCACCAGGGAGGGTACCCCCCCCCCCCCCCCCGCATGCATGATCGTGGCTAGGGGAAGTACATTTTCCTCCTCTTCCGCCCAATTCGATGACGACCCGACTCGATATGCGATATTGAGCACATGCCCTGGGATGGGTCCCAGTCTACATGGTTGATGTACTAGATAAAAAGGAAGATCTGGAATTTCACAGTGGAGAGTTACCCCTTGATGATGTTCCACCATTATTGTACCAATCGGGGAGAATTACTCGCTAGTAGAGGATCTTCCTAGGTCTCCCTGCGCCCACCGAGTCGTTGGTACTCAGTCAGAATTCCGGAAAGGGTAAAGAGAATGCCGGAGATTTCAAGAACTCTGACCCATCCGCCTCAGTGCAGAAGACTGAGGAATACCCTGAGAATGATGCGTTGCACCAGAAACATGATGAGCAGAAGAGGCTGGTCGACAAACTCATGGCCGAACGCTCTGTAGATCGACGACCCGACTATGGTGATCCTATGTCGGGTGGCAGGGGTAAGAACAACTCCCCCCCCAACGAGATGCCTCTGGGAAACCCTAATCATACCGCCCCCAAAGACTGAGTTCAAGCCAGAACTCATAGTAAGAGGGCGCGATATGTCTCACCAAACTCTCCCGAACGGCGCGGCAATCCGAGGAATCATGCCTGGGATCCCCCAGATGCCCCTCAGGAAGCTCTTCCCATCGCTCCATGAGCCATTGATCCCATATACCGTGTCAAATTTCCCTGAAACACACTTGGGGTTATGGATCCGCTTCAAGACAGGGACCCCCGCCCAGACGATCCAATGGACGCACTCATCACCATCCTCGAGGTGTTGGAAACGCGACAGGTGGCAGTCCCACCAGATGGCAAGCCGTATCCAGCGTGGGTGGATGATATGCATGCTCTACCGGGTTTTGTAAATCCCACTTTCACTCCCTTTAATGCGATAGGGGACCTACGGTAACACCTGGGCCACTTTTCCTCTAGTTGTGACCCCATGTTGGGGACTCCAGCACATCAAGAAGCTACCAATCACCGATGTATTATGCAGACATTGGAAGGCCATACATTTGTCTGGTATACCCAGCTCCCCATTGGAATGGTGACCTACTGGGAGGATCTTTTCTGGAAATTCCTATACCATTTCAGCTACACCACATGAATGAACAGCATCAAAGACCTTATTAGGTACAAGCAAAGGCCCGATGAGAGAGTCGTGGAATTCATCACCCGGTGGAAGGGGATCACATACTCCCTCGACATGCCACAGAATAAAGAGAAATTACTGATGATGTACATGGGGAATGTCAAAATAGAACCGGTTCCATCCCAGATCACTCAGAACTACCCCGAAGGGTTCCAAGACTTCTTAGATATGGCCCAGCGCCTCAATGAAGCTCTGCAACAGGCTAGTCAGGTACATTCGCTGCCCCCTTTGATCCCAGAAAGGAGGATTTCCAGAGCCAAGCCTGCTGTGGTGGCCCAAATAGAATCCCCCAGGAAGCTAGAGTTGCTACCAGTAGCACCGGATCTATAACCTCGTAGAGGCCCTCCACCTCAGGAACAACCTCCTGACCTATAGTGACCACCTCAGAATCGGCAGGTCCCCCCCGCGCAACGCGCCACTGCCACTTAGGTAGGATATTCGGGATCTTAATCAGGCCCTGCATCCTCGACAGGCTCCTCCGGCCCCTCATCTGGGGAAGGCTCCTAGAGCCCCATATCCAGAAAAAAACACCAGAATTACTTGTTCTGTGAGGATTAGGTCCCAGGTTACTTCTGTAGTGTCTTAGAGCAGGGGATTGTGTGCATACCTGAGTGCAGAACACCGGCAGAGGCGAATCCCACTGATCGCCTCAACTATAGCCCCGATCATCATATTCTAGGGCACACCCTCAAGAAGTTCTATGTGTTTAAAGACTGGATACAATACTAGTTGATAACAACATAGTCAGGCTGGGCCTGACCCCGACATAGGTGGCGAGTGTCTTTGTATGGTCGGAAAGCGGTAGAGACGATGAAGGTGAGTGGTAGCGGGCTCCCAGCCACGGATCCCAGAAGTACAATTACTGGATGGCTCGTAAAACAATCACCTGCACCCATGGTATTTTTCGGAAATGCCTGAATCATCCAGAGTCTTTAGAAGATGCAATTAGCGCCTCTTCATGATCATCTCAACCGGCCTCTTCCCAAAAGAGAAAGCATCGACAGCGCAATAAGAAGCAGTGCGCTCCACCAATGTCGTCATCCCGCACACTCGGTGACATCATGCCACCTGAAATGGGGATGCCTCCCTGAATCTTCCCAGTGGTGGATGATTCGTCATGAAACAGATAGGGGTACAATTTAGTTAATACAGTGGAGTTGGTAAATCCCTATTTGACTCTCGAGGAGGGGGAATGCCAGGAAAACATCCCCAACGTCCCTAGCCGATGCCAACGTCGGAGGAACCGCGGCCATATGGGTCGTCAAGGAATATCAGTTGGCGTTTTCAGCCAGGCCATGCATGCCACTGAGACCAGACCACAGGCTCAGTGCAGATCTGAACACATGCAACCTCCTCATCTGGTGTCCTCAAATCTACCTCCACCACTGTTTGTGCTACTAGATCAGGCAGAGCTCCTC
Organism: Viscum album; assembly: GCA_963277665.1. Taxonomy (NCBI): domain Eukaryota; kingdom Viridiplantae; phylum Streptophyta; class Magnoliopsida; order Santalales; family Viscaceae; genus Viscum; species Viscum album. The sequence goes on along the minus strand of OY728157.1, from coordinate 722,728,125 downwards.
GTCGGCACTAGGACCAGTCTCTCCCTACTATAGGCCAATCTTAGTTGTCTGACCCTCATCCAACAGCTACTCTTCAGGCCTCGACTAGTGAGAAACGGGGTGTACCCAGTACCAGTCAGCTGCCGATCCAGCCAGTAGGGCCCACCATGCCTCCAATCATAGAATGGACTCATGTGAGTAGATTCTCGCGCTTGGAATGGATGTATGACATCCTCAAGCACCTATCTGGATTCCTAGCGAGGTTTTCTATCCTTGAGGATCTTATCCTATCATCAGACATGCGTGAGGCGCTCGCCAAGGCCCTTAGTATCCCCCTCCAGTTTGAGATAGAGGTAGCAGCTGTAGAAGTCTTCCACGTAGAGGCAATTGAGAACTCTGAATTCCCGGAATTTATTTCATTATCTATTGAAGGCGTAGACCCTCCCATATAGGGGCACATTATTCCACTGTCAATCACTGGTGAGTTTAATGGCATGGAAGTCTATCGATGTCTTGTTAACACGGGCTCTGAGATTAACCTAATCCTAAATCGGACACTGCGGAATCTTGGGTTGCCTAAGGATGATTTAACTCCCTTTGACCTACGAATCTAGGGATTTGATAGGACTAAGCAGACCCCGGTCATCATGATCCATTTGAAGACCCAGTTTGGTGGGATAGTTGCCAGTACTGAATTCATGGTTGTCTCCCAGGACACCGCGTACAATGCATTGATGGGTAGGTCGTGGCACCACCTGCATAAAATAGTCCCTTCATCATATCACCAATGCCTCAAATACTCTCTAAATGGTCGAGTAGGCGTGCTCCATGAATATTTATATCCTTTCACCTCTTGTTAAGCTCATTATCTGGACGCTGACTATATCATGATTAAGGGTAAGCAGATTCTGGAAACTGAGGTTGAACCCGCCCCGGTCACAAGTGATCCCTGGGAATGGTTGGATGACTCCTATGTCTTCCCAATCCATTTAGTGGAGGCCACGACCCCCAACATGGGGTAGTGTTTTGTTGTTTTAGGTACAAGAGGAAGGAACATTCCAACTTCCAAGCAGTGGTGAAAAATCACCTCATACTCCTACACCAACCAGGCTCAGGTGATCCCGAAACCTCCTATCCCTATGCGGTATCATGGTGTCAAGTTCATTGAAAAGGCGTTACGTCATACATGTCTATTCCACCGTGATGGAATTAACCAACTCAAGGCGACACTCCACTACTACTTTGATATCATCAAGTGTGGCCCCTTGGGCCGAAGGCCAGATGGGATTGGATCAACTACCTTCTTCGCTATGGTCTCTGTGTTGCATGAGTCTCCTCATGTGTTGACCACTGCCGCTCAAGCAGGCACCATCCTCCCATCAGATTCTAGTGGCTCGGAAGAGACGCCCCCTATGAAAGATCCCTCCACAAGTGGATATAAGGATCTAAAGGATTCCCCCTGCCATTGAAGAAGGCATCTCTACCACGGTCGATGAACCGATACATGTGAATCATGGTAGAGAGGCATACCCAATACCAAAATTGATCAGTACCACCATGTCCCTAGAGGAGTGGAAGTGGTATGTGAACTTCTTTAGGCAGCACCGTGATGTGTTTTCCTGGAGTTATGACTAGATTCCAGGACTAGATCATCAGGTTACCGTCCACCTCCTTGGTCTTCCAACAAACAATTGTGGGTTCAAGCAGCCTCGCAGAAAGATGCACCCTTCTCATGGTACTATAGTTGAGGTTGAAGTCGACAAGATCATTAGAGCCATCTTTGTCAAAGAATTCTAGTACCTCGGGTGGCTGGTCAACATTGTGCCAATCCGAAAGAAGAACGAGAAGATAAGAGTTTGTATCGACATCTGCGATCTCAACCACCACTGTCCGAACGATGATTTTCCCCTTCTAGTGACAGAACTGTTGATTGATGCTACGACTGGGTTCCATGCCCTCTCCTTCATGGATGGGTACTCTAGATACAACCAGATCCGAATGGATGCTGAAGACGAGGATTCCACCGCTTTTAGGGCCCCCATGATACTTTCAATTACCAGGTTATACCCGTCGGCCTGAATAATTAAGGTTCCACCTATCAGCAGGACATGCATCACATATTCAAGACGATCATGGGAACATTGGTGGAATTATATGTGGGCGATCTGGTGGTCAAATCATTCCGACGCCAGGACCATATCAAGGACCTTGAGAAACTGTTTGGTTTCCTCCGTTCCTGCAACATGAGGATGAACCCGTTGAAGTGTGCCTTCAAGGTCACTTCTGAAATGTTTATTGGCTTTGTTGTTAGGTATCGAGGAATCGAGATTGACATAGATAAGATCAATTCCATCATCCAGATGCCTCCCCCATGAAATATTTGGGAGCTTCAAGGATTTCAAGGCCACTTATCCTACATACGCCGATTCACCGCAAACCTGTCCTTCATGTGTAATCCCTTTTATCGGAAAATGAGGAAGGGAATCGCCCATGAATATGATGTGGAGTGTTAGACCGCATTCGAGGAAGTCATGCAGTATCTGCTCTAGCCTCCAGTCTTGATGCCACCCATCTCCGGAAAGCCACTGATTCTCTATGTCACTACCCTGGACCGGTCTCTCTGTGCCCTTCTCGCCCAGAAGAATAATGAGGGGACCAAGAATATACTCTACTACCTTAGATGCATACTCCTCGACAAGGAGACTAGATACTCCCCCATCGAGAACAGGTTCCTTGTGCTCGTATTTTCTGTATAGAAGTTGCGACATTACCAACAGCACCATGAGTTTTAGTTGGTCTCTCGGGTACACCAGCAGAAGTACATCATAAACCCACCCATGTTGACTGAACGACTAGCATGGGGAGCAGTAATCCTCCAGTAGTTTGACATCAGGTTCGTGCCTCATAAGGCTATCTTGGGGCTGGTGTTGGAAGATTTCCTAGCTGCCCATCCAACCTTAGTGGACCAGTCCCTGGACATGGATTTTCTCAATGAGGCAATTACCTTGGTAGATCAAGTCATCTCATGTTGGAAAATTCACTTTGACGATGCCTCCTGGAGCCGCACCGGTAGGAGGCTCCACGACCCTAGGGTCAATATAGTGGGAATGGGTATCTTCTTCATTACCCCGGCGCAAGACATTCTATCATACAAGTTACTATTGCCAGAAGGTTTCACCAACAACGAGGCAGAGTATCAGTATTTTATCACTGGCCTCGAGCTGGCCCTTGAGAACTATTTTCCCCATTTTCATGTGAAAGGGGATTAGAATCTTGTCAAAAATCAAGTCAACAATGACTATATTTTCTAGAGGCCATAGCTCGTGCCATTTTTGGAGTGCACCCTCCATATGATGTCCCAGTTACATTTTCAACCAGAAGTTACCCATGTCCCTCGGTCATAGAATGGTCGAGCAGACACTTTGGTCAGCTTAGTTGCGTCACTTGTAGAACTCAAGAAGGATGATCTGATTATACATGTGGCACACTAGAGAGTCATTTCCCCTGTCACCCCAGAGGATGATGACAGCCTGCGAATAATCCATAATACCACCGGATCCCCCACGACAAGAGCCCCAGGTTCTTCAGATGCAGTGGTTCAGACAACTCCCGACTAGAGATAACCTTTTGTTGAGTATCTCCAAAATGGTTGACTCTCTGCTGAATATGCCGATCACGAGCGAATCTGACACCGCACATTGCGGTTTACCCTCCAGAGTGGTACCAGTCTTGAGAAGATCCTTTATAAGCATGGTTTCAATGGTATTATCCTCTATTGCATTCAAGGAGTTTAGATTTCTCATGTCATGCAAGAGGTTCATGCTGGTTCTTGTGGTGGCCACTAGGCTGGGTCGAAGCTGTCCCCTCATATCCGGAGATTGGGGCACTTCTGGCCCTCTATGATCCACGATTATGTCGAGTTCGCCAAGAGATGTCACACGTGCCAGGTTCATGGTAATTTCCTGCATCGGACACTAGAACCTCTCCACTCCATCTTGTACTCTTGGCCCTTCATGGTGTGGGGGCTCAATGTCATGGGGCCATACCCACCGATGATAGTTCCCCAGTGCAATTTCATCTTGACCGCTACGGATTTCTTCTCCAAATGGGAAGAAGCAGCCCCACTCAAGGATGTCAAGGCTCGATCCATTGTCTATTTTGTGAGCTCCAATATCATCTATCGATTTGGAATCCATCACGTTGTGCTCACTTATAATGGCACAAACTTCCGAGAAGATGAGTTGATGAAATTGTACGCCATGTACAAAATTCGCTCTAACCATACCACCTGCTATCAAACGTAGGAAAATGGGAAAATTGAGGCGTTTAAAAGAACCCTCACTAACATTTTGCAGAAAATGGTTGGACAGAACAAGAAGAGTTGTCCGGAAAAGCTCCCCAACGCCCTCTGGGCTTATCAGACGATGACACGCAATTCCACCCGGGTTACCCCATATTTCCGGGTGTATAGGGCTGAGGCCATCCAGCCCATAAAAATCCAACTACCATCGCTATGCACTGCAGTCTATGACCAGCAGGCGCCATATAAGGTGGACAATATCCGTCTAGCTAATTTGGAAGCACTCAATGAGAGTGGGCTCCGTTCCCTGCAAAATCAGGAAAGGTATCAGAATAAGATAGCTAGAGCCTTTAACAAGAAGGTTTTCCTCCGCTCTTTCCTACAAGGAAACTGGGTATTGGTGCTATGAGCGCCATTGATCCCTGGTAGGAAACCCCAAAAGCTGTAGCCGAAATGGGCAGGACCTTACATCATTCATAAGGTTTACCCCAATGGAGCATACTCCTTGGTGACCATGGATGGTGAGCGCATAACTCTTCCCACCAATGCCAAGTTCCTCAATAAATACTTTTCTTGATCCCTACAATCCTGCACGACCTTAAACTACATGGTCCTGCATGACCTTAAAGTGGATGGTCCTGCACGATCTTAAACTGGAAGGTCCTTCATGACCTTAAACTGGAAGGTACTGCACGACCTTAACCTGTATGGTCCTGCATGACCTTAAACTGGATGGTTCGACACGACCTTAAACTGTATGGCCATGAATGACATTACACTCGATGGTCCGACACGACCTTAAACTGTACGGTCCTGAATTACCTTAAACTGGATAGTCCTTACTGACTTTAAACTATGCATCGTCTTGCATGCCATTATACATCATTTTTAGAACTACGTGTGGATTGATTCCCATCCTCCTCAAATATATAGGAACGCTCAGACGCTTATTTTTGAGACCAGCCCCAAACTCTTCTCTTCAACTATCCCTAATGGGTATAGTTTTCTCAGAGTATCCTCACATTATATGATGCAGGATTCCATAGCCCCAATCGTACAAGGATTATATGGGTCCCACCTTTTTTTCACTCCTGTTATTCTATCCTCCCATGTATTCACCACACGACTTTAAACTGAATGGATTTCAAAAACTATGTATGGATTGATTCCCATCCTTATGGGATACATAGGAATGCCCAGAGATTTTGTTTGTTGTCCCATCCCAAATGACAGAATCTTCCCCCCATGTTAATATGTATGGCGAAGGTGCACTTTTTCCCCAATTCTTGTTGAGCTTACCTCGATCCGTCCGTACATCCCGCTCCCTGGAGACATTCGCCTCTTTGAGATATGGGTACATATATGCTTCACTCACTCCTTGACAGGGATTCTGTCACCTTCCCCGTCTAGAAGGGCCCCTAAATGGTATGAATTATAGGCCTAAGGGATCTCTCTTACCACTTCGGTCCAATGCCCTTAAGGATGTTGAGTAACAAACTGATACAAATATCACGTTTCGAATATGGTCAGTGGTTTATGCTCATTTGTTTCTCCTGATGTTGTGTTTGAAATTTGGTCAACAGTTGTCATGGATCGTTATGTCTGCCCCATGATGTCCCAAACATCGAGTGTAGTGGTTCATTCAACCCAGTTGTATCTCCATGTGACCAACTTCTTCCAGGCGATGCCAATCCTCAGGCACATCGGCTTTTTTGGGCCCCCGAACCAGGTTCTCACTTATGGGATCATATGATATGGTGTGGGATTATGTCCTCCTTCACGTCAGGTTTCTCGCCGTTCTATACACATCCCCAGATGTGATACTGTACCCCGACCCTCATCCTCACTACAAGACGTTAAACTGCAAGCTGGTCGGGACTTCTTGACCAAGCCCCCTTGGCATTTTCAGGCCCCGGCCCAAGTCCTCTCTGATGGGATTATGGGTTGTGGTATGGTATTATGTCCTCATTCATGTCAGTTTATTCTCCGTGTCGTACACCTCCCTTGTTTGGGGTATCCTACTTCCCTCCTCGTACCAACTGCAAGACGTTAAACTACGAGCTGGTTAGGCCTTCCTGACCAAGGCCTAGCCTAAGGCCCCTTGGTCTTTTCATGCCCATGGCCTAGGTTTTCTCTTACAGTATTGTGCAGTGTGGTGCAGGATTATGTCCGCATTAACATCAGGTTACTCTCCATGTTTTACACTTCCTCATTAGGGTATCATACCCCCCGGGTGTCTTTGAGAACTACATGTGGCTTGATTCCCATCCTTATGGGATACGTAAGACCACCCAACTATCTAGACTTTGGGTCCATCCCCATATCTCAAAAATCTTCATTTCACATCGGCCCCTTGGCATACCCTCTCCGTCCTGGACACCTTCATCAACACTATTAGGTGGTTCACCAGTGCGCTTAAGGGTACTCAGGTTTAGTACCTGGAATGTTGTACTCTTCTCAGACATGCCTCCAACTACTTTTCAGGATTTTTATTTCTCTTCATTAGGGCTTCCATAACATTTCACACCTGAAGTGACCACCGAGTGGCATTGATTCTAGGCCTAAGGGATCTCCAACTATTACGGGCCAATGCCCCTGAAGGTTGCAGACAGCAAATCGATTCAAATCCGACGTTGCGAATATGGTCAGTGGTCGATGCTCATTTGTTGTTCCCACATCATGCTAATGTGATATAGATACCGTGTTTCTGCCATGGTTAATGATTATCCTCTATCGCCACACCAACCCCATTAAGCCCAAAATTTCAGTTACATGATTCAAATTCTTATCCACCTCATCATCTCCAAGTATAATTTCGAAACTCTTGGCACTATTTCTCAGTGCACATATATGCGTTAGGAGGACGTGAGCTATGACAGAGGATCTACACCGATTTCCCTTTGATGGGCATTCCAGGTATTGCAATAAAGATCTTCCACCCCTGTTTCCCACTCCAATTTTGACTCATGTGGGCTTAGGTATCGGGTCGAGGTCTGTGCTTGCTTGGAATGCTGCCAACCCTCCATGGTCCAAGATCTAGGACCATAAACTAAGATCCCAAATAGAACTATGTACAACTTGATTCCCATCCTTATGGGATACATATAAACGCCCATACCCCTTGTCTATGGGTCCATCTTTAGTTCTACTAAATTTCCTTTTTTGTCCCGCCTTCGGGACATTGACTACGGGACCACGTGGCGTGGTACGGTATTATGTCCTCATTCATGTCAGGTTTGCAATAGCTACACCACACACACCCCATTCCAATAATTATCCCTCCTGTTTTCTCTTTTGAACGACGTTAAAAGGCACCCACAAGAACTATGTATGGCTTGATTCCCATCCTTATGGGATAGGTAGGACACCCAGATGTCTCGTTTTCAGGTCCAGCACAGACGAGAGCTAGTTTCTCCGGCCCCTTTCACTTTCACTCTTATTTAGGCCCATTGTCCCTAGGTTCCTCTCTTAGAATTGTGTACGGTGTGATGTGGGATCATGTCCCCATCCGCATCGGTTATGTCTCATGGAATCATACACACTCCCCCATAGAATCATCTCTGTTACTTCTGCATTGCATGACATTAAAATGCATGATGGGTCCCACCACATGACCCTAAACTGTGATATTATTTTCCTAGCAGCATGATGAAAAACTGCACTGCATTGTGATGACCTCGTCGTAGAGGAAATCACATTCGGTCATTGTCATACGACATGCCATTTGTCAATGCCAACTATGGCTTTATTCTTATAGTGACGCCAGGGCCTGCTACCCTAGTCTTGTCGCTTCACAAAAAAATCCACTCACCTTAATGGAAAAATAAGGTTTATCAAATATTGCTTCTTTTGGTGCATGGGCCACACCCACCCGCCCCTTTTTCCATGGAACTAGTACCTCACTATTCCCCCTTATCAAGAAATACATGCAGCTTGATACCCATCCTCATGGGGTTCGTTGGAACTCCTTCGCACTTTGCCTCAGGCCGAGCTCAACTCTCGTTTTTGGTCCCTTGACCTAAAACCTCTCCAAGGAACACGTGGTGGTCAGAACCCCCGGTTCCCATTCAAATATGGTATTTGTAATTACTCCCTGTGAGTCTCCTATGATGCATACCTCATATGGTCCGAGTTCTACAACCATAAACTAAGATCTCCCTGTTTGAAGGGACTCTACTGCCTCTATCTAATATGTCTTGTTGTCGTATTCCTATGTGTTTTGACAGAGAGCCTGAAGTGTGGAATTTTCATAGGGACATTCCCCTTATTCCATGTCCAAGCATTGTGAGCTGGCTATTTGGATCCTCATCCTCTTCCACGTCCAAAAGGACCCTCAGACGAAATGGATGCTAGGCCTAAGGGCTCTCCATGGAAGTTAGGCCTAAGGGCTCTCCCATTGTTTCGGGCTAACATCCTTAAGCATCTCTGAAGAAATTTGCAACATTGTCTCATGTTTTGAACATGATCAATGGTCGAACCTCATTTGATTGTCCCCATTCCAAGTTAACACGATGTGGATGCTATGTTTCCACTGCGGTTAACGGTTATCCTCCATCATCATGCCACCATCATTGTGTTTCAGATTTCGATCATCCTAATTCACACATTTCCACTCTCTAATGTTCAAGATGAACTCTGACATAATCGGCTTTATCTCATCGTGCGTATAGGATCCCTTCATAGATGGGTTAGTATCTTTTTGCCATTATTTACAGAGTGTATCATCATCCTAACATGACCCTTACTGTTTCAGGAAAGTCCCACCATTACTTCTTGTTTCCCACACCGAGCACGACTCATGTGGGCTTAGTAGTTTTGGTAGGATGTGTACCAACACGGCCAGGCTTCTCAAAACACCACATGACGTTAAACTACGCTCTTAGAACTACATAAGACTTAATTCCCATCCTCATGATGTACGTAGGAACGCCAATCCTCTCTGCTTTGGGCCCAGCCTAATTCTCACTCTTGGTCCCTCGACATGAAGAGTTTCCTCCAGGGGTACATGGTGTGATTCAGACTCCATGTCCTCATTCACATCGGTTTCATAGTTACCGCAAAACATGATCTTACCTTTCACGTCCTATCGTATGACGTTGAACTTCATGAGGCCATATGTCCTCAATGCATGACACTATACTACGGTTATTCCTTGAACAAGCTCAGGATGCCCCTTGTTGATTGTGGGATGCACCAGAGCCTCTGCTAGAGAAGATTTCACTTGTCAGTGTTGGTCTATGACTACACTGCACTTCTAGAACTACAAACAGCTTGATTCCCATCCTCATGGGATACGTAGGGACACCCAAGAATTTCACCTCGGGTCCAGACCCAGGAATCCTAAGAACCAGTTCCTCCCCCATTCTGGCCTCCTGGTCGGGCCCCCCATAGGGAACTATGTAAATGAAATTATTCCCCAAACATGTACGTGATGCCCCTAAATGACATTGGGAATCAATAGCTCTCATGCCAGAGAGGTCCTGTATAAAACAAGGAATGATCCATGATCAAACCAATGTGCCCATAAAGTGTGCTTCCTCCATGGTGGCATAATTTCAAGAGTGTTGGTTTTTGTTCGAACAAACCCTCACTACACATTCCACGCTTTGAGTTCCCGTTATTCGGACCTTCGTCCTCTTTCATGTCTGGAGGGAACCCCTAAGAGTATGGATTCTCGACCTATGGTTGGCATAATGTCCTGGGCCAACGTTCCAGATGACTAATGGATAACAGTTTGCATCAGGACCCGTGTTTCGAACATGGTCAACGGTCGGCCCTCATTTGTTATCCCCATTTCAGGCTAACGCAATAAGGATAATGTGTTTCGAGCATGGTCAATAGTTATAATTCATTGTCACGCCACCCCCCCCATAGCATTCCAGATTTTTGGGTATCATGATTCACACCTTCCACTTCCCTTTGTTTGGACTAATCCCAACACCCCTGGCGTTACCCCGCTTGTGCACCATAGCACATCGGAAGAACGGCTCGTCGATTGTTTCGAGGTCCTAATCCTCCGATCGGGCCTCTCCCATGCCTTCCCGAAAGATCTTGATTGGTTACCTAAAAACCTAGATACCCGAAGCTTGGTCGACGCATTATGTTCAGATGGAATAGCATGGTGATCACCCCTTGTTTCTCACATTGGGATCATCCCTTCTGAGCATAGGGACTGACCAATGGACATTTCACGGATATAAAACATGCGTATGAAGCCAACCTCGATAAAGAAACTCATACATGGTATGACAACAAATAAATCAAAACGTGAAAGTGTGTTTTAGAGTTTGTGATCCTAATAGCACTCAGGGGGTTTACCCCTCCCATGGATGGGTTAACCTCGTCAAAAGAGAGTTGTATTTCCACCACCATTTGACTTGTGGAATCCAGGAGTTGTTGTCTCCGGCTCAACTCTTGCTCCTCCTCAGTAGCGATGGGGCGCAGTTCATCAGCCTCATTTTGGGCTCGCTTTACGTCAGCCTGAATGACAACCATTTATTTGGAATCTTGACTCATATGCTCTTATACCTCTTCCAACTAGGCCTTTAATCACAAGATCAGCTATGATTGCTCGATAAGAGAGGATAAGTTCTCATCCTCCCGAATCTGTAGTTGTTGGACCCAATTTTCAGCCTCTCGGAACATCATGGTGTTTGTTTCCTTCCTCCGGTGACAGCCTACGCTGAGGCTGCAATCATACTCCTGGATCATCTCGTCCATGTGATCTCGTATGATAAGTTGAGGGCACTGGGCATCCACTCCCCCAACACACTGTTCGCGCAGTCATGAGATAAGCCTGCCCATCTCATCTAGCCAAAATGCATGGGGGGTCTTTTCGATAATGGGAATGATCATCTTCCATGATCGGTGGCAGAATATATCGATGTTCTCTTCATCAGAGGCCATTTTGTCCCAGTCCGTGTGGTTGACCGGCTCGTATGCGGTATACGCCCTCCAGAAATCTTCAGTGGGATCCACGTCTGGTGTTGGATCATGTGCGGCATCTGGTGTTGGATCCATCATGGCGAGACTTGGGTCGAATGGTTGATCCCCATCATCGAACCCCACCTCAATGACCTTAGGCACGACCCCACAGGTGGTCCCGCCAATGATAGGGAGCACTGCAACTCAGGTGGGCTGGGTAACTATCTCCAAAATTACTGTAATGCCCTTGGGAGGGGCACCACCAGAAATCTCGACAAACCGCGCCGTATTGGTCCATGCTAGTCGAAAAACTGTACGTGACAGAGAAGGGAATGGACATCAGTTGGCACGATCAATGTGTGGAAGTAATGAATTTAGAGGGGATGGCTTATAGAGATGGAACTCCTAGTGCCTCTCCTGAGTTGATGTTAACATGACCCCAAACGGTGGCCCTCTGTATATTGTCATAATGTATGGAGATTCCGGAGGATCCACCTCGGGTGTCCTAGACCCTCCATACACAGAACTGGACACAACCACATGTGCGGGTTCCGAGGGTCCTGCATCATCACCCACCGAGGGGTGGGAACGAGTTCTGTACACAAGGTTCTCCTACAAAGTTCAGATGTTGGTAAGAAATCCATAATTATATTATAGAATACCCCAAGGAAAAAAACATGGGATGTTAACTCGAAGGCCTCCGTGAAATCATCGAGACCCGAGTCTTGATCATCGACTTCGCCTTCCTCCAATGGACACCCTCCACCGACCTCATTCCACCAATAGGATTCGTCATAATCTTCCGGTAGGGGAATGCACTATCTCAAATCAATGGCCGACAGCTATGGGGGAACCTTCCGATCTAGCAGTACCCTCAGCCAGTTTGTCATGGGAAGCAGGCACCACTGGAATGTACAATAACCTCCAGCTCATCTAGATATTTCTCTGCCTCTGCCGGGGACACTGCAAAACCGGCCCGGACATAGCCTATACTCGGTAAATCCATCTCGAGGTAGTTCAAGTGTTTCAACATCTCAGGCGGGCCAAGGAATTGCCGGTTGACATCCCAGATGTCCCAGGCCTTCCGGAAAACAACATTCTCTAGCATGGCAATATGGCACAACTGTTTCCCCGGGGCCTGAGTGGATATCCTGCGGAATCTCCTCGTTGGTTTTCCCTCTAGATGGATCTTCTCTCCTAGGACCACTAGGTCCACTGCCGCTATTGGAACTCTTACCGCTGCCTTACCCTTAGCTAGTGTAGGTTGCGCCGCCATGGCATCCCCCCACCACAAGATTCCCTTTTTGCCTTCTGAACCCAGCCTCAAGATAGGGAAGGCCCTCGATCACCAGCTCGAATAGTTGGCTACTTCAGCATTTCCCCCAGATAAGCTGCCTCCTAGATTATGGCATACTCCTTCTCTAATCCAAAGGCGACAGTATATATAGGAAACAAATTTCTCATTTTCCCATCTTCCCGTGTGAACATGAGCCACAACTACCTCATCACACACGAGTGGTCCTCATGGAGCACCTCTCAGTAGACCTGTGGGGTCAGCCGCTGTAGGCACGAGAATTGGCTTTCAAACTGGTGTGAGGTGTACGGCTCGCAGAGAGGCTCACGGTCCACCCTTGCCACAAAGACTCCACATCGGAAGGTTAGGAGAGTGGCCCGATTCTCCTCTGTCCCCCAACCGCCGTCGGTGATTACCCCCATCAGCAATGGAAACGGGTGGAAATTAAACTCATCCACCTTCCACACTCGGTTTAGTACCAAAGGTATGGTTAATTTGGCTGGAAATCTCCTAGGACCATTCAGAATGGATGGGAAGAAGTTTGAACCCAGAGGAGAGATGGGGTTCAGATATTCCTAAACCCCCATGATGTGCACCGCGATACACCCATACAGAAGATGGAAGGGCCCACATATCCTCTATTACCTCTTGCCCACGCTAACATACCATAGCATCTTGTACAATCTGGAAAGCATAAAAATCCCCAGATTGACCCGTCCTCCTGTGGCCAGCATGAATGTCAGGATGAATGAGCTGGGCCGCACCCCCCATGTTGGTATCCCTAACTGGTAGGATCCAACCACAGATAAGGGTCGCGATAAACACTTCCAGTCTAACTATTAGCTGCTATTCGATATTGACACTGAAACCCTAGGCCTACCATTGGTTGTCCTTCAAGATCTGCCAATACAAATGCTCCTTTCCCCATTGAGCCCCTTTCGGGCATGTTTTAGGCCTCGAGCAAAACTCTCGATACTTCAGGAAGTTCAGGAACTGGTTGAACCACTTCTTGAAGTGGGCATCCCTCATCACATCTTTATCTTCTCCGGGGACCAGCCCCATCAGTTCCTGTACCAGCTGCAGCATCTACTCTAGATCCTCCCACACACTCATGGGGGGGGGAGGAACTCATCATACATAGCCCCATGATCGGGACCCCTGAAATCTGAAGGACATCCCACTAACTTATGCCAAACTCTCCATGGTGGAGGTGAAATTTGTTGGTCCTAGACGACCATCTTCTCAACAGCTCTGAAATCAGCTGTTTCAGTTGAAAAATGTGGAATTTGGATGCCCATTCTGCCTCATACTAACCCACTCTCCTTAGATCGGCTCCAAACTACTCGCATGAGGCACCTACCCAGTAGGCAGATTCCCAATAATTTTCGAAGCTGCCGCCCTTGCGCAGGCACAACTAATCCGACCACCCCTTCTTCGAACCCCTTAAGGTTGACTACAGTATTGTGCGATACATGTGAGGGGATGTCTCCAATTGCATTGGATTACCATAAACATTTTCTAGATGATTGTAGTGGAAGATGACAATGACAGGCTTATAGTCTTCTAGTGCATGACCATTAGCCACCCTGAACCATTGGCGGTGGCATGACGTGCTCCGGAACCAGCAAGACGGTTCGTCGCTACTCGCCCTAGGAATGAAGACGTCATCCCTCAACTCGAAGCCATAAAAGGGAAGCCTCTTTCACAATGGATAGTTCTTTAAGATCTCTGATAGCTGCCTTGTCATTGAATTATGGTCTGAGTGGCTACAAACCAACTCTCCTAGGCCCAGAAAGTTTTCCATCTCATCCCTCTGGGCGGCATCTGCAAGCACCCCCATCACAACTTCTTGATGGGCCATTGGGTTTGAAAATAATCGAACAAATTTCAGGTCGGGTCGCAAATTCGGTTCGCAGAGATTGTTTGCAATGCCTGTTCGTGGAGCTTCTTCGCAAAGCCGAGTCTCGGAGCCTGGCCTCATCCTGTTGGTGCATGCTCCCATGGCGCTATCACAGAGTTAAAGACTCACAATTCGCCGTGAAGCCCAATTCATGGAGAGTAGGCGCGATGTATGCAGAACTTCAAAAATTGAGAGTGCAAGGAGACAAAATCACGAAGAAGGAAAAGCAAAAAAAGATGGTTGGCCCACTATTTATAGGCAGAGACCTTCGGAGCATCGTGGGGTGTCCAGTTCGCATGGAGCTTCAACATGCGCCCAGCCCACGTGGCCCCGATCTTCCTCACGCACCCTCTTCATGAGTGAGCACTGCGAATGGCCGATGATTTTGGAGATTTCCCTCAGACTTCGACCTTTGATCCCTCCAATGCTCCAAGTATGAGGGGGGGGGGGAATTTTTTGGCACCAAAATGTTGGAATAAAATAGAGAAGAGAAAGAGGCACCATGGCCGGCCTCGTGAAGACACATCGCAATGCTCCCCCATGCAACATGACCGGCGCGAAGCAAAGGAGGTGGTACCCTCCGTGAATGCCCCTGACGTTCATGATCCCACTGTTAAGCAAAGGAGGCGGTACCCTCTGCAAACTTCCCGGACATTCACGATCCCACCATGAAGCAAAAGAGACGATACCCTCTGGGAACTCCCCTGACGTTCGTAAGACCGTCGCGAAGCAAAGGAGGCGGTACCCTTTTAGAACGCCTCTGACATTCATGAGCCCACCATGACGAAACCCAATACCTCTTCATGCCATGTGAGCTTTGCTTCGTGGAACCTCTTAACTATAAATACTGAGCTCCCCCGAACCCTTGGGATGGACAACCTGACCTTTTGGCTTCGCATCTCCCAAATCACAAAGCACCCTTTGCTCTGTAAATCATGAGCTATGCGAGGATTTTTGCTTCACGAGGTGTCTTTGCATTGTCTGGTATTGATCCACTCTTTCGAGAGGGATGCCTTTTTCGAAGCCTAAGGGCTTTCGCGAAGAAAGGGGATCCAAAAGGGGGACCAGGTTGTCGCAGAGTGTTTATGCTTCGCGAAACACCCCTCACGTACATGTGATCCACATGCTAAGAGAGGATCACTATACTTCAAGAAGAACCTTGCTTCACGACACTTCACTTTGCGAGGCACCCATGCTCTATGAGGTTGTGCTCCGTGAATTCCTCTACACTTTCCAAAGAACCTCCCACTTGAACCTCCACCCCATTCTAATGCTAAGGATCCCCACTTCGTGAAGCACATCCCTTCGCACGTTCCTTTCACTGCGCAGAGCAACCACAATCCACAAAGCCCCTACCTATGGACTCCTCTGATTGGAAATTCCTTTTTCCATGTGACCCTCCAGGTTCACATGATGTGACTTCAAATTCCCTTGGATGATACCACCCATTGCGTTGCTTTGCATAATGCTTCTTCGCATAGGCACGCTAATGGATATTACTTCTTCGCATAGGCATGCTAACATGGACCCCTCGATGGTTCGCTCCGCGACACCCCCACACCCCGACATTGTCGGTACCTTCCCTCCCACAAGGAGGAGAGGGTACTAGTTATGTAATTACTAGGGGTGCAGAGTAAACCCTCCTCATCCGAGCTTCAGGACATTAAATTTCCAAGCACCCTCATCCTCAACACACAACATTAAATTGCGACATCACCCTGTGCCTCTCGTGCGGGGTGCCCTCACCTTGGAAATTCTCCACACCCCCATGATATCCACTGGGGATGATATCCTTTTTCTAGGAGTGGTGTTTGTCCGTGTGGGGAAGGGCAGCCATCTTGGCGTAATCCCCCTAGATTTTCTGCTAGAGGTAGCACCCCTAATCCTCCTTATTTCCTCGGTACCAAGGCTAGCGAAGGACTTCATATGGAATGAGGCTCCACATTTCTTTTGTGCCAAACCCCTCTCCAGCTGTGATTTGTAACTTTAGGGACTCTATCCTAGAGTACGTCCCAATCTTTATCTCCCTGGGCCACTCCACGCGTAAGCCCCACTCCACATCCCATGGATGCACCATTCACATCTTCATCATCAGGTCTCTGCTGCCTCTTATTATTCACACCGAGCACGACTCCCGTGGGATTAGAGTAAGCATTGACCATGAAACCACCCTCATCCCACATGACATTATACTACATTCCCGAACTACATGGACTTTGATCCATTTCATGGCATGGTACAAAGGAATTATCCACGAGGTTCAAGCCCAACAACCTTTAGACCTGACTGTCTCCGTGTCAGTGTTCCATGCCCCCATAAGCACTTGGGCAGCCTAGAGTGTAATCCCCACACCCATTTGGAACTATGAGGACTTTGATCCACGTCAAGGTATGATACGTAGAAATACTCAATGAGGTTCGAGCCCACCACCCAATCATTCTGACTATGTCAGTTCACCAACACCTCGTGCTCCCTAGAGAGTAAGCCCCAGGTGCCCCCGTCTGGCATGACATTAGATTGTAAACCTGAATTATGTGGACTTTGATCCATGTCAAGGCATGTTACGTAAGAAGCCTCCATGAGGTTCAAGCCCAACACCTATTGGACCCCAGTCCACTTTCACGTCGGTTCGCCAGTTCCCAAACCCAAACTATGGGGACTTTGATCTATATCAAGGACTGGTACTTTGGAAGCCTCGAGGAAGTTCAAGACCACCACCCACCTGAACGAAGGTCCTTATTCATGTTGGTTCTCCGACATGCCCCCGTACAGCATGACATTAAACTGTATCCCAATCCAGCGGTATGTCGTTGTGAGCCCACCATCCAGTTGTTCCGACACCCCTTCACGTCAGTTCAACAGCCCATTTCCAACCCGAACTACGTGGAATTTGATCCATGTCAATGCATGGTACGTAGGAAGACTCACGAGGTTCAATCCCATAACCCATCAGACCAACGTCCTTATTCACGTCTCAAACCTTTCTGAACTACATGGTCTTTGATCCATGTCGAGGCATGGTATGTAAGAAGCCTCCCTGAGGTTCAAGCCCAACACCCGGTCATTCATACTTCCTTCACGTCAGTTCACCCCCATTCCGCATGATGTTAAACTATATACTTGAACTACGTGGACTTTGATCCATGTCAAGGCATGGTACGTAGGAAGCCTCTTCGAGGTTCAAACCAAAAATCATAGTCCTTGTTGATTTTCACCCGGTCCACCACATCCCGGTGAAGTCATGCCACTTCATCCCCCTCTCCAGTATTCAGGGAGCCACCCACGTGTTGGACCCTATATCGGTGTTCCCTCAAGTGGGTTCTTCAATCCGATCCACTATAGCTAGTATCCTGATCAGCGCGATCCATCTCTGCTAGATGCTAAACATCTGGCATACCTTGTACTAAACATGGGAAGTTGAGAAAAACCTCAGACACATGCCAATGTAATATGATTCACCGCACTAGATGTGGGATGAATTGGGGTTCCGCGCCCTAGAGACGTCCTATAATATGTGACAAAAGACAGAAACGCCAACTCCCCAACTTCCAGACACGCCAATGATGCCCAGTGTTACTACTCCCCTAACCGAAGGTTGCTTCCCTGACCAGAACCCTTCGAATGTTCTGACAAAAGCAGAGTAATTAACTGGTGTCCATGAAAACATGGTGCATAGAATATTTTCACAAACAACGTATTAAATATATGAGGGATACCCGGACTAGGTGAAGAATTCTAAGGAGTAATCCACACTAGGAAGATCCGACATCCCACCATCCCGTTTCGATCAAGGAGCAGACGCCCCTGAATAAGGAGAAAATGGCACCCACCACTGGAAAGCGGGAATGTGGGGAAACAGAACAACGCCAATGTCACACCCAAGTAGACGGACGCGCATGCCTCGATGAAAGCGTCAGAAACATATACCGTAACCCAATTCATATATTTTCTTTTACAAGACTGAATATGTACATGGTAGATATATATATTTATATATATACATACCTATGTACATGAGTGCAGGCCTCCACGGATTAACTAAAACCCCTACAGATTAAACAAGGGAGTCAAAATCACATTAAGATCCTAAGTAAAATCATAATAACCACGAAGTGGTAAGAAAAAATTACCATAGAAGGTGGTGTAGAACTGAATCTACCCAAAACACATCACCTTTAATAGTGAACATTGATACTCACACAAAGGGGTCCCGGGAGTCCTTTCTCATAACCTAACATAGAAAGAAAAATATTAATCATTTTTATCACCAAAAACTAGGTATGGGTGCACCTCACAGGGTAATGGGGAGACAAAAAATCATCTGTAAATGGGAAAGAAGTTGGTCAAGGACCATAACTCAAAGGAGAAAGTTGAAATTGAAGAGAGATCCTAATAAAAACTAGAAGCCGAGAGAAGGAAGATAGCAGGGGTCGTGCACCATGGGAGAGGAGGCGGTGCTACTTATGGGGGTGATAGGAAGGAGTAGGAGATTAGGGTTTTAGTTTTATTTAATTTTAATTTAATTTTATATAAATTATTTCAAATTCTGAAATAGGGTATCGAGCCTTATTTGGGCTTCAGGGTTTCACAAAATGTGTGACACCGGTACGCCCTCCACTAAGAACCTAAGAACCCCATAGAGTTTTTCCTATATTTGTTTTAAAAATGTGTGATAAAAAATGTGGTGAATAGTGATGAGGAACTACCTATGTAGAATTACCCAGGAGGGCTAAGTGCATATTTTGGAAAATTGTGAAAACCCCATTCACATCACCACTTTCCACCAGCTGTAGGGAAAACGATTTCTTATTTTAGGCTACATAGTTTTTAAAAAACCGCACACGCTCTATATGTCCTTTAGAAATTTATTTCAGGTTATGTAACACCCAAAACACTGTGAGACACCCTAGAAACATTTAGATCCCTCTACCAAGTCCAAACAACATCACCGTTATGTGATCCAACTCCAAGAATTTTGTTTTGAAGCTCTGTTCAGAAAATATCTCACTAAGAAAACACAAAAATTATAATTCCAATTAAATTTTTTAGTTCTAAATATGGGACATTACAACCATCCCATTATAGAACTTATCATCCCTATGAAGCATTTGGTAACAACATAACTCTCACCCAACTAACGAGGTTTTTGTAGAAATGTTCAAATGATCATGTGGCGTTTCGAAACAACAAAAAAAACTCCAATAATTTATTTAAGAACATGGAACATAATCAATTAAAGCTCAATCAAATGCTCTAATTCTAGTAAAAACACCCAAGAATTGCCTCCCTGGTCATCTAGCTAGAGACATGATCACATTGTGATCACAATAAAAATATGGCCAAAGGTACTTCCCACCTTTGGATTTAATGTTAGAAAGGGGAAATTCATGAACCATTGAACCTTCCACCATCAGAATATCCAACATGAAATTTCCTTAAGTGTACTAGTGATGCTAATGGCATGGTTCTGGATGACCAATGGTTTGTAACTCATTGAAACCATTATCCCATGGCGAGTTGGAATTTCATGAAAAAAACCTAGATGATACAAAGTTCACTCATATCCATTATACGATGTTCTAGAGATGGTCCTTCACTGATCCTAACAAGAAATATGGAAAATAAGACAAAATATCTATGGTTGATTTTTCAATAGGACTCTCAAGTTTGAGGGATTTCACATTACAAAAAAAACATTTATTCCTTCCCTCAAGGTGTCTCATATTCCGCAAAGACACATCCAATAATGTCCATACCTGACATATGGTGATTTTACATAGTGAAAACACATCCTCACCATTTTATCATTTCATGCTACGACATGAACATAGATGAAATCGGGATCTATTCCACTATAATTGCCACCCATTCTCAAGAATCACTTCCCAGCCCGAAAAAAACCCAGGGTAACCTCATATTCAAACAACTGGAGTCCATGGAACATACCAAAGATTATACACACTCCATAAATTCAAGTTAGACATTGACTGAAGGTCACAAAATCAACATCAAATCACTGATTAAGCCAAGAGAAGCATCCGTCTGGTGGCCACACTAGAAGAAATGACTGTTATTTGATAGTTCGTCCAAGATGGTTCTTCTTTGGAACCCACGTTTCACTGCAAACCACAATGAATTGATCAAGAAACACATTACCAATGTAAAAATACATGAAAAAAACCAATCAAGACAAACATATTTTAACTTCTTTGATTGGTGTAATACTAACAATCTCTCGGTGAAACTGGGATGAAGTCATGTTAGGGGACATGTGTGTCACTTAGCAAAATATTGTATGATTATTTTAACAGACTCTAGTATATAATAACCAATTATTGGAATGGGGTATATTCAAACCAAAACTAGTTGAATTTCATGTAAAAGGCGTAGCTTCACCTTATGAAGCGTTATTAATACCGATCACAAGTCTTTTCCTTTCAACGATTTTCTGGTCACTCAAGATTTTACCACTAATGCCTATCCGAGACCAATGACATTTTCTTAATGTTTTATATATATAACTAAATTGACATCCTTTTACTGACCTAGAACGAAATTGATTTAAAACATAGAAGCATTAAAATGATTATTTAAAATATTTTCATTTTAAAATTTTCCTTTTGGTTGTTTTCCTTCTATATGAAAGAATGAATTTCACAAGAATAGACATGATAGTCCTAATATTAGGAGTGTAATAGTTTCCAAAAAATGTGATAATCTAGCTACTAATATGGGCATTAGATAAGAAAACCATAAATTAATGTGTTACACTCCCTTGAGACATGATCATAATGCTGAATTAGAAAAATAATTACAATACCAAAACTAAAACGACATGCTTGTCATAGAACCCAATCTTCAAGAAAGGCCTCTTTATAATTATGGAAAACTTTTTTATTTTATTCTCATGTCACTCTAATCCAAGGATATACCAAGACAATATATACTCAATATCTCAGGGCTCAATGATTTCACCAATCTAAACAGATTCATTATCAAATATAGTATTTGATGGGCACTACACACATGATTGCATAGTACCTCGAGGTTTTAGAGGCCAAAAAAACCCTGAACACTATCTATCAGCCGTATATCCTATGAATTAAATTATCAAATGGACCATAAAAGAGATTTATATTAGTGTAGTAATTCCATCAATGCCCTTTTACATGGATGAAAATAGAACAAGTAATCCATCATCGAGGAAGAGAAAAAGTCACATGACCACCAAAACAGTAGACCATGCCCGACGCATGTCTAACACACTATAATCAATCATTAGTCACTACTAACTCCCACAAAAAAGTCCATTCAAACCATTACCATCCATCAAAATAAGTGTGTCTTTGGAACTAAATTTCATAAAAGAGTCAAAGACACCATAGTGGCACAAAACGTCGATATACTCATGGTACAACATAGGAAGAAAACCTCTATGGTTTCTACCTAGTACATTATTTCCATTTATGAAGAACAATAATTTACCCTAATGAGGTCACATCAAGATCAAAATTATATCATCATTGGCATTGATAAAGAGAAAACACTAGCACTTCCATTCCAAGGAAACTCAACCGAGAAAATCAAACTACCCATACCCGAGGGTTATAAACAAAGGACACAACTTATTGGTCAAATTCCTAGAAATTAATATTTAATCAATTTTAAATCATTAAGAAATTAAATAATTTAATTGAAAATATAAAATACCATTTTATAAATAAAAAACGCAAGGTACTTGATTTTGCTGATTCCCAAGGGAAAACATGCAAGTTTCATAAAAAATCATCATAAACATTAAGTGTTTTTTTAAATCCAATAACAAATATGGAATTTAGAATCTAAAATTACTTTTAACGTACATGGTGACATGAAATGGTCCCACCGATCCATCCATGGTTCTCCAAATTGAATCCCAATATCAGTTGTTGAAATAATTAATGTTTCCAACACCCAATCCGAAAATATCAATATAAACACACCCCAAATGTAGTACATCAATACAGTTTTTCCTTTAGTAGTTAACCATTGGATTTCAAATAAAAATTAAACATCCATTTACAATTATATCAATTTAAAAGTATATCATATTATTGAACATAATTTGACCTACCATTTCCCAATTCATGAACAAACCACACACTTCATAGATTGAAAATTTTCTTACATTAATCAAAAACAATCTCATTTCAAATTGTATTATGAATATATAAAATGGACCAGTCATATGGGTTGCTATATACCAATCAATGAAGTTCCTATACACACTATAGTTTGTAATTTGGCATCAATTTACTAACCAATTCACTTTACCCTTTAAAACATTACAATCCTTATCATTTTAACAACAAACATACATTATATACCTCTATATTACTCAAAATGGTAATAACATATACATTAAAATTTTGTTTCCAAAAGGAAATATTACACGTTACTATCAAAAATTGGTTCTTTTTCATTCATAACAAAAATCTGTTCACCACATGAATCAAACCATATATAAAAAATCATAACATTCCATCAAAAGCAGTAAAAACTGAAGCATGCTATAACAAATGAACATGGAATATAATAAATACATGAATTATGTAATATTATCATTGAAATTAGGAAAAAAATGCAAAAAATAAATAGAAAATCAGGTTATCTATATTGGAATTATAAAATAGAAGAAAAATCATGGAATAAGTCTTAAAGAATTCAATCAAATCAATATGGAACCTAAAATCCAGCTAAATGGAATAGAATATGAATGAAATTTTAATCCCTATGTGCCTATAATAATTAATTAAATGACTCATAATTTCCATTCTATGATAAGGCTAGAATTCCATAAAATTCCATAAATTCATACCCAGTGGAAAATACAAAAGTCACTCTGGTTAAATCATATCAATTGTAATAGAAAACACCATTAACCACAATATCATCCAAAAACACTTGGTATTTTCCCCTATATGGGTTGATCAATCCTCAGTATGACTATTAAACATGATTTGACACATTCATAAACTCTTATCTACCAACCAAAAATAGAAATACATGGGAAACAAATAAATTCCCTCCAATACCACTTTGAAATGTTCCAACCCGGCAAACCACTAATATGGTAGCTGGAATGGTGGGTCCCATGGATTCAACCACCTCACCCCACAAACCGAAGGCTAATGATGAGTATTTAGGGTATCCGGAGGTGATATTGGGGACACTATAACCACATATCAGAGTATAAAAATGGAGTAATATACTAAATATAAGTCAGTAGTGGAAGTAGTAACACTGAAATGTCATGAAGTAGAATAAAATTTCAAAAACAAGATAATTTATGGTGGAAAATACATTTTATATATGGTACTCATTAAAATAATGATACATAAGATAAATTAAAAGACATACGACATGGTAAATTGTAAAATAGAAAAATAAATAAAATATAGTAAACCCCCATGGAAAATCTCCACAAGCATCCCAATCTCCAGCTTGGTGCTTCCCTCTTAACTCTTAGGTATAAGAAAAAAACCCAAGAAATCAACCAATGTCCATAATCATATGAATAAGAGAGTCTAAATGGGTAACCCAGTGTAATGGCATCCTAGGTAGGGTGTGAGATATAAATCGTACTAGACCAGAATCTATGGTGTTTATCCCAATCCAAGTAATGCACTATAAATTAAACAGTGGGAATGTATAGTATGGAAATGTAACGAAATAAAGAATATTAAAACAACCTCTAATCATGTTCCTGAAGGACACCAAGCGGTTCTAACTACACCATCCCAATGCTGGTATTCCTGATCATGTCATATTATATATATGGTCATAGAATCATTATATATATATATACATATAGATATATGTTGGTAAGGATAGGGACTTAACCACCGCCATCTAATTCCAGGGGAAGCTCACATGACGTGGGCCCTAACCTGAATCCATGATACCTCATTGTACCATTGCGTGTACATAATAGATGGAACATGACATACCTATTGACATCCATCATCATGGGAGCTCTCAAAATCTATCCCCTAACACTAGCTGCTGGAAAGACTAGGATGCACCCTATGGAATCCTTCACCAGTACAGCTCTCATGGTATATCCCATGGCTCCAACTGGAAAGCTCCAACAGTCCCCCACCCAAGGGATCTCATCGTCCATTAGCTGTGGATGATGTAAGTACTGGGACACATCAAAATGCATCCATCAACAGGGGAGGTCCCACGGTCAATCCCCTTGCACAGTTGGAAAGATCACTTGGCCATCCCACAAAAGGTCTCTCATGGTCCTTTGGATCAACAAGACTATATGGAATAATCTTAAATAATGAATGATTAGTTAATCTATCATTCATATAACTTTTCAATTTCATTTACATATAAATAGGAATGTACCAAAGTGTACCTAAAGAAACACATATTATGAATTTAAATTAAAAAATCATGATATGCTATCTCACATTAATTCCCAAGTAACTACCTGGGGAATATACCTCCCATACATGTCATGTATCAAACACATATAAGGGTTTTATCACATTCATAAGAAATTCAATTAAATTTTTATTTTAATGCATAATTAAATGCCCCTTTTTTATTTCAATACCATGATTAATTCCATTTCAAGGAGCCATTTTATTTGATCCATTTAATAAAAGGAATTTAATTCGGAGTGATTCATCCTACTCCAGGAAAACTCCCTATATTTACCCAAACTTGTAATATTGATTTTTGATATGAGTTCTAAAGGAAAGGATCGTGTTCATTTCCTTTAACGAATTTATCCATCATTAATAATCCTTTCTACCATTTCCATTTTTCATTAATCAAACAATTTAACTCATTATGACATGGTAACTACATTTAAAGTGATCATGTAGAGAGGAGTGGTGTGATAGAAACAAGGAATATACCGACATGTGAATATGAAACTAAAAATAGTAAAAGTACCTAAACATGAGATTATTAACCAAGGAATAATCAAAAGGAGAAATATCTGAAATATACTAAAGAAGAATACTTTTTAACATGAAGACAATGCACCAATGATAGAGGGGTTTTATTAGTAAATCATGATATTGTTTCCAAAATAATTCATTTGTTCAATTAATCTAGACTTACAATTCACCAATTGAAAATATTTTAGAAAAATAAATATACATTTTGGTGAATTAATTAATGGTGCATATATAATTAATTAGGGAATTATTAAATTTAAGGGAAAGGGAATGGGACCCAACCTCAGGATGTAGAGAAAATCCAAGCCTAACACTTTGGAACATGAGATCATTACTATTGACTAGCTAAAAAATCTCCACCCTTAAACACACATAAATTCATATATATATATATATATATATACCTTAACACAATGCACGTATTCTCATCTCCATGAGGGAATATGTATGTGGAAGGTGTATATATATATAACTATGTAAATTATCACATGACTCCACATATTCACCATAACCTATGAAGATTATACAAGGTTCTCAAAATAAAATAAAGGCACAAAAAATCATAGAGAACCCATAAAGAGGGAGGAAAATAATAAATTAGATGGTTGTGGTGAAGTGAATCAACATGAAACACATTTCCTTCAGTGGTGAACATCAAAACTCAAATAAAGGGGTCCTATAAACCTTTCATACAACTTAACAGTGGATAAAAAAATTAAAATATTGGTTATCCCCGAACCGTAGGTTCATCGGCACCTGACTGTGCAATGGGGAGACCGAAAATCAGCCTACAAATGGAAGGAAGGGGGACTATAGACATTACCTAGAAGAGTTGAGTAGAAATAGGGGAGAGATCCAGATGAAAACAGATGATAGAGAGGCCACTAGGAAATGGAATCTCAAACCATGGTAGATGAGGGGGTGCTTCTTGTGTAAGAGGGAGGGATGAGAGGGTGTTTACCATTTTAGTTTTATTTTATTTTAATTTATTCTTGATTAAATTATTTCAAAATCTAAAACCAGATATCAAACAAGTTTTGGGACTCATGGTTTATAAAATCATATGCCAGCTTTTCACCCTCCACTAGGAATCTAGGCACCCCAGACGATTTTCTTGTATTTTTTCCAACCATGCGTACAAAAGTGTGGTGAATAGTGTTGATGTACTCCCTAAGTAGCAATAACAGTGTATGTAAGGAATATGGTTTGGCATCCCGTGGCAAACTTTTGCACACTGGCTCCACTAACCAGTTGTAGGCTTCATGGTTAATTACTGTGGCCCACACAGTTTCAGACAAATTGTTCACCATCTTCAGGTTCTTTAGAAGTTGATTTTCTAGTTCCATCATTCCCAAAACTCCACAAAACACCTTAACAACTTCTTAGGCCGCCACCCAAGTTAGAAAACATCTCATTATAGTGATATAACCTATGAATTTAGTTTTGAAACAATGTTTTGAAAATTTATCATCATGTAATCAGAAAAACTATAAATCCATTTATTTTTTTTCTCATTACAAACATGGGACCTTACATAAGAATTTCTTCGGTGAAAACAAAAAGGTTTTACCTAAAGAAGAGTTGACATTCTTTGACGATATATTTATGTTTTCTTCTTTCTTGTATATTAATTATATAATAACCAAGGTATTGTAAATATACATAATTTTTTTATGTTTTGGGAACATACTAAATATTTACACACTTCTTATCAAATGGGATACATAATTTTCCTTCATTTGTATGACACACTACTGCCTCACAAACCGATGTTGTTCATTCTCCCATTACAACATTTCACAGTTCAGAATAATTTTTTATTTATAGATTTTATTTAATA
This sequence comes from Viscum album, assembly GCA_963277665.1. NCBI lineage: Eukaryota > Viridiplantae > Streptophyta > Magnoliopsida > Santalales > Viscaceae > Viscum > Viscum album. Next base: position 722,700,930 of record OY728157.1, on the reverse strand, counting down.
TAAATGTAATTTATAATTTGTTTGCGAATCTCTAATTATTATATAACACATACCATCATCATTTCCCTTTTGTGTTAATACGATAATGTTGTCCATGTGTATAGAGTACTACTGCCTCACAAAGAAATATGATTTCTCAAAACAATACATTGAACATATAAGGATGGGATTAATAAAAATATAGTTATATAAAAAACCTAAATACAATAATATAAATATAATACGTATATATAATTTACATTCTATTAATTTTAAACACTAATAAATTGGAAGAAACGTCCATTTGTACACTCGGACTTCCATCTCCATGAATGATTTATTTCATTTCATATCACTAAATTTTACTCATTACATTAAATACATATATACTAAATATATATCATATTATAATTTGTTACATTGTAAAAAATATTAAATCATTATCTATGAATTATGAATAAAAATTAACAACATAAAACATACTCGAAAAACATAGCATGTTATTACCAAAAATGATAAGAATTATGAAACAGTATTGATGAATGAGTAATAATATATTATAAAATTATCATATATGATAATATAAATATTCATATTATTATTTAATAAGATAAAAACATGTTTAAAACCACTATATATGATGTTTAGGCATGTACGGACAAAAGGAAGGCATAAGGTAATTGATTTCCTGTCAATTTACATTCGATTGAATCTTACTGGGTTTTTTATCAATTAAATTTTATGTGGTGTATATAATTCCAATTAATCATGTAATTTCATGATTCATTCATAATTAATTGTTTTTTATGTTTCACATTGAATGATCTCATCCATGGGAACATAACATTAATATTACAAAGTGGTAAAAGTTATAATACAATCTCAATTCCTGTTTTGATTATTAACATTATCTTGAAACAATCAATTTCAAGTAATAAATTATCATTGGAAATATATTTATTTTTATATTAATTTATTGAATAATGGTTATTATTATTTTCTAAACTCTATAACATTTATATATATGGTGGTTACTTTGAATGTTATATGATTTATGGGAAAAATTCACAATTTTGAATCCATTACCGAAGAAAATTATTTGAAAAGGAACATTGTTTATGATGTATGTTGATTATTTAATGTGTGAGGAATGTTTTGTAAGTGTAGTATATGGTTTAGGACTGGCTAATGAAATCCCCTAGATGCATTGAAAGTCTCATGGGACGAATTCAGTTGATGATGAACCATTTGTGTTTGTTTTCACTCAATTTTAAACTGTCTTGAAGATAGATGGTGGTAGTAGTGTCTTGTGAAAGGTCATGAAAAAAATATTGGTTGATAACCTCATATAGAAAATATCTGGAGGATATATTTTTAGAGTATATATCTTGAAGATATATCTTTATAATTCATAGGTTCACAATTATGAATTCCATTATTAATTTTATTCCATGTGATTATTCCATTACTTAGAATATTCATCGCCATGTTTCAAGGTCATGTGACTATTAATATAGAATTATATTTTCATATTCTATTCATGACATATTATTCTTAATTCATTTATTAATTGAAATTTATTTCCGCCATTTACAATTCCTTGATGAATATTCTATATTAATTTATAACAACATTCATTTAATTTAACCCTTACATAGAATTTGAGGTCAGAGTTATTTGTATTTACATCCTTATGATTCCATTGTGTGGACAATGAAATATATTAATGTATATTATAAATGTAAAAATTTAACAAGAAAAAATATTATCTTTTAATTAGTCTATTCATTTGTAAAATATTACTCATGTATGTATCTAGTTTCCCATGTCACTAAAATGATCTGTCCATTTGGATCTAAATCATTCATCTATTAAAATTTATAGGAAGTAGGCATCATCTCAGAGCTATTGGGGTTGGGGTACGTATAGTTTTTATCAGATAAATATTATTTGAAACCTTTGTTGAATTATTTTTGAAAACATAGAGTAGTCAACATAATCCTTAGATTGACATTGAGTTTAGTGTAGAATAAAATCATACTATTTTTTAAAGGTATATATTCTGTGGTCTTACCTATAAATAAATATATTTTTGGATATTATCATGGGTTTATAAGTTTAATAATGGAGATATGATCAAATACATATACACCTTTTTATAGGTTAGATGTTATGGGAATATACCAATATTAATGATCTTCTAGAGAAATTTATTGAATGATTATATTTTAGTGGAAAAATTATTTAATGAATAATGAATTCATATATTATTGAAATAAATTTAATGGCATTAGTAAACCTTAAAATTAATTTGATCATTAATTAAATTGTAATATTATTTAATTAAAATTATTATAAATTGAAAAAAATATGTTGTATTGAAAACCTTATCGAAAATATTATTTAAGGAGAAAATTTAAATGATTTCCATTATCTTTGGGAATGTTATATGAATTATATTAATATAGAATATCAATGGGATAACCTGTATGATGGGTGAAAACCCATCATATTCAAGGAGGACATATTTATTAAACCCACAAGTGAAGGGAAATAAGCATTTAACACCATGAAATATCCTTTTTAATGTCATGGTTTATATGTCATTGTTTTTAGTTAATCAATTTGACAAATAAATATTAATGATGAAATAATTATTATTATTTCTGTGTATAATTATTAATGTCTGCTCCATATTGGATTTAGATAATATTTAGAGATATATAGAAATACTTTTAACTCTTCTATAAATCTTATGATTTGTTGTATGTAAAGTTTAGTGGTTGAGGCATAAAAAAATAAAATTCATTTTTGTACATTTATATCCTACAATAAAATAAGAAATTTTTTTATTAACAAGAAAGTGTGAAATTTTTATTATGAAATGGATTCCAATAACGTAACTATATATCTTTATATTCGTAGATAGTTAATTAATCCCCAACATTAAAAAATTATCTTCAAATAAAATTTTATCCAATATCCATATTTTCTAATCTTATCCATGAACTATTACCTATAATAATATTTATGGATTTGAAGCCCTAAAACTTACATTGATAATTAAATTTCCTATGATAAATAAAATTAATAATTCTATATAATTATTTACACTTTTCCACTAAGATCATAATTTCACATTCCACTACTTTTCCCATATACAGTAACCAAGGTATATTTTATTCAATATGCCTTTTGTACTTATTTTTTATTTTTTTAAGAAGATATTATATTAATCCCATTATGATGTTTGTTTTTAGGAAATATATTTTAAAATATTAAACCCAATATTAGAATTATCTTTTTTAAATAGTGAGGAAAAAATTTATTTATTATTGAGAGATTGAAACAACCAAAAAATATAAAAGATTAACATTTTATTCACTAGGTTGTATGATACAAATCAAAAATAGAAGAAGGAAATATATATTCTTGATAAAGTAAAATATCATTAATATTTTATATAAATTAAAAATATTCTACAGGATTCAATGCATACAATATTATATTATATTTCAACACACATAGAAATGAATTACATAGATAACTTTCACTACATGTAAGAATTATTTTTAAATAAAACTATTTATATCATTACATAAAACGAAAATTATATCATAACATTTAATTTTTTTTATAATATGATTAAATAACTTTTAAAAACGTTGTTTAAGTCATTTGTTAACAATTAATTAGATATGAATAAAAAACCATTTGAATATAAAGAAAATGTTTTTATTAAAAAAATGTTTATCTTAACCAGAGGAATATAATAATATTAAATCGAACTAATTAGTTTATTATATAAATTAAATTTATATATTATATATTAAATAAAATATTTTACATTCTTTCAATAAATGTTTGAAGCATAACATATGAAAAAAAATCCAATCATACACATAAAATGCAGTATTTTTCTAAAGGAATATTTCCCTCCCATTTAAGGTGAACTTGTTTTAAATCCAAATTTATTCTCTATTATAAATCATTTATGAAAAAAAATTTGAAGGATTAATCTAATAATTACCTTATGGTGTGTTTAATATATTTTTTTGAGACCTTTTTTTAATGAATAGAATAATATATTTTATTTTAATTGAAAACTAATTTTTCATATAATTATATTATATCATTAAATTATATAATAATTATGGTATTAAGATTTTGTTTTAATAAAATTAAATATATTAATCCAATTTAATTTATTGGAATCAATTTCACTTTGTAATTGTATATACAAGAATTCAATATTTTGAACATTTTAAATTTAAAAACCCATATCCCATCCCATATGTGGAATTAATATTATATTAATTTATACCAATTCTGGATATTTAATTGTAAAAATAGATTAAATATTTATATTTTTAGTAATTTATTATTTTTAGTATGGTAAAATTAGTTTTTTACCAAAATTATTAACGAATGAAATTAAAATTAATTGTGTTAATTAACGTAAAAAATGAGTTTACTTAGTTATTAAACTATAATCATAAGAATAAAAATTACTTAGAAACAACTCCAAAACCCATTGTATGGTATTATTTTAAACCTATACATTATTTTAAATAACAGTTTTCATTTTTATGTAAAATTATGGAGGGGAGGCCTCTTAATGTTGTTTACCTTTAGGTCTTTACAAAAATGTCACTCCTCCTCCTCTATAAAATCCACCAAACCCCTTAATTATTTACACCATTCACCCCATTTGTCTAAAAAATATACCATAATTTCATCCAATAATTACCTACCCATTTCCTATACAAATAATTTTTGGATGAATTCCAACAATGGAATTCCTTTGGTTAAAGACAAAAACAGTTACCCGGAAAATATGTAATGTTCTCCAATGTGAAATTTTCTTTTATTTTCTTCTCCACAAATTAAATTATTCTTATATTATTATTATATAATAAAAATAATATAATATATTTATTTATTTTTTAATGTTATTTATATTTTATAAAACATCACACACTTATATAAAAATAGACACACAACCATCATTTGTGTGTACGGTAGACTGCCACCATGCGAAATGATGTTGTTCATTAATAAATTAACACCTTTAATGGTAAGAAAAAATGATGGGCTTATAGTTTATATATGTTATAAAATATATTTATAATTTTATTATTCTTATATAATTTTTATATAATGCATACCTACATGTATTCCATTTGTGGGATTACGATAACATTGTTCTTGTATACAATGGACTACTAGCTCATGATACGATGTGATTCTTTCAAAATATACATGGAATATATTATGGATATGTATAATAAATTTTTTTGATATATATAACATAAATATGATAATGTAATGATAATATATATATATATATATATTTAATTTATTTTTATTTTGTATGATGAGAAAATAGAACTAGCTTTTATGCGCACATACAACCTACTGTCTCCATGAACAATGTATTTCATTTTCTACAAATAAAATTTATAGACTAATAAAAATAATTTTATTATATATATATGATAATAAAATAATGGTTTAATATATTTAAATTATTAAATAATGAGCTCATGAAGAGGAAAAAATAACATGTAAAAACATACTTGAAAAAAACATTATTATAATAAATAATGAAAATAATGAATGAATACTAATTAAATGGTAATAATTTCTAAAAAAAGGATCATATATGATATCATAAATATTAATATATTTATTAATTATTTTAAAAAAATTACAACCACAATAGAGGAGGTTAAATATAGTAAGACTAAATGAAAAGTGCAATGTAGAATATTTTTCCCAATTTATATCCAATTTTGATTTATCAATTTTTATAAAAAAATTTACTTATATATGGTATATATAATTAATCATATAAATATAATATCATTATTAATTCATAATTCAGGATATTGGATGTTTCTCATTTAATTATCTCATTTAAGGAGATTTAAATAAAAAACTACTGTGTGGTAATGGTTATCATACAATTTTAATTCCTTTTTTGATTGTTAAAATTTTCATAAAATAATAGTTTTATTATAATAATTTTTCATTGAATAATATATTTATTCAAATATTAACTTCTTGAATAACGTATACACTTATAGTTGAAATAGTAGACTTCTTATTAAAAATAGTTTTTAAGTTATATGATTTATTGAGGAAATGTTCATAAATCTATATCCTTCAGTGAATATTGATATTTGATAAAGAAGATTTTTATCTTTTGAATTAATTATTAACTTCATTAGGAATTATTATTATATGTAGAATATGGTTTAGTTATCATTTAATTCAATAAACATGATGCATCAGTAGTCTCATGGGATAGAAGTTTTTGGTGACAAATCCATATCTTTTGTTTCTTAATAGTTTTAAACTATCTAGAGGACATATATTAATAGTAGTATTTTTTGAAATCTCCTAAATAATAATAATTTTTTTATCCACAAAAATAAATTGTATTCAGTTTTTATATTGTTAGTAACAATATTTATAATATATATTTATTTTTTGAAATTTAAAAATTATGTATTCCTTCATTACTGTTCATCAAAGTGTTTATTAGATTATTTAGAATATCAATGCTCAAGTTTCAATATCGTGTGATTATTTATATGAAATAATTTATTTCTTATTCTATTAATAACATATTATGATCAATTAACTGATTAATTGGAATGTAATTATGTTATTTACCTTTCAATGATGATAATTATTTATTGATTTATGATAGCGTCCAGATTAATTATCCCTTAATAATGATGTGATATTATCCTTATTTTTTCCCATGATTCCATAAACTGTGCATTGAAATGAATTATGTATATTGTAGTTATAATTAATTAATTATAAAAAATATTTTTTTTTAATTTTTTTATTCAATTGTAACACTAGACTCATGTATATATCTAGTTTACCAAGAAAAATAAACTGAGCATTCCTTTGGGATATGAATATAGAATCACTTTCAATGTAATAATAGTACGATCTGACTCGGGGAAAATTGGATAAGGGTTTCTACATAAGTGAATAATTTTTTCTTTTATCTCAACAGAAGAAATATCAATCTTATTATAAAAATGTGATTTGATTCGATCACATTGACCTACATCCAGATGCTATGTTGAATTATCTGCCAGTGTGAATTATGGATATAAATGAGATAGTTATATATAGTAAATTCATTGGTCTAGTTTTTTATAGGGTATAATTTTTAGATTCTGTAGAAAAATTTAGAGCATGAAATGGAAATAGTTTATCAACGTCCTAAGCTCTTTCCATCAGGTGGAGGTTTCTAACCTTAGGTGGATGAAAATACCAATGGTGGGGAGAATGTGGAACCCCCAGTTTTAGGTACTTAACTCTTTCATTATGTATTTTAAATATAAAATTTGACTGTGTTAGGTTTAGGGATGTTCAAAGGAGTATTATAATGATTTGTGGGTTTTCTAGTTCTGAATGGTTTGATAATAGTTAGTAGAATCCATGAATAACCTTCCAAGAAATTTTGAAACTAAAATAGTGTTAATTGTGTAGGTTCCTGGTTTGGCCAGACTATGTAGCCACATAGGAGAAACTATGTGATGTTCGATAGTGGGTTTTATCATAGTTGTATCAAAGATTGTATAATCATGGGATATAACCATGTAAGGGTTATTTGGATATAGTTTCTAGTGCACGGTTTTTCTAACCATTCCCCCTAACCATACACCATTAAAAATTAGATCAGAATTTTTTGGATATAATCTGAATCACATACATAATCCCTTTTCCCCTTATATATTCCATTTAATGATTTCCATGACTTTTAAAAGATTGAGAGACCATTCCCATTGATTCATAAATAATTATAAGGCGAATCTAAGTGTGTTTGAGGATGAGTTTTTGGTAAGTGATCATTTTTGGTGGGTTTGCCTAGTTGTATTCATTTTCTACCTCTTGGATTCAAGGATATATTATTAAGGGGGTACATTTCTATTGGTTGATATCAGTCATGATGATATACAGATGTTTGAATTGTAAGACGAAATATCTATGTTGTCTTTTGCAAGACAAAATCCATATTTTAGAGTTTTATTTTTTTCTTTCGTTTAATCGATGGTTGTGAGGAAGATTCATTCATACTCAACTCCATATATTTCGGACATGAAGGATTTATTACAATTTTATTCGATTTATTGAATTAAACTATGAAATTTATGTGCAATTCTTGATGGAAAATATCTTTAGTTATGATTTTGTTAATTTGTTTAAATTTGTTGGTTTTATAGAAGATGATTCTGGTTAATAATTTTATTATTGTAGTTTTGAAACTGTGGTTTGGGTTTGATTTACATAAATAGTTTTATAGAAAATTATTAAATAAAATTATTAGTTTATTGAGATGGTTTGGAGGAATTGGTTTTGAATGTTTTGTGAAATAATTCGGTGTCCTGTGTTTATGTGTATTTGAGATAGATAAGGGAATGATTGTTTACCAATCAATATGGAGTGGATAAGTGTATGAACTTTCCCCCATGAAAATGGTTCACTAAGTGGGAGACTAGTGAAATGACGAATCACCGCTAAAGAGTATATGTAGTTCGATTATTATATGGCAATTTGGATGTGTGGATGTGTGGATGGGAATTGGTTGTGACAAATTTATTTGTATAATGTTATTAAAGAGTTGTTTTGTTTCCTCCCATGGAAATATTTTGTTCTTGAATTTTTATATATATATGATACGTTAAAATGTTTTAAACTATTTTATAAATAATTTCTAGGTTTTTTATCTTTTTGGAGTGAGATGGGAATTTGTTGGGGAATTCCAGGTGAGTATAATAGTTATCTCCTACTTTAGAACATTGGAGTGTTTGTATATATTGTATATAAAGACACTAGTAAAGTAAATATATCTCATTTATTTATTGATTAATCATTATACCATTGTAATTTTCTTTCGATTTGGATCATGGAAAAGTCTGGGAGTTGTTGAGTTGGTTTTATTGGTGTCTTTTACTCATGTTATTATTAGGTTCCTCTTTTTAATCTAATATATTTTGGTATGGTTTATAATTTGTAATCTAATATCATGGATAGTATGGTTAAATTTCAATTTAATTATAAATTTTCATGCATAATATTGTGGGTTTTCTTGTTATAGTTCGTTGTTGGTTATTTTTGTTTCAATGGAAATTTGTTTCCACAACTATTTATGATGCCTTTGGAAATTATTTCTTTCCATTGGTGTATTTGGGATGTCTCCTAAGGCCTACTAACACCCTCCACGTCTTCCCAAGACAAAGGGTTATGGGAGATATGTAATAAAAATTCATACTACCAATGAATGATATTGTACACTCATCAAATAAACTAATTATGACGAGGTGATGATACACCAATATGTTTCATAAAACTTAATTATACCATAACCATCTTGGAAACATTATATTTAGAACGAAAAGTTCACATATATATTTTTATAATATACATTTCTTGTTGTGAAGATCCTACGTCATTGATATGATCCCATGAGATATAGGAACAAACCATGACTGATACCATTTCAAAATCAAGGACAGAACAAAACTGATACCATTTCCAACTCATAGACTGAAGAAAAGTGATACCATTTCCAATTTAATAACCTAACAAAACTGATAAAATTTCTTATTCACGATTCAATGAAATTCGTACCATTTCTAACATATACGCCCTCATAATTTGGAAGAGATGTGATAGGGGACTTAGTAGACTTAATTTACATCACCATGATTGTAAAATAAGGAAATAAATACCAAGGTCTTCAAAGAATGTTATGAGAGAATATTCCCTTAAAATAAGGAATTTAAAAAAACATTAAAGATAAACATACTATATTTTATATTATGCGTGGAAAACTATACAAAATGTTATACAAAAAATTAAACACAATTCCCTATATACGAATAAAAAAAATAGAAAATTAACAAAAAAACTACAAAGATAATCCAAGACCTGAAGTCACCCAAAAGACATCATTCAATGAATCATCGGAAAAATATCCAAGATATAACTCAAAATGATATGCAGATAAAATCTATACACATCACTATATAAATTTTAATCCTTACCTTTTTCTGTGTTTCTATTTTTTACCACTACAAATACACCATGTTTTACAATCTAAGGGTGGGTATAAACTCTGTACGATTTCCACAATGACATCTAAACTCATGTCACTATGTTGTAACATGTTTTTTCATTTTATATAAAACATATCACAATAAGTATGAAAAATATATATCAAACCCATAAAAAATATACAATGAAAAAAATTTATCATACTCTAAAAACATTTCATGTAATTTCGTATACTAATTCTCATGTCTCAACACTATCCCCCACCCATTCATGATATGATAGAGTTACATACTCATGAGAGGCATCTCATCTATCCACTATGTCCTCACTAGGTGTAAAATCTCCTCACTCCCTATTGACCGATATTCCATAACATGGTTCATATGGGTTTGCACAAATTGTACACATCCATTATTTGGAGTCCCGTCGAAATCATTAATGAACATCAAACATGTATGAAAAACCACATTCTATACCATTAAATATATGTACAAATATTTCATTAAAAAAATCTTCAAAATATATTTTTCTTCCAAAAAATTTAAAAAATATTGAAATAATCATTTTAAATTTTCTAAATGTGGGGTTCTCCAAAATTCAATTATGTTCCAAAATTTTCAAGTAATCACATAAATATTATTTCCGCCATAAAATAGACATGGTGTGCAATTTTTATAAAAAATTATTTATTAAAACTTATCTTGTAGGTTAAATGATATGTAGACAATAGAGCGAGGACACCTAACTCTCAATGATGGGTGAAACCAAATAACAACACTAGAAAACATTAGATTGAGGCTTGGATATTCTTCCCTTGAATATATTCAATCATATATCATCAATATTTCATTCAATGAATATCAATATATCTATAAAATACTATATATATGGTTCTAAGATAGATGATCAGAGTGCATCAATGAAGAATAGGGAAGACTAGATACTTACCAATGATTAGGGATCACCAAAAAATTTCAGTTTTCCTAAATTTCACTTATTGATCAAATATAAAGGTCTCAAATGCATTAGGAGCGATATTAATCGGATATACTAAAGAATTATGCAAATTAATAGGCTTATGGTGATTAATTTGGATAAGACCCAAGATTTGTGGAGTGCCAAATGAACACTGAATGGTTTGTCCACATGGTTTTTCAAACCATCTTCCAACCATGTGATTATTATCATAATGTGAATCCTTAACTAGTGTGTTCATAACTATATAAACCATTCACAAACAATTATTTTCTATTTTTTCATGTTTAATTGATTCCATTAGGCACTCAAATAGTTTGTACAACCCTTAAGATAACTGTACGCCTTCCAAGTAACATCCAAAACATGTTTCAGGATTTGTCGAAGGTGGTTCACAGTTTCTATTAACCATAGAAAAAATTTCAATCCTAATAAAAACTAAAAAATATATCTAAACCTCCCTAAAACACACCAAAAAAAACCCATGTATTTTATACAATGAAAATACAATAATAAAGGTTTGTGTACATGAAATTTGCAGTGTAATATAATGTAGAGGATGTATGGAAGAGAAAGGTAATATAATTTTGTAATTTGAAAGATGTGGATGGGGAGGTGATTTGGAGAAGGGTGTGGATAGGATATCTAGAAACATATGTAGGTGGGAGGCCAATAGGTAGAGTGTTATGGAGGTGAGGATAAAGTAAATGGTTAGGGAGAATTTGGAGTGCGGGGCAGAAAGAACAGAAGAATCAAGGATGATGCAATAATGAGAATTTTCAAATTTGGAAGATATAATTTGTAGTTGAAACATGTATAGAGGTTTATCTAGTCTTATTGTATGTATATATAATTTTCAAAGTAGTTCAACATGTAGATGAATATATATATGATAGTGAATCAATGAAATTAGAATTATATTCCCATGATCTTGGATTAGGGATTTATTTATATGATTCTTGATCGTGTTTAATGAGGTTATGTAATTAAATAATAATATATACTTATAGAATAATTATATATTTGTAGTTAGACAAAATACTCTTAGAGAGACTTGAAATTTCTTTTGGTAGTCTAACAGTGACTTAATGGAACACTAAGAAAGGATCTATGTGTGTGTTGGGGAAGAAAAAATTAATTAAATCGAAAGTAATATGAAGAAACAATACTAATATAATTAACCTATCATTTCCTCCTTTGATTATTAAGACAATTTATATATTTATCTTAGGATCAATATATCCACAAACTTGATTAAATACTTTATTTCATTCAATAATTCTTTTTATTTATCATTAATTTTCATCTATATACAAAAACATCAATTTGACATATCAAATATATATATATATATCAATGTTGTATAGAATAATCTATATTCATTGATATGAAATACTGGAACTCTTATTTATTGTAAATCAAGAGGTTTTTCACTTTCATGTAGGATACATAACATCACTACACATATTATCGTCAATAAATTACGTTTGGGGATTGGTGAATTAATGAGTTTTGGATTCCATCCAATACACTAGATAGATATACTTAACTCATTGATGTATGAAAATATCCTATGATCTCAAGTCATAAAAAAAGATAAACATTGATATATAACTCCCATAGTAAAAAATGTACATGAAACTCTACAGGGACTAGTTGATATATTGAGAAGCATTATAGAATTCTAAAAAACCACAGGATGGGTATATTGTTCATTCATGTAATTAGTCATTTAATTGAATTATTATTAGTAAGAATGAATAATATATAAAAAACTACCCCTTATATCATCATTGATAACATTACATTCTTTCCTATATTTCACACCAAAAATCATAAAAATTTTCATTCATAGTGACTATTTTAGAATTTTAATTTATATAAAATTCATCAAATATAATACTCAGACATTTATAATAGTATGTTATTTTGAAGGAGATATTTTTATAATATTTACTAAGAGAAATGAGTTGGAAACTTTTAGTTAATGTATAAAATTGATATTTCTCACTTAGATGAGTCTTTGTGTTTAATACATATGAATTTATCAAGACTATATATGGTCATTGATGAATTTATCAATATTATAAACCGACTAAATATTTTAAAATTGAAAAGTACAAAACTCTTTAATATGAAATAATTCGTAGATAGATTCATGTAGTTAATGAAATGGATAATTTGTCAACCATTACAAAAAGTTCCATCACATAGGGATGGTTTTGAGGAATAAAATGATTCATTATATATGTTATTTGGGTTTTTACACTTAATAAGGAATATTTAGTAGCCAATGGTTTAAGTGAGTTCTAGATTTATTACAAAATGTACTAAAAAATGTCTTAATGTTAGTAGTCGTAAAAATATTCATGCTTATTTTGTGGAATTGTGACAATGGATGAAATTATGGAATATATTTATCAGGAATGTATAAATTATAACCTCACTGATGAGTTTTTAAACATTCAAAAAAATTTATAGCTATAGTAGATCATGGACTATGGCTTCTCATTTTTTTACATTCTATAAAATATAAAATAAAAGTTATTCTATGAATAAATAATCGAAAACCTTATCCATGATATGGATTAAAATAGATTCAATATTAATAACATGTAAAGGATGGTCATGAGAGTCATAATGTATGGGAAACCATACTAACTTATATAAATGGTTTCTCAATAATCCCTCATCGAGAAGATTAATGTGTAAAAAATAGACAATTATAAAACATAAAAGATTGTGTATGTAGTATAGAAGGGGAAAATGTTATACTTAAACATTGATAATGATTGAGTTATTAGGTTTTGGAAATGATTATTTATAACAAAAATTCCATAGATAAACAAGGATGTATTATATGATCCACATAACATATTATTCATAATCCACCCATGAAGCACAAATTTTAATATTGATCTGTTAGAGAACATTTGGTACATAATAATAAAGAAGGGGTTTACATAGTATAGAAAAATTTTATTATATGAAATTATTTTACATAAATCATAATTCTAAAAGTATTATGAATTAATTCCCCAAAATAATATAGATAAAGAATAACATCCCCATGATTCTATCTTGTCATTTTGAAAACATATAACTGAAGAAATCTTACGTAGGATTCATTGGATAGATTTATATAATTTATTTTACATCATTTATATTTTAGATAAATCTCTACATGATCTAATTAGCATGATATATATCAAAGAAGTGGTGTGTTTTCATGAAACACTACTTTTTATTTTATTGAAAATGATCAATTGTTCACCACAATGTTATGGAATAATTTATAAATGGAATTGAATATAGAGTTAACAATAAGAATTTTAATATTAACATTCATAAAATGGTAAACATAAGAGTGCACATAAAACTATAGAATACATGATCAGTTATTAGCTATAGGACATTAAAGGATGTTGTGATCAACATTTTCCACTAATTTAATTTTATAAAAACAATCAGATTCATTCTAAAATTTTTTGAAAAAAATATCTTTTGGGAGAATATTTTTTTGAGAAATAACATAGAAGAAATAATATATATTTTTTTCAGAACAACCAAAATGTGAGATATGTGATATTATGATAATCATTGATGAGGAATGGATTTTGAGGTTATTGAAAATGTTTTTATTCAAATATATCAATGAAATAGAATTTTGAGTTTTTTAAATATGGGAAAGATTGTACCTATGAAAATTATCCTCTATATGATTATTGATGATGTTTAATTAGTTTCTTATCAAATAGAAAATTAAATTTACATTTTACATGTTCATAATGTGACCCCAATTTAACATCTTTGGAAACGAAATAATTCTCCCTCTCTTGTAAGGAATTTATAGTTGGGGAAATATGAGTTTGATCACCATTATGAGGAATAGTTAGTTAATAAATTTTATTATATAGATAATGTTATACCAAGAAAGATAAATATCCATTTTAACTTACATTATTCAACCCTAAAAATGACAAGGGATAATATTAACATATGGATATAATAATTCAGAATATTAATATGTAAATTTAATATGTTTTGGATTATATTTTTATGAAATTTTCATCAAAAAATATGAAATAACATTCCATGATTTAATATGAAAATTAAAACCTTAGAAATATTTTCATTAAACTATTTCCTTAAAATACTAGAGTATATTATCCTATAAACCATCCAATAAATTAATATTTTTTAAAACATAAAATTGTTAAAGGATGATGGATTCAGTCAATATTATCATAAAAATCAAAATGAAATAATTAAGACATGTAAATAATGTTATTAAAAATTATAAATCCAATGGGGATGGTCTACCCAAAATAAGGTAGCTATTATAAAATAATGGTAAATGAAATAACAACATTATTAATATGATTTTTATTTTTACATATAATATATAAATAATCTCGAGAGATTGTTGAGCCAATGAATATTTATTTGTGAAAGATATTATAAGGACTATATGACTAATGGAATAGTGATTTTCTTGTTACAATACTACCAAAATATTTTAATTGTAATTTTTACTATCAAAATAGTAATCTAACCATTAACATTGTAAAATGGTGGGAAATTAATATTTGACAAAATAAGATAATTAAATTGAAATATTTTAATACCAAAAAATTTGTTTTAAAGTCACTTAATTAATAGAATATATAAATTAAAATTCTTTATATTCTATGTTTAAACATATTAAGTAAAAATTTAGTTTTAAAATTATAATATAATTATTTAGAAAAGTGGATAAAATTAATTTGATAAAATTGATCTTAATTTTTAAATCATCACATAAAAATTATATATGTTTGATGTTTTATTATATTTCTATAAAATTTTAATTCTTGGTGAATTGTAAAAATAGAGTTATAAGAGTATAATATATGTTATGATTTCTTTAATATGAGTAAATGAATCAGTATTTAATACAAAATTTTTCATTACCTTAAATACATTTAATGAGTAAAATAATATAATTTTTTGAGAAAAATTAAATTTTCAAACATATAAATTAATTTTCAAAATCATAAATGATATTTCACATTGATAAATGAATGTATTTTATTCGATACATTGTATAAATTATTCAAAATTCAAGAATTTGGTTTTATAAATGCATGAATGTGTAGAAAATATATCCTTTAGTCAAATAAAAGCAGTAGTCTAAATAATCAAAACTATTAAAGCCTTGAGAAAATAATAATTTATGAAAAAATTTATTAAAAAACGATCCACCCCATTTTATTTAAATAAATATTTTCTTTACCCATTACACATCACATAAAATATAATTTTACTTATAATGGTATAATGAATTCACTTTGTAGTCCCTGAAACCCATATTATTTGATTATATGATGTTTCCAAGAGATTATTATCAAAATTCTTAACACCTATTCCTCATAATGCATCTAAGGAGAATGTCAATAACTGCAAATGTGGAGTATTTTAATTTTATTCCCATATTACCTCTTATACAATATAATTCATCATAATGTTAAAATAAAAGTATAAGTATAATTATTCTCAAATTAAATTTTGAGTGCCATATATTATTATATTGCAGTTTTTGAATTTCACATCAAACCATTTTCACCCATATTATGTTTATAACTCAAATACATTTTTATATATGTACATTGGAGTGTTTTATTAATATTATACTACCTATGTGGTGGAAGATATTATATATTCACATTCACCTATCATGACCGGATTAAATATTTTTTTCATGTATAATTATTTTATTAACAATTAATTTCCTTCATTTCTGATAATTGGGAATATTATATTAAGTGTTATAGTAATTAAAAAAAATTTAAACAATCATTGTTGAGTAAAATAATTTTAAACAAATAATATTGGAAAAGACATAAAATTTTTGAACTGATTATAAATATATTCTAACTATGGAATTATTAAATTAATTTAATGAAAATTAATCTCATTTCCTTACATATTTATAATTATGAATCTTTTGGATAAAGATAACAAACCATTACCTTTACACTGAATCATAATCTGGAACTATTGACTAAACCACCCAAAATGATAGAAAGGAGAAAAACATATCTAAGAAATTAATAATATTCAATAACAATTACATTAACATATATGAAATTAAATTAATAATGTCCTATATCATTAAATTTAAATATCTTATAGGAGTTTTCAATGTGAGTTTGAACTCAGGGAAATGGGGATCTTTCTATTTTTCCTTTTAGTTATTTATATATAATTTTTTATTTCCCATGTGATTATTCTATATTCTAAATAAATTACTTCAAAATTTAATTTATTTAAAATTAACTTTCATTAATCATAGAATATTTCTCTATTTATTTCATTTGAATTAATACTGTCAACATCAAATGATTTTTGAGATGACAAGTTTCTAAAACCTCAAATTGATTTTCCAATGTTGATTTCTTAAATAATATTATCCCCTTCATGAAATAATTTTTTTTATTAATTTATGTTCTTATTAATATAATATACAATATAATGTATTTATTTTTATTTTTATTATCTATATTTTATTAATTTATCGATATTTTCTAAAATTATTATATAACCAATTTCCATACCATATATTAATTTTGTGGTCATGATTGATGTATTCATATTTTAAATTTGATGCATAGGTTGATTAAATGGTATGATTTAATTAGAGATCATAGAATTATAGATCCCATCAAGTCAATTTTCAATTATTTTTTCTCTTGTTATACTATGAATGGTTCATGGGTCGTCATTCGAGAAAATGTTTAATGTTTATGAAACATTCTTATGACCCTTATACTTACCACGATCTTATTTTAATAAATTATTATACTTTTTTTATTTCTTATGATTTATGATCCTCATATTTATTTATCCCATCCCATGATTATCTATTTAATGGATATCTCAACCTCATAATTATTTTTATTATCCCCATATTAGACTATTAACTTGGGATTTCATTGATAAATTTCACTAATTTATCATAAGTTGTGACTTGAGTATTATCATACCATGAATTTTTTTCATTAAAATATAGTATATCTACTAATTTGATTTTTTTTGGAAGATATTGGTGAAATGTCATTAAAATAATAAATTTTATTGGTTTGGAGTAGTATGTATATGTTTTGTTCAGATTTATTACTAACTAGATAGCATGCCAATTAAAAACTCATAGAACATTTTTAAGGTCTTTTCATGATTAGAACATGGTTTAGTAAAATATATATCTAAAACCATGATGTTTTTCTCAATTAAACCAGCAAGTCTTTCATGTTTATTTTAGGGTTTTTCAAACCCATTGTCCAAATTATGTATCCTATCATTATCATCATAAATAAAAATTTACCATTTCCCTTACTCAAATCAATGCTAGTTGGGGACCCTCTCATCTACTACTCAACTCCCATCTCACATGAACCCATCCCCTATTTTTTATCCTCACCAATTTCAGCTTCATGGATTTATTTAGGGTTTTAGTAAATTAATTAATATAATTTCTTCTCTGTTTCTTATACCCCCATTTTCATCCTTTTAACTTCTATTCTTTAACTAGGGAAGTTGTGCAGATCGATAGTTCCTCTTGAAATAAATTTACTTTATGCTATTCTTAGTCTTATGGGTAATATATATCTTTCTGTACATTTTGGACATTTTTAGGCATATTACCACGATGAATAGTGCATGTGATGAATTCATTGTATGTTTTACCACACATTAATACCTAAATAATAATCATTTTTTTATTTTAGTGTCACTATATAAGTTAGAATTATATATTGATATTAAAACTATAACCTAGTTGTCTAGGTAATAATATGTTCAATTTCATTGATATTATATTTAATGGAAAATTGTAATCCCTTTTTAACCCTTAAATATTTTATTAAAATTAATTGATATGGAATGGAAATTCCAAATGAAATTTACAATTAAGGGATGAAACTATGAACCTAAACTATTTCCCATTATTGTTAATTCAAAATTAAGAGTCTATTTTGTGGTGTAATGACTTATCCCATAGCCATAAACACTACTCACAAACTAATCTTTAGATGATAAGCCCACCTTGGATATTTTAACATCTTCCTAAATTACTGTCACCTTAGGGACCCAGTCATCCATAACACCCTCAGTATTAACATGTTCCCCTAGTTAATCTTCATCCCTCACAACATTAGTGACATGATATATGTTATCCAAAAAATTTCGGTGTGGATGATCCCCCAATGGAGGGAACACTAACATAATATCATGATATCAATAAGGTGTGATATTATAGATATTAGATGTGAATTTTTATGAAGAACCTTATTGAATGTATAAATGGAAATAACCTTAAATTCCTGTAAATTTTTTAGGACTGATTCCATGAGCATACAACCATACCAGACCAACACTATTGGTATATAGAAAATATTGTCAGCCACATCGGTCAATAGTTGGGATTCATGAAACTGAAATTATTTACTCTTATAGATGGGATCCAATCTCTATTGGGTATGTTGTTACCTAACACAACAGACATAATAGACGAGTTTAATGAATCTATGAAATGAAGAAAAAAATAAAAAATATTATTAAAATATGATACACTCGATGTAGGTAAGAAATATAGAAGGTATCTTTTTGGGCACTATGATGTTGCAATTTTTACAAGGTTTTATTTTTTACGCCAATGATAGGAGGATAATCATCTACATCATTAGAAATCAGTATTTCTCCTTCCTCTTATATTTCTATAAATTCCTCTACATATATTTGTATATTTGGAATCTCAAAGTATTCATATGAGATCACTCATTCCTCTATACCTATTGATTCCACCAATAACATAACTAAATAAAAATAGTAAATCACACACATATTAGGGATTATATATGCCCATAAATTCATGGGTGTGTACCTCATCATGTAGATGTTATTTCGAGTCATTTATTAGAAGAGTACCCTCACCTCCCATGAGGAAAACTGAGTATGAAAAAGATATCAAAGAATCCATAAATCTTTTTTTTTTCGGAATCTTCAACCAGCATGGGCTCCATTAAACTATTACGGGGAGTAGTTTCAAGAAATATATGGTTTGGATTGGTCATATGGGTTTCCCATACATTGGAGTAAATCACCCACTCATTATGATTAATTTTCTTCCTAGATTCTATGTACAGGATCATGAACCATAATATTACATGCTCATATATGGATAGGGATATCCCAATTCCATATATCTATTAAAACAATCCATGGAGGTAGATAAATTTCCCAATTTTTCCATCATTACCAACAATCTGGGAAGAATAAATTATTCAGAAGCTATATGGTAATGAATAATTATATCATTGAGTCCTCTATTGGGGTATTTTACAGTACTAAAAATAATTACCCTACTCCAAAAAATTAATTTCTTTGAATATTTCAACCCCCATATGTTCCCTCTATAATTTTTCCTCATTAAAGAAGATCTGCATCCCTTGGAGTTACCTCCATAATTAGAACTACCCTCAAAAGAACATTCATTCTGGGTTAACATGATTCACCCAATACAACATGACTTCTCTATTACTACCCTATGGAATACTCTATCTGGCCTTCTGAAATACATGGATACCTCAATATCTCCCATGGTTATTCATTTAACCATCATTGAGAATCAACTTAGATGAGATGAAATTAGATAATTATACTATAGTCGATCATTCCTCTCCTTGTTTTTCTCACCGATAAACATGAAAAAAAAATTATGGAGAGCCATTGGATGAAACTTGTGATGTACACCAATATACATTGTTAGATTAATCAACTATAGATGATAGAATTAGAGTTTGAGCTAATTTGGGTTATATTGATTACAGATAACCATCATGTTGATCGTTCCACCATTTTACCACCTCAACAATATAGTATGTAAGAACACTGTATGCTCGTATTTTTTCTATTATCTACTATTATCCCAGATATATTGGGGTATGGATAAAAGTTGAAATGATCAACCACTTAGAGTCTAGACATCACTCCATTTTTATCCAGTTTATAAGAAACCCTCTAATCAATATTCAATATTTATTTATGAATATTTGTATTTCAGGCACTAATAGAGCTTGTATATTAATACAAATGATGTTTTTGGCTCTCCAAATATACAAAAATTGGAACAATACCCAAACACAAGGGGGTTATAACTCTTATAATGAACTTCATCCCCTAGTATAACTTTTCCAGTACAAGGATAAAATGATCAATATTTTACCTTCTTTTCAAAGATATTTCCATTATAGGGGTTCTTGAAAACCCCCCATATGACAATACCAAGAAAGAAAAAATAATACATTAACAAATAATATTATAAATAATTTTATCTAATATTATAGGTTGTTGATCTTCCATTTCACACCCACTATTGGTATTTACACTCTTAATATCATCAAGGATTACCTGATCCTCAATTATTCCAAAATAAAATGTCATTATCTTGAATTTTTTATCATTATATATTAGAACTTATTAAATAAAATATGAAAGAAGCTATTAAACCACAAAAAAATATAATCACAATGAATTTGGTGATTATTACCTATTATAATGTCTAGAAATGATTTGAAAAGCACTTAATAGTATTCTCAGTCCTCCCATACATTCTCTATAGAGTAGAATTTACAATACATTTCCCCTTGTACAGGGACCTGAAAAATGTGGAAATGTTTTAACAAACTAATAATAAATTCCATATATTATATATTTGATGAGTTCATGTCCAATTGCCATCTTCTATATATCTATATTATCAAAATCAGGTGAAGATAATCACGGAACATAGAAGTAGAGACAACTTCCTAAATCCAAAAAACCATTATATCATACATAGACTCTTCACAAGTCTTGAGAACATAAAATGACTATTCCCAATAAGCTATGGAGTACCTAAAAATTCTTATTTCATTCTCATATATAAATTCATGTATGTTGTCTTCTGGTACTTCCCTAAAAATTATTGAGCACTATGGTGAAGGCATCTCATTAGCTGAATATTCCCAGTATATTATCTTAGATAGATTCCATACTGTATGAACCACTGTATAATTGTGTTCTATTAATTAATTAGTAGTTTTTTTCAATAATTATCATTCCTTTCTCCAGTGATATTTAAAACATGTGTTTTTGGGAATCCGGATTGAAATATTGGATCATGACACCATCCATATACCTGAATCTACACAATGGTAGCCTATTCTGGAATTTATACTCCTCATAATCTCCAAGAATCCAAACTAGGATTTCATTTTTTGATAGTTATTTTATTATAATTCAAATATTTGGGTTATTAGACACCTTTATACTTTAATAAATGGGATATCAATACCCTTAAACATCCATTTTTTAATTTTTTATAAAAATAAAAATATTAAATAAAAATAACAACTCATTCAAAATAATATTGCCACATAAAACATATAAGTTCATAAATGTGTGGTTTTGTGAAGTCCTCATCACTTTATAATATAATTTTTTCAGTATTTAATGTTATTGAGTAGGACAATATTTCATAAATATAATGTATTCTTTCCATATTGAATTCTCAAACCGTAGAATTTTATAAGATTGTAGAAAATTATCATTTATTAATGAGTAACTCATGGTGACTATTGACACCACTTATAATACATTATAGGGAATTAACTACCTATGTTACTTGAACTTCGAATTAATCCTTCATGAATTTTTTCATATTTTCCTATAAATAAATCCACATCTTCCTTATCTTCTCCAATTTAATGGGGGGGGGGACTTTCTGACACTAAAAATCAGGAATAAAAATAAATAATATGGTAAATGGTTTTAAAAATACATTGATGGATGATCACTAAATATCTAGGGGTTAAGGAAAAATAATCATGAAACTAAAAATTTCATTGAATGTTATGTTCTATGAAACAATATAGAAATATCATGAAATTCATTAGCATCATGTATAAAGAGAGTTCCCTAAACCACTATTAGTGAATAATGAAACTCAATCCATCATTTGGGTAAGTATAATTTTTAAAACCCATACCTAATCATCCTAATATACATTAAATATCCCATGAGATTCATATTTTTAGGACCAATGTCCTTTGGACTTCAAGTATAATCTGTTGAACCACAAAACACTAACCTTCAAAAACATGAATCTCCATGGATTCCAATTAGTGGGGATCCTTCATCAGTAACCTCACATTACTTCATCAGTGTATTATATTAGTATTTTGTTGAATCACATGAACATATTATCTACAAAGACCAACCTTCATGGTTAGATCATGTTCTTGAGACCAGACATGGTTTTATAAGGCCTCAAATATTCACAAATCAAATTCAATTAAAATTTATGGAAAATAACTATATTAGATAACCTATCCATAGAAAAATCTATCTTTTATAACATTACAAACAATCAAAAAAACACATAACAAGGACTCCAAATTACTCCTCCTTCCAATAAATATTTAGTAATAAATGATGACAGTCATGGGAACCATATCCACATGATCTTTTCCCATAATTGTAAATCTAGTATACACAACTGACATCATGGAACATTTTTACCATCACATCTTCACCAATCGTGGACTGGTTAGTCACTATTCTTTATTCTCCAATGTATAGTAACTCTCACATTAGGTCTCTTTTGTGCTATAAATGGGAAATTTAAATGCATATTTACATCCAAATTCACACCTCACAATGGACACATTAGTCCCGAATATGGAATCATAGAAGGGGACCTTCTGATCTCCCCCTTAGATTAGTGCATATTATAAGACCCCGACTCTAAAAACCTTGTGCCATAGGTTATATTACTATACTAGAATAAGATAAAATGGACACAATCCAATTGATATAAAAGTTTACTAGTATTAATACACTAGTCACTTCGATGATTATATCATTTTATTGGAGTACATGAAATGAAAAATAAAATTATACTGATAGTTTTATTATTTATTTGAGCATATTAGTTGAATCATTCATGGACTACTTATTGTTATCCTGGGGAAATAAAAACATAACAAATGGTGTTATAATATTATAATTAAGGGAAATCAAACAATGGAAGATATAACATAATAAATGGTGTTATAATATTTTAATTAAGGGAAATCAAACAATGGAAGATATAATATAATAAATTAATCCTGAATAATATGGAGAGATAAACAATAATAATAAAATTTATATAACTAATATAACATAAGGTTAATATATCGTTGGATTACATAAGAAAAAAAATCACAATGAAAATAATAACTCAATTCACATTGATTGAATGAATAATTCAAGATTTTATTAAAAATTAAGAAAGGCCATTTTCGAAACATCAAAAATAGTTGGGAAGGCATATAGTAAATAAAAAATGTGGGTTTTATTACGACAAATACTATTGAATCTAGTGGGTATAATAGGCCCCACACATCATTTACCAAGTCCAATGAATTTATCATATGAATTGGGTGAATAAAGAATACAATACCTAATCAACTTAAATATCAATATTTGAAAATTACCTTATACAATGTCAATATTTTTTCCAATAAAAAATTGAACATGATAATCATAAAACAACTAGATAAATAAGGTTGATGGTGTCATTAGACTATATCACCAGTAAATTATAAATTTATTTCAAATATAGTAACACGGATGTAAATAATTTTAAAATATCACTAGAACATTTCATGTGGAAAACACACTTTTAATTTTGAATTAAATTATTTAAAACATAAAAATTTCATGAATATGAGGAAAAATGATTCTTTTAGAAGTACCATGGAATCTTGTGATGTAAGCATCATGGTAAATAGTTTCCATGAAGGTTGGAATAGTCAGTTTTATAGTAAGCATTATAACAAATATTCATTGTAAGCCTTCATTTAAAAGAACATCATTAAAAAAACCATAATATTACTTTTGAAACATTTTTTAAAAATCCCAACATGGGTAAAATGACTTTAATTTGTTAATAACGATTAGTAGAAATATTTATAAAACGATTTTAATGAAATTTTGGACGTAAAGAAAAATATACCCATCTGATAAAAACCCATTGTCAGTTTTCAAAAAAATTTAGGAATTTAAGTACATAGATTGAGAAAATTGATATGAAAAATAATATATTCTAGAAATGAATAGAGGATAAAAAATATATATTTATGAATGATCAATAATATAACTCCCCTAACCAAAACATAATGTAAAATAATTTTCAATAATGATGAGATTTTGAAATAAACTCTTAAAACTTTTGTAAATTTACAATAAAAACCCCTTGGATGATATAATATGAATTGAATTTTTAAATACCATGAATTATGAATTATACCTAATAAATCATTTCCTGATCATACTATATAAACCTCATAAATATAAATTGATTTAGAAAATCAAACATGTCTCATAAAAATAATATTCAGTTGAAGAACACTTATTTTCTGTTTGAATTTATGAAATGTGATTTTGGTCCCATTTATATTTATTAAAATTATATAATAATAACATATAAATTAAAATAAATTAATATTTTATCCATTTATAACCTTTTAAAGCTATTTTATTAATATCAATTTATTATAATCAACATTCCAATGTGTTAACTATTTTGTTTTTCATTAATTATTTGTGTTTTTATATAATTTCATGAATTATTCCAATGGTTTCATCATGTATATAATTATAATATTGATATTAAATTATATATAATCAATAAATATTCATCATTACCATCTATGTAATGTTGAATGGAAAAATGAATCAAATCGCTTTATGGAGAGAGTAGTTCATATGTATGAACAAGAAATGTTATTGTTTACTAATGAAATGAATGGTAAAAATATAGATAATACAATATAGTAATAAAAGAATAATTATTTTACAAGTATCATATAAAAAAATTAGTTCTATTTTAATAACCAATAATGAAAAATTGTGAAAGAAAATGAATTATTTTTTTAAGTGGACATGGTAGTCTACACATACATGTGAGCGATACATTCATTTCATATTTATTGTAATGGTGAGGAGAAATGGATTTCACATAATACATGGATCTTCTAAACATATTAATTATTATTATGTTATTATTTAATGATTGATATATTATATTAAAACTAATAATAATAAGAAATAATCTTCGAAAGGGTCAACAAATATGATTATCTCTTCATTGAGATTCCTCCTTGGTATTACACATTAAGCAATCATTGGATAGTCTATAGATAATAAAATATTCTCAAGCATAAAGGGAAAGAAAAATAAATGGTAATAGGGTAGGTCTTAGATGAAAACTAGTGCATAGTGATTTACAATAAAGGATATGACTGGATTCCATTTTGTAATTTAATATATGACATACTTGGAATTACATAAAAGATTTAAATATACTTAATTTCTTCCAAAAATATAATTTATCTAAATGGTAATGAAGTAAAAAAAGAGGTGATGGTAAAAAAATATATTCATTAAATACAATTTATAGAGGTATTTATAAAATATTAAATCATATATTTTGGTCTAATATCTTCATTTGCACCTTTTAACATTAATTTTGGTGATATATATTTAACATAGTTAAAATTTATTATGACAAAAATTGAAATTGAACTATTTACCATGTTTCAACATCTTTGTTAAAATTATTAAATATATTCTTATGATCCATTTCATTGAATTGGTTGAAATTAAATTTCAAAAAATTTAAAACAATTAAATATATGTTTTTTATGAAAAATGTGTTTTATGTTAAAAATGAACTTATACCAAAATAACGTATTATTTCGTTTCATCTGTAATATTTTAGATTAATGTTAATTAATGGGGAGTAATACTACATTTAAATATAAAAACAATAAATTTGATAATTTTAAAATACTTGATTTAATGAAAGTAAATGAAAACATTACAAAACATTAAACATTACACTATTAATTCAAAAATAGACATCTTCAAGAAAATATAGACATTTTAACCTAATAATATTATAAAATTATTATTAATAAAATGATATCAATTTTTTCAAATAATATTTTTATAATTGTGAGAAAGTAAATATAATATCAACACCCAAAATGAGATTAATATTTTTTAAGAAAAATAATTTTAAATTATAAAATGAATATATTATTGATACTTTCCAAGAAAAATATTACATTGTTGCTAATTTTATATGTTTAATTTAATATTATAATTAAATTATTCATTTCTACATACAATTCATCATTTGGATATTCTGATTCAAATATGTAACAATAATTGCTAGGTCATAATAGTTATATTTAATTAAATTATTTCACGGTTCTTTTATGTTTGGGATTTCATATACCACATGGTAACGAATATACTACATAAATAAAATAAATTACAAAAGCATGGGGGGTTACACTATACAAAACGTTTTTAAATTTCAACCCTTAATTTTACATCGTGTATAATAAAAAATGTTTAAAATAGTTTCTAAAAATAAAATTATTGTAATGGAAGATAAAAAATGAAATAATAAAAGGAAAATTTGATGAATATTTAAAAATAAAGTTTCTGAAATCCCAAATTATAATATGTTATAATAAAAAATTATTTTGAAAATAATAATAGTTAAGTACAGAAGTCAAATAGAATATTCAAAAATCCTACCCCTAAATATTGATAAAATCATAGGAAGTGAAAATATGGGCGTGAAGGATAAATATAAAAACCACATAATAATATAGGGTTATAGATAACATGATAATTAAAATTCAGATGATCAAAACACCAGAAATATGTTTGGTATAAAGAATAACATTAATTCATTAGAAATGATGGTAAATGGATAATTATTTTATTTCAATATCCTTTAACTAAATTTAAGTGTTTCTTCTAACATTATAATAGTGAGAGTGATAAAATATACTTACATATTATATTTAAATTCCACAACACAAATATAACCCTTTAGTTGTGGTTAAATAAAACATCCAACTTTAACATAATCCCATTTTTTAAATGATAAATGATTTATTTTTTTTCTGTGTCATAATCACTGAAAATAACATTTATTAGATCAAAGGATCCAAAAAAATAGATGAAAAAATATTTATCCCATTTAAATAATAAAATAAAATACAAATGGGTATGAAAAATTAATATAATATATAATATTAATAAAATACTATATAATGAAATATGAAATTAATATCCAGTGAATCAATAATAAACCCATTATTGAATATAAATATTTTAACAATCAACTAACCTTGAAACTCATCAAAATATTCTTGGCCAATTTAAAACCCCATCGACCAGAATGATCATTTAACATATTATTATGATATTAATATAACATTAATTTCTATAGAAAATCAAATATTAATAAATTTAAATAAAAAACGTATATTCCAAAAATCATAAACTCTTTAAAATATTGCAATCTATTCAATAAATTCCCTAAATCACCAAAAACGAATGTATGAATTCGAAGTCCGACTCAACCTATATTTGTAAATTTATTTCCATTCCTATCCAGTATTATTATATTATAGCCATAATTACAATATATTCCTAATTTAATAAATATTTTAATGAGATAACATTATTCACTTATTCAAAAATTATTTCTCAATCTCACGGTTTAATATATGAAAAAATATGTGTAACAACACAGGTAAATAAAGAATATACAATTTTCTTATTTATTAATATTTTTGAATAAAATATCAATATTACTTTAAATGGGATTCTATGTTTTATGGCGTACCCAACATGCAATAACGAGTTTCTTAGAAATCAAACATTGCACACTAATAATATAATAATATTATTTTAAATGGTAGTTAACGCCTAGCCAATTTAATATAGGGAATGAACAGAACTAACTAAAAAATTATTATATATGTTTTTCAAATATTTTTACACTTATCAAATAAATGTTAGAGGCTTAAAATGCAAATGGATCCAATTTTTAGCCTAAATCTTCTAATATTCTTTAAAAGGTCGATTAACAACCTTTTGATGGAGAAACCTTTTTAGATATAAATTTTGTGAATTTTATATTTTATATTTGTCAAAATTAAATCCTTATTTTAAATCAAGATATCATAATTTACATTGTGTAAATTTTTGTTTTTTTTCTGATAAAGACAATTTTTAGTGAAAAATGATGTATTTTAATTAAAAACCTCCTTTTAATATAATTTATTTATATTGTTAGATTAACTTTTTAAATGGTTTTAAAGTGTAATTAAAATATATTCTTACCATTTAATATAATGGTGGTAAATTTAGTTAATTTCACTTTGAAATTGGACATAAACAAGTGTCAATCTTTTAATAGATATTGTGTCTTAAAAACACGCTATTTGTTTTGACAGTTGGAATTGATTATAAAATTAATTAATGAAAATTAAATGTTTTTAATTTGGTAAAATTGATATCATTTTTTAATTTTGAATATCAAATATATCTTTGGGTGAATTTTTGGTA
This sequence comes from Viscum album, assembly GCA_963277665.1. Classification (NCBI taxonomy): domain Eukaryota; kingdom Viridiplantae; phylum Streptophyta; class Magnoliopsida; order Santalales; family Viscaceae; genus Viscum; species Viscum album. The sequence goes on along the minus strand of OY728157.1, from coordinate 722,671,386 downwards.
TTTTTCTGACAAATGATCATTTTCAATGAATAGTGAAAATACTGCATTTTAATTCAAAACTACCATTTCATCCAATTTATTTATATATTTATATTGTCATTTTAAGTGGTTTTAAGGTTTAATTTAATTATTTTTTATAATTTAATAAAATGTCGGTCATATGTAATTTCAATTTTAAATTGGATGTAAAAACAAATCAATCTTTTGATAGATTTTACTTCTTAAAACCCCATCTCTTTTTTGACAACGAGAATTATTTTATATTAATTACTGTAATTTATATTTTTGGAATTTGATAAAAATTGATTCCATATATGGAATCATAAGGTCCATATTAGGTAATTAGGACTCTTTTTTTGGACATTATGAATAGTAATGACGGTAATTATCTTTAATTATCGTGTTTAATTAGTAATCGGGAAGTTAATGGTAATAAAATAATAGCATAAAAAGATAAAATGAACCCAAAACTTGTCCTAATTCTATTGGTGGTGTTATTTCCGACCATGGGATTCCTTTTTCCAACCTTGGGATCCCATGGAATCACTTTAGTGTGATAGTGACCTTTTATAATATTTTTTTAAAAGAAAGGAAAATGTAACCAAAGCAAGTATTACCTAAGTAAAACAATTTTATTTTTTTAGATAAATGATATTATTGACTATAATCATTCCTTGAAATTCTAAAAATATTTCCTACATGTTGGTAATTTCTTTATAATTTTTAGGCCTCAAATAAATAAATTTATTTATGACACCATGATGGTGAAGTGATTACCTCATTAAACAACAATTTGAATAAAATGAAAAGATAAGGTAAAATATAAAAAATAAACTTGTCAAAAACCTATTGGATGGGTGTATATCTAACCCTTATCACCATATCTTCGAAATATATAATTTTGGGACCTTTAATATCTGAAAAGCATTTTATAACAAAGTAACTTTTCAAGACTTTCCAAGAGTGCCCTTCCTCCCTCTTATAGAAGGCCCCCATCTCTACCCCCTTACCCATACCTCTCAAGCCTTTGTCTCGACCAAAATCTGATCATTTTATCTCTCCACATACGTCTCTTCATCTAAGAATGCTTACCTTAGGCACAATTCTCTTCCATAAACCATTTTGGTTCAAACCAAAGAGAGTTACCCGATTTAAAGGTAATGTCTTCTCCTATGTTCTTTTGTTTTATTTTTATCCTCCAACCACTTAAAATCTTTTTATTCATTTATTATGTAACAAAACCTATATCTAAAATATTCTAGGATGTTGTTATGAAATGTATTATAGATACATTTACACACACCTTCGTCTTTTGTTTAAATAACACATTGTTTTTGTGGATGGCGAATTACTGCCTCATGAAATGATGATTATTTTATCTTCTCCTACCACATCTCATGGTGTCCATTATGATGTCACTATATTTATTTAAAATATATATTATATTTATTTCCTCTCTATTCTTCTTGTATTTTACATTTAAAGCATACCTTTATGCTTTTCATGTTGTGGAAATGCCATAATTTCATTTGAGGAAGTGTGGACTACCGCCCCCTCAAGTGACGTGACTCGTTCATGTAATACATGTAATGTATAAATAATGAAATTAATGAACTTATTTGACCTATATAACATATATATAATAATTTAATTATAATATATATATATCTCATTTAGTTTTAATTAAATTAATGTGACAAAGAAATGAAAGTAGTGTTCATGCGTACGTACGACCTACCGTTTCCATTAACGGTGCATTTCATTTTCATATCTCCTAATGTTATAAAATAGTATCAAATGAATATACAGTGGATATATATGTTATTTATATCATTAATAATATTCTGGAGATGGTGTAATTATAACTACATGGACAATTCTTTTCAAACAAGTTCATTTTTGACTCATGTACCAAACATCGACAAAAATGTCCGATATGAACTCACATAATTAACTAATTATTATAACATTATAATATGTGATAAAAATTGAATAATAAACTTTAAAGGAGTTCCTTAATCAATTATTAATTTACCAAATTATATTATTCCGTAATATAAAGAAACGAGTAAGACAATTCGGACTTGAGGTAAGGGATCCAACCTCTCTCTTTATTTTTAAGTACTCCCTTTTATGTAACTTATTTTAAGACCCTCTTTCTGATATTGGGGGATGTTATTATATATTCCTATTAATTTAATTTTTATGTTAATATTATGAGAGACCCTAATTGATAGATTTAATCCATTTTTGGATGTTTTATGTGGCGCTGTTAAGCTGCCGAATTTTCGTAAGGGGATATCTTATCTCACTTTTAATTTTGTGAGATTTCCATTGTTCTACACATATTTATTTCATGCGGTGTATTGTGTTATTTTATTTGATATATATTTTCATTATTCTATTTATATTCATGGTATTCTATGATTACTATTTTTTTATTGTCTTTTGGTCATACGACTCGAATGATTAAAATGAGGTATGTGGTTTTAACTCACTTTTTGTTGCTGTGAGATTCATGATACATTTTCCACTATTTCTTTTTGTGTGGTGTATTTACTACCCTTGATTATATTATTTGTGTAATATAATTTAATTTATGGTTATTTACATATTCACTGGATGCCCTTTATTTCATGGGGTGTACGTTTCGAAAGTTTCCCAACTCGGTAAGGGAATCTTTCACCCTCCTCTTTTTAAATGACTTCTGTTTGTTAGGTCTTATAATTTACATATTATTATGTTGGGATATGTTCTTGTATATCCTTATTGCTATAAATTATTTGTCCACGTTATGAGATAACATTTTTATCTATCATCGTCACATTTTCTGAATTTTAAAATGACGTTGTTATGCTGCTGAATTTCTATAAGGGAACCTCTTAACCCAATTTCAATTCATTGGGTCAAACCTCTAATTACAGAGTATGCCACAATATGAATATGTGCGGATGAAATTCGATTGTTTTACACTTAATATCCTCTTAAGTGAGGTGTATTTATATTTTCCACACCTAATCATGAAATTGATTTATCCTTAATCGAAGGATACTGACTTTGTATGGGAATTCGTCTCAGTCTTCTTTCATTGAGGAATATTTTGTTTTATACACAACATTATTTTTTACGGTGTATAAACCTCTTTGAATTTTACTTTTATTCAAAAGGAATATTTCTATATGAAACATTTTACTAAACGACAAAAGGGAATGTTTTTGTCTTACGTATGCGGCGACAACGACTTCTCCGCCGCCGTGGCCATTATTTGAGTTTTGGCTTCCTCTACAAGCCATAACTTTTTTTAAATGAAAAATGAATACCATGTTTTAGTTTTCTTTTATTTTGGTATTTAAAATGGGGTTTGATGATTTTTTTGATAATATCAATGTGTTTTTTATATCTTGTGATTGAAATGTGGAAATGTTTTGTTTCCTTTATACATGTTTTTTGTTATATGATTATGTTATGGTTTTTGGGAATTGTTTATGAAGACCGGTGGTTCCGTGATAAACTAAGGGCGAGTGAGCCCGTGATAGCTCTCCAATGCATTATGTAATGTGAATGATTTAAACAAAAATGTTTCTCCGACGATATTTAGGGAATATACTTTGATGGGTATTCCAAATGTAACCAAGTGGGTTTCTCCCTACGTAAGAATGTTATGAATGCGTCAAGTTACCTTTATGTATTATGATTTCTATGAGTTATTCATAAATATTATGCTTCCATGAGGTATGTTAAAGTTCTTAGGATTTATATGTAAATAATGATTTCATTGATTTTTATGTATACAAGGACGAATGTTTTCTTCCCATATTTTTATATCCTTTACTGAGATTTTTATGCTCATCCCAAGTTTTTGAAACATTTTCCAATGAACATAAAGATGGATAAAGTCATGTATGGGATCAAGAAAAGACATTATATCTAAAACCTGGGAGTAGACAAGTTTCTTTTTATGAGTTTTTGTTTTACGAAAAAATGAAAACTGAGTAAAAGTGTCTACTTTGTAATCTTTTGAGATGTAATAGTTATGTCCTAATTCTCTAAAACTCTAAACCTGAAAAGATCATTAATGTGAATTATTCATTTAATTCAATATTATGTAATGTTTTATTTCTAGGTCCTTATAGTTGGAATCAGAATTCAATTTATATAACTTTAGAGGTTAGAATATTGTTTAATAATAAGTGAAAAGATATGTATGACCACAATGATTAGTATTTTAGATGGAGTCATTGTTATTTTTGAAAGTTGGAAAGAGTTTGTGATAACTTGGATAATTATATCTTAGTGTTTATATTCCTCATTTGTACATGATGATTTTTTTGATATACTCACACTGACATTTTTGGTTTTAGTAAATGGATGGATCTAGCAGGCACCAAAGTGACAATGGGTATGAAGGAAACTGTGGTGGTTCTCTGATCAAGAGACTGGATGAAGTGGGGGATTCAATGAGGAATCTCGTCGTTGTTCTAAACCAATAATCAAGGAGTCATGATTAACCACTTCAACCTTGGTGATTTCTCTAATGCATCATGTACGAGAGAACCAACTAGATGTTGATGTTCAGGTAATAATTATAATGGTCACCATTAATGTTTATATGATCCTTACTTTTGTTGTAATTATGGGTTACTATATAATGGAAAATGAAAGGCATGAGATAAAATTGAGGTTAAATTATGTTATGTTTATTTTTTAAGATTTTATTTATTTTTGAGGAATGTTATAAAATTATATAGTTTTGGAAAAAGGACAACATGCAGACCGTGTGACATCCCGTTGCATCGGACGATGCTACAGGAATCGAACCCATAACCAATGTGCGACTGGTATTTATCGCCAACCACTAGACTACATGAATTCCCTGGTTAGTATGACAAATTATTTGTAGTTAGTTGATTTCATGAATCCAGAATAAGTTTATATTGGGTTATCTATGAAATTATTAACCTATCATGGAGGATACATGATTAGGTTAATTTCTTTTCAATATGAGACTTTAAGAGAAACTTATGATATTTGGTGATAAATGTTTATATTTACCTTTGAAAACTATGTGACTAAATCCTTCAAATATTTGGGATTCAATATTAGTTTGGTTTACATTGAATAATTTTATGGAAAATTGTTTATCGAACGGTCGTTGTTGAACATTGGGATTTGTTGGAAAAATTTTGGAGATTAAGAATAGATATTCTTTTTATAAAGGAATATGTTTCTTTTTGGGTATTATCTGATCTCGTACTAACAATTTTGGTTTTGGTATTGGTCTGAAGACATGGGAAATATATAGATCTCTTTTGTGAATTAGGTGATCCTATAGATGTTGATTATAGCACTCTTAATGCAAACAAGTCATCCTAAATACTCGTCTTTTGGAGAAAATATGAGTTTGTGTAAGAAATACAGTAAGAGATGAAAGTCTACAAGACAAGTAAGTATGTTTTATTATGATTTAGTTACGCTCAAATAAATTACTCAATTAAAAGTAACATAAAACAAAAATGTTTTCTATTAACTTTTCCTACTGGGTAATCAAATACCGTTTAACCCATCACAACTTTGTGATTTTCATGGGATTAACTTTCTCATAATAATGTTTTCTATCACTCTCCATCAGAACATGACCCTTTTTTTCTCTTAAAAATCCATGTATTCCTACATATAATCCTTATATGGGTTAACTTGGGTGACCTTTGTACTTATTATTCATTATTTAAAAGTGATAGTTTTACTGACTCTTATTCCGATGTAGGACATTCAATGAAGTTTCCGAACCTAATTTTAAAATTGCGAGGACGTAATTCCCAAAAGGGGGGAAGGATGTAACATCCCAGGTAAATAAAGAATATATAATTTTCATATTTATTAATATTTTTTAATAAAATATCTATATTACTTTAAAGGGGATGCTATGTTCGATGGCGTACCCAACACACAACAACGAGTTTCTTTGAAATCATACGATGCACACTAATGATATAATAAAAATATTTTAAATGGTAGCTAACAACTATCCATTGTAATGGAGGGAATGAACATAACTATCTACAAAATGATTATATATGTTTTTCAAATATTTTTACATTTATCAAATAAATGTTAGATGCATAAAATGTGAATGAATCCAATTTGAAACATAAATCTTCTAATATTCTTTAAAAGGTCAATTAACTGCCTTTTGGTGGAGAACCATTTTAAGATATAATTTTTTATAATTTTATATGTTATACTTGACAAAATAAAATCCTTCTTTAGAATCCAGACATCAAAATTTACATTGTGTAAATTTTTGTTATTTTTCCGATAAAGATCATTTTTAGTGAAAAATGTTGTATTTTAATTCAAAACCTCCTTTTAATCTAATTTATTTAAATTGTTAGATTATCTTTTTAATTGGTTTTAAAGTGTAATTAAAATATATTTTTACTATTTAATCTAATGGTGTTCATTTTAATTAATTTCACTTTGAAACTGGACATAAATAAGTGTCAATCTTTTAATAGATATTGTTTCTTAAAAACACGCTATTTGTTTAACAACAGGAATTGATTATAAAATTAATTAATGAAACTTCTATGTTTTTAATTTGGTAAAATTGATATAATTTTTGAATTTGGAGTATCAAATATAGCATTGCATGAATTTGTAGTATTTTTCTGACAAATGTTCATTTTCAATGAATAGTGAAAAATACTGCATTTTAATTCAAAACTGTCTTTTAATCCAATTGATTCATTTAGTTATATTTTTATTTTAATTGGTTTTAATGTTTAATTTAATTAATTTTCTATCATTTAATACAATTTTGGTAATTGGATTTAATTTCAATTTTTAAGTGCATGTAAAAACAAATCAATATTTTGATAAATTATACTTTATAAAACTCGTCTTTGGTTTTGACAACAGGAATTAATTTAAATTAATTAATGCAATTTATGTGTTTGGAATTTGATAAAATGGATTCCATATTTGGAATCATAAGGTCCAAATTATGTAATTAAGACTTTTGTTTTTGGATGTTATGAATAGTAACGACCGTAATTATCTTTAATTATCGTGTTTAATTAGTAATCAGGTAGTTAAGGGTAATAAAATAATATCATAAGAATATAAAATTACCCCAAAATGAGTTCTAATGTTATTTCAGGTGTCATGTTCGACAATGGGATGCCTTTATCCAACCTTGGTACCCCATGGAATCACTTTATTGTGATAGTGACCTTTTATCATATTTTTTAAAGAAGGAAAAATGTAACCAAAGTATATATCACCTAAGTAAAATAATTTTAATATTGTTTACATAATTTATATCTTTGACTATAAACATTCATTGGAAATCTAAAAATAATTCCTACATGATGTTAATTTTTTTATAATTTTTAGACATTATATAAATAAATTTATTTATGACATCGTGATGATGCAGTGATTACCTCATTACTGAACGATTTAAATAAAATGAAAATATAAGATAAAATCTAAGACTTAGACTTCTAAAAAACCTATTGTGTGGGTGGATTTAGAACCCTTATCACCATATCCTAGAAATATATAATTGTGGGACATTTAATATCCGAAAAGCATTTTATAATAAAGTAACTTTTCAAGACTTTCCAATAGTGCCCCTCCTCCCTCTTATAAAAAGCCCTCACCTCTACCCCCTTACCCACACCTCTCAAGCCTTTGGATCGACCAAAAACTGCTCATTTTCTCTCTCCACATCCATCTCTTCATCCAAGAATCATTACCTTAGGCAGAATTCTCTTAAAGAATCCCATTTGGTTCAAACCAAAGGGAGTTACCCGATCTAAATGTAATGTCTTCTCTTATGTTTTTTGTTTTATTTTTCTTCTCGAACACCTTAAAATCTCATTATTACTTTATTATGTAACTAAAAAAATATCTTAAATATTAAAGTATGTTTTGACGAGAAGTATTAGATCTAAAATTACACATAACTATTTCTAATGGTTAAAGAACATACTGTTTCCGTCGATGGAGAATTACTGCCCCACGAAACGACGATTGTTCTATCTTCTACTACTACCTCCCATGCTGGCCATTATGATGGAACTATATTTATTTACGGTATATATTATAATTATTTCTTATATATTCTTCTGTATTTAAATTTTAAAACATTTTTTTTATTCTTTGAATGTTGTGAAAATGCGATCATTTCATTTGAGAGAGTGTGGACTACCGCCCCCTTAAGTGATTTGACTCGTTCATGAAATACATGGAATGTATAAAGAATGAAATTAATGAACTTATGTGACCAATATAACATATATAGTATACTGGAATTATAATATATATATATATATATATCTCTCTCTCATTTATTTTTAATTCCATTAATGTGACAAAGAAATGAAATTAGCGTTAATGCGTACGTACGACCTACCGTCTCCATGAACAGTGCATTTCATTTTCTTATCTCCAAATTTTATGGAATAGTATATAATTAATATATACAGGATATATATGATATTTAAATCGTTAATAATATTCTGGAGATGGTTTAATTATAACTTCATGGACAATTCATTTCAATCAAGTTCATTTTTGACTCATGTACCGAACATCGACAAAAACTTCTGATATGAACTGACATAATTAAATAATTATTATAAAATTATGATATGTGATATGAATTGAATAATAAACATTAAAGTAGGTCCTTAAGAAATTATCAATAGGCCAAAGTTTAATATTCAGGAATATAATGAAACGAACAAGACAAGTTGGACTTGAGGTAAGGGATCCAACATCTCTCTTTCTTTTTAAGTACTCTCTTTTATGTCACTTCTTTTAAGCTCCTCTTTATTATATTGGGGTATTTCCTTCTATATTAAACTTACATTAATTTTTATTTTCAAATAATTAGAGGCCCTAATTATATCTTCAATCCATTTTTGGATGTTTTTAGTTGCACCGTTAGGCTGCCGAATTTTCATAAGGGGATATCTTACCTCACTTTTAATTCCATGAGATTTCCATTGTTCGCAACTTAATTATTTCATGGGGTGTATTATTTTTTTCCATTTGATATATATTTTCATGATTATATTTATATTCATGATATTCTATTATTCTTGTTGTATTTATTTTCTTTTGGTAATATGAATCGATTGATTGCAATGAGGTATGGGGTTTTTATCTCACCTTTTATTACCATGATATTCATGCTACATTTTCAACTATTTCCTTTTGTGTGGTGTATGTACATCCAGTTTTTGTATTGTTTCTGCAATATAATTTATTTTATGTGTATTTAAATCTTCACTGCATGACTCTTATTTCATGGGGTGTACGTTTCAAAAGTTTCCCAAGTCGGTAAGGGAACCATTCACCCTCCTCTTTTTAGAATAATTATTTTTGTTAGGACTTTTAATTTAAATATTCTTATGTTGGGATATGCTATTATATATCCTTATTTCTCTAAATTATTTTTCCAAGTGATGAGATACCCTTTTTACCTTTCATCATCACATTTTATGAATTTTGAAATGATGTCGTTAGGTTATCGAATTTCTGTAAGGGAACTTCATAACCCAATTTCAATTATTTGGGTCAAACCTATAATTCTTGATTATTTTTTACTATGAATATGTGTAGATGATCTTCGATTTTTTTACATTTTAATATCCTCTTATGTTAGGTTTATTTATATTTTCCACACATAATCATGTAATTGATTTATCCTTAATCTACGGATACCGACTTTGTAATGGACTTCGTCTCAATATCCTTTCATTGAGGCATATTTTGTTTTATACACATCTTTATTTTTTACAGTGTATAAACCACTTTTACTTTTACTTTTATTCAAAAGGAATATTTTTATATTAAGCGTTTTACTAAATGATAAAAGTTAATGTTTTTGTCTTATGTATGTAGCGATAACAACTTCTCCGCCGCCATGACCATTATTTGAGTTTCGTCTTCCTCTACAAGCCATAACATTTTTTTTAAATGAAAAATAAATACCATGTTTTACTTTTATTTTATTTTGGTATTGAAAATGGTATTGATAATTTTTTGATTATATCAATGTGTTTTTGATATCTTGTGATTGAAATGTGGAAATGTTATGTTTCCTTTATGCATGTTTTTTGTGATACGATTATGTTATGGTTCATGGGCATTGTTTATGAAGACAGATGGTTCCATGATAAATTAAGGGAAGGTGATCCCGTGATAGCTCTCCATTGCATTGGGTAACGCGAAGGAGTAAAACACTAATGTTTCTCCGAAGATATTTAGGGAATACACTTTCATGAGTATTCCAAATGTAACCAAGATGGTTTCTCCCTATGTAAGAATGTTATGAATGCCTCAAGATACCTTTATGTCTTATGATTTCTATGAGTTATTAATAAATCTTATGATTTCACTAGGTATGTTAATGTGCCTATGTTTTATGAGTAAAGAATGATTTCATTAATTTTTATGTATACATGGACTAATGTTAACTTCCCATATTTTTATATCCCTTACTGGGATTTTTATGCTCATCTCATGTTTTTAAAATGTTTTCCACAAGACTTAAAGATTAATTTGGTCAAGGATGCGATCAAGGAAAGACATGCTATCTAAAACCTGGGACAAGACATGTTTCTTTTTATGAGTTTTTGTTCTATGAAAAAAAATGGAAACTGAGTAGAAGTGTCTCCTTTGTAATCTTTTGAGATGTAATAATGATGTCCTGATTCACTAAAACTCTAAACTTGAAAAGATCCTCAATGTGAATTATTCATTTAATTCAATATTATCTAATGTTTTAAGGCTGGGTCATTATAATATGTTCCCAAAATATAACAACACTTTTATCTCAATTAACCTTACATACCGTAACTTAAAATATCATTCTAAAACAAATGGTTATCAATACATATTATCTTGTGTGAATAAAATGTAAAATAAATAACAGTGAAATAATTTTTTAACTTAAATAAATACTAAACCAATGTCTTGTATTTGAAATAATGTCTCCCAAAATATACTAAATATTTTCAAACACCAAACGCATAAAACCAAAAAAAAATTATCATTTATTTAAACGTAATTTTTATGGATACCAAAGATTAACATACCTAAATAACAAATTTATTTTAAAGATTAATTAATACATTCCATAAATAGTTCCAAAGCTAAGGATAAAAAGTTTTATTTACTTTGTTAATAGATATATAAATATTTTATTATACAAAAATTAATAACATTTACCATTAAGTATTCTCCTATATAATCTCTTCTAGAAAATGCATATAAAATAATAATCTGTATAAGACAAGGAATGTAAACATGAGAATGGGTGATCATGAATGATTATAACTAGAAACATATCTTATATTCATAAATGTTAGATCTAAAATATTAGTTAAAAATTATAATTGGATTAATATGATAAAATAATATTCAAAGATCATAAGCGGAAAAAAATACCAGATTTACCATTAATTATCGTGGCATTGATACACAATTCTAATGAAAGGTGAAAAATAACTTGACATAGAAACATAAAAAAAATGAAATCATATCAAGATAAATTATAATATCAGTATAAAATTGAATATCAAAATTGTTTGGCATTTTTTGTAAATAATTCAAATTATAGAGAATTTGATAAATATATATAATTAATGGAAAACAATGTGAACAAATCCATATATGCCCAAAATTTAATGTTGTGGACAAATTTTCATATATTCACATTTATTTTTTACAAAACATTCTAATATATCATCACATCATTTTCTCATTAGATATAAAATTATAACACATTAATTATATAGTTATAATGTATCCAACTACTCACCATCCTTACAAATTAGTTTTAATTAAAATTAAATCTTTATTCTTTATATAAATAACTCATTAAAATAAATCGGGGTACATAAGTTTTATAAATGGTATAACATAAATAAAACATGATCTTATGATAAAAAACATGATCAAACTGAAAGATCATATATAGGGTGTTTAGTGAAGAATAAAATTATTGGACAATAATAATTTTATAATTAAAGGTAAAAAATAATTTTATATATTTTCCCCTAATATCATATTAACAAGACATGATTTTTATGTGACATGAAAAGATGATTTTTTTCTAAATGAAGAAGATATATATTAAAACATTTCTTTTAAATCCAATTCAAGTCATAATACATTGAAAAAATATATGTCAAAATGAGATGTATAATGGAATAATATATGATAATTAAAAGGATAATCATTTATAATATTTGAAAAAATTCTGATTGAAAACCTTACATCATTAAAAATATATCATAACCATGGATTTAAAATAAAGGATAATATAATGTTAATTGAAGATAAAATATAATTTATGTTTCTACAAGGTAAAAAAGAACATTTTGGGGGAATTAAACATGTGGATATAAGAGAAAAATCCATTATAAGTACAAGAATCATTACTAATAAAAATTCATATCCTCAAAACAATAGATTCAACAATAAAAAATAATTTGTTGTAAAATATCATTTCAGAAAAAATAATAAGGTGGAAATACATCCTAGAATTATCATAGGTTAGATATGATCATACTTGAAATGGTTTTGGAAAAATCCAATTGATTATGACATTGGGGAAAAATTGGAGTCAGTAAAACCCCATACCATTACTCATGTTTAATGGAATCATATCTTACCTAACATATAAAAAATTAATATTTTAATAATATATTATAGAATAATATTAATATCTATCCTTTTATAAAATTATTTTATAAATATTCTATAAATGTTAATTAGTTAGTTATGACTTATTTTAAAAGATGGCATTCAAAAAACATGATCCTTTTAAACAATGGGGATGTTGTTATTCATTTTGCTCAAAAATTTAATCATTACTAGAACAAACATGATATTTTAATATATATTATTAAAAAAATTATAAATTTATAATATTATTTATTATGTGTTTGGGTAAAATATTATGACAATGAAATCAAATAAGATCTTCTTTTTGTCAATCTAGAGGGTGAAATGAGATATACTAAATACATCAATATATATTGAATTTATAACTCTTGAATAATTTTTAAATATTGGTTAAATTATTATTAAATGTTTTATCCATAATATAAAGTTCATTATTCTACTATGTCATAAACATTACAACACCACTCATGTATGTGGTAAAGACTATCAAAATAAGAGTGTGTTGTAATGATTGAAAAATTATGTTACATTATTAAATAGTATTAATACAACATTAATTATATCATGAATATTTAATAAATTTCAAATATCTTCTTTAATATCATTCTTATAACCATAAAATATGCATGGTTATTAAAAGTTAAATTCATTGTTCATTGATGTAGAAGACTGCACATGTGAAAGATTAGGGATCCCATTTCCCAATGAATGGATAAAATGCTTGAAAATGAAAAGTTATCATTTAATAGTTTTTTAGAATAGGAAACCAATTTCTTAATTAAATACGTTCTTGAAACTATCATTCCTGGATGATTATGGAAAATAATCCACATCGCATCCTGGAGGCGGTAGTCGACACATTCTCATGATCGATGTTATTTTGTCTTCATAGTGGAAATGATGAATTTATTATTTTTTTGTCTAATAAATATATTTAAATTTTAGTATTATAACTATATTAATTAGAATAACATAACTTGGTTAAATATTATTTTATATAAGAAAATAATAATAATAAATACAAAGAGATGAATGCACTCACATTGGATGCTCGAGTCATTCTTGAAAAAATCATTTGAATTGAAGGTCCCAAGAAAACCTAGGTCGAAAAGAATATTTTTTAGTTTGGAGAGGATTATAGGAGCTGATTTATTGAATTGTTTCAATTAGTTTTTACCAGGTTATGTGTAATAAAAATGGGTTTATGTGGAATTAGTTTTTAAAAGAATAAAATGGATATTTAGTTAAGACATGTCATTTTTAATAATACCATGAAACTTTTAATTAGTTAGTGGAAAAGAATAGAAAAATAAGGGTTTTGGGGAAAAAATTTGTAAATTATTTTTCAATACCAAAAGATTGGGAAACATTAAGAGATATTTATGACGTTTTTTTGTATACTTTTATCTTTTGACCAGCATTAACATTTCCCGTGGTAATTAATTTTTAATGTTTGTAATTAACATTAACAGAAAAATTATATTGTCTACTTTTACATAACTTATAACATTTTCTAAATTTTAATATAATGTCAACAAATTATATTTTATATTTTTTGGAAATTTAATTTTAAAATAAAACTTCTTAACCTCATAGATTTTTTTCAGATAAGTAACATTTCTTTACTTTTAATGTTATATATAAGATAATATTATCAATGATAAATATGTTAGTAAAATAATTTTATTATTTATAAAAGGAAAATAGGTCGGAGGCTTTCAATGAAATCCACGACCAAATTATTATATCAAAACACTAAATTAGATGAAAATAAAAATAATCACATTTTATTAAATTAACATTTTAACTATGTTTTATAAATATTAGACGTAGGATTATAAGTAAAGGAAATATTTAAAAATGAATATGTTATACAATATATATATATATATATATATTATTAAATTAAATTTTTCAATCATGTAATACAATCTTACATAATGATAAAATGGTAAAAATATTATAATTTTTGTACCACCCATATTTTTTGAATTAGAATAGCCATTTAAGAAAACTAAAAAATCATAATAAAAAAATGATAGTGTAAGGATTCCAAAAATTAATTTTAGTTTAAATTTTTTTAATTATAATGTTTCTAAACATATATTTTTAATGAAAATACATAATTCATTAAAAATGGTCTTTATTGAAAATATACTTCTCAGTTTTATGTCATATTAATTATTTAGCATTGAAATTTCTAATGGTTTTCCATCTTATCCTTTATTTTAATTTTAATAATTACATTTTATTAATATATTAGTGTTTTTTTAGTATGTATATAATTTTACACAAGTTATCAAAGATAAAATCAGGTTCACAAATCCTAGAATTTCATGTTGTTACATTCTACCCTATTAAATGAATTTATAACTTGAAATTTGGCTACACTACGAAAAATAAGAGAGGTTAATTTTTCCTCATCCTATCCTCAGGTTCCCACAAAATATTATCAAACAAATTATTTATCTACAAAAAAAATTCCTAGATTAGTGACCTTGTTCCAAAATACGTTATCTTTTCGAAAAAAATTTCTACCGGTGGTTCCTCTTAGGAGAGATCAGGTTCAAGTAGAAAAAATATTTAATTAAGTACATTTTATTCGAAGGGTAGTTAAATACGTAAAATTAATACATTGAATACATTATATATTTTGGGGTGGTCATAAGGTACTGTCAAAGGATAAGATATAATCCCTACATGATGAATGATCTGAAGGGGACTGATGTACCGAGGGCCTTGCTATAATTTCATCCCAAATATACCAAATCAAATCCATGGTGATATATACTAGAATAAATCATATCAGACATCAACTACTAGAAATCACTGATGAATAACATTATAGATATTATGTATACTTATATATGCTTTTATATGATACTTAATAGTTTGAAATATTTATTCCATTTAATATACATGTCTAGAGCCTATAGCCCCCCTCCCCAACTTCATCACAACATGTTGGACACTTACATATCTTTTCTCAAAGAACCTCAAATAGAGCCATATCGATGATTTAATCGAATCCACTGTAAAATGAAAAATCTACATAGTTATGGGTTCAATCCCAACATCAATTAAATTTTTTCAAACATGATATCAATATTATTCATTATTTTTGATGGTTCCTCAAACCAACATTTATCTAAGGGTGAAAAAATAAGTTTTAACTAAATAATGTATCAAATTAATTTACGAATAAATTTCAAAAATCCTAAGGAAAACATTGGATCTCAATTAGATATAATATAAATTGGAAACCCATGAAATATTTCCACTTATCTTATGTATATCACGGTGATTGTTATAAGAAATAAATAGTCCTTGATTTTGATAAAATGTTTTGACACTTTAATGTGATCGACTATGATCAAAATAACAATATAGACCCTGTACGTTTTTGCATTTCCGACACCAAAATCAATGGAAATGTATTCTCATTTACATACTAGTATGAGTAATGGTCAAAAAATACCCTTATAAATTTTCATTAATCATTATTTTATTAAATAAAAATTATCGATATGTTTATTCAACAATATCCAACTTTATATTATCCCAATATATTTTTTAGATCTCTATAAATCCTCATGATACCAATATGAATAGAGAATAGTGAAATATGAGAATCATTCCAAAGTTTCATATTTATTTCTAATTTTTATGGTAAATATATTTGGGTTCTAAAAATTATAACACATTCATTATAAAGGATAATATATGAAATACTGAATAATTTTTTTTAGTTGTGCGTCATCATTCTTGGTTTATTTTATTTTATCATGGATGATTGTTGACAAATCATTGGGTAAAGATATGAATTTTCTCCTTAATGTTTTATTTCAATTGGTATTCATTGTAAATCCATATATATTTAATCCTTTTCAATACTTATTATGGGTAATATTGAATGATCTCTTCTACTTAGGATATTATCCAACTTGTTTTCCATCCCATGGTTGTAATGTATTAAGATTTGTATTTCCCAATCAGGTCATTCCGTCTAATTTAGTGAATGTTCATATCTTTTATTGTGAATACGTACTTAAGGATATTATTTTCAAAATGAATGTCACACTACTCACTATAAAGTTGATGAAACCAATTTGTTTTTATGAAAATACTATTATTTTCATCCCTAGAACACGATTTTGGCTATTCTACTCCTGAATTATTAATTTTTTCGATTCAAAAGTAATATCATTATCATTAATCAGAAAAAATATCTGAAAACATTCAAGGAAGCATGACTGTATTTAAAAAATAATTCTCCACGACTGGGTAGTGATAGAAAAATAATAATGTATAAAATATTCATAACCATCCTTAATAATTTCTCTTATTTTGGTTCCATTATGAAATTAACTCCCTTTTGATTCATCATGATTAGTGGATTGCAACATCATAAGAAGTTTCAAAGAAATTGATAGTAGTATATAGATAATATATGAAAACATCATATCTCAGTTTAAGTGGTTGGTCTCGATCATTTTTTAATTACATCTATCTTTTATGTTTCTATAGATTTACCATCAAATTATAACAGGACCAATGAAAGATACTATTTGAAAGCAGATGTTGTATTTTTTGAACATAGTGTATAATTTTTCATTTTTCTAAGGTACCTTTAATAAATCTCAATTTCTATTCATGTTCTTCCATTGTCATATAATATATGAGAATGTCATAAATAGAGATTACCACACTTTACTCAATGTAATCTTTAAGCACTCTATTAATAAAATACATAGTGATATCCGAAGTATTTTTAACCCTAAATGACATCACTATAAATTCATAGGTTCCTTAATATGTGATGAAATATTAAACAGCTATTTTTTATCTCATTAATTTAAATTTATGATATCTGGATTAAAGTTAATACTTGTGGGAAAAATAGAGTTCTTAATAGTTGATTGATAAGATCATCAGTATAAGGAAATAAATATTTGTACATTATTAGGATATTTTCTCATGATAGTAAATGTATAATTTGATTTTACCATTATTCTTCTTAAAAAATTCATCGATACACCGTACAGTAAATAAATCATGAATATAATTCCATAAACCAAATTTTCGTACAAATTCTCTTTAATTGTTAAAAGTAATCAGTAACCATTATATAAAGTCTATTTGAGATAGTTGTAGAGCCATGTATGAGAATGATTTATAACTAAACCTCATTTTCTTGGGAATCCCATGTAGTTCATATATTAATACATCAATATAAATACAGATAATAGATAGGTAATAAATTATGATTTCTTCCTAGATAATTGATCCAAGAGTTCCCCATTGTTGAGTATTAATACATATAATGTTTTTTTTCTGATGTTAGTTCTCATCATATTTTGATCGATAAGTGTTCATATGATGGTTAGGGATATGAAATTATATCGACCAATACAAAAAATTGATAATTATTCTATGTAGGGGTAGCTGATTCTATACAAAAATCACATCAAATTCATCATAAGCTATATGAACATGATCTGTACGGAGTATAATTACATGAAATAATATTATATAAAAGTTATATATCATAGATGATATCATCATAAAACAATGATTTTTCAATGATTGTTCATTATCCATTGTGTGAGGTTGTAAATCAACATTCATAGAAATATTTTGTCTTAAATAACTAATAAATGATGTATATTACCTATGTTCTGAACCTCTATGATTCAATATTTCACACCCCAAACTTGGAGTTTATTTTATTTTATTATTTATCTACCATATATATATTTTTTGGGTTTGGTTGGAGTCACAGATGAAATTTTTGAGCATAGGTTTAAAAGTGAGCTTTTTGAGGAGATGTCATTGGGCATGCGAGCAGAATGAGTTTTGGAAACCCCGTATGGCTCCGCCTGGGTTACTATGCATCCCGTTGTATTTGAAATATTGAAATAAGTTTTTATATGTAAACACATGTCAATTTTTGTCAATTAATATTTTTATTGTTCTTAACTATTTTATTATCATTAAAATATTTAAATAAATTTATTTTTGTTATTTTTGTTATTTTTTTACCATCATAATTTTATTATTTTTAATATTATTGTTATTATTATTATTATAATAATTATTATTATTATTTCATGCATTACTAATAATATATTAGAATTTATGTTTAATATATATAAATATATGTGTATATTTATTTTTATTTTAAATATTATTATTTTTTAACCCTTTTTATTGTTTTCCAGGTGCTACCCCTTTACCCCCTTCCCCTTGCTGCACAGGAGTTCATCCAGACACCGCCTCCTTCCTGTAGCACCACCTCAACCTCTTATTTGCACCCAACTACCTTCACATTTCCCTCCTTAAGGTGGAAGCCCACTACCTAGATTCCGTCATCCCTTGTAACACCTAGACACCCACCCTTTTTCTCACCAGCGTAGTCCCTCGTCAATCCTCTTACCCAACACATGCAAATCCCCCATGACCTTACTCTTCTTTAGCGCACCAGTTACTTTTCTAGAGGCCACCATCCACCGTCCCTCATTGATAGTGCCATACCGCCCAAGAACTATATTCTCTCCTTCTCACTGGCATGCCCTGACCTCCCACCGGCACTCCTGCACAACACCAGATTCCTGCACTGACCAAAGCACCATCCTCCTGCCGCCCCTCTCCTATAAGCCTCTCCCGGATACACACTCCATTACAACAACCCCACAAAACCACCTTGTAATCTATGATTTCTGTTGGTTTTCATTCCTATCAGTTAGCTGCCTCTCTGACCTTCCGGTTGCCTCCCCGTCGTGCGACGAGCGACCAACCCCTCCTTCAGGCGTGCACAACTCCCATCTAATTATTGATCCATGGAATAACCATTTTTTTCATGTTCCATTTGATATTTATATTTAAAATACATATATTTAGCATGGTTTTATTTGAGTTTTTGGTTAATTAAGAGTTGATTGGGGTAGGTTTCAGATTTTAGAACCCACGTGATGTGATTCCGTGTGAGAATTGTCATCACAACATGATTCTAAGTGAGCGATGTCATCAGGCCTTGATTCCTATAGAGCGTTATCATTAGGCCTTGGTTATGAGGTTAGTTCCCATTGCACTACCTTTTAGAATTTATGTTTCATTTATTTCTTATGGTTCATGCCCAATATATGTGCTAATTCATACCGTTTAACATTTGGTAAATTTGTTTATGATGCAATTTGGTAGTCAAATTTCGGTTTTTTTTAAAATAAGGACATTTTATTCTAATTATGCCCACTATTTGTTTAATTAAATGTATTAATAGTATTCCAATTGGATTGTGACTCTTTGATACTAATTAATTGATTAAAATACATTTTTATAATGGAATTCTCTTTTGGAAACTTGTTGATTGTTAATTAGAAACTGTTTGGATTTGCATTGCATCTGTCGCTGATAAATGGCCCAGTGGGAGTTTTTTTATATAGAATGTTTCATTTAATGGTGTCTTGGTTTATTATACCCCCTTTATAAAAAAATTAATGTTTGAGTTGGTAGACGTGGATTTTTTGGAAAATGTTTTAAATGATTTTAAATTAAGAGGAATAGATGGGGATTTTTAAGCAGTTTGACATGAAGCGTTGAATTTTGGTCTAGTTGTTATGTGTGTGTTAAAATATTTTGTATGGATGTGAAACGAAAATGTTATTAATAATTTTTATAAATAATTTTATTAGAAATAGTGTTCTTAAGGACACTTTTGAAAAATTGTGTTCATTTTGAGATAAAACATTTATCGTGTATGTTTAAGGGCCAATTTGGCCATTTTGTGAATTTTGTGAAAAAAAGAAATTATAATGAAAACCCTTGTTGGGTGATTATAATTTATTGATTGCATGAAATGGGTGGGATGTCCTTGTTTGGGATTTTTGGGATCTATTGTTAGTGTTCATCAGTTGGAATACATTTATATTGTTCTATTTTAAAGCATGAGAATGGTCCTAGGGAAGACATGTTGAGAGACATGTTGTGCATTATTACTATTATATAAACTGTGATTGGATGTCTGGATAGAATCGGTTGGCTCACCCACTTTATAAATATTTGAAACATGGGAACCTACCATATTGAGAAAATATTTTGAGAATGATTACCGCACGGGTAGGATATTGTATCGGCCAGTGGCCCATTGTAGGCGGATATATTTTGGGTAATTGCTATGAGATTTTCCCCCATCCTACTGAATAAAGGATGGCCAAGAATTTGAGAGTATTTATTTCATTATGTGGGACATGTCAAAGAAACTGAGATCTCATGTATTGGTGTCTTCTGGATTATTCTTGATCTCATAGATTCACCCATGTCTATTGAATTTTAGTTACTTGTAATGATGAAAATATTACTTGTATGTATATCTAAATTTCCATTATTGTGTGATTTTGATTGTTCCTTCCTGTATTTTTTTTCTTGGAAAGTGGTGAGCTGGTTTTGATTGCTTTTTTATAATGGGTTTTCCAATGAAAATTGATTATTCTATTTTTAAAAATATTAAAAGGTAAAAATCTCTTTCCCTTTGAAAATTTCATTGACACTAATGAAAAGATTCTATTTATAAAATGGTTAAGGGAAATGGATTGTACTTTTTTTTATATAAAATATGTCCAAAAATACTTTAATAGATTGTAGTTCAATCTTGAATTCTTATTTTTTTTAATGTTAGTGCATTGGGAATAGATATCAGGCTAGCCTACTGAGTTTTAATACACACGAATATAGTTATTTTATGTTTTTAGTGTTTTTTCAGGCTCTATCTTTGGTGCACTGACCTTGGGAAATTCTTTATCACTTAGTCAGAGAGTGAACAGTGGGGTCACACAGAGATATTTCAGTAGTCGAGTTTGGTTAGTGTAATCTTATTCAGATCTTGTTTGGTTGTGTGTTTGGTTTATTTTTTCTGCACTAATATTTATTATTTTTGTTGATTTATTTATTTTATTTGGGGAAATAAATCCCATTCATTATTTTTTGATGCCCTGACGCTTGTCACAAGCTTGGGAGGATCAAGAACACCTCTCGTGCCTTGCGGAATATCTGATCAGGTTAATGGTTCAGGGTCGACCTCAGTTGGTTTGTGACAAAATGGTAGTAGAGGAGGTTAGCTCGTAGAGGCCCTCTCTTTTCAGAGTGACAATAACTATTTGCGATGTCAAGGTAGATGGTGTAGGATTTTTGGGACTCGGGGAGGTAGGTGCAGGAAGAGCATCATGAACTCTTTCTTGTGATGATCCACATGATTCCATGGGAATTCAATTTTAATTAGTTTCATTGGGTTTTATGGATTGTATTTTTATTGGGATACCACAATGGGAGTTGGTATAATTTTACTCCTATGCCGCATGGACTAACATGCCATGTGGAGCTAGGGAAATTGTCCAAAGGGCTCTCTGTTTCAGTGACATGTTTGGAATATTGCCACAAATCATATGGTCAAGTCACCCACAAACACTAGTTTCTAGTTTGAGTAGTTATT
The DNA here is from genome assembly GCA_963277665.1 of Viscum album. Lineage (NCBI taxonomy): Eukaryota > Viridiplantae > Streptophyta > Magnoliopsida > Santalales > Viscaceae > Viscum > Viscum album. Next base: position 722,649,197 of record OY728157.1, on the reverse strand, counting down.
GGCCTCTTCCGACTTCTAGAAATTGTTTGAATTAGATAAATAGGTTTTGAAAAAACATGGTTGTGTCGAAAGATATTTTTAATTTAAGTATTGGTTTAAAGGAAATGAGATGAAATATTTGTTTTGGAAATGATGTTTTGTGTTGGTCATGGTGTTTCTATGGGTGCTAACATTCTAGTGGTATGTGGGAATATGAATGGATTTGTAGTGTGGTGGATGGATACTTAGGGTGTCACTGAAACATTCATGTATGTGAGACTCTAATTAATACCAATGGCGAGGGTTTAATCCACGAAACATGTGTTAAATTAATCATCTTTTCAAAGAGAAATGTTTTGATGTTATCATAACTTGTTTTCCTATGTTTCAAGCATGTAACTTATGTAGTGTTTAATTTTATGATTTTATTTATACATTGAGTTATTCATGATTGGGGTTTCAACTTTTCTTAACTAGTGGTTATCCCCTTGAAGCTTCGATTGGTGATTATAGAGTGAATAATCGACCTATGGATTTTATGCTTGAGTTTCTCAAGCTAGATCCACTACACTTTTATGGTAAATTTGACCATTCTGTATTAGATGATTTGATGTGAATGATTGAAAATAACTTTAACCTCATTGAATTTCATGATTCATTGATGGTAATGTTTGCAACTTTTATTCTTGAAGGTTCACTGCGGATGTGGTGGAAGTCAGTGTCTCAGAACAAGCCCCGTCAAGAGATTATATGGGTGTTTTTTAAGGCATTATTCATTCCTCAGTATTTCTCTGAAATAGAATTAGTGATAAAGGGGATGGATATATTTTTTATAGAGGGGATATAGATCCATGTTGGAATATTTCTAGTGCTTTGGGGATATAGTTTCTTAAGATATAGGGTTTTTCATAGATGACTTCATGATGGATCGATGCTTAGAGGTGGGCCTCTCACCCGATATACATTCTAAGGTGTTCGAGTCAAACCTTACATCTTTTATCGATGTGGAAAGAAACACTTTTCATGTCAAATTCAAGATGGTGGGGGTTCTCAATGTATTCCTCCCTCCTTATGTCACCATGAGTAGTGGAGAATAGCATTCAAAATAGATTCATAAGAAATTGGATGTCGACGGATGAAGTTGTGGATTAAAAAGGCCGTGGTATCATTCCCCAAACTCTTCAGAGTGGGTGACCTTAGTGTGTTATCAGTGTGGAAAGCTAGGTCATAGGAGGTCGTCCCACTGAATTACTCTTAAGCCCTGTCATGCTTGAGGATGTTTTGGTCACTTACAAAGATTCTATCATGGCTTTGATAGAATGTGTTGCAGAGGAAGTTATTATAAGTGATGTGTTGTTGGGATTTTGTTTAAAGTTTCATGTGTATGTTTCCTTCTAGTGTAACCGATCACTTATTGTATTAGTGTACTAATGGTTTTTTGTGTTTTGAAATGTATAGGAATATCAGGGGTTTTTTATGAACTCGTGTTTTCAATGATAGTGTGGCTTTCTTTTTGAAATATTGTTTCTTATGTTTTCGAATATAAAGATGTACTTTTATTATTAGTATTATTATAACATGACTACGAGGAAAGAGATGCTTCATCCATCAGAGCTCCAGCCAAAATGCCTCAAAGTGAAGGTAGTGTGTAGTCACGAACCCAGGGGAATTTTATGTAGTTTGGTTAAGTATTTTCATATAATGTAGCAGTGATAGAGTTTTAGTGTTTCTGCTGTGGTTTCCCTTTCGTAATAAATTTATTCATGTATCATATAGTGTGATAGATTTATCTCTCTCAATGTGTTAGTAATTGTGAATTATGGATTCAAGATGTCGATCATTGACCTTGTGTGGACCTCGAATGTGAATAATTTATTGCTTTGGATTGAGTCCATCCTAATGTGATTGGTCGTGAGTAGTTTTCCATTGTGGTTGGGCCCTCCCTCCCGGCTTATGGGGTAAGGGGTTTAGGTTCATGCAAAGTATTCGGTTCAGCTTTTATCCCTTTTGAATGGGAGAGAGTGGTATAAATGTTCATGTCATGCATCTTTTTTATTGGGTAAGACCTGATTCAGGTCTATAATGGATTTTCATTTGGTCGTGTAATGGTCGGTTCTTTATTTTTGGGATACCTACTGTCCCTTAGGGTTTTCTCTTAAGTCATTAATGGGTTCTAGTTGAGTTCTTATGGTGGAAAGTCTGTTCGGGCCTCCACTCTCCTAGTGAATTATATCGGGCAATATGGTTGAGTCCCATTATTGGTCGATTGAATTTCCATGGATTGGGAGGCTGGATCATGTTTATATGGAATCCTTGGGTGTTGATCAATCAAATGGAACATGTTATGTCTTCATGGGGATGAAAAGCATTATGTTGGGGAGATTTTTAACACCATGACCTTTGTGTTTATTTAATTTTATTATTTCATTGGCCTTAAATATTATTTGGGAGTTCATGTTGTGTTTCGGATGAAATTTTTGAGATTAGGTTAAAAAGTATGCTTTTTTAGGCGACTTCGTTGGGCGCACAAGCAGAATGCGTTTTAGAAATCTTGTGCGCCTCCGCTAGGGTAACTATGCATCTTGTTGTCTTTGAAAAATTTAATTAAAAAGTATTTTATTTAAAATTCACATCAGTTATTGTCAATTAATAATTATATTGTTGTTAATGATTTTATTATCATTAAAATAAATAAATACTTTTATTTTTTGATTTTGATTTTTATTTTTTCACCATCATGATATCATTATTATTCATTATTATTGTTATTAAAATTATTATTATTAATTGATTCATTACTAATTATCTATTAGAGTTGAAGATTAATATATATAAAAATATATTTATATAGCTTTTTTTGTATTTTATTATTATTTTAACTATTTTTTTGGTTTTCTAGGCCCTACCCCTTTACCCATGTCCCCATGCTACACACGAGATGGCCCGAATGCCGCCTCCTCCCTGAAGCATCGCCTCAACCTCCTCTTATCACCAAACTTACTTCATGTTGCCCTCCTTAATATGGAAACACGTTGCCCTGGTTCTATCCTCCCCTGTAGCTCCTCACAACCCAACCTCATGCTCACTAGAGCCGACCACCGTCGGTCCTCCTAACCAACATTAGCTGACCCCCTAGACCATTCACATATTCCGCGCATAGAGTGCCTTCACCTGAGGCCTTACACTACCATCCCTCCTAGACAACGCCACATCGCCCAATAACCCTCTCCTCTCCTTGTCATGGGCGTGCCCCAACCACCCACTGATGCTCTAGCCTAGCAGTGGTCGCCTGCACCGACCAACGCACCTTCCCCCACCAAACTCTCTCCTGTCGGCCTCTCCTAGATGCTACCTCCCTCACAAAATGCCCTAGATCCCCCCTCATACCCCCTACTTCCTGGTGATTTTCATTATGACTATCCATGTGTCTCTATTTCCTTCTTGATTCCTCCTTTTCATGCACTGAGGGGCCGACCCCCCCTTTCGGTGTGCGCAACTCCCATCCGACGAGTGAACCTTGGTATACCTATTTGTTTCTTTCTCCATTTTTTATTTCTATCTGATATATATATATATATATATAACATGGTTTGATTAGTGGTTTTGGTGTATTTAGTATTGTATATGGTATGTTTGTGGTTTTATAACCCACATGATGTGATTCTAAATAATCATTGTCCTCGCGCCATGATTCTGAGTGAGCATTGTCATCCCTCCTTGATTCTGAGTGAGAGTAGTCATCACAACTTGGTTCTCAGGTAGGTTTCCATTTCACCACCTCTTAGAATTTATGTTTCATCTATTTAATGTGGTTTTCACCCTATAGATGTGCTAATTATTATTGCCTAACATCTAGTTAATTTTTTTAAGATGGAATTTTTTAGTTAAATTATGGTTTGGTGAAAAATAAGGGCATTTTATTACAATTTCTCACACTGTTTGTTTAATTAAATGTCTCTATATTATTCCACTTGGATTGTGACTCTTTGAACCAGATTAATCCATTTAAATAATCTTTTATGGTGAGACAAGTTTTTGGAATCTTGTAGAGAGGTAATTAGAAACTTTTTTGATAAACATTTCATGCACTTTTTATAAGTGGACCGATTGTAATTTTTATAATTAATGTTTCATTTGAAGGTATATTGGTGGTTTTGAACCCCATTATATAAAAATTAATGTGTGAGTTGGAAAACGTGGGTTTTGTGAAAAATGTATTAAATGAATTTAAATTAAGAGGAATATTTGGGGCTTTTAAATTTGTTTAACATGAAGTGTTGAATTGTGGTTTGGTCGGTATGTGGGTGTAAAATGGTTTTTTTATGTGATAAGGGAATGTTTTGAATAATTTTAATAGATGATTTGAGTGTAAATAGAGTGCTTGAATCCACATTTGAAAAAGTGTTTTCATTTTGAGATAAAACATTAATTGTATACATTTAAGGGCCCGTTTGGCCATTTCATTATGTTTTCAAAAAAAATATTTATTATGAAATCCCTCATGGTTTGATTCTCATGAATTGATTGTATGAAATGGGTGGGAGGTCCATTTGGGGGATTCATGGGATCCATTGTTAGTGTTCATCTGTTGGAACTATTTTTAATTATTCTATTTTAAGTTATGATAATGGTCCCAGGGGAGACATAGGATGATACCAGTTGTGCATTATTACTATTATATAAACTGTGATTGGATGCTCGGCTAGCATCAATTGGCTCACCCCCTTTCTAAATAATTGATACATGGGAACCTATAATATTGAGAGAATATTAATGAATTATTTCTACACTGGTAGTTTATATTACTGACCAGAGACCCATTGTAGAAAGATATGTTTGGGTTCATTGCTAGGTGATTTTCCTTCGGCCTTCCTGGGAAAGGTTGGATGAGTGTTTGAGTGTTTTTATTTCATCATGTGTGACATGTCAATGAATATGAGATGTCATGTATTAGTGTCCTCTATATTATTATAGATCTCCTAGGTTCATCCATGCCTTTTCACATTCAGTTACTTGTAGTGATGAATATAGTACTTGTATGTATACCAACATTTTAATTACTATGTGATTCTTATTGTGTCTTAATATATTTGATTTTATGGAAAGTGGTGTTATGGTTTTGGTTGTGTTATTAGAACATGTTTTGAAATGAAATTGTTTTCTCCTTTTTATAAAAATATGAAAATGTAAAAATCACTTTCCCTTTGAAAATGTTATTGACACTAATGAAAAAGATCCTTGATTTTTAAATGGTTTAGGAAAATGGTTTGTATTTTGTTTTTAAGTAAATTTTTTTAAAAAATATACTTTTATACATTGTAGTTAAAACATGATATGATGTATCTTTTATTTTAATTGTAGTTCATTAGGAATAGATATCAGGACAGACTAAGATGTTTTAATACTCATGTCTATAGTTTTTTTTCTATTTTTAGTGTATTTGCAGGCTCCGACATGGGTGTGCTACCCTTGAGTGATTCTTGATCATTGAGTCAGAGAGTGACTTGCAAGATCACATGGAGATATTTTGGTCTTCATGTTGGTTAGTGTTATCTTATTAATTTATTGTTTAGTTGTTTGTTTGGTTTATTTATTTTTCGCTTCTCTTTATAATTTCTTCTTCTTTATCTATTTTCATTGGGTGAAATTGGTCCCATTGGTTGTCTGTTGATGTCCTAGTACTTGTCCCTAGCTCTGGAGGATCCTGATCCCCTCTCGGTTGTAACACCTCAAGCTTCCACGGTACGTTTCCCTTCGAATAATGCAATGACGTGCATTGTACGCAACTTCGAGATTTTAACACACCACAACCGATCAAACTAGCCGTTATGAATAGTAATACCTAATTTTTAAAATTTTAGAAAATTTATCTCTCAAAATGGACATCATTTTTGGATTTGGAGTATCAAATTTAGACTAAGGTGAAATTTTGGTACTTTTCAGATAACTTTAATATTTTGATGAATAGTGAAAATTACTAAATTTTAATTAAAAACAACTGTTTTAATCAAAAAAATTTAATAGTGATAAATTATTAATTTGAGATGTTTTAAAGTATAATTAGAATATATTTTTACATTTTTATCCAATGGTGTTCATTATAATTAATTTCACTCTGAAATTGGACATAAACAACTATCAATCTTTTGATATATAATGTTTCTTAAAAACACTATTTGTTGTGACAGTGAGAATTAATTATAAAATTAATTAATGCAAATTTTGTGTTTGGAATTTTTTAAAATAGACATCATTTTTGAATTTGTAATATCAATTATAGCCTAGGGTGAAATTTTGGCATTGTTCTGAAAAACTTCAATTTTTTGATGAATAGTGAAACTATTAAGTGGTAGATAAAAAACTGAATTTTTCATAAAACAAAATTTTACCGCTTTTGTGATTGGAATATCGAAAAACCGAGATACACGGTTAATATCAAGGAGTAAAATGTGGTTCAATGAGAAGAAAATAATTTTGGTGAATAGTATCTTTTTACTTTTATTTACCACGGTTAAAAGTAAATAGGGTAATTAAGGGTAAAAATGATATTAATATTACCATAAAACATGTCGTAATTCTATTGGACAAGTTTATCTCGACCAAAAACAACCTTAGGAATAAAATATTATCATTCAGGTCCACTTGGATTAGATTAGGACATTTATTATTATTTAATTCAAAGAAGAGTTAAAAGAGTTAAAATCAAAGTTTATTTACTAAACAAAATTAATATAGGGTTCTAGATAAGATAAATTAGATTGTAAATATTAATTATAAAGATAATAATACTTCCTACATAATGATAATTTATTTATAATTTTTAGACATTAAATAATTTAATATATTTATGATACAATGATGATGCCGTAATTACAATAATAGTGAATAATTAAAATAATTGATATTATAAATACCTAAATAATTATAATTTAAGATTTTTAATGAATTACACTAATTTTATAGAATAATATGACATATTAGGATTGATTAAATGGACTTCGTTCGAAGTAATCATTCTGTTATGAGTTTCACAAAAAACAACTATTGAATAGTGTCAAAATTGACATAAAAGAGTTTTTTAAAACAGATATTATATTATTAATTGATATTTAATTCCTAAAAATATAAGGTTCGGCCAAGAGACTTATATCATGATAGGTATATCATTAATGGAACACTTGGATGTATATAGTAAGTTTATTAAATATATAATATAAAAATACAAAGTGACATGGTAAATGTCAAACTAATTAACTAAGAGTTAAAACTAAAAGATAAGGTTAATATAGTGACCCAAACCTGTCTAAATTCTATTGGATGAATGGTTTTAGACCTATCCCCACCTTAAAATTTTAATAATCAACTTTTGTGCCATTAGAAACCGAATATGAATTTATTATAAATTAATATTTTTAGCTTTTCTGAAGGTGCCCCTCACCCCTCTTATAAAAGGGCACCCCTCCTTCTCATTTCTTCACACCTTCAAAGCCTTTTGGTTCGGCCAACCCCTGCCCAAATACTCTATAAACGTCCCTCACTACAATCTAGAGGCCTTAGTTTTATCAGAAATCCAACCTAACTAGCCCTTTTGATCAAATCAAAAGGAAGAACCCGAAGAAGAGGTAATGTTTTCACCACCCCTTTTCAAGTTCCTTTCTTCTTCCACTTTTTCTTTCTTTGTTATTACCATTATAATATAATAACTCCAGTATCTTATATATACTGTGATGTTATTATAAATATGGTACAACCATATGCAGTATTCTATCCACCCTTTGAATAACATGTCACCATACGTGCGTACGTACGACTTACCGTCTCCATGTCGTGGTGTAATTGTTATTCAATATATCATCATTTTGGTGGGTATAATAATGATGTGTATCTCATGAAAATAATAAATATAACATGATAATGATTCTGTATATATGATTTACCATCCAATTATATATTATTATAATATCAAAAGAATGATATTTTCGCTCGTGCGTGCGTGCGGACTACCGTCTCCACGAACGCGATGAGATTCATTCTCTATCGTATCCATTCAAGTATAATTATCATTTGATGATTTAAAAATAATTTTTAAGGGCTTTATATCATTATGAATATGAATATGATACAACCTATCCATGTAAAAGATGGATTACGTAACAAAACATATAAAAGAAAATGAGTATGTTAACACCTGAAACGACGATAATTCTAGGATATTATTAACAAAGCAATGTTAAAAGATCATATATGATATCATATTAATGTATATGATTCGTGAATAATTTAACAACAATTATTTCAACATTATACATGAGGTTAAACTACCCCCAAACAAGGAAAATTACAAGGTAAGGTATTTTATTATCTCACTTTCAATTCCGTGAGATTTCCATTGTTCTCCACTAATTTATTGAAAGTGGTATATTGTGTACATCCATTTGATATATATTATCATTATTCGTTTTATATTCATGTTATTATATAAATAATTTGGTGGTTATTAACTTTTGGTCATATGACTCAATTTATTACAACGTGTTAAGGGGTTTCTTGTCTCACTTTTAATTCTATGAGAATTCCATTGTTCACCACTTATTTATTACATGTGGTGTGTGTACTACCCATGTTTTTATTCATTGTGTAATATAATTTAATTCATGTATATTTACATCATCATTGTATGATCCTTTTTTCATGAGTATATGTTTTGTATGTTACCAAATCGATAAGGGAAATTGGAATTTCAATTTCCTCTCATTCGGCTTTACGCATACTTCATTGATTATTTTACTCCAAGATTATGTGTAGAATCACTATTCATTTGATCATGTCATAATTTCTTCTCCCCTTTCTGTGGATATAATTTTTATACACATAATCACTCCATTGATAAATTCTCAAGTCATCGGTATGAACTTGATAAGAGTAATTTTAACTCAATCTCCATTTGTTGAGTTAAATATCCAATTCATTGGTGTTGTTTTTACAAGAATATGTGTGAATGTCCTTTGATGGTTTTACACTGAATATCCAATCATATTTAGTGTATTTATATTTGTCACACATAATTACGTCGTTTATTTATCCTTAACCTAGTGATATGGCCTTTATGGGAGATTTCGTCTCAATTTACATTCCATTGAGACTTCTTTGTTGTTATACACCAAATCAATTTTATGTGGTGTATATAATGTACTTTGACATAGTATTTCATGAATTCCTTTAATCTCATGATATTAAAATGTTTTGATTACCTGAATTATTTGTATTCAAGTGTCTCTTCTTTTTATAAAATCTAACTAAAATACCATTTTTAAATGTTTTAAATACTTATTCTTATAAATCTTTCTCATTAATGTCCATGATTTAAAAAATGGTTTTAAGGATTTATTTATATGGACATTACAGTTTTAAAATTAAAAATCCTTTTAAAATTTTCAAATTGTTATGGGACACTTTGATTCAAAAATCTATTTTTAAATGGCTTTTTGACAAATAGTGTGACTTTTAAATGATATCATGAAAAAGGGGGATATTTTTCTCAAATAGTTTTGATGATTATTTTCATATATATAAACATCCTTCATTTTTCTTGATTGAGGTTAATGTGATACAATAAAATCTTCCATATTGTATCAAAGGAGTTATGTTTGACTGTGGATGTGCTATTTTTATACCATTCATGGTTTGTGGTTAAAGTATTGGCATTTCGTATGCTAGTTCTAATACGAATTTTTATGTTATGTTTAAACCTGTTCATATGAGGAATGCACTGGACTTAATATGTGATGGGTGGAGCCCACTATAGCTCCTCGATGCATCGGTAGGTCTCATGAGACAAACTAGTGTCTTGGCATAAGGTCTTGGAAAAATCTTATTTGTAGTCTTGGAACGAGGCCCTGACTATGTGGTTATGATAGTCTGCCATTATGCATTCCATCATTATGAAAGTGGTAATTGATATTTCATGTGATTATTCGATTAGTATAATATCCATGTGAACTAGTAAATGGCATTATTTCATTTCATTTTTGCCATACTATGTTGAAGTTCAAGTTTAAAAGGCTTTTGTTTTAAGTTAAACATTGCCTTAAATGTTTATTCTTATTTATGAAAGTTTCCGATATATTTCTATCCTTACTAGGAATTTGAGCTCACCCATTTTCTATGTTTTATATTTCCCAGGATGTGAAGAAGTAATTTATGAATGACTTGCAGGGATAGTATGTGGGGATATGAGTGTGGGATATGAAGACTATGTTGTTTTAGTAGTTTTTCACTTTATGATGTAATGTAAAACATTATGAATATATATAGTGTTTCCAAGGCTACTAAACCAATCGGTCTTTCGATATTTTATCTTTCTTGTGATCATGCCAATGTTATGTAATAATGCACCGACTCTAGGTAACTAGGGTCGGGGCGTTACAATTGGTATCAGAGGAAGTTTAGTACAAACCATGGAAGCTAGATTTAGATTAACTCTGATTAGATCACGTAGACCTAAGATGAACATTGAGGATTAGTATAGAAGAAATTCCTTGAATTTTGGTATTGTAGAGATTTTGTGAGTTTTCCGAGCAATACATCCCTGTCTGAATATGAGCAGGTAGAGGCGGCTCTGGAAAAGATGTACCTAGGGGTAAAACCCGAAAACACCGCTTTGAGCTAGACTCGAACGGGAACTGGTGCACGACAATGGGCCTTGCTTCACTCTTGGTTACGACACTCCCAGGGGATATGCTTAGGATAATTTACATTTTCATTACAAACCAATTTAATGTATTATATATATAAGATGAGAGTAAATGAACTTGGTTAATCCTAATGTGTTTAAAATTGAGAATATGGTGACATGTTAATATCTAAATGATTGTATGACTACAATTACTCACACAATTCTTTCTGGTTTTAGTCAATGGCTGGATTCCAAGTAAGTCATAGTGACTTTGAAAATAATGTACAAGGTGGGAATAGTGGTGGCAATGAGCAACAAAATGGAATGTTGATAGACGTAAAAGTTATCATCTTTATTCCAAATCAATTTTCCAAAAATATGATCAACAATATATATATTAACCATTTAGTAGACTCAACAAATAAGAGAAAGGTGATGAAATATAAGATCTCCAGTAGTGGAGACCATGGAGAAAGAAATCCTCAATTTCCGTCATGCAGGAAATGTGGAAGGAGACGCCCAGGAAAGTGTCTCAATGGGACAAAGAAATTCATTACGTGAAGGAAGGAAGGAAATAAATTAAAGAATATCAGAAGAAAAATGAAGAGTGCTATGGATGAAGATAAAAATGGTCCCAAGAATCCATTTACAGTAATTTTCTATAAATGTAGGGGACCTGGCCACTACCCGAGTGAATGTCATATTATATAGGAAATTTTCTTGGTCAGAGAAGAAGCTATATGGAAATAAATGGTTGGATAAATGTTTACAAATTATTAGTGATCCTTGTTGAAGGGTTTACTTTGGAATAATTTTCTCTTATATTTATAACCCTAACGTTTTCCATGTGAGAATGATATTTATGGAAGAATTATCTTTTCTATTGTGGATATAGTAATAAATAACCATTTGGTTTTATATTATCATTGGGTTTGAGGAAATTACAAATTATTATAATTTGGGATGAAAATGAAAGGTATGAGAAAACATTTGTTGTTAAATTATGTAATGGTTATTTTGAGGAATTTATCTCATTTTGGTAATGTTATAAAATATAGTTTTTGAAAAAGGACGACACGTCGACCGTGTGACAACCTGTCATGTCGGACAAAGCCATGGGAATCGAATCCACAACCAAAGTGTGATTGGGATTTATCGCCTACCACTGGACTACGTGAAGTCCCTGGTTAGTGTGACTATTATTTTTAGTTAAATGATTCTATTGATCAATAATAATTTGATTTGGGATCTTATGTCTTATCAAATGAATACCCTTAGTATAGGAAAATGATTTGGTGATTAAGTGATAAATGTTATTTTGGAAGTTTTTTGCTTTGGTGTGACCACTATATGCCCAAGGAAAATAGAATAGTATGGGATTTTATTTGAGTAGTAATGGTGGATTTTTATCTATTTTTTTATTGTGGATTTATAATGATTTGGGTTATTTATGGAAATGATTAGGTTAATTACTTTTAAGTATGTGACTTTAAGAGTAATTAATGTCATTTGGAGACACAATTTAACGTGGAAGACTACATTCTTAATAAGTTTTGGTTTTCAATATTAGTTTTGATTATATTGAAGGATTTTAAGGACAATTGATTATTGAATGGTATTTATTTAACTTTGGGGTATTGTTGGTTTAATTTTGGAAATTAAGATTAGTGTTTATTTCTCTCAAGGAATATCCTTTTGGGGGATCATTAGATCTTGTACTAACCATTTTGGTATTGATTAATCTCTAAATAAAATGTAAATATATAGTTCATCCTGCATGGATCATGTGATTCTATAGAAGTTTATTCTAGCTCTTCTAGTGTGACCAAGGCTTCTTGAATACTCATCGTTTAAAAAAAATGAGTTAGTGGTGGAAATTTATTAAATAATGAAACTCTACTTAAAATGTAAGTATATATCTTTATATTCTTAGTCAATATCATAAAGGAATTCCTCATCTGTATGTAATGTACCTTAAAACAAAAAAATGTTGTTTGTTTACTTTCATACTAGGAGACTAATGGTCGTTTGTCCCAACACAAGTTTGTGGTTTTCTTATTGTTAACTTTCTCTTGATCATGATTTCTATCCCTCTCCATCAGAACATTACACTTAGTTTATTATCCATATCCATGTTTTCCTACATGGAATCCGAGTATGGGTTATCTTGGTTGATCATTATACCTCTCTTCCTTTCTTTTAAAGTGATAGTTTTATGGACGCTTTTTCTGATGTGGGACTTTCCATTATATTCCCAAGCACAATTTTAAAAATTACGAGGACACAATTTATTGAAGGAGGGGTGAATGTAACACCCCAAGCTTCCACGGTAAGTTTCCCATCGAATAATGCAATGACGTGCATTGTACACAACTTCAAGATTCTAACACACCACAACCAATCAAACTAGCCGTTATGAATAGTAATACCTAATTTTTAAAATTTTAGAAATTTTATCATTCAAAATGGACTTCATTTTAGTATCGAATTTAACCTAAGGTGAAATTTTGGTACTTTTCGGATAACTTTAATATTTTGATGAATAGTGAAAATTAATAAATTTTAATTAAAAACAACTTTTTTAATCAAAATAATTAATAGTGATAAATTATGAATTTGAGTGGTTTTAAAGAATAATTAGAAAATATTTTTACCTTTTTATCCAATGGTGTTCATTAAAATTAATTTTAATTTGAAATTGGACATAAACAACAATCAATCTTTTGATATATATTGCCTCTTAAAAACACATTATTTATTGTGACAGCGAGAATTAATAATAAAATTAATTAATGAAACATTTATGTTTGGAATTTTGTAAAATAGGAATCATTTTTGAATTTGGAATATCAATTATAGCCTAGGGTGAAATTTTGGCATTGTTCTGAAAAACTTCAATTTTTGATCAATAGTGAAACTACTAAATGGTAGTTAAAAAACTGAATTTTTCATAAAACATAATTTTACCACTTTTGTGAATGGAATTTCTAAAATACGAGATACACAGTTAATATGAAGGAGTAAAATGTGGTTCAATGAGATGAAAATAATTTTTGGTGAATAGTAACTTTTTACTTTTATTTACCACGGTTAAAAGTAAATAGGTTAATTAAGGGTAAAATTGATATTAATATTACCATAAAACATGTCATAATTCTATTGGAAAAGTGTATCTCTACCAAAAACAACCTTAGGAATAAAATATTATCATTTAGGTCCACTTGGATTAGATTAGGACATTTATTATTATTTAATTCAATGAAGAGTTAAAAGAGTTAAAATCAAAGTTTATTTACTAAAACATTTTTAATATAGAGATATACATAAGATAAATTAGATTGTAAATATTCATTAGAAAGATAATATAAAATATACTATATAATGATAATTTATTTTTAATTTTTAGACATTAAATAATTTAATATATTTATGACACAATGATGATGCAGTAATTACCATAATAGTGAAAGATTAAAATAATTGATATTATAAATACCCAAATAAATATAATTTAATACTTTTAATGAAATAAAATAATTTTCTAGGATAATATGACATATTAGTATTGATTTAATGGACTTTTTTTGAAGTAATCATTCTTTTAAGAGTTTCACAAAAAACAATTATTGAGTAGTGTCAAAATAGACATAAAAGAGTTTTAAAAACAAATATTATAATATTAATTGATATTAAATTAATAAAAATTTAAGGTTCGTCCAATAGACTTATATCATGATAGGTATATCATTAATGGAACACTTGGGGGTCTTTTGGATGTATATAGTATGTTTATTAACTATATAATATAAAAATACAAAGTGACATGGTAAATGTCAAACTAATTATCTAAGAGTTAAAACTAAAAGATAAGGTTAATATAGTGACCCAAACCTGTCTAAATTATATAGGTTGAGTGGTTTTATACCAATACCAACCTTAAACTTTGAATAATAAACTTTGGATCCATTAGAAAACGAATATGAATTTATTATAAATTAATATTTTTAGCTTTTCCAAAGGTGCCTCTCATCCCTCTTATAAAAGGTCACTCCTCCTTCTCATTTCTTCACACCTTCAAAGCCTTTTCATTTGGCCAACCCCTACCCAAACACTCTCTAAACTTCCCTCAATACAACCTAGAGGCCTTAGTTTGATCATAAATCCAACCTAATGATCCCTTTTGATCAAATCAAAAGGAAGAACCCGGAGAAGAGGTAATGTTTTCACCACCACTTTTCGAGTTCCTTTTTTCTTCCACTTCTTCATTCTTTGTTATTTCCATTATAAAATAATATCTCCATTATATTATATATACTGTGATTTTATTATAAATATGGTACAACCATATTCAGTATTCTATCCACCCTTTGAATAACATGTCACCATACGTGCGTACGTCCGACTTACCCGCTCCACGTCGTGGTGTAATTGTTATTCAATATATTATTATTTGGGTGGGTATAATAATTATGTGTAACTCATGAAAATAATAAATATAACATGATAATGATTCTGTATATATGTTATACCATCCAATTATATATTATTTTAATATCAAAATAATGATATTGTTGCTCGTGCGTATGTACGGACTACCGTCTCCACGAACGCGATGAGATTAATTCTCTATCGTATCCATTAAAGTATAATTATCATTTGATGATTTAAAAATAATTTTTAATGACTTGATATCATTATGGATATGAATATGATACAACTTATCCATGACAAACATGTCTTACATAACAAAACATATAAAATAAAATGAGTAAGTTAACACCTGAAACGACGATAATTCTAAGATATTATTAATAAAGAAATGTTAAAAGATCATATATGATAATATATTAATGTATATGATTCATGAATAATTTAATAACAATTATTTCAACATTATAAAGGAGGTTAACCTACCCCCAACCTTGGAAAAGTACAAGGTAAGGGATTTTCTTATCTCACTTTCAATTCCGTGAGATTTCCATTGTTCGCCACTAATTTATTGAAAGTGGTATATTGTGTACTGCAATTTGATATATATTATCATTATTCACTTTATATTCATGTTATTCTGTAAATAATTTTGTGGTTATTAACTTTTGGTCATATGACTCAGTTGATTACAACGTGGTAAGGGGTTTCTTATGTCACTTTTAATTCTGTGAGAATTCCATTGTTCAACACTTATTTATTACATGTGGTGTGTGAACTTCGCATGTTTGTATTCATTTTGTAATATAATTTAATTCATGTATATTTACATCATCATTGTATGATCCTTCTTTCAAGGGTGTATTTCTTGTATGTTACCAAATCAATAAGGGAATATGGAATTTCAATTTCCACTCATTCGGCTTTACACATACTTCATTGATTATTTTACTCGAAGATTATGTGTAGAATCACTATTCATTTTATCATGTCATAATTTCCACTCCCCTTTCTGTGGATATAATTTTTATACACATAATCACTCCATTGATAAATTCTCAAGTCATTGGTCTGATCTTGGAAAGACTAATTTTAACTCAATCTCCATTTGTTGAGTTAAATATCCAATTCATCGGTGTTGTTTTTTCAAGAATATGTCTGAATGTACTTTGATAGTTTTGCACTGAATATCCAATCATATTTAGGTTATTTATATTTTTCACACATAATTACGTCGTTGATTTATCCTTAACCTAAGGATACAGCCTTTATGAGAGATTTCATCTCAATTTACATTCCATTGAGACTTCTTGGTTGTTATACACCAAATCACTTTTATGTGGTGTATATAATGTACTTTGACATAGTATATCATTAATTACTTTAATCTCATGATATTAAAATGTTTTGATTACCTCAATTATTTGTATTCAAGTGTCTCTCTTTTGGTTAGAAACTCTAACTAAAATACCATTTTTAAATGTTTTAAAGACTTATTCTTCTAAATCATTCTTATTAATGTCCATGTTTAAAAAAATGGTTTTAAGGATTTATTTATATGGACATTAATGTTTTAAAATTAAAACTCCTTTTAAAAGTTTCAAAGTGGTATGGGACACATTGATTCAAAAATCTATTTTTAAATGGCTTTTTGACAAATAGTGTGACTTTTAAATGATTTCAAGAAAAAGGGGGATATTTCTCTCAAATAGTTTTGATGATTATTTTCATCTATTTAAACATCATTCATTATTATTCTTTGAGGTTAATGTGATACAATTCAATCATCCATATTGTATCAAATGAGTTATGTTTGAATGTGGATGTGCTATTTTTATACCATTCACGCTTTGTGGTTAATGTATTGGCATTTTGTATACTAGTTTTAATACGAATGTTTATGTTATGTTTAAACCTGTTCATATGTGGAATGCATTGGACTTAATAAGTGATGGGTGGAGCCCGCTATAGCTCCTCGATGCATCGGTATGTCTCATGAGACAGACTAGTGTCTTGGCACAAGGCGTTGGAAAAATCTTATTAGTAGTCTCGGCACGAGGCCTTGGCTATGTGGTTATGATTGTATAGCATTATGCATTCCATCATTATGAAAGTGGTAATTGATATTGCATGTGATTATTCGATTAGTAGAATATCCATGTGTATATGTAAATGGAATTATTTCATTTTATTTTTGCCATACTATGTTGAAGTTCAAGATTAAAAGGCTTTTTTTAAGTTATACATTGCCTTAAATGTTTATTCTTATTTATGAAAGTTTCCGCTATATTGTTATCCTTACTGGGCATTTGAGCTCACCCCTTTTCTATGTTTTATTTTTCCCAGGATGTGAAGAAGTAATTTATGAATGACCTGCATGGATAGTATGTGGGGATATGAGTGTGGGATATGGAGACTATGTTTTTGTAGTAGTTTTTCACTTTATGATGTAATGTAAAACTTTATGAATATATCTATAGTTTCCAAGGCTACTAAACCAATCGGTCTTTCGAGATTTGATCTTTCTTGTGATCATGCCAATTTATGTAATAATGCACCGACTCTAGGTAACTGGGGTCGGGCCGTTACATCGGGAATTACCATAGATCTTCTCAGGTAACCGGTTCAGGGTTGACCTAGGTTGGTTCATGACACAGTCGATGTTATCAATGGTAATTTTTTCTGTTGGCTATACTAAACATATTCAATCTCTCATCACTATTGATAAATAGAATATTAATGAACCTAATCATATCCCTAATGAGTGCCTATCTAAGAGTGTTTTCTTAGGCCAACTAAACATGTATCAAGGTGATGATCGATTAAATGCTAACATACACTTTTTACAGGGTGATTACCCCAAGGGGAATATGTTATATAGTTGCATTCACATTCTAGTATCAACATATAAATCTATTGACATAGAAAAACTCATAATATTTACATTAACAAAACATTGGTATGTTTTTCAATACATAAAATCTTTTTAAGATTTCTCACTAATGTTCTCCATACTAATCCCTAAAACAATGAAATTAACCTTCTGATACCAAAAGTGTTCACCCATCATAAACATTCATTAATAATGTATTTATTTCATGGTTTAATTAATGTAATCTAAATATAGTTTTACCTATCGGGGATAAAAATTTATAGTCTCTTAGAGAGTAGATATATAAAAATATTATTTTAGAAAACAATTGCACATTTATATATAGCAATTATCCATTATAAACACTTATAAAAACATAATATGACATAACCATATTCATAACATGGTGAATGGAATCATAAGAGGTGGTGAGATAGATTTATTCGTAAGGGAAATATATCAACTATCCATACCAAATACTTCTGAAACATGATTCACGAATTAAAATTATATATAAATATTATGTGATCAACAATGATAAAAAATTATTCACCGTTGAGGGTTATGAAATAAGAACATGAAACCAAATAAATGACATAAAAACATGGATTAAAAACATATAATTTAGATAAAATTGAAAATTTAGAAAGAATAAAATTTTTATAAATTTAAATATCAGAATAATTTAGCATAGTTATAAAATAAGGCAAATTTTTTAGAAGAAGTGGCATAAAAATAAACATAGGAAGTCATTGTGAAAAAATAAATTAATGTCCTCCCTATAATTTTTTAAATATATCTAATTATATCCACATATTATTTTTGGGAATAAATCCAAGTATTCCTAAAGACTGTTATCTCATGGGATATAAAACCATAAATAATGAATTAAAGGGACATATATGACCCACACATATTAATCCACACATATTAGTTCCACTTAAAATCTAATTATTCATCTTATCAAAAACAGCCCACGCAATGAAAATTGGGTTTCATGACATTTCCAAATGGTATCCCAAAAATAATGATCATTTGATAAAAAACATGATCTCCCAAAAATAGAATATTTTAGGGGATTTATGATCTACTAAATTATTGGATAATAATCCTATGAAAAAATAAATTAAACTGAAAAAATTTATTTAATTATCAAAAAATAATTATTTCATCATAAAAATTACCTCATTTCAGAGTCACATTTCAAATAATAATATTTTATAAAAATAAGATGAATAATCAAAAAAATTATTTGAAAAAAATCCAATAGAAGGTCTATGAAAATTAATAAATTATATGTCAAAAATGTATTGTATATGGGGAAAATATGTAATAAGTGAAAAGAAGATTCTTTGAAATATTTTAAAACACCATTATTAAAAATACTACACTGTTAAAATGATATCAAAACCATGGCTTAAAAATAGGGGAATATAATTGTTAATATAGAAAAAAATTTGTTTCTATTTGAGAAAGGAGAACATTATCAGGAACAAAAAACATGGACTGGGTGGAATGCCCCATTGAAAGTGTTGGGGATTATTCTGAATAAAATGTAAATCCCATAGATAATTATATTATTCACAAAAGAAGAATATTGTGTAAAAAATTATTTCACACAAAACTAATGAATAAATAAAATAAGGAAATTGCAAATGTTATATATTATTTTAGATAATTTTTTTGAAAATAGATGTTATTATGGATCAGGTAAATTATTTGAGTAATGACAACCCCTTTAATTTACTAATGATTTATATTTTTCTATATGACCTCTAGTATAAAAAAATAATATTTTAATGACCTATTTCAAAAGGTGAGAATTTATATAAAATTTTATAATATTACATTAAAGACATTAAACACACATTAATTTGTTACTTATCATATATTCTCAAAATTGGGTGTAAAAACATGAATTGTTTAAACCGGTTCTATAACAATATTTGTTATCAATTATTCTCCAAAAATCCATAATAACATTTTCAAAATATTTATATGATGATATGTTGAAAAATAATATATAAAGATACAATATCTCTTCATTATTGGTATTTAATTTTTAATTATGAAACTGAAAACAAGATCATTTTTGTGAGTTTGTTAAAAGAATTTGATATATTATTTAAATCAATAGATATTAATATTATGACTCTATAATTAGTTTACAATTTGAAAATATTATTAATACATGTTTTTAATATGACATAAAATTCATTAATCATCCATTACATAGTAATGGTAATATCAAACATATAGTTGAAAAAATGGCCTAAACAAGAGTCTGTTATATTGATTAAATGAGTAAGAGAATATTATTATGTAATGTTAATAAAATTTTTAATAATTCTTTATAATTTCATTATTATCATATATATCCATTGAAATCAACATTATAACCATCAAATATGGGTGATTTGGAAAATTAAATTTTTTATTCGTGGAGGTGGTCGTATGAATGTAACCAAGAATAGAGATATAATTTTACAATTAATTAAAAAAAATGATGGAATAATATTAATGATTATTTAAGAAATTTATTTATAAAATATAAAATCGATTTAATCATAAAATAAATCATTTATACCATACAATAGTGATCACAATATAAGACAAACTACATCGTGTCTAGGAGGATGAAGTTTTCATGTTGTCTGGATTGATGTTATTTGTTTTCTTAGTGGATGAAAATGATTTAGTATTTGTTGTGTAATTAATATAATAAAATATAATCATAATAAAAATAATTATTTATTTATATTAATAGTGGTAAAAATTATCAAATGGATTGGAAGAATAAATTTAAATATTTATAGAAGTCAATAATCCTGTTGGAAGCATTAGTTTACTCACAGAAAACAACATCGAAGTGAATGTAGTAAGAAAATTTAATGTTACCAAAAGATTATGTAGGTGGTAGAGAGTTCCATGAGGTTAAAATAGAATATTTTCATGGAAAATTTTCAAGAAAAGTTGTAACATAAATGGGTGGCATCAGAAACCTTTTATAAGATAAGAAATTGGAACATTTTGATACATCCAAATTTTTTTTATAATCTTGTGACATTATACATGCTTCAATGGATAAAAAGTGAAAACATAAGGGTTGTGGAAAAAAATGGCGAAGAAATATCTACTCTATTCATTCTAATATATTTCATGGCTTGTTAAGGGTTTTTTACTTGGGACCTTTTAACCAAACTAACTATTACGTTGGTAATGATTTTTTAACAATAGTAATTAGCATTAATGGAAAGAATTAATATTGGATAGTTTTAAATAATTTTATCCATTTTATTTCAAATTTGAAATTAAATTTATTGCATAAAATTTATAAATTTGAGAAGATTTAATTTTAAAATGAACACCATTAATCATGATAAATTAGTTTTTTAGAATAAAAAATTTCGAGCGTTTTAATTTACATATCAGATACATTTATCTTGAATAAAAAAATTAACATGATAATATGAATTATTATTAATGAAATTAAATATAATATTCTTTCATGGAAATCCAAAACTTAATTACACATTTTAAACACATATTTATAAGAAATAGATGAAAATAATTTTTAATTGTTATAATATTTTAATTAAGATTTAATAATATTTTGTATAGGATTATATGTTAATAGACCATTATAACTGTCATAATATTATTACATAAATATATATTTTATTTCATAAATGGGTTTTACCTTCTAGGATAATCTTAGTTAATGTTAAAATCATAAAATTTATAATTTTTTTAAAAAAAATTATTTTTCTATTGAAACTTATCATTTTAATCAAATTTAAAAAACTTCATAACAAGAAAATATTTATTTAATGAAAAAAAATAAATATTATTCTTTAAAATTTAATATAAAAATTATTTAAATTTTTCATTTAAAATAATATATATATTTCAAGGAAAATAGATTTTGTTAAAAGTGACATTTTCTGTAAAAATAAATATTAATTATTTGTCATCTAAATATATAATGGAAAACAATGATTATCTTTATTATATATATGTTAACTAATTAATATTAAATTTTTTGATTATATGTCATTATATTTTTCATGTTTTGTATGTTATTCACTAGAATATCAGTTTTACAAAAACATGAATTTTGGGACATTATATTATCCACCATAGACTTATAAACCAATGAATTATTATGTTTATCAAATATCACAATATCACGTAATTTCCTTCTATTGATTACATCCAATAATTCTATGAAATGGTTAATGAAAAATAATTAAATTAAGCTTAGGATATCCCTTTAGAGTGTCTACGCAGTTGTCCATTCTTATGCCCACACATCGTGCACCCATGACGATAGAGTTAATACCCAATATTCCCCAATATAGTTATGACACCATGTTGCCTATTTTTAATAGGCATATCCCCTACCAGTATTTAGAACGAGATATATTTTTTATAGTAACCTATCAATATCATCATTGAAAATTCATTATGAAATTACTCTATACTTTAACTTTCCCCAAGAACTAATCATAGGGTCATGTTCTGTAATATAGGATTATCAAATAAAATTTTCCAAGGGACCTAATTAATATAAATTTACACCTACTATAACACCCCAACTCCAGGATCCTATATCTCTTGGTAGTCATAAAATATTCCTATAATATATAAGGGATCACAACATAAAGGATCTAACAGTTTAGCAGTATTAGCATACTATATGCATATATTATTAGTATAGGACATTTGAAAACAAGAAATAAAACATACAATTATATTTATAAAATAGTTATATATTCTAATATATCCATTTAATTATCCATATATCCCTTATTTGTATCTTGATAAAATGTAATATTAATAAAGGGTGATCTTAGTTGATTAGTTTTTGGAAAGAATACAGTAGAAGCTATATTAAAATTAATATAGAATGAATAATATAGAAGAGATAAAAAATACTCAAATATTTTATATAACTAATGAAATTAAATGGGATTATATCTATCAATTAAATACAAACATAAATAATCTCATGGAAAACAATACATAGTTTCACAATGATATAATTAAAAAAATTTGACGTCAAAACATTAATATCAAGCCCATGTTCCATCAAAACATAAACATGTAATCAATGTATTATGAAAAACACCATAAATAGTTGGGATTTCATGCTCCAAATATCAATTCTAGTTATTGTCATGAGTTAAAATGTTACATTCATGGGGGAATCTAGACCCTTCCACCACATACTAATACCAATGAATTCATCCTTTTAAAGGGATCAATAATCAATACAATACAAAATCTACATGAATATGAGTATCTAAAATCTATCATAAAAAATGTCAATATTATTATCTTATCAAAAATAAAAACCCATGATCATAATACATCTTCAAAATAAATTATATTACATGATTATAGTATATTTATGTTTAACCATAAGTTTAATTAATTAATATTTATTTAGATTAAAACAATTTCAAATGATCATTGTGATATTTATTGAGATAAAATCTCTTTTGAATAAAACAAATTATTTAAAATCATGATAATTACAAAAATACTAGAAAAAATACCTTGAAAAGGGTCATGAAAACATTTAAATAAATATTCAAGTAAAATTATAGTCTAGATATTTTGAAAATATGTTCTTGGTATACGTTTCAAACGAAATATTTTGTTAATTACTTCAATAAAAAGTGCATCATTGGAAAAAAATAAGATTCGTTTTTAATGATTTTATTGAAATTAAAACATGTATAAAAAATATGAAAAAATTATTTATGTCAAAAAAATCATGAAATGATTATAAGTAATATATGCACATGGAATAAGAACATTCCTGAAAAAATAGAAAAAAATGCTGATTTTCCTAAAATATGTTAGTTTAGAAATTTTTATAAATATGGAGTGTAAATTGAAAAAAAAATCAGTAAATTATAAGAGGAAAATAAAATAATTTGGGATTAATGTAGAAATATTATACAATTCTCCCAATGGAAACTTATACATAGACAATCCCGAAGAATGATGGGATCGTGACATTTACACTTACCACTGGAACAACCCTAAAATCAAAACCGCAGGGATGAAATAATTTTAATTTTAAATTCAAATACAATTAATTAATAATGATAAATTACATATTATATCAAATTAGTATTATATAAATCTTATAAAAGAAAATAGGTTCATAACATCAGCCATTTCTGAACAAAAAATATTGACATGAAGAACCCTCACCTCATGTTTGACGAACCATTATAAGTGATTTTAGAATCCTGTATAATAAATTTATATTTATTTTAATTTTATAAAATAACCATATTTATAATTATAATATCATATATGATAAAATTATAACATTTCACAACAAGATTATTAATTATTCTATATTATAATATATATTTTTGAGTTTTTATTGTTCAGTTTTTCACATTGGTAACATTTTTGTTGTTTTGATCCTTTCATGTTTCTAATGGTTCCATAATCTCCAAAATTTTAATCATGAAATAAGTATCATATTTAATAATTAAATAAATACCTATAACTATACAAGAAAATATGAATTGAAAAAGGAATCATGTCGCTTCATAGCATTGGATTCCCTTATGTATACACAAGCGATGTTGATGTTTCACAACGAATGAAATGGTATGAAGGTAGATAAGATATAATAATTCAAAAATAGAAAAAAATTCATAAATATAACATATAAAAATTAAATAAATTATAGTAACCTATAATATAATATGGTTATGTAAAAAATCAAATTGCTTCATAGAGAATGTAATCCACACGTATGTACGAGCGATATAGTCATTTAATTTTTGGTGGAAATGAAGTGGAAAACTAGTTGTACCATACTTTTAATAACATCTTGTTAGATTTATGATTTTGGATTATTATTTTTGGGACGATAAAATATATATATGGTAATTATATGATGAAATAAATTGTAAAAAGAGTGGACAAAGATGATTACCTCTTCTTTGTGCAACCTCCTTTATCTTACAACTCAATACTTCTTATGATGGTCTTTGGAGAAGACTAGATGATAGATAATTAATTGAAATGAGATATGTAGGTATTGGGATAGGGTATTTTTGAAATATTGTTCTCAATATTTGTGAATAAAAGATAATATGGGGTTTAAATTTTTATGTAATTAGAGGACATAAATAGAAATAATCAAAAAATATGAATACAATTATTGTATTTATGAAGTACAACATGAAAAAGTGTATTTGAATTAAAAAAATATTATATAGATAAATTATTATCATAAATTTAAATGTATAAATGTTTTTGTGTAATTTTAATCATTATATTTTGGTTTAACAGCTTCATTATCCCGTTATAACCATAATCATAGTGAAACCATTTCCCCTAGTTACTATACATTGGACTAAAAATTAAACTGAAATATTTACATAATTTAAACAGAATTAATCACAATATAAAATCAAGGTTTTAAAATTTAATTAAAAAATTTGGAATAATATAATTTTAATAATTTTTTTTGAAAGATAATGAAAAATAGTTTTTAGAGATCATTTTTATGATAAAAAATAACTCATAAAAATCCAATATTATATTGATAAAAATTTAATTAATTAGATTATAAATAATTAACAGATTCGTATTTTAATTTTCTAAAATATGATAAATTAATTGGAATTTTAAATTTGCTATCATAATGAAATTAAATAAAAGTTTTAAAAAAATCTGTATTTTAACAATATTCACTAAAAAATAAACATATTTATAAAAATCTCAAAAATAAATCAGAATGCTATTATGAATTGATTATTTTTAAAAAGATATAATTTTTTTGAATATTATATTGGAAAATTTTAGAAATTAGTTATAATATTCATTCATAAAATTCAATAAAACCTATTTTTGATGAAAAGTAACATTATACCATTAGATAAATTTATTATTATTCATATCTAATAAACAAAAATTTTGTGAATGTTAAATATATTATATATTTAATTAATATTATAAGGAATTCAGTTATAAATTTATTTCATTATTATTTTATTAATATTTTTATTAGCACAACTGACAAATATGTTAAAACGGTAATATTTAAATAATATTTTTCATTGTTCTTTTATACTAGGGGTTTTATATACCACATGATATCAAAAATATTTTCTAATGAAAATAAATTATAAAACCATTGGTCATTACACATATAGGTTCCTAGTATCTTTCTCTCCTCCTATCATAATTTGGATTTAGCATGTATAAGTTCCAATCATCTAATCATCATGTAAACCAACTTGGTCCACCTAATGATCCATTTTTTATGTTTCATGAAAATAAATTTAATTAAATATCATCATATTTTCATGATTTTAAATATCATGAAAATGTGAACTATATAATTTTTTAATCTGTTCCCTTACCTTATTAGTAGACCAAGAGATTCCATGAGTGATGATACCAGTATGCCATGGGTGATGTGCATAAGATGTCTCTTGTGATGAGCTTGTGGTTGTTTCTTATATCTCATAGGTATCCTAAAATTGTAATGTCCACTCCGTCCCTTTTTATTTCTTGTCTCATGAAAAAAATGTACTTACCACATAAAGTTTACTTGCATGGAAAGATCTACTCACATGAAATAAAATTGTGTAATGGAAATATGTGAGTTTTTATTCATATACAATATATGATATATATGAGTCCACTACAATGTTCAACCCTAACGAAATGAAAACCATGTTTCCCTTAGTGAATGTTATTCCTCGTGTGATTAGCCTCATATGGCAAAATGATTTCTAAAACAACAATTCTATTACCACAATTACATCTTCACCTATAAGAAGGTAACATTGAATATATATCATTTTTATAGAGTATGCCAATCTCATCACTCTAATATCATAGATTCTTTTGTGATATTTAGTATCAAAGGTGGATGTTAACCTATTATGAATTGACAAATAACAAGTTCTTGTGGAAAATCCACAGTAGAAAAAAATACGTGTTAATTAATTTCTGATGAGTATATGTGGGACTATTAACAATAGTCTCTAAATTGTTATTTGCTGATATGTGATAATCATTTGTTATTCCGTAAACAAAATAATATAAATATATTTTGACCCTTATATGGTGAGTGTATATGGGACAGTCCACAATGGACTCTATGTATATGAACCACTCTTCATGCATCAATAACTCATCCTTAAGTGATGAGCTTAGTAACAAGAGGTGATCCTTCTTAGATACCTCTATGATGAGCATAATATCAACTTTCTATATATTAAAGAGAATATCCTATAGTTTTACATCATCTTCAATGAATGATATTACTTATGTTATGAGCATGAGAAGTCGATGTGATAAGTATGATATCTCTTTCTTCTTCAAATAGGTAATGAGATATGATTCTTAAACTATACAACAACCATTGGATTCCATTATTGATGGCCATATGAAGAATTATGGGGTGATAATATGTAATATCTCAGATGTTACTTGTATTATTTTTCTGGATATTGTTTGGATTATTTGGGAGACCAGACACTCTAAAAGCTTGCGATTCTGAGGAACTCCATTTTCCAGCCTCACTGGTGGGTTATGTTGAGGAATGATATGGAATGATATCAGGGAACTCCACTACCCAACCCAAGTAGAGGGTTACACCATGAATGTTTCATCATGTAATTCCACAACCCAGTACTACTATAGGTTAATCCTTGTAATGTTATTAGGGAAATCCACTTCCCTTCCCTGTTGAAGGGTTATGCCCTGAAGGTTGAGAAACTCCACTGCCCAGCCCAACTCGAGGGTATCTTGTAAATATTATAATGGAATTCTGAAGACCAACCTTGCTAGAGTTTTACTCCTAGAATATCATCATGAGACTACAATTTACATCATTTTATATGGTTACTCTTGGAATATGTCATTGATGAACTCTACAACCCATCATGCTATAGGTTTATGCATGGAAAGATGTCATTTAAGAACTCCACCACATAGCCTTTCTTGAGGATTATTTATAGAAAGGGGAATCTTTAGGGAACTCCACAGCCCATCCCTGTTGGAGGTTTACACCTAGAAAAGGGGATCCTCAATGAACTCCAAAGACCAACCCTAGTTGATGCTGACACCCAACAAGCACTGGTGATTTTTCAGGAAAACATCCATCATCGAGTGTTTCTTTAGTTTGTTCCAAACCCTAAATATTTCACAAAATATCTCCAAAACCATTTCCAATGGCATCATCACATTATACGTAAAAAAACACTCTTAATAGGAATGCCAAAATTAGAGTATATACAAAGGTAATATGAAACATTAATGGTTACATAAAAAGAGGTACACTGATTTTTGGGGACCCACATGGCATGTGGTCCCACTCTACTGCTTGTCCGTCTCCTCTCAAAGACATAGCATGATGCCCATGGATCACAACACAATATGTATGGGTACTAAATGATGTCAATGAGTAAAAATATTGACAAACACACAAGGCCCATTACTAGTCGTAGGGAAAAACCATTATTTCACTAATACTCTTATTTGAATGTCCCCCTATGGGAATACATATCACACCATTATGATCCTCATAGAAAAATTCCTTGGATTGGCTATTTACATGCCTCTGTTGGATACCCAGTGAAAAAGTCACATTTTATCACATCACGCTCAAATGGAATCTTATGGTCCAAGCCACAAGTCCAAATTAAAAACATAAATTCGTCATGAAATGTAAATAATAATATTAGGGCCACATTTTCACTAATTTTTCTTCATCAAGACATCATTTGCATGATATATGTAAGATACAATATTCTAAAATAATAATAATTTTACTATTATTGTGTGTTTTATTGACCTGAGTTACAAGTCCAAAAAAGGTATCCTACATTGGTCATAAAATGTCATCTCAATTCTAGGGTCATGCTAAAACCGATGTTATATCAATATGAAATTGAATGGGAAAATTATCTCAGATTTATGGTCTGACCACCCAAATGTAAAAATATTAATTTTTTATTATTATTATTTTAAAACATTAATAAAATTGGGGTTCCATGCCCATGTTATTTTCCCCTTTCTCTTTTGGGTTTATAAAAAGCCTCTAGATCTTCCTTAAACCAAATTCAATATCATTAAATTTATTTATCATTTTTATAATAACTATATAATATAGAGGGGAATAATGGATAAAATTTTTCCCCATCATATATGCCGAATGCAATATACCCCTCTTCATGTTTTTCAATTAATTTTATTTTTCATTAAATCATCATTATTATTAATAACAATATTAATAATAAATAAACATAACATCATTCAATAAATTATATCCATGTATGTTTTTTAACCACCCATAATTTTTATTCGACCATTTATATTATCTTTTAATATAATAATATTATCTTTTAATATAATAATATTATCAACATGCCTCATTTATTTTTTTTCAACTCATCACCACTATTATAATTATTAATTATCATTTAACACTCTCAGTATTCACTATTTCTAAACACCACGTCAATGATTTGATTCTGGTCAACATTAAAACCACCAAAAATAGCATGTGCCATGAGATTACACCACATGACTTCACCACACTCCAACATGGAAAATGGGGGTAATCGACCCGATCTCAAACCACCACTAATCAGAAAAATTCCCCTATAGTGATGATTAGATCCATTCACCAAACATATTACCACTCATTTTTCATCCTTTCCCTAGACCCTTAATCGACATGTCGTTCTATCCATAGAATCAAATATTGGGTGTTTCCCAATATTGAACCCACTTCGACAACGTCAAATAGTTTCCCCGTGGTCTAATGATGACGAACGTGAAGAAATGTTGTCTAAAAATAGTCAATAACAAAGGAAATATGAATAATTGGACAAGAGTTTATCCACAATGATTTCATAGTGGGGAAATTATGGTAAGAAACATGGAATAATAAGAAAGAAATTAAAGGGATAATTTTTTCCATACATGGGCTCATACAATGGCTCAAACTAATGCAGATCAAAGAGAGGGAACTGATCACACACAATATTTTAATAATAAGGATGGGAAACAAAATATAATAAATCCTACCTCAATTTTGGATTGAATCCTAACGAGGAACAAGTTTTAAAATGATTCAGAAGGAGCCATTTCATTAACTACATCATGATTTTCACAATCCGGGATGTTCATCATCTTTCGATTTGATTATCCTACGAAAGGAGGATGGGAGATGTCTTCTTTATAAATCACTCAATTTTTGGGGCTACCCATATAAAAGGTCATAATGATATATTTTTAAACATTTTTTAGGTAAAATGAATGAATGAATGAATTATTTAATTAAACCACCTTAACTCACCACCAATGAATGAGGTGTACAAATGCCATGTGCGATATCATTTTATGTTAGGTCTAGGGTAAACGTCGAATTATGGACCCAAACATGGTCTAGGATTTATGATATGATCCACCTTTCATGAGTTATACTGATATCTTTATGAAGCTGTGTGGGAATGGTATAAAATATATTTAATATTTTTAGAAAACTAATTTCAGGCACTCTAGGTCTTAGAATCACATGTCATCTAAGAGGCTAGCTCTAGAAATATATCCTGAAATATTTTAATGTATTACAAAGAAATAAACTGGGTATCTACATCCTAGGAAAGGGTACTATGGTTGTGACTTACCTCTAAATAGTGTGTGTTTGTTGATTATATCTTTATATTCTTGTAATATGTGTTTTAGACATTATAGATATGATTTCACTTTTTTTTGTTGTAGGATTTCTGCTTTTGGGGTGTCATACAAAGTATTATTATTCTCACCCATGCATAGTATTTTCCCATATTTATTGTGTCTTTTGTAAACAATAGATATTTTGATGGAGTCCTAGACTGTCTAGCACCAGATGATGCTCTGTGAGACATGACAAACTGAGGTCTCTTCCTACAGATTTTGGATTTTAGTACTAATATTTACAATATCATTGGAATTTTTTTAACAAACGTGTTGGGTGGTACTGTATTTGGAATGGTTTGCATTATTTTACATACATTATTACTCTGATTAAAATATTACATGTATGCATGCATGATTTTACTTTTTTTACACTTATGAATTACATAGACATGGAGATGGGTGCATTGTACATGTACTTAGGAAAAGGCATCTCGTGTAAATTATATTCCCTCTCGATGCTAGTAACAAGCCCCTGGCCAATTAGATGTGATATTTGGGAGTCACGACATAGGTCCCACTGGGATGTGTCTCGACATATTACATAACCTGGAGTAAATTTATTTTGGTGCTACATATAAAAAATTTGAGTTGCATTATTTTATAAGGATAGTATTCCCTTTGAAATGTTCCTAGGATGACGTACACATTGATCATAATTTCTGACATATATGTCATGAGATACCTTGTGTTTTGAGGAAATGATACCTTAGTCGATGAAAAAAAGATTCATTTATCTCATTTGAGTAAGTATCTATTAGAAGCCTAACAAGAAGAACACATTTCACCATCTCTAACTACAAGGCATCCAACATGTCTTGACAGTAATCTGAATCATTGAATTCTATCTAATTGAAATGGAACTAAGAATATAATTCACTAACATGACATATATATGCAAAGTTGGCTCATATTAGGTTATGAAAACAATAAAGGAATCCAGAAAAGAAATATCTATCTTCCCATTATTCCATTCTAATCATGGATCCTCTATCAATAACCTGATGTAGGAATACATTTCAGCTTTTGAATATGGTGGATTTGGGGAAATATGATCAAAACTTGTATAATGAGGTAGATTTTATGTGGTATAATTCCCTACTAGAAGGGTCAAAAAAATTGGAATACAAATTACATTATAAAATATTAAATTATAAGAAATAATGATTTATAAAAGACAGTGGGTATAAAAGGGTTTAAAATGGCTCATAAAATAAATCATAAAAATATAATTTTTCCCTCATTCCTAAAGAAAATAAAATTTGACTAATGTGGAAATTTTAAGAATAATTTTTTAATTTTTTTTATATAAATCGAAAACTAGTCAAAATTTATCATAATCAATTATTGAATTTTTGATGACATCATTTTTGAAACATCATAAAAAATATGGGAATTTATGAAAATGAAACATTATGAATGATGTGAATTACTCTTATAAATATAAAAAAAATTATGAAATAAATCCATAAAGATGATGATTTTGATGGAGAAATTAAATTTTCCTTGGGAGAAATAGAAATTACTATAGGGAATAATTATATTTTAGAATAAAAGAACCATATAAAAATGTATCAGTTATAAATGGTTATAAGCTAATGAATATTTCATTGTGTAGACAAAACCCATACATCTTTGTTATCCATTTAAGAAAAACTCCTTGAAATAGAATTTTGAGAATAAAAGCTTGTAATCCATGAATAAATGTATAATCTAGTTTTACTTTGAAAGTGGGTGTATATAAATTATATTATTTAAAATAGGTTTATAATAAAAAAACATTTCCCAATGAAGAAAATAATGTGATGGTAAAACCATACAATTGTTTTTGTATATGAATCAAAAAAGTATGAATGAGAGATCATGATATGGACATTAAAATGTCATGAATTTATTTTTTTATAAATAAATTCTATAGTGTAATAATTATAATATATAATATAAAACATGGTTTATTGGATGATACATTTCACAATGAATTGAAATTATGATATTGAACCAAAGAATTAGGTATCATATTATTTATTCATGATTCCACATCCTATAAAATAGATTTTTTTTATTTAAAACATGAATTTAAATGTTAATTATATTACATTGTTCTATTATTGATAGTTTCAAATCATTGTAATTCATTTTTACTATATTTTTTAATGAGATAAGGAATTGAATACAAGTATTCATTTAAAATGTTTATCTTTTTTAAAAATACATGTTTTTGAAAAAAATTATATTATCAGTTTTAAAAATCACATTTTAAATAATTGATTATATAAATATAAATTTATAATACATAGTATACACCAACCACAAATGTAGTTGGTGATTTTTAAAGTATTGATAATGTCTACATGGGCTATTAGGATAAAAAATTATTAGAAAATATCAAATGAGATGAAAGGTAAATATTATGTTA
This sequence comes from Viscum album, assembly GCA_963277665.1. Classification (NCBI taxonomy): domain Eukaryota; kingdom Viridiplantae; phylum Streptophyta; class Magnoliopsida; order Santalales; family Viscaceae; genus Viscum; species Viscum album. Next base: position 722,616,089 of record OY728157.1, on the reverse strand, counting down.
TATTAATATAGTGAAATTATTATAAAAATATAATAATAAAAGTGATCAGTTATATAAATATATGTAGAATATTTTAAAACAAATGTCATAATGGGAAACTAATTGGGTGATTAAAAAAATAGTGAAAATACAAATAATGATAAATATGGAAACCTCTTTAGTTAAGAATTATTCCATTTCTATATCCTTTATGTATTATTCTTGAGTAACTCTATAATGTAATAGAGGATACTATTAGGATTATGAAATGGGGAATAAATATATCATGGGATTTCATAAGATGATGGGAAATAATAGTCCATGGGAAATAATATATGGAATTTATAAAATAGGAGAGGGGTAATTTTAGGGAAAAATATTGACTAATTAATCAATTTTGGATAAACATATTGTACGACTACAATGAAATTTATTAGTTCAAAAAGAAATAAATGAGTATTTTTTTATATAATGATAGAAAAAAAAATTATCATGGAAGTACTTATGTAATATTAATTTATGAATAAAATTTGTTAAGAATAAAATATTAATCTTGTTACCAAACATTATAACTATATTTTTAATTCAACATATTCATTGTAAATTCATTAATTATATAAATAAATATATATTTTAAGGGGTTTTTTTAAATTATTATTTTTGAATGAAATGATGATGTCATTAAAGTTGCAGTGTTTGTTAAAAAATTTATATTTTACTATTCATTAAAAAAAATTATATTCTTAACCAAAATTCCTAAAACATGTTAATGAAAATATGAAATATTGATTACAAAAAATATTTTAATTTTTATACATTAAAATTATAAATTTTATTAAGTTTACTTTTACCTGAAACCATATATTATTATGAAAACATTTTATATTAATGATAATGTCATTTTAAACATTATTAGATATTAAGAATATTTCATATCATCTACAATTAAATTATTATTAATCAATTTGGTTTTATAATGAATTATTTAATTATAATAAAACATAAATGTTTTCAATTTAATTTTTTACAATAACAATACATAATGTATAGAAAAATATTTCATCAAGAAATATGGCTTTTTAGCACAACGTGATTATAATCACAACTAACTGAATTTAATCATTTATCATCTTAGCATTACCTAACTTTTTCTTAAAACTCATAAAACTAATAATTGTAATAACAATAATATGTATGGAATTATAATATTGAATTTTAATAATCTTTTTATGTACCTGATTTGTTACTCTTCCTGTAATATTTTAATGATAACAAATATTTTATTCTCAAGATAAATAAATTTTTTCATTAGTTTTTTAAAAAATAATAACCTTATTTTGGTTCAATTTTTCATGATATATGTCCCACCCCTTGTTTTTAAAATATATTTCTTCTGAAATAAATTTAATTTCCCTAATTTCTTGTGATACACAAAAACCCGAGTCAAAATTAGTAGATATTTAATATATGATTATGAACATACTATGAAATTAGATTAGTGAATTGGAATAAATTCATATTTAAATTAATATATAAGTTTTTGAGATAAATAAATTATCTTGATAATTATGTAATTTTTTTTAGAAAATTCTTTATAGTCTTAAAAAATATATTTTTCATAAAAATTATTTTAAATTCATTTTAAAAGATAATAATATATTAGTTAATTCAAATTCCTAAAAAATTAACTTAAAAATGTAATCCATATAATTAATCGTCATTTCAAAATTATATAAGATACATTTTTTTATAATTTTCAAAAGGGTTTCATTTTTGGATGAATTGATAAAAATAATGATTTGTTTCAAAAATATATATATTTTAAATAATTTACAAATATAAATTTTTTAAATACATTTAAAATGTTAATTTATTTTATTTAAATTCTCTGAATTTTTATTATGATCATTGTAATAAAAATCATGATGTTTTATTGTATAAAAAGTATACTTCAGCATACCTTTTTTTTGGAAAACTACTTTTCAACACATTCAACTGGATTAATTTTAAATGAAATTATAAATCATCCATTAATTGAATTCATTAAAAATGTTTCATATTTTGAAAAACAATTCTTAAATTTTTGAAATATGGAATGTTAATGTTGGTTTACTGAGGGGTTAGACTAAGAGAGATGGGTATGCTGGCCAATTATACCATCATAAATAATATTTTATGTCCATATGTCAAATTCATAAAATCCTTACATAGATCCTATGTATATTAATAATCATTTAATTTGATAATTAATTTATAACATTTTAATTACTTATGAAATCCCATGTGTGTCTTCTTCATCGCTAAAAAAGGACACCCTACTTTTATCTTCATTACACCACATTGATTGATCTATATTTACAAAAACTTACCGAATTATCCTCTACACATCTATATCCATTAATTAGAAACCTCAATGAATTAGTATCCCCTATGAATTATAGAAGGCAGATTATCAACATGTCCAGAATTAATGAGTTCATTTCCAGATGATGTTTATCATACTGAGATGCCTCCCTATGTAACATTATTGATTTGAATATCAAATGATGGTCTATGAACTGTCATGGAACACTTATTAACCCACATTGGCATCAAATATATAACATTGATCACTTTTTTTATTATGATCATGATTAATTTCCTCAACTAGAGGAGTAGATATCAGTTATTTGGTGGATATATTACTCTGGTGAATAAAGTTCACTTTACCACCCTAGTCCATGCCCTCTCTTCCATCATTGTTTCAAAACAATTTACCTAAAACATTGAAAAAATACTTTCTCTTTTTATATAAGACACATAATATGATCAAAAATGTAATTGGGTCTTTTGGGGGATGCTGGAGACACCCATCCAGTAAGGTGGGATTAATGTGCATAGCATCAGTAACCCCCTCTTATGCATGCATACAAGATGGAATGGGAAATTCATGTACACCAAACATTATGGGGAAATAACATTGTAATCTCTTATATGGGAAGCTTGATGACAGATTTTAGATGTATTTATCCCTTAATAATTGTGCGTATCCCCCATTTTTCAAATATTCAGCCCCACATCCACTGGATTATCGGGGAAGGGGACGTCTCTTTCTGGCATGTCAACTTAGTGGGCATGGTTCCTGGTTTTCTGGGATGCCCAACATATAATATTATGTTTAAAGAGGCAATCTGGTTATCAAACATCATTAAGGTAGTGTTATATAAAGATAAAAAAATAACATTGGATCTTATAGTAACTAAAATTGATCTTGATAGGTGCATGTTTACTCCCTCTTGCACGGGGAGTACCACTTATAAGGACTTCCATGAGACCCTCTATCCCCAACCATAGGCAGATTTATGGAATGAGATCTTATTGTTCAAGAAAATCACAATGAAGTACAACTGACTTACCTAGAGTCTTAGAAATAATGTGTTCCCACATATGAGAAGATTATGAGATGTGGTAGTTACCTAGTGTATTGATTCTCCTGCTATATTTTTTTTTAAGAGGAGACTACAAAATAAAATTTTTAGGGACAATGTGTACGATAGGTATAATAATTATTTAGTTATTTTACTCAATTATTCTCTTATCCCCCGACCGATGCCTCTTTTCATTCCTATTGGTTTTATGGTTTTGGGGAAAATGGTGTAGAAAGGATGATAAGGACTATGATCTTGCATGCAGGTTGTTGGTGTCTCTGGATGGTTCACAATGAAGAAAGGCATGACTGAATCGTCTCTACTATGAGAACCATCGTTTCTCAAAACATAATTATCTCACATGACCTGGTCGAGATAATTGATAGATGGAATAATTATGCTTATCTTTATCATCAATAAACCACTTCTCATTCCACCCATCTGATGAAGCACATTATGAAACCAATGGGATTATAGGAAAACTCCACCCATTGGTTTGAAATTTAAAACAAATGTGTCTTATATATCATTGGTAATTAGAGGAGGATGAGTGGTCTGTGACCCAAGGTTCTTGGTAATTTTAGTGTTTACTACTCACTTTAGTTGCGGTTATTCCTTAGAGGTTTATTGCCTTACCTGGATCTATGGTCTCACTCTCTACCACCATGGGGAGTAAATATCTCTATAACTGAAACTAATTCACTCATACTCTTAAACAAGATGCATGGCACTATTTCGATCCCCTAGTCAATTAATCACTCTATCAAACAAATATCTAGGCCTTCTTTCGAATAAAATATGATTTAGGTACACATTCAATGAGGGAAAAAAGTCTCCAGATCATAGTGCATCTCCTTCAGCTGAAGGATCGATAGTGTCATGATTTTACTACATTCACACAGTTAAACCGCTAGGGGTTAATCTTATTAGAGGGGGTGTCCTCAGGATACACTACTTTAGACCCCCTAGTTTATATTTTTTTTCCACTAATCCATTCCATCCCATATTCTATGATAATAGAAAATTGAATTTTTTATTAATGAAAAAGTGTCAATTGTATTCTTAAAAGAGTCAATGATCATTAAGAAAGGATATAAAAAAGATTATAGAAGAAGTGGTAATCATCCCACCCAAACTATATCAATATATTTATTCTCATATCACCTAAAATTAAATTCTATTTAGTATTATTGTTTGACTTTAACATGAAAAATATACATTAATCATTCTATGATTACAAAAAACCATTATTCAATAAATTTTCCACCAAACAGGATGTGAACATACTACTCCTGCATACATGTGGACTATTTCATTAACATTGAGATACAATTAATTTTCAATCAACATCATTAATTAAGGATTATTATGATCAGTTTAATGTATTTGTGTTTCATATCTATTATACAGTAATTCTTATAGAGGTATAATATCATATATTCTTTCATACCTTCCCATCCGATGAAAATCAATAATGTAAGTTATTTTTATATGTTTATTATAACATTCATGAAGTTATGCAATTAGTTTTTATTTTTTCATTTTAAATTAATGGTAATAAGGATATATTAATGAATATATATTATATATTTTATATAATAATAATTCTTTATGGTTCAATTATTTTTTACCTTTATTTATTTCAATTTTAGAAAATTGTTAATAAATATTTTGTATTCATATGGGGTTTCGTCACCATGAATGGTATATATCATGTTTATATGTCTAAATTTTATGGATGAATATATATATATATATATATATAATAAAATTTATTACATGAATGATATTCCAGATATTGTGGAACCGTGATTAATGTATAATAATAAGAACTATTGGACAAAAATTCTCAATCAAAAACAAACAATATAACACCAAGAAATGATTATTTAATTTGGAATAGTTAATAAATGGTAGTTGAAATGTAATATATGGATAATATATCAAATTATACGTATATAACTAAATATGGTATATAAGTTAAATAAATATAAATTTGTATTATATGATGCTAAAAGAGAATTCGGAGAAAGTCAAACTCAACAAAAGGGATTTATGTTAAAATATCATTGTTTCTCAGGATTTCAAATGACTATGATTCTAATGATGAAAGTAGGGGATCTAAATCTCAATAATCAGATGAATTTTCAGTTCCTATGGTTATTTTTTACGATTAAAATTTTTTAATTCATTTTCCAAACATTATTAACTAACCATATATTATGAATGTATTTAAGTAAATCCAACATTATTTTTATCTTTGGTTTAAAATCCATTTATCATTATCTGAAAGAGTAACTTTTTAATTTACACCAACATTTTTATTAGAATCATTATTTTATGATACTCACCATGAAAATAATTTCCCACAATCATGACCACACAATGAATTTAATGTCCCATTAAAAGTTTCAATGGTTATTTTTAAATAATATTCAATACTTAATATTTGGAAAGTTATTATATTTTTAATAATTGATTACAAAGTGAAAATATTATTTTTTAAAACAAAGAATCAAATGTTATTCAAAACAAATTTTCCTTGTACGATAGCAAAAATTAACGTTGCACATTCTTTACTATATGTATGACCCAATGAAACTATCCACATTAATTATTTGGATGTCTACTATATTGATGATTTAATAATGACTAAATATACCCATTTCATTACTACTGTTTAATTTTGTTATGAAAAAAAACTTTATGAAACCTATTTCCATTATAAGTCATGTTCTATGATAAAATGTTGAAATAACTATGAAACTAAATTCTATTTTTATATGTGATTTTATGATGTAATGATAATTTTTTTAAAAACCTATTACCACTCCATGTGTAACATTATTATGAATTTTTTTTTATTTTGTGGCTCACATTTGTATAAATTTTCATTGTGTGATGGGTGGGAAAAAATTATATAATCCTATAGTACATTTTGTAAAGAATGATATCTTATAGGATAATAATTTTTGGAATGGGGAGTGAACCCAGATTAGTATGTGATGGTGTCCAAATGATAGTTTTGGGAGTGACTGTTTACTATGGATACAATGGATTATGGAGTTAAACAAATCCTTTATCAGAGTGTTTTAAATGAGCCATTACTACCAAGGAATTTATTTTATATTCTTATGTATATAACTCAAAACAAAATTATGATAGTATTATGATCCTAGGGATCATGTTCTTTGATTAATTTATAATTCATGTCCTATTAACTGGAAAAATTTATTCCATGAGTCCAGATTCTGATCTTTGATAGGTTGGGTATGGCTTTATAGATTAATATCATATTATCACACCCTAATTTTCATGTTATGTTTTAGGGACCATCGATATCAACCTTTTTTTACTATTTATGTTAATCTAAAATCACACTTTATTGAATTGTATTCCCCTAGGTCATGATGAAATGTTTTAATTATTGTATATCTAAGAAGTGTACTGTCTTGGATTATTTGTATCGTTTATGTTGAATATATTTCACCAAAAAAGAATATAGTATATATTTTATCTAGAAACAATAAATGTTAACATCATCCAACATATATTTATAAAAAGTAAGGAATATTAATCTATTAACATGTAAAAAATATTTAAGAAGTTTTTAGGTTTATAAAGTTGGTATCATAGAAATGTTTTAGTTAATATATATAGATTAGGGTTAGAATTATTTGGTAAGAATATTGTGGATAAGTCTTAGTTGGGGAAAAATTCCTATTTTTTGGTAATTCTCATGGATATCAAAGGGTAATCCTTATGATTAAAAGATTGAAAAAATGTTTTTCTAATTTAGATATCATAAATATTTTTTGTCATGGTAATGTGGTTCCCCGATATTATTAATATATCTAACACTATGATTTATATTTATATTTAACTAATGGAACCTGAAAAAATAATGTTATTTTTGACTATGATAGTTGATTCAATTAATGGACTATAAATTAACAAATTTTAATGCGGTAAGTAATATAAATTCATACAGTTATTAATAATTAACTCTGTTAGGATATGAATCATGATGTGATTCCAAATAATAATAAGAGGGAACAAAATTCTATTGAGTCCTTCATCAAAACAAAATCACCTTATTTTAGTGGGTATAATGATCCATTAGTATATGAGAAATGGATCAATACCACTTATAATATATTTTCACTCTCCATTCTTCAGAACAAGAAAATATTATTTCAGGTGTATATTATTTGAACGGTGAAGAGTATCTATAGTGTAATCTCATCTATAAATAGAGGAATTATGATGAAATTATATCAATGGAGTGGGAAGATTTAATGTATTATATTTTATTAAATACATTTCTCATGTTCTTGGTTTGAAAATAGATAATATTCTCATTGCGCTAATATTGAAAGTTATTAAATCAATTAATAACTATAAGATCGATTTTACATGACATGTGAGGTATTGTTTCGGAATTAGCTTCTGATATGAAATTAATATTGATCAATTAACCCATTTATTAAAATAAAGTATCTTAAATGAATTATCAATAAGTTATTTTATTATCTATAAACTAATATTTGATATCGTATCAATGTAGTGATGGATATTGAAGTTACTCATGAATCGCTGTTTTTTTATAATATTAGAAATATAAAATTCAAAGGAAAATATAATAATAAAAATTGTGGTGAGAAGAAGATGAAATTTTCTTTATTCTCGTTTTCAAGAAGGAAAACATAGAGGAAATTTGCTTCATGGGATTATAAATTATTTATGTTTATAAATTAAGGTCATCAAAAAAATATCAAAGTCCTCATTAGAATAATATATATATTGATGGAGAGAAAGCACAGAAGAATGAAACCCCTACAATCCTGTGTTTCAAATTAATAAATTATTGTAATTATGAAATCAATTTCCCCAATTAAAATATTGATAATGATGAGTAATTTTAAGAATCTCTTAATTCTATAGGAAAAGGTAAATATTGCATGATCAATATTATTTATGTTGGGTATGATAATGATTTGGTGAAAGGAAAACTTGTTATCCAATAAATAATATCTACTGTCTTATTTGATTCTGAATGTACCCATTATTTTATAGTTGATGAGTTTTATAAGAGAATCATTATAAAACCATAACAATTAGATGCACAATTATAAGTGAAAACACTAAATGGTGAGATTATAGCATATGGTTTCTATGGTTCGTCTAAAAATAAATTTTATTTGAATTTTATTTGAGGATGATTTTTTTTCTCTATAAAATTGAATTATATGTTATTTATGTTATGTAATGAAATTATTTACATAAATCACACCTAAATTGTTTAGGCAAGGAAGTCGTGTTTGATATTTTGAACAACCAAAAAAATTCTATTATTGTGGTAATAAATACGAACTTCTAATAGAAATTACATCCATTGAATATGTGTTTACACCTATTTAAAATTAGAATTTATCTTAGAGTTATGCATTGAAATTCAATAAAAAAGACATTACTATTATATGTGAGTTTGATGATGTTTATCTTAAACAGATACATAGTCTTCCATCTAGTCATTATGTTTTTAGGTAATATAAATCACACATGGTGATAATCGTATTTCAAATACACTCTAGAATTTCCAAGATTGAGTTATAACAAATAAATAAGAAATTCCACAAAAATCATGATAAGGTATTCATTTATCCATGTGCATTTATATGGGGTGGACATATTTTCTAAAAGAGAAACATGGATTAATAAAGCTCTGTATTGATTATTGAGAACATAGACAAGATAAAAATATAGTATCTGTATAACATACCTCATATTAATAATTTTTTTGATCAATTACAAATATATTAATATTACTTCAATATTGATATTTGATAAGTATAATATCAGTTGAGGGTAAATTGTGATGGCATTCAGATGATATCCTATTGTTTGAGGCATGGAAACTATGAATTTAGGGTAATTCCAATTTTTCTTATTGCATCCTTGGTTATATTCATGTATTTAATGAATATAGTCCTTAGAGATTACTATTAGTAGTATATGGTAGTATTTAATGGTGAAATTATTATATATTACAAGGAAAAATATGAGTATGGATATCACCTTAGTATTCTATTGATCAAACTATAGAAGTAGAATCCATGAGAACAATATATAAATATTGAATTTTTTATATAAATTTTGTTATTTCTATAATATAATATCAATATAGTGAATATCAATGGATCCATCAATGGAACATTTTATTAAATCATATGAATGACCAACATCTATGAATGTCATATGTTGTATTCTTGGTTTAAATGAATATTTTGTTTTCATTATGGACAATTCTTCATCGATGTTTAATCTACTCACCATGTTAACATGGATGGGGGACATGTACCAATGGTAATATGAATTTGAATTAAATTTCAATGAAATAAATAGAAGGTTAGTAAGGAAACATGTTCTTACACTTCCATGTAGTTGATATGGGCCTATGATATATAGTAAAGCGTCGAAGAATTGGATGGGATAAATCCCTTTTCATAATGATATTTTGATAGCTTTTTCATAATGACAATTGAATGTTAATGAGAAAAATTACCCAAATCATTCTTCTGAGATAGATATGGTAATTTCGCATTAATGATAAATATTCATGACCTTTATATAGAATCGTGTGATATATATATTAATCACGAAATGTTACTGTATATAAAAAATTAAAAAGCATTGAATATTCACAAGAGAAGTTTTTTTGAAATTTATGGAATATTATGGTTGTACAATACATTACCACCCCATAATGGTGATAAAAGTGTAAAATGCATTAATTATATAGGATAATTCTAGAATATCTATGATGAAAATTACAAAAGATCCCATATTTTTTGATTAAAAAATGACGCACATGAAAATATTGAAGGAAGAAGAGGTATATTATCTTTCTAAACATAATGTTTAACAAAAAATTCAGTTAATGATTTGAGAGGCACCAAATGAGTATGTAGTGTTTCTAGAGAAGGAATAAAACATTCCTATGTTAAACATTTATTTTGATAAATTGACAAGGGTAAAAAATTATTTGTCTGTTCTGTATGAAATATATATAAAGTAGATATTACAATAATCCCATAATTAATCATTCTTGATTTATTCTAGAAGTATGCATATGAATAGGTATCTTATGGACTATTTCTAGTGGGGTGATATGAATAGAGACATTGAAGAGTATGTATCTTTTTACATTGTATATTAGTATGTTAAAGCTATGAGATAATATTATAAGAGTATTTTATAAAAAAAATTCAAATAAAAATAATAATTGGAAAACAACAGAATGGATTTTTTTCATTAGACTCCCCAAAACAAATGTGGGCCATAATATTGTTTGTGTTATAGCTGATCACATTTTGAATTCATCACATTTAATTAGTATCATATAAGATATATATCATGATCATCTTGATAGAATACACATTAACAGTGTTTTATGGTTGTATGGTGTTATAAATTTAATTCTATATGATTAGGATCTATTAAATCATGATATATTATGAAATAATTTTTATCAAATAAATTATATTTCATATAAAGATTTTGTTACATGCAACACTATGTTTAAATGAACTACAATAAAATATTAAAATTATTATATTTAATGTCATTGTTATAAAATAGATGTTAAATTAGAGAGTGTGACTAATAATAAATAATTATTGAAATTATATGGTTTACATATGTATAAAATAAATTCATTAGTTTTCAATTGATCGAAAATACAAATTAAAAAATAATTCAAAATTATAAGAAGTGTTTTTTCTGAAAAAATATATTTCTCCCCATAATGTATTTTTATATTAATAAACTAAATTAATAAATTTTGGTGAAATTTTTCTAATATTAATTATATATTTTATATTAAATAAAATGGTTAGTTACTTATATAATACTTTTCCAAGGAAATGGTTATGGATAAATCATGTTTAATTATTAAAATGTCAGTTTTTCACATTCGGTGATGTAATTTTTTTTAAAAAAAAATCACTAATATATAATTTTCAAAAAATTAAAATAATATTTAAAATTAATATGTACAAGTTATTATACATTTATTTTTTTATAATTTTATAAAAAAATTAAATTTTCGATGAATAATAAAAACAATCCAATTTTTATTGAAAACGTCATTTATTTAATGAATTTATGAAGTTAAATTTTATTTCAAAAAATTTTAAAATGTAAAATTATTTCAATAATATGTTGAATAATCAAATTTAGTTTAATAAAATCAATTTTATCTTCAATTTTTATATGAAAATGTTCAATACGTATGAAAACATTTACATTGGAAAATAGTTCTCCATCAGGTGCGTAGGTTTCTTTTTAAATGAATTTACACAAATTATTTAAATATAATATTTTAACATTTAATATTTACTTATAATAATCCTAATTAATATTATTTATCAGTTCCATCCAAATATTTTTTTAAAATGAATACAAAAAAATAAAAAAATTATTTATTGCGGTCATGGTAAAAATTGGTTTAACGAGTGTTAAACCAAAAGGCAAAGGTATGATTTAGTGTTAGAGTTGTATAAATCCAATTGTATCAAAATACTTTTACCTTATACAATCCCAATGTATAATCACTAATCATTTTTAATAATTTCTCATGAGAGATTATTTTTCAGTTTTTATTCATTCAAGAAATTTATAAGTTGTTTCCAAGTAGGTCATTTCCCCCACATACAACATGCCACAACCTATATTATCCTCTCAAAACATATAAATAATTATGGATTGTAAAATAAATAAAAAAATATAGTACTTAATTCTATTCCCATTTACTAGTAACATTAACTTAATTAGTAAACCCACTTATGAATTCTTGTAATGCTTATATAAGGAGGTTGTCTGTGTGGTATTGTTCTTAACCGGGTTTCTTTATTTTATTTAATTTACCACCACCATAAAATATTATTAAGTAGTGATGATAAAATAACATCAATATATCCCATATACATTGATTTTATTATTTTAATTGAATAACTTACACCCATGTCCACTTTCATCAAATTGGAAATAAAACCATCCATCATATGTACGGCTTATTGCCGCCTCATGAACCGATGTAATTCCTTTTCCATTACCTCCTCTAAATTATAGTTATAAGGATATATTTAGAGTATATATAAGATATTTTGTAAAACCTTATTCTTCTTAAATTATAATATTTCATATACCTTCTTACCTTCTAATCTGTTGAAAAATGATAATGTCGCTCATGAGTATGTGTGGACTACCACCCAAATTAAGTGATGAGATATGTTATTTTTATATTTTTTACATATATTGGGATATGTATAGATTTAATTATTATATATTAAATATATTATATAAAAATTATTCTTTTATGGTAAATTATAAATACCTTTCTTTCTCTCTATCCATCAAAAAATTGAAACAATGTTCACGTGTTTGTATGACATGCTATCTCCATCAATGGTGTAAATAATTTTTCTACCTATAATGTTAAAATTAATTAAAATATTTACATAATGAATATATATTATATTTATATAATTATTCAAATTATCTATATTATGAAACAATGATCAATGTAGAAATACAAAAAATTCCAATCTAATACATACATGAAAAATGAATCAATTATCACCCGGAACAATGATTTTAATAAAGAATCATTAATTTAAATATTGTAAATGTTATGAATAATTAATATATAGTGTGATAAATCTATTTATTTATTAAAAATATATATATAATACATCTATATTTATTTTATAGTTGGTTCAAATCCATACGTATAAAGTCAGTATAAAAATGTATGGGATTTTAGTCTCACATTTTCATTTATGAGACACGTTCCATATTCAACACTTTTTTCTGTAATATTAAATATATAATAAATATATACTTATATTTTGATTAATACTATGATAGTTATGTGTATTTCTATATTCATTTACATTTATTTCCTTCACAAGGATTAATATTAAAAAATAACAAAAGTGTTAAAGTATTTTTGTTACAATATTATTATTTATTAAGATTTTTTATGATTATGATTTAGAAGATGGAATTTCATGACCTCCATCTCAAAAATAACACAATGTTTCTTATCATTTGGTAGTTTCATTAAATTGTTGGTTTTCCATTCATTTTTTCATATTTATAAACTCATAATATTAAAATAGGTTTTATAAGGAAAATAATATTTTTCCCTCTACCATCAAAAATACATTTTCTTACATATCCATACATTTAAAAATAATAATTCTAGATTATTTTTAATTTTTATCTAGTATTTTTAAATGTAATTTTTACCCGTTTTAAAATCAATAAAAATGTTTTAAATCAAATCTTATATTTATTTTACGAATGAGATACTTTTCACCTTTTATAAAAAATGTATAAGGATTATTTTATTTAACATACATAACATAAATATACAAAGTTCTATCAGGACCACTATATTTATTAACACTTCAATTAGAAATTTTAAATCTTATTTTCAATGATTTTTTTAATATAATGTAACTCTTTATATTTCAAAATATGATTTCAATGTAAAGAAATATATCTTCCTCTTTAATGTTTTAATGATCATTTTATGCAATATATATTCATAAATCTGAACTACCATCACTATTTAATATGTTTTCCTAGGGATATTATCTGATGGTATCACCATTATTGTTTCTCTAGATAGTTTTAATGAGATGTTTATGAAACCAATTTATTTCCCATGTGTAATGCAATGATGGATCAATGAAATTATTATAAATATTGATCTCTTTATATGGTTTATTATGAATTGATATGATAAATTAATAATGATTTTCCAAAACAAACGTTTATTGTATTCCTTATTTGAAAAGTGTGACAAGAATTTATCAACCTCTAATGAATTAGGTCTTATATTATATATCATGAGATAATCCTAGGAAACAAGTCAATATGGTAAATATCTTATGGTAAATAAGTTGATGATGTTAATCTAAAATGGAAAAAAAGTTGATGTTCTTTACTTTTTATAGTAAAAAGGTGTTGATTCATTATCAATTTTTATTTTATGGTCACTATAGTTAAACATGATAATTTTAATTGTTTATATACTTATGTTAGTTCGAAAATCTTATTACATGATCTTATGGTACATGATAGACTTATTATTTCATCTCACTATTATGAATCAAATATTTCAAAATGATAATGTTTTGTACCATGACTCATATATATGGTATATGATAGATGTGGTACGAATTATTATTATTATATATCAGATCTATCACTATTAATATTATCTTATTATTTTATATGGTCATTGATTGATATATCTAATATTTACCATTACTGAAAATTTGGTATCACACATTCTATGGTTTCCCTTCCCTAGGTTATAAATAAAGGTTTTATGTTGGGAATCTCTATTAAAAATAATTAACAAAAATATTATTCTAGCATGTGTTGAATATATTTTATGGAATAAGATGATTTAATTTTTATTTCCAAATAAACTAAACTAGTAAAGACCTAATGATTTTATTTTTTAAAATTTATTCAATATTATTCTAAAAAGTAGTAATATTTATGAATATATATGTAGGTTCTATATAGTTTATATCAGAAAAATATGTTTTCAATCATTGGTTAATCGGGTCAGAAAAATTTGGGGAAAACAAATGGATAGCTTTTTGTATTGTATAATGCCATATAATTTTTGTATGAATGTGATACTGTGGATTTTCAAGAAATACATACCTATTAGGATTATATATTTAGATATGTATCTAGAAAATTCTATCTTTTCATAACATCACTTAAAGGGATGCATTGGGATTTGACTAAATCATCACCCAGTGCATGAAGGAACGTCTACAAAAAAATATTGACAATTACAAGGAATATATTTTTGAAATTCATAGTATTTTTTTAAATCATAATGATTTATTTGATTTTATAATGACTATGAATGATCTAGGTTAAGTATATGGTGTTATAGGATGAAAACATGATGCCCAGATTTATAAATCCTATAAATTTTTTATTATTATGTTTTTTCAAACTGTAATTATTTTTTATCACACGTTACTTTTTGTATTTATTCAATGATTGGAAGTAGAATACATTATGCTGACAACTAATCTGATATAAAAATAAAATATTTTCCATGTGAGAAAAAATTATTGTGGGGGATGGAATGTAGAATCTCGTTTTATTTCCAAAAAAACTATCTTATTCTATGAATCTATTAGAATATACATTTGATAAATGGAGGGAATAATATTGTGTTAATTTCTTCACTATTAAACAACTTCCTTCACTTTTTGGGCCTTTTTATCTATTATTTAACACCCCAACCATCAACGGTATGCTTCTCTTTGAATAATACTACAGTGTATGTTGTACACAACATCGAGTTTTAACACACCACAACCAATCCAACTAGCCTCAATGAATAGTAATACAAACTTATTGAAATTTTGTAAATTTTTTCATTCAAAATAAAATTAATCTTTGGATTCAGATATCAAAATTACCTTAGGGTGAATTTTTGGTATATTTCCGAAAACTTTCAATTTTTGATGAATAGTGAAAAATATTATATTTAAATTAAAAACATATTTTTAAATCAAAATATTTTATAATTCTAAATTATATTATTGAGTGGTTTAAAAGTATAATTAGATTATATTTTTACCATTTAATCCAATTTTGGGCATTGGAAGTAATTTCACATTTAAACTAGAAATAAGCAACTCTTAATCATTTGATAGTTTTTATTTCTTAAAAACAAGTTTTTTATTTGACAACGAGAAAAAAATTTAAATTAATTTCCCCCAATTTTGTGTTTTGAATTCAAAAAAATGGATTAAATATTTATAATTTGGAGTTCTAAATTGTGTAAATAGGTAGCTTTTATTTTTAGAAATTTTGAATAATTATTTCCGTAAATATTTTATTTAACATAGTTATAGGGTAAATTTTGTAAATAAGGGTAAAAAAATAATATTATAATAATATTAAATTACTCTAAACATGTCCTAATCTAACTTGATAATACAAATCCGACCATGGGCATCATTAAGATGATTTTGGTACCCCATGGTCCCACATGTAATTGATAATGAAACTTTATATTAATTAAGTTAAAGTAAATACAAAAATGACAAAAGCACATATATTTTAGTAAAACAATTTTTACATCAATTTTCAGATAAGGTTATACATTCTTTCTATTTGAATATAAATATTCATTATAAAGATAAACAGATTTCCTAAATAATGGTATTTTATTTATAAAATTTAGACATTGAATAATTACATTTATTTTTGACACAATGATGATGAAATATTTCCTTTATTAATGAAAGAATCGAATAAATGGTTCTATAAATTTTAAAAAAATATAATATGAATGTTTTGATTTCATCCCCGAATTTTATAGGTCAATATGAAATTTTATTATTGATTTAATGAGTTTATTTAGAATTAATAATGTTTTTAGGTCTTTATAAAAAACCAATTATTAAATAGTTTTAAAATTGACATAAAGGAGTTTTTAAAACAAATATTATATTAGTAATTGATATAATATTCCTAAAAATATATGGTTTGGCTAAATGACTTATATAATGATAGTTTTATCATTAATTAACCACTTGGGGTTATCTTGGAATTATATGGTAAGTTTATTAACCATATAATATAAAAATTCAAAGAGACATGGTAAATGTCAAACTATTTAACTAAGAGTTAAATCTAAAAGACAAGGTTAATATAGTGACCCAAACATGTATTAAAACCTATTTATTGAGTGTTTTTAGACCCATACCCACCTTATACATTAAATAATTCATTTTTGAGCCATTATAAAACGAAAATAATTTAATTATAAAATAATATTTCTAGCTTTTCCTAAGGTTCCCCGCACCCCTCTTATAAAATGGCACTCCCCCTTATTTCTAAGTCACACCTTAAATGACTTTTGGCTCGGCCAAACCCTTCCCAAATATTGTCTCTACATTCCTCTCCATATCTTAGAGGAATTAATTTAGTCAGAAAGTTATCCTAATGATCCATTTTGATCAAATAAAAATAAATAACCCGAAGAAGAGGTAAATATTTCATCACCTCTGTCATGTTCTTTTCTTCTTCCACTACTCTTTCTCTGTTATTAAAATTATAAAAAATTATAAATAAAGTATCTCATATATATTTTGATGTTATTATAAATATGGTACAACCATGTTCATTATTATATCCATCCATTGAATGACATGTCATCATGCGTGCGTACGTATGACATAACGTCTCTATGTCATGGTGTAATTGTTATTCAATACATTAGTATTTGGATTGACATAATAAAGATGTGTAACTGATTTAAATAATAAATATAACATGATAATTATTAATTATATATGGTATAATATCCAATAATATATTATTTTCATATCAAAAAAATGATATTGTCGTTCGTGCGTACGTACAGATTACCATCTCCACGAACGCGATGAGATTCATTCCCCATCATATCCATTCAAAAGTAATTTTCGTCAGATGACTAAATATAATGTTTAAAAACATAATATAATTCTTAATATGAACAAGATACATCTTATCCATAAATAAAATTACTTACATTACAAAGAATATAAAGGAAAACGAATCAGTTAACACCTGAAACGACGATAATACTAAGATATTATTAACAAATCTATATTAAAAGATCATATATGATATTATATTAATGTATATTATTCTTGTATAATTTAATATCAATTATTTCACCATTATATAGGAGTTCAACCTACCCTCGTCTATGGAAAAGTACAAGGTAAGGGTTAATTTCAAAATCTCTTTATTATCTGAGGATGTTTTTAAGTAAGTATCTACTGGGACCGTTTTATCACCCACATCCATGTTTATTATAGATGTATTCCAAAACATTTTTACTATTTTCTAGAATATGTTTTAATTTCATTTATACCCTTGTTTTATTTTTCATAATATGATTTGAATCGAATCTTTCCTCATTTCGAAAACAAGGTACCTAATGTCCTTTTCGACAAAATTAAGGTAAGAGATTTTTTTGATCTTATACAACGGGTGCGGCTCTATTACATTGTTATAACAACATAGAATCTTCCCTTAAAATATTATAATAATATTTTCAAATATAAATGTATTCATTAATAATTACTTGACTTTTAAATGATTTCAAAATAGAAAGAGATACTAATCTAAAAAGGTTTTCATTACATCTATATCAACATCCTTTGATGGATTTTATGTTTGTTTGAAATTGATTTATTATGATAAAAAACATCGATATTTAATTGAAGGATTCTTGATATGTTTGACCCTGGATGTGTTATTTCATATTATTCATGGTGTACGGATAATGTATTGAAATTTCATATTCCAGTTTTAATACGAATGTTTATGTTATGTTTAAACATTTTCATCTAATGAATGCATTGGACATAGTATGTGATGTGTGGAGTCATATATAGCATCTCGATGTGTCGGTAGGTATCATAAGACAAACTAGTGTCTTGGAACAAGTCCTTCACAAAATATTATTTGTATTCTTGGTATAAGGCCTTCACTATGTGGTTACGAAAGTCTGGAATTATGCATTCCATCATTATAAATGTGGGTATTGATATTGCTTGTGATTATTCGAGTAGTATAATATCCATGTTAGTAAGTAAATGGAATTATTTTGATTTATATTTTCCATAATATGATGATTTTTATATTGAAAAAGCTTTTGTTTTAGTTCTATACATTTCCTTAAATTTTTATGCTTAATTATGAACATTTCCCCTATACTGTTATCCTTACTAAGCATATGAGCTCACCCCTTTGCAAGTTTTATTTTTTCCCGGATGCGAATAAGTTTATTATGGCTGACCTACAAGGATAGTATATAGGATCTTAGTTCTTTCCATTTAATCAATATTGTTTTATTTTTCCATTTTTTGATGTAATGTAAATCATATGAATGTATCAAGTAATTCCAAGGCTTCTAAACTATTCGGTTTTTTGAGACATGATATTCTGTTATCATGCCAATGTTATGTAATAATGTACCGACTCTGGGTAAGCAGGGCCAGGGTGTTATAGTTGGTAACAGATGACGTTTATTACAAACCGTAGAATCTAGATTTAGATAATCAACGATTAGAGCACATAACCCTAAGATAAACTTTGAGTATTAGTATAGAAGAACTTTTTAGATTTTTGGTATTGTAGAGATTTTGTGGGGTTTTCCAATAAATAAATCCCTATCTCGATATGAGCTGGTAGAGGCGGCTCTGTTACATATGTACATCGGGGTAAAACCCAAAAAAAAACTACATTGAGCTAGACACAAACGGGAACTGGTGCACGACAACGGTCGTTAATACACTCTTGGTTACGACACTCCCGGGGGGATATGCTTAAGATAATTATCATTTTCATTACAAACCATTATTAAATGTTTATGAGTATATACTTCCTCAGAGAAATCATTTTTATGATTATAGATTATATCCATAAACTGCACAATTTATGTTAAGTGTTTTACAAGTTTGGAATTATGCATTTCGATTCATAAACTAATCTAGTTTATGACACTGTTTATAAATGGCGCATAGTGGAGGGAACGGAAACTGTATCAATGCAGGTGCTCCATGTAGGGATTTCACTCCTTCTCAAGATAATTATAGTGGAGTTGGTGATCCAACTAGTGCTTATTATCTAATCACCATATAGGGACAACTACCTGAGGTTATGAATAAAAACATTACCCGTATGGAGCACCCAGATACCTAGCGTGGAGGATCAATGTATGATAGCTTCATGAGGAGAAAACCACTTTCATTCAATGGGGGTACAAATCTAATAGTACCTGAGAAATGGATAAATTCTTTGGAGAAAATATTCCAAGCCTTGAGGAGTAGTGATAGGGAAAGAGTTCTCATGATAGTCTCTCACCTCACTAGAGATGTTGATTAATGGTGGTCATTGATTCAAAACACCGAGGAAGATAATGAAGTATCAAATATAGAATAGAGGGAGTTTAAAGAGATTTTTATAGAAAAATACATTCCTCCTGAACATCGAGCAGATATTGAAAGGCAATTTCTGAGTCTTAGTAAAAAGGAGGATGAGAATGTCGCAATGTATGAGGCTATCATTATGATGATAGAGAGGCATTCGGCAGATTATATATGTAACCCATGAAGTAAGATTGATCGTTTCATTTACAGATTAAAACCATTTCTCCACCGAGAATTAGTTTTACAATCCTTCTCGTCGTATGAAGATATTGTGTCATGTTCTATCAGAATATAAAAATAATTATCTAAGTATTATGAATTTAAATCAATTCAAGAGAAGAAGAGATCTGATGAACACTCTAGAAATAGAAATATGGGGAAGAAGGTAAAAGTTGAATATCCATCCAATAGTAAATGTTGGAAGAAACACCCTGGTACTTGCGTTAAAGGAATGGGAGTTTATTAAAACTGTGGTTAAAAGTCCACCAAGCTCTTGATTGAAATGGGAAGAAAGAGGATGTCGATGTTGAATGCTACAATTGTAGAGAAATGGGACATTATGAAAATGAATATCTTAAATGTCAGGGGAGCTTATCTCAGAAAAGGCCAAGTGATCAAGGACAAGATTATGTTGTCACAACTGCTGAGGTTGAAGCTCTGAAAGACGTAGTGAAAGGTAATTTAATGGTTTCCATACGTTTAGCCAATGCTTTATTTGATTTTGGATCATTGTATTATTTCATATCTTCCCAGTTTTCTAAGAAAATTAGATATTTTAAATTTTATTTAACAAGGATGTTGTCAGTCAAAACTCCTAAGTGAAGTATCATTGCTACAATGTTTTGTGAATTAGTTCCCATTAGGGAATATAGATGTTCTTTATCGGCTGGTCTCATCATCATACCTATGATTTAATTTGATATAATCCTAAGAATGGATTAGCTATCAGACCATGACGAAAAAAATTATTGTAAGAAGAAGGAGGATTCTATTTTTGATGACGATGATAAAGAACACCTTATCTTTAGGGCAGAATCGACACCACCTAATTCTTATATTGATCCATTTCAAGTAGATCAACTAAATTCAATTATTTGGGAGGAATACAATTAAATAACTATGGGTGAGGAATGTAATGTTCAAATAGAGGATGTACCTATAGTGAAGGAATATGTTGATGTTTTTTTAGAAGATTTACCTGGACATTCTCCAGAATGAGAAATTTAGTATTCCATCAATTTAATTCCTGGATCATGTACCATATCGAATACCCCTTATAGAATAGCCACTTTGGAATTAGTGGAACTGACGAAAAAACTAGAGGAATTGAGTAATAAGGGATTCATTCTCCCTACTGTTTCTCCATCAGGATCCAATGTTATTTTTTTCAAGAAGAAAGATGGATCTATGAGGTTTTGCATTGACTATAGGGAGATCAATGCAATAATAATAGATAATAAGTATCCCCTACCTCTCATTGACGATTTATTCGACCAAATTCATGGTGATCAATACTTTTCAACGATTGAACATCGATCGGGATATCATTAGTTGTATGTGAAGAAGGGAGAAATTCTGAAAACAGTATTTCGAACCAGGTACGAGAATTACAAGTTTACAATAATGCCTTTTGGATTGACTAATTCACCCTCTGTCTTCATGGATCTAATGAATAGAGATTTCAAGGAAAATCTTGATGGCACTTTATTGGTATTTATTAATGATATCTTGGTATACACGAAAATCTACAAAGATCATGAAAATCACTTGAGAATTATTCTAAATACTCTTAGATGACATGAATTATATGGGATGTTTAGAAAGTGTGAATTCTAGATTCAGGATATTTCTTTTCTTTGAAATATTGTATTTAAGGATGGAATTTCTGTTGATCCTTCAATGACCAAGGAAATTCAATAATGGAGAAAACTGACGATTATAACCATGGTACGTAGTTTTATTGGTTTAGTAGGTTATTATCAGCGTTTCGTCCATAATTTAGCCCGATTGGCTAACCCATTAACAAAGATCAAATGTAAAGGGGATAAATTTTGTTGGAAAAAATATTGTGAACAATGTATTGAAGAAATAAAGAGAAGATTATTCAATGATTCTATATTGACTCTAACATCAGGGAATGATGGGTTTGTTATTTATAGTGATTCATCAAAGGAAGGACATGATTTTTCCTTATGCTAAATGATAAGGTTATTTCCTATGCATCATGAAAACTAAAAATTCATTATAAAAAGTATTCTACTCATGATCATGAGTTAGTAGCTGTAATAATTTCATTGAAGACATGGAGACATTATCTATATGGTGAAAAAATTTACATATATATCGATCACAAGAGTGTGTAGTAAATTTTCTCACAGAAAGAACTCAACATGAGGCAAAGGAGATGGATTTAACTACTCAAAGATTATGATTTCAAGATACACTACCACCTGGGGAAGGAAAATAAGGTGGAAAATGCTTTGAGTAGAGAAGATCATGGATTTTTGAATAAGATGAGAGTTGAAAGGGGTCATATTCTCATGGATCTAGTAAATATGGATATAGGAATAACCATGGACGATGGATCATCAATATTTTTTCAAATGTTTGCCAAACCATATTTACTAGAAAGAATAAATAGTTATCAAACTAGCGAAGAAGAGTTTCAAAAGAAGATTAAAGCTGTAAATAACATGAGATTGAGTGACTTCATATATGAATATGGGATTTTGAAATTTGGGAAAAGAATTTTTGTTCCCGATATACCTGATCTAAAAAGGTAATTGTTGGATGATGCTCGTAGTTCCAATTTCTCTATACACCATGACATCACCAAAATGTTTAGAGATTTGAATGACCATTTTTGGTTGGATAACATGGAGAGGGAGATTTATGATTTTGTTTCAAGATATATGGTTTGTCAATAAGTGAATGATGGTAGGAAAAATCCTGGAGAAGTCTGGAAACCTCTTCATATACCTGAGTGGAAATGGGATAATATTACGATGGCCTTTTTCCTAGGACTTCCAAACACTCTTAGAAGGAACGATACAATATGGGTCATTTTTTATCGTCTTACCAATTCGGAAAATTTTCTTGATATAAGAGACGATTTACCACTTGAATGTCTAGAAAGACTATATATTAATGACGTTGTTAGGCTTCATTATGTACCAATATCGATTGTTTCTAATCGTGATCCTCATTTTAAATAATGATTATGGAAGTGTCTTCAGAAATTCCTAGATACTGAACTTCATTTGAGCACTTCCTACCACCCACAAACTGATGGATAATCAGAACCGACCATTCAAACCATAGAAGACATGTTGAGATCTTTCTCACTTGACTTTCAAGGAATGTGGGATCAATATTTTCCTCTGTTATAATTTTCTTATAATAATAGCTTACATTCAAGTATTAATATGGCACCATATGAAGCATTATATGGAAAAAGATGTCGCACACCCACCTGTTGGGATGATGTTGGTGAAAGATAACTCATAGGCCCTAAAATTGTGGAGGAAATGATGAAAAGGTGAATGTAATCCAAACCCACATCAAAGCAGCTCAATGTAGGTAGAAGATCTATGATGATAACTGAAGGATGGAGTTGAGATTTCAGGTAGGAGATCATGTTTTCTTTAATGTATCTCCTTGGAAGGGTGTTATATGTTTTGGTAAGATGGGAAAATTATGTCCCAGGTACATAGGACCTTTGGAAATTCTAGAACAAATTGGGGTTGTAGCTTACCGGTTGGCAATGATGCCATGTCTCTCCAAAGTTCATGATGTTTTCCACGTATTACTATTGAGAAAATACATGCCTGACCCAACACATGTACTCATT
The DNA here is from genome assembly GCA_963277665.1 of Viscum album. NCBI lineage: Eukaryota > Viridiplantae > Streptophyta > Magnoliopsida > Santalales > Viscaceae > Viscum > Viscum album. The sequence goes on along the minus strand of OY728157.1, from coordinate 722,591,808 downwards.
TATGAGGAATTAGAGATGGAACAAGATCTGTCATATTGCGAAGATCCAGTAAAGATTCTGGATACAAGAGAACAGGTGCTGAGAAACCGGATGACTCGTCTGGTAAAAGTTCTATGGATAAACCATAAGATGGAAGAGAAAACATGGGAACCTGAGGAACTTGTGATGAAAAACCACCTGAGTCTTTTTTTTAGTGATATTCTAGAAATTTATGGGACGAAATTATTTTATATAGGGGAGAATCTGACACCCCAAGCTTCCACAATATTCTTCTCTTTGAATAAGACAACAACGTGTGTTGTACGCAACTCCGAGTTCTAACACACCACAGCTAATCAATCTAGCCATTATGAATAGTAAAACCAATTTTTTAAAATTTTATAAAATTTACGATTCAAAATGGACTTCATTTTTTGATTCAGAATATTGAAATTATATTATGGTGATTTTTAGGTATTTTTCTAAAAATGTTCAATTTTTTATGAATTGTAAAAAATAGTAAATTTTAATTAAAAACATCTTTTAATAAATATAATTTTTTGAGATAAATTATAATATTGAGTGGTTTTAAATTATAATCAGATTATATTTTTACCATTTAATCCATTTTTGGTCATTGGAGGTAATTTCACATCTAAACTGGGCATAAGCAAGTGTTAATCAATGGATAGTTGTTAATTCATAAAAACATGCTTTTGGATTTGACAATAGTAATAAATTTTAAATTAATTTCATCCACTTATGTGTTTTGAATTTAGATAAATGGATTTCATATTTAGAATTAAGATGTCCAAATTCTGTAAATATATAACTTTTATTTTTAGACATTTTGAATAATTACTTCAGTAAATATTTTATTTACCATGGTTAATGGGTAAATCTGGTAAATAAGGGTAAAAAATAATATTATAATATTATTAAATTACCCTAACACGTGTCATATCCCTATTTTATAATACATTTCCAACCATGGGCATCTTTGGGTCGATTTTGGGACCCCATGAATCCACTTGTTAGTGATAATGACACTTTATATTAATTAAGTAAATGTAAATACAAAAATGACAAAATCATATATCTTTTAGTAATACATTTTTTACATTAGGTTATACATGTTATCTCTTCAACTAAAAATATATATTAGAAATAATAAAATATTTCTTACATAATGGTATTTTATTTATAATTTTTATACATTGAATAAGTAAATTCATTTATGACACAATGATGATGCAATATTTTATTTAATAATTATGGAACCAAATAAACTATATTATAAATGTGAAAATAAATATAATTTGAATGTTTTGATGAAATAAATGAATTATATATGCTAATATGATATTTTAGGATTTATTAAATAAATTTAGTTTTAATCAATAATATGTTTAGTACTTTTATAAAAATCAATTATTAAATAGTATCAAAAATGACAGAAAAGAGTTTTTAAAACAAATATTATATTATTAATTGATATAATATTCATAAAAATATAGGTTTCAGCTAAATGACTTATATAATGATATGTGTATCAGAAATTAACCACTTGGGGTTCTTTTGGAAGTATATGGTATGTTTATTAACCATATAATATAAAAATACAAAGAGACATGGTAAATCTCAAACTAATTATATAAGTGTTAAATCTAAATGATATGGTTAATATAGTGACCCAAACCTGTCTAAAACATATTGGATGAGTGTTTTTATACCCATTACCACCATATACTATAAATCATTCATATTTAAACCATTATAAAATAAAAAATATTTTATTATAAAATAATATTTATAGCTTTTCCTAAGGAGCCCCTCACCCCTATTATAAAAGGGCAATCCAACTTCTCTCTAATTCACACCATCAAAGCATTTTGGATCAGAAGAAACCTTCTGAAATACACTCTCAAATTTTTTACCTTCATCCTAGAGGCATTTCATTGGCCAGAAAGCAATCATAAAGAGCCATTTTGATCAAATCAAAATGAAGAAGCCGAAGAAGAGGTAAATATTTCATCACCTCTTTCAAGTTCCTTTCTTCTTCCACTTAATCTTTCTTTTTTATTTACATTATAAAATAATTAATCTAGTATCTTATATATATTGTGATGTTATTATAAATATGGTACAACATATCCATTATTCTATCCATTCTTTTAATGAAATGTCACCATACGTGAGTACGTACGACTTACCATCTCCATGTCGTAGTGTAATTGTTATTCAATACATTAATATTTGGATGGGTGTAATAATGATGTGTAATCGATGTAAATAATAAATATAACATGATAATTAATATTTATATATTGTATAATATCCAATTATATATTCTTTTAATATCAAAAAATGATATTGTCGCTCGTGCGTATATACAGATTATTGTCTCCACGAACATGATGAGATTAATTCCCCATCGTATCCATTCAAGAATAATTTTCATTCGATGATTAAAGAAATATTTTAAATACTAAATATCATTCTGAATATGAATAAGAGACATCCTATACATAACAAACACTACTTACGTATCAAATCATATAAATTAAAATAAACTAGTTTACACCCAAAACGATGATAATACTAAGATATTATTAACAAATCCATATTAAAAGATTATATATGATATCATATTTATGTATATTATTATTTTATAATTTAATAAAAATTATTTAACCATTATATAGGTGTTTAGCCTACCCTCGACCAAAGAAAAGTACGAGGTAAGGGTTAAATTTACAATTTCTTTTTTATCCGAGGTTGTTTTTACGTAAGTATTTACAGGGACCTCTTTATCATCCACATCCACGTTTCTTAAAAATGTATTCCAAAACATTTTTACCATTTACTAGACTATGGGTTAAATTCATTTATGCCCTTGTTTTATTCTTTATAAAATGATAAGAAGGTAATATTTCTTTCATTTTCCAAACAAGGTACCTTATGATCATTTCGACAAAATTAAGGTAAGAATTTTTTTAACTTATATGACTAGGGTGGCTATATTACACCATTATTAAAATTTAGAATCATCCCTTACAAGATTATAGGAATATTGTCAAATATAAATGATACTTTTTATAATTACGTGACTTTTAAATCATTTCAAAATAGAAAGAGATACTTCTCTAAAAAGGTTTTGATTTCATCTATGTCAACATCCTTTGATGGAATTTAAGTCTGTTTGAAGTTGATTCATTAGGATAAAATACTTCCATATTGTATTGAATTTTTTGGGATATTTTTGAATGTGTATGTGTTATTTAATAAAATTCATGGTGTATGGATAATGTATTGAAATTTTTTATGCTAGTTTTTACAGAATGTTTATGTTATGTTTTAACGTTTTCATATGAGAAATGCATTGGACATAGTTAGTGACGGGTAGAGACCGCTATATCTCCTCGATGAATCAGATTGTCTTATTAGACAAACTTGTGTCTTGGCACAAGGCCTTAAAAATAATATTTTTAGTCTTGGAACAAGGCTTTGATTACATATTTATGAAAGTCTAACATTATGAATTCTATCATTATGAATGTGGATATTGATATTGCATGTGATTATTCGACTATTAGAATATCCATGTGAGTATGTAAATGGAATTATTTTGATTTATATTTTCCATATTATGATTATGTTTATGTTTAAAATTATTTTGTTTTTGTTCTATATGTTTCCTTAAATGTTTATGCTTATTTATGAATGTTTATGCTATATTGTTATCCTTACTGAGCTCACCCCTTTCTATGTTGTATTTTTTCCAGTATGTGAAGAAGTATATTATGACTATCCAACATGGATATTCTATGGGATCTCATTTTTGTCCATGGAAACAATGTTGTTGTAGTTTTCCATTTTATGATGTAATGTAAACCTTATGAAAGTATCTAGTAATACTAAGCCTTCTAAACTAATCAGTCTTTCAAGCCTTGATATTTTGTGATCATGCCAATGTTATTTAATAATTCAGTGACTCTAGTTAACTAGGTTAAGGTCATTACACATTACATGTTGCGAAATGGATTAGTACCTTAGAAAATAAATTTTTCTTTTTCCTGTGTTCGGATAAAGAAATATTCATTTTTTCAATCTATTATTTTGTTGTTGAGAAAGATAAACGGTGGAATATTATTAAGAATAAGAAGTAATGTGATCAAATTGACACTATGGAGTGGGGTGATTATAAGAGTTTATTTTTCAAAATGAACTTTTAGATTATTATACAAATGAAAAAGGAAAAAGAATATCATGAGCTAAATCAGAAGTATGATGAGTCATTTTTTACTTATAATTCATCTTTTACATAACATGCATTATACACTTCACATGTTATCATCTCACTAGAATCTAAGGTTGATCTATTCATTGGTAGCCTAAAATCATGTCTCCAAAAATATTTTTTTATTTAATATACATTATTTTCCACGATGTAATGAATATTTTTTCACAAAATATAGATTTGTAAATTGTATATTCCCATCATTTTCATGGTTTTCAAATTAAAAGGTAGGTAAATTCACATGAAAACTCTAATAAATCACATAGTAGGATTAAATTATTGTAATCTACATTGTATAAATATGGGATGAAACATTATACTAATTATTGAATGGAGATAGGAGATTCTCTAAATGATAAAGGGTGAGAAATAATACTAGTGAATGTTGAATAGAAATTGATGGTTCAGGTAATGCAATATAAACATGAATATTCCCAATGAGATTCCCCCATAATCCAATTAATTAAAATTTGAGGTAAAAATAGATTTAGGTCAATGAAAATGAGTAATATCATGTGATTAAGAGTGACGATGTGTGTTTTAAGAATGATGTGGTTAATGGTATTCTAATTTTCTACTATAGAGAAGCGAATTTGAAATTTTATTCTAGCTATACCTGTACTTTAATATATTAAGAATTGTAAAAGGTCATTGAATTATAAGATCATTGATTAGATATTGATTTAGTGGAGAAAATTCATATTTTAAGGTTGGCATCGTCTCAGGTATATATATATCCTTTCTTATTGATTTGTGTGTTAAATTTTCTCCTACAAACCATTTTATTCTCACATTAGTTGAATATATGTGATTCTAGAAAAATACTTTCTTTAATTTGATGGATATCATATCTTTTTCAAGTGGTGAGAAGTCATATTTTTTATTCCTAATTAACCCATAATCATTTATCAGTAGAAGGATGGATAAAAACATCTAATGGAAATTACTTTTTTTTGTGGATATTAATTTCAATCCATGTAGGATACATAACATATATGGTTGGGAATAAGTGACCATTTATGAAAAGCATATTATGAATTATTTTGTTAACTTATTTCTAAATGATTTTTCGAGACTTCCACCAAATCATGACTTTAAGTTCACAATAGAAATAATACATTGTATTAAACCTATTTCAATGATTCCTTATAAAATATCCTAGTTTGAGTTTTAGGAATCAAAGAATCAAAAGTCATGATAATCCTTAAATAGTATTTAGTATTCCATGTCTATCACCTTGGGGAATAAATATTTATTAAGAAGATGTATTGGAAAATTTTACTGGTAATAAATTATTTAGAACTGAATAAAGTCACAATCATGAATTATAATAATCTAACCCATATTTATGAATTCTTAGATCAAATTCACAGATCTAAAAACATTTCAATGATTTTTCATTGTTTTGGATATCTTAAATTGTATGTTATAAAGAAAGTTACAACTAATAATAAATTTCATACATGGTATATACACTATGAATACATAGTGATGATATTTGGTCTTTCTAATTCCCCTTTTATCTTTAGAGATTTAATAAATAGAGTCTTTAGAGATTAATGTGATATGTTTTTTGTTTTCTTCATAGAATATATTTTTATACATTTAAAGTCAAATGAAATAATTAAGATCAATTGAAAACTGTAATTAATATCCCAAAGATGAATAAGTTGTATAAAAAATTTAGCAATTATTAATCTTTTTTAGAAAAGATATCTTTTTTTGGTTTTATATTCTCAATGGAGTTTATATCTATGGATCTTTAAAAACTATTATTATTGAATGTTAGAACATACCAACAAATATGACAAAGATATGAACTTATCTTGGATTAGATATGTATTATTGAAATATTTATCAGAATTTAACATGAATATCTTATCAAATCACCATGTTAAATTGGATGGGATCTAAGTTACCTCAGATAAATGAATGTGAAGAAAATTTCAAGGAATTGAAGAGAAGATTAGTTAGTGAACCTGTTTGTAAATTTCCATATAGTGGAGAATTTTTTTTAAGATATATATATGAATAAAATAAGGTAATAAGATGTTTCTCACATAAAAGGATATTGTTATAGTGTATGACTTATGAAATTTTATGATTCATGAGAAAAATTATAAACTCTCGATTTGAAGATATATGTAGATATTGAAAAAATGAGATATATATATCAATTATTCATTAATTTATAGAAAAATATTCAATCAAATATATTTAAATAATATCCAAAGAACATGGATGGTAGTGATTAATGATTATGAATATACAATACATTACCACCATTGGAAAGATAACATGGTGGCTAATTCTATGAGTTGAAATAATCATGCTACATTAACCATGATGAGGATCACAAAATATCCAATATATAAATATTTTTAAAGGGTGGATGTCAATGTCTAAATGAATTGTAGAAATTTATATCTTTCCCTGATAACTATTCTACCATCTATAGATATGGTGTTTAAATAGGTGAAAAAAATGTTGAAGAACTGTAGGAGATGGTAAAAAATAATAATGAAATTAACCAAGATTGTGTTTGAATGATATAGTTTATGAATTGTGTTTTTTTACCTCCAATGAAATATTTAAATAAGGATTTGTTTGTTAAGACTCATAGTTCATCATTCACTATTAATATAGGAAGTATAATGATGTTTGGAAATGTGAAAAAATATTTTTGGTGGGACCACATGATGAGAGATATTGTTGAGTATGTATCTCAATTATTTGTATTTTCAAATTAAATCTTGATAGATAGTAAAATAAGGTAATTCTACAATGATTACTCTTACTGTCATAGAAATGAGAAAAAATCACCATTGACTTTTTCATTGGAATCCAAAAATATATATAAGGGACATTATTTTATTTCGGTAGTATTTGATAGTTTTATACGGCCAACACGATACATTTATGTTAGATGATACTTTTATATATATTAGTTTCCTAGGATATAGATAATGTAATTTTGAATGTTTTATTGTGTACCAAATTACACAGTGTCTAATAAGTATCTGAGGTTTACTAGAAAATTCTAGTGATGTCTTAAGTAGGATTTACAAATGGATTTATATTTCAACACATTGTATCATCCTTAGAATGATGGTTATTATCAGATAACCATTAAAAACCAATAATATATTTTGAGTTCTTATTCATTAGATTTAAAATATGGCGGGTATCTAAACCTTTCTCTACTTGAAATTTCAAACAAAAAATAGCTTCCACTTGAGCATTCAGATTCCTCCTTGTGAATCAATTTATATAAAGAAGGGTAGAACTCCAATGTTCTATGATGAAGATAGGGAAAGAAATATATTGTAACCTCATCCAAATAATGAAATTTTGTATAAGGTAAGATTTATTTTTTAACACATATGGGAAGGATTGAGCCTATAGAAGATTTATGCTCATAATCATTAATGAGATTTTGAGTTCGATGATGGTGTGATTATATTTATGTGAATTTATTTATGTAACCAGATTAAAATATTTTTTAATAATGGAATTCTTATCCCAATGTTTTTTAGACATTTTTAGATTCTTCATTGATTACTGATGGTATCTTATCACATAGTACTCCCACTGAACATCCCACAAAACCATGTTGTTCTCTGTGTATTTATCAGGAAGAAGTACATTCCAATAACAAAACATTTAATAAAACCCATGTTCATACCAACATAGAAATATATTTCTTATTATGAAAAAATAATGTAGATTATGAATCATATAGATAATGTACAATGAAATAATACCACTCACGAGGCCATTTTTTGTGATGAAAGCAACAATTTAAGGAATCATCAATGAACCCTAATGATAAGATACCAAAAATATATCCTTATTTGTCATATCAGAGTAATGAATTTCTTAGGAAAATTTAATTTTAGGTGGGATATAATGTAAAACACCTGATTTTATAAAATAATTATTTTCTGATAAATTTAATTCATTGATCGATTTCATTAGACATAATAATAAGTTTATGAAAACTATGATATACAATTAAAATATTATTATTTAATGTAAAAGTTATGACCTCACTGTTAAATTGGATGATAAAAATATAATTATATTTTTTTAAATTGCATTGTTTGATCATGTATAAAATAAAATCATTATTTATGAATTGATTATAAATAAAAATGAGAAATAAATTTTAATTAAAATAAATATATTTCTGAATAAAAAATTTATTCATAATGTTTTTTACATTAATGTTGTATATTAATCACTAATGTTTAATAATTATTAACTAAATTTAATTATTATATATTCAATATAGTTTTTTAATAGCCATATAATATTTTATCTTGACATTATATAACAATAAATCATAATTTATGATTTAAATATGAATTGGTTTTTCCACATATTGTGCACTTATTTTATAATTAATTCTTTTAAATTTTAAATTTTTTTGAAAAACTAAACTCCATTTATTATATTAGATTGTCAAATTTTACATATATTTATTTTTTTTATAATCTTTTGAAAAAAAGTAACTGCTCTATTGATACTAAAAAAATTACTATTTTTATTGATATTTTCATTTTCATTTGAGGAATCTAAAATGATCCATTTTGAATTAACATCTTTTAAAAGTAAAATTACATTGATTATATTATTAATAATATATTTTAGTACATTTTAATAAATTTTATGTTCAATGTTGATATCAAAACATGTATACTTATGAAATCTTATTCTTTTGATAATCATTTATTCATTTTGTATGTGGGTTTAATTTTAAATTCAACCCTTCCAATTATTTTATTTGAATTTGTTAAAACTAATTAAATATTTGGAATTATCTTAAAGAATAATATATATATTTTAAAATTAATTTTTTTTCATAAATAAAAAAATAAGAAAAAATAATTAATTTCGTTTAGTTTAATGTTGGTTTACTGAGGATTGAACCGAATGATCAGGCTATGTTTTCCAAATTATATATGTATAAATAATATTTTTAGGACATAAATAGACCTTCAAATTTACCAACATATTATAACTGGTAATTTGAAATTATTTTACATTGTAATGAATTTCATATTCTATTCTTTTGGTAAATTTACATGTGATTTTCAAGTGGGTCATTTCCCCCATTTATAAATGGACACCTCCTATCCTCACCTCTCCATACTTCCAAATAGGTTTTTTCAAAAAATACATATCCAAATTTTTTTTAATTATATTAACCTGTCCTATAATATTTTTTTATTGGAAAACCATCTTATTAATTATATTGATGATAACCAAAAAAGTTTTTCCGAAGAAGATGCATCATTATAAATAGAGAGTGTTTATTTTCTTTTTTATTCCTCCTCCATCAACTAATTTTATTCCATAATGTTATAATAATATAAAAATATCCAATATAATGATATTTAATTTTTTAATGGTATTACTAACTCTTATCCCCATGTTTATCAAATGGGAAATGAAACTATCAATTGTGTGTATGGAAGACTACTTATTCATGAACCACTATAATTCATTTTCCATCACAAATATTATGGGGAATATGATGATGTATTGAAAATATTTATTTGAAATTTACGACATAATTATAGTTCTATATTTATAATATCACATCTATCTTATTGTCTTCAAATCCATTAAAAATTGATATTGTCGCATGTACGTTTGTATGGACTACCACCTCCATAAAGCTATGTGATGTATTTTTGTCATTTAATTTTGACCTGTATGTTAATATAGATAGATTTAATTAATTAATATGATATAAATTATATAATAAGAATTATTTATTGATAAATTGACATAAATATTTTTTCCATTCTTTTAAAAAATAGAAACAATGGTCATGCATACATACGGATTACCATTTCCATAAATAGTGTCCTTCTTTTCCTTGTATAAAATATTATTAATGAAAATATATATCAAGAATATATATTATATTTTTATAATGATTAAAGTTTTTGAGATTAAGAAACCGTGATCAGTTTATGAGAAAAAATAATTTTGAACTAATACATACAGAAAAAGGAAGTAGTTATCACCAGAAATAGTTATTTTAATAATGAATTATTAATAAACAAATTGTCATATATTATAAATAAATCATATATTCTATGATATATATGGTTATTTTTTTAATATTTATATAATAAAATTTTATTTATTATAGAGTAGGTTTGAACATGTATGCATAATATTAAGACGTTAGGTACGCGAGTTTTGTCTCACTTTTACATCTGTGAGACACATGCCATATTCACTGCTTCGTTCATTATTTTGGTGTACATAATACAAACTAATGTATTTTATTATTCATGAAATTATAATAGTTATTATTTACATTCAATCTTATTTTCTTTCCATCACATGTATTATGATTCAAAAATCCGAAATCTGATAAGGGTTTTAGGTAATTTGATAATTGGATTTCAAGATAATATATGTTTATGCATATTATGACCAAATTTAATTATAAAATACTGAACAGAATCATGAATTATATTATCATATGGTTCAATAAATTTATATCATTTTTTATTATAATTTTACACTCTTTTTGTTCTCAAAATACAAAAATAATTTATTGTAAATCTATCTTTATTTCTCTCTTCCGATAAAAGCCTTTTTTTTCAATATCCATGTTTTCAAAAAAACATTATAACATATATTTAAAACTCCTATATGATTTTTTAAACTCATTTTTACCCTTGTTTTAATTTTTAGAAAATATATTACAATTAAACTTCTTTTCATTTTTTAAATAAGGTACATTTGATTTTTTTTTTAATAAGGAAAAACAAATAACTGTTTTGACATATAAAACCTATATATAATATTCCACTATCCTCAGAAAATATTTATCTGAATATAAATTTACATGATTGAAATCCATTTTCAATGAAAAAAATTCCTTAATATTTCAAAAAAATGAATTTAAATTAGTGATTTAAAAGTAAAAAAATAATATTTTCCTCAAGAACAATTTAATGATATTTTAATGGAATTTATATTTATCAATGACAACAACCTTTATTTATTCATATGTTTACTAAGAATATGGTCATATAGTAACATCATTATTATTTTATTGGATGGATCATGATAAAATTCCTATGAAAACCATTTATTTTTCTTGGTTTATTGTTTAATAGATTGGGGAAATATTTTTCAAACACGGTTTCATTACATGGGTAATAATATATGATATTATGAATGAATAATTTTTTTATAGAAAACATATGTATGGTTTTTATTTTGTGATGAGGGGGCCATAATAATATATCCCTCAATTACACTCGGTAATGTATTATATCATAGGAAATAATTATGGGAAACATGTTTATATGCATAATCTGTGATTAGAAACAAGTCAATGGGCTTAATATTATAAAGGAAACAAGTTGATGTGCGTGATTCACAATGGGAAACTTGTAAGAGTAGATAACACCCTATGGGAAGAAGATATTTCTTCCTAATTATGATTTTATATTCCCATTTTTTGAACATGAAATATTAAATGGTTTATATATTCATGAAAGTTACAAATTATATGACATGATCATATTTTTAATGATATATTTATGTTTTTTTTCACTCTAATTAAAAATTTATTTTTAAATTATATTTTTTTTATTTTATCTGTCTTATTTACAGATAATGATATATATGAGAAGAACTTTTTATGTTATATATATGATATCAAAGCCTTATTGTTGTTTTCTTTTATCATTTGATTACTGATTTAGATCTCCCATGTTTATACATACTGAGAATATTTGATCACCCTTCCTTATGATAACATTCTCTAGGATATGATGAATCTTTTTATATATGGTATTTCTATGAAGATTATTATATTTGAAGATATTTGTTAGAGATATTGGTGATCATTCATGAAATAAAAATATATCATTTCTAGCATCCAAAGACAATAATTATTTAGATACATTGTGTGGAAAATTTTTAAATGTATTGAATATTAATAGAATAGCATGTAATATTTATGTATAAAAATCCTAGGTCATTATAGGATCTGGGATTTCCTTGATGTTCTATGTAAAGCTTCACTGGGATCTCAATTAAGTGTTTTGTTTTAGTACAAATTATCATACTTAAAATGATGGTATGTTTGAGAGAACTATTCAAATCGTAGAAGATAATTTGAAGGATTGTTCAATGGATTTCTAATGTGTTTGGAATCAAAACTTTTTTGTTGTTTAGTTTTCATACAACAATATCATTTACTAGATCATTCGTATAGATCCTTTTGAATCCATATATTAAAATAAACTTATATCTTCAATGTGATGTGAAAAATATTGGTTACAAAAGCTATTGGTACTTGAGATTGATGAGGAAATGTCAAAGAGGGTGAGGGTCATTCAGGATAACATCAATATAGATTAGAGATGGTGGAAAAATTTTTCAATCAATCATTAGTGATATATGGAATTCAAAGAAGGTGATAATATAAATCTTTGAATTTATATTTTAAATAATTTATTATATTTCAAATAATTGAAATATGAGATCGTGTTGTATTTTACACCATCCAGATTATGGATCGAGTAGGGAAGGTATCTTATCGGTTGGTGCTTCCACTTAACATCCCCCATGTTCATAGTATGTTTCAAGTATCTCACATAAGGAAGAATACACCAAATCTTTCACATAAACTAAACTCTTTGGTTTTACTACTAGATAAGGATCTTTCCTAGAAAGAACAATATGTATAAATATATTATTGTAGAGATAATATTCTATTGAAGAAGACTAATAACCTTGTTATTGTTCACGAGTGGAATCATAAATTCAAAATTCTACTTGGGAACCACTGTATATGATAAAATAGTTATATGTTTATTATTTTCATTGGATTGAATCAATTCCAATTGAAAAATTTATTTTAACGGGTTTAGAATTAAAAACTCCATGACATGATGATATAATTATTTTTTAATAAATTTAATTGCATAAGTATATTTGATATATTTTGATTCATAAAAACCTGAATCTAAATGAAATACAATATAGTATATTTTAACCACCTGGATGTTAAAATTGTGTAGTGAACACGAATAACCTATTTTTCAAAAATTGATATAATATTTTAGATAAATTAAGTATATTTATAAATAATTACTCATTTTTTGTAAAGTATTTATATTCTTAAAAAATAAATGTTTCTTGTTGAATGTTTTTTATTAATTTTCCATGAATGTAATATAAATATTATTTTCCAATTTTACTAATGGTATATAAAATAATGAAAATAATTTATAAAATCATATATTCTAAATTATGTTAGATTTTATTTTTGAAAATATTTGAAAAAGATTGATTTTTTGATGATTACTGAAAAACACTTATATTTATTGAAATATCTATTCACATTGAAATCATGTGAAAATATAAATTTCCTTTGAAGATGATTTTAAATGTAAAATTTGTTATTTTATATTATAGATAATCCAAATAAGATATTTAGAACTATTTTATGTTGCATTTTGGTTTAAGAATGTTTTATATATATGAAACATATCTTTTGGAATATATATATACTACACATTTAATTAGTTAAACTTTGAATTAAATTATTCTAATTCTATGAATTGAATTTTATAAAGCGGAATCAATATTTGGAATCAACATTTAAATATATTATAACGTGTCCAAATTGATTTTTGACCGAAATTAATACTGAAATAAGTAAAAAATATAACACGATATCTATGTTTAAAACTAAATTTCTGAAGGATAATGTAATATAATAATACTTTAAATGAACATTATGTCATAAATAATATATAACACATAAAATAAAGCATAAATGAAACATGAAATAACATTATTTTCAACTTTCATATTATAACCTACCCCTTAAATTGGTTAGAATAAATTGAAATAACGACATTATGAAACAAGTATATATATATAATTTTTAAACTGAATAAAAATGTATTGATAAATTCATAGAAAATAATCACTCAATTATTATCAAATCCATTTTATTCATTAATAATGTGTTTTATTCAAAAAAAATTGATTTCTTTTTAAGATAAAATATTCTAATTATTCAAAAAACAATTTATGAATGTATTTCAAAAAAATTTATCTATTTTTTAAATTAGTGTATAGAAATATATTTGGGTGAAGTTTTGGGATTTTTCAAAAAATATTCATTTTTCAATGAATAATAAAAAATATTGACGTTTATAAAACTACCATGTATTCCCATTAAATAATTTAATATTAAAATTTAATTTCATATTAATTTAATATAGGTTTCATTTAATTATAAATAATCTAATTAATAACATAGAATTCATTGTTATAGCTGATTTTCTTACAAGCATATTTTTGGATATAAAATGCAGTTTTCTAAAAACTATTTCATGTTGGATTTTTGAATAATAATCATAAATAAATTTCAACCACTTCAAAAAATTGAATCTTGAAAAAATAATTCAAATTTTTCAATCAAGAAGTCTAAATTTTGTAAACTGGATCTTTTTTCTTTATAAATAGTAAAATTACTAAATTTTTATCATGTCAGTAAGTGTAAATTTAGTAATTATAAATAAAAATAATTTCATTTGTTTTTAAAATAATAATATCTAATTATTTTAGTATATTCTATGATTTTTTTCATGAATCCCCATCAAATATAAGAATTTAGTAAAAAAAATTCCATTTTACTATGAAAATGACTTATATATTACATTTTATATAAATATAAAATCAAAAATATAACTCCATTAATTTTAATTTATATAATTGTATGATAGGGATAAAACAATTATATTTTCAAATGCATTTTTATTTAAATTTAAATTTATTTTATTTATCATGGTATTAATTGATTTATTTTTAGTGATGATTTATTTACCTTTAATGTTTTTTTAATGCTGGAACAATGTGTATCTAATCAGTAGTAAAATTAATTAAATTATTCTAAAAACACCAAAAGTAATTTTTTGGGATGTGAATTATATCCCCCTAGTCTTATAGTTTATAAATATTTAATATAAATTTTTGATAATATTATATTTGAAATCCATTTCTGTCTTGTTTTTTAATGAAAATATGTTGGAATAGTTCTTAAAATATCATTTAACGTATTTCATATTATATATAATTTGTTATATTACTTACAAATAATTAACAACATGAAATAAAAAATATGATGTTTATTTTTTCTAAAATATTTTCACTTTTCCATTTATCTACCAATTTTTACATTATATATATATATATATATATATATAACTTTAATGTTGAAAAATTCATTACCATGGTTATTTTTTAAATTGAATAACCAATAGTTAATCACAAATATATGGTCTAAAATGATATGTAGACCAATAAAGCATTTTTTGGTGAATTTATTAAGTCCATACTCTTCTTATCTCGAAATAAATGTCATTTTGGGGCAATTTTACCTATTTTAAAAACATATTATACTATAATATGTCAAGTATATCCAATAATAAAATTAAGGATATTTTATGATAAATAATTTTTTACACATTGGTTTAGAAATCATAAAAATATTTTCATGGAATAGGGGTATTTAATGTGGTTGAGAATGTGATGAGTTATTCAATTAAGGGTTAGATGTCCTTTTATTTTACCTTTCTTGTCTCCATTATTGTAAATGTCATGATATCATAGTTAATATCAAAAGAATTAAAAATGTGTCAAAAAATAAATAAGCGTAAAAAACACATAAACTAGTAAAAAATTAGTTAATGATACATGTTAAAAAAATAATCATTTTATATTCCAATTTTGTCTATTTTTATCCTTCTTTTAAAAGTAAATTTATTTATATTAATTTAACACTTTATTTAATTCAAAGATTTCTCTTTACCATGATTATAAAAGGTAACCACCTCTCATATATTTCACATAGCTTTTCAGAACTATATTTTTGAAAATACCTATAAAAAACCATCCTATAATCATACATCTTTAGCTAGTGGTCTTAGTTTCATCATACTACCTACCCTATAAGACTTATGGTGTAAAGAAAAGGAGGTTCTCCAACAAAGATGCCTATTTTTTAATCGAATTTTTTAGTATTATTTATAATTATAACTACTAAAATACATTATAAAATTTGATGAAATAATATCAATATTATATTTCATAAATGTTTATGTTTATTTTAATGTAATAACCTGTATTATTCTCTCTTTATCAAATGGGAAATGAATACATCATTTGTGTGTACAACAGACTATGGACTCATGAAATGATGTCGTTCATTTTTTTCATAACATCTAATGTTTTTATGTATTGATGAATTTCACATATATATATGGTATAAATTAATCTATTTTAATCCGATTAATATTTTATTCCATATATTTATATATCATTCTTTCCATTAGAAAATTAGATAGCATTGTTCGTTTGTACATTTGGATGACCAAATCCATGAAGAGAAGATTTTTGTTTTTCATAAAAAATTCAACTGAATCATATACATAAATTATTTAAATTTATGGTATGATTTTTATGATATAAAAATAAATGTATAATAATAAAATTATACCTACACTCTTACCATCAGATTTGTTGTAAAATATAAATGTTACTCATGAAAACATATGGAATACCTTCTCCATGATTGTAATGTAGATCATTTTTTCTAAACATATTTCATAGAAAGATTTAAAATAATAATTGATGAATAAAAATCATACTTATGTCATTATTATTATCCAATATGTGCTATAATAATGACTGATTTGACCACAGTAAATACACTGAATTTGTCTGTTATTATGAACCAAACATCTTCAAAATAACTAACGAATACTTAAAAAATAATGTATGTAAATATTTCATTAAAATAAATTATTTAAATGGTTCACTTATAAGTGAATAAACTTATAAAAATATCTTGCAAAATAAATAATTGATTTAATTTTATTTTATATCTATTAGAGGACATATATGTAATTTCTACACTCGGGGTAAGGAATTTCATTTCAATTTCTATTCTTTAATTTTTTTTTTAATATTTTGAACCTAATTCATTTTATATGGTTTATATTTTTTCCAATTTATATTTTATATTATTAATACCTCATACTTCATGGTATTTTTTGTTTAATTTCTAAATATTTCATCATATGTGATTTAAATTGAATGTTACAAAGTGGTAAGGGGTTTCTTACTCAATTTCCTTTCATTAGGTTATATGACGTCAATGATTATATTATAAAAATATTTTTTTAACTAAAAATTTATGATGTATATTATATATACACTCTTTATTTTTGTATTTTATTATGTTACATATAATTTCTCCATTGATTATTTCTCAATTTAATTATATGATATTTATAATGGTTGTTTTTTTCAAATAGTATTTTATTGGGATATATATTTACATAATGTACCTTATTATTTTTATATGGTACCTATGATTCAAATTGAGGTATAATATCATGAATGAATCCCTAATCAAAATATTTATATTTTCATTTCTTTTATTTATTCATGGGATATTTATTAAAATGTTATAAATGTAACAAGGGTTTTTCTAGTCTCAATTTGATTTTATTGAAATTAAATTCATTTATTCACAAATATTTATGATATATGGTGTAATTATTAATATATAAATTTGCGTTAACATACTATTTAACTATAATTATTGATTTTTAAAAATAAATTTATGTTTCTTCATTCAAAGAAATTTTTTATCTAACCATTACTTATATGGAATTAGTTTCTCCACTCCATTTTCCATATTCGAGAAATGTTTTCATTGATTATGGTATATTAAATTTTATAGTGTATATACTAAATCATAACATATAATATCATTTACAGTTTTATTCTAATGGTGTTTTATTTTCCTTTATATTTTCTTTATTTCAATTTTATTTAGGTTTTAAGAGACTTAAATTGTATTTCATTAAAAAAGTTATTTTAAATATTTTAAATAATTTATAATAAACTATTCCTCTTAGTTCATTATATTATTAAAACAATGTTATTTCCATAATATAAATTATTTACTAAATATATTTTTTGTGTCTTTGACCTCTATTTAGTAGGTATTAAAAGAACAATTTAATAATGGTTTCAAGATTGGTCACTTTCTTACTTCCATTAAAAAAGTTTGAAATTAATGGGTTATATATTATGTATATGGCTTCATAAATTTTTCCAACCATAGTAACCATATTTAAATAAACCCTTTTATGTTTCTATGTTAATTATTAAATTAAATCTTTTTTCTCAAATTTGTAAAAAAATTTCTTATATATTTCAAAACGAAACTGGTATTTCCCCCTATTTTCATTGATATTTCATAATTATAAATTTATTTGGATATTAAGATTTTTTAATATCTTTTAATGATTCCACTACTTCACTGGGATTATAGTCATATGCAAAAATTTATCTTATATCTCTATATATAAATAATTATTTTTTGAAGATCTATTCTTGAAACATTTTTATTTTCAATTGGTTAATCAAGATATAACGAAATGATGTTTTTTTTCAATAGTTATCTCAATAAATCTAAATGAATAATATAATTTATTCATGATATTGTACAATAGGAATATCTATAATAACGAGTGAGCTCGATAATGTTAATATGATGGGTGATCTTTATATAGCTCATATGGTGGGTGAGTGCCCTTATATGACTCCAATGTATTGTGAAATGTATATTTTCTTGAAAAAAAGAATTATAATGTTAACCAATTTGGTTTATCTATATTATTTCACCATGATATAGTTATTTTTATATGATTTTAACAAGGGTAATGGATATAATACTTTATGATTCAAATTATATATTTTTTGAAAGGTTTTTTATTTTCATGATATGGTTTTTTAATGATTCCAAAGATCATGATTGACATCAAATGTATCATGATTATTTATTCTCATGACTCTTGTTTTATGTTCAATATTTATTCCTTATTTCATTATTTATGTTCCAGATATTATGGGTATGTGTTCTCTTATGTTATGTTCATGCACATTGATTATGTAATCATACTATTTTTTCCACCATATTCTAATTTATGAAATTTAACTCTTATTTCTTATGTTTACCCTTATTGAGTATTGTATGTCACCTTCTTATTTGACATTTTACACAAGTTTATATGAATGATGTAAAATACTTTTTTTAAAGAAATGTTTTATTTATGAATAATGTTTTTAGATAATTTGAGTGCGTAATATTAAATTTTAAAATAATGGTACAGTGGAAAAAATGATCACCTTATGACATTGGTAATGTTATCTAAGAGTTTTTAATAATTCTATAAAACTCTAATATTAAAGGGGACATGGGTAGCTATGTGATACAATATTTAAATTTTATTTTTAATATATTTTTATTTTTGAAATTGGGTCATGTTTATCGGTTTCAAAGACATAATTATTGTGATTTTGTTTTTAAATAGATATTTGGTAGTACAGGTGTGGGTCTATTATAGTTTTTCTGAAAGTAAATGTTCATATGACATTATAGATTATGATTTTTTTATGTGAGTTTATGTAAATATTTTTGGATATGATCAAGGGTTTATTTTGTAATGGTGGATCATTATATAAATGGTATATATATCCCTTTTTTAGGTGATGGTTGGTATAAACAATTAATGATAATTTAAGAGATGTTTTATTTTGTTGACGTATATTAAATCCTTAGGTTTAAGGTGAAGGATTATTTAAAAGAATTGTTATATTTTTGGGATGTTAGATAAAAGGTATGAGAAAAAATTTATGTTTTAATATTATTTAATTTCAGTTTATTTAGGTTAATTTGTATTTAGTCTTATTTATTTAGGAAATTATATTTGTTAAACATTTGGTGTTATTTATTATTTTTAAAGATTAATTTTTTTTAAATCTTATGATGGTTTTTTCATTGTTTTTTTACCTTACCTTGTGCGGACCATTATCAATTTGGTAAAATATTTGAATAAGAATGTAATAACATTTTTTAACTATTGTAGAATTATTGGATTTATTATAACATGATTTTTGGGGTTTATGAATGAAAAAATCATCTTTGATACTCATCGTTCAGAGATAAAGATTGGATTGCAGTATAAGTAGATTAATATATGAAATTATAATTTTCAAATAAGTATATTTACTTATTCACATATTTTATATGGTAAAAAAATTACTGAAATCTAGAAAAAAGTTCATCAAATAATTTTTTTCCATTTTATCTTTATTTCTATTTAATAAACTTTTTCACACCTAAATGATTAATTATTTTTTTGTTATTGAATCCATCATGGAAATAAAATTTTATTTATTCACATTTATTTTTGCCACTCAATATTTATTTATAAATTAAAATATTCCTTCATGAACATATATTCACTTCCTAGTAATTTTCTCATATTTGGATTCCAAGTTATGTGTTATTCCATATGACCTTCATAGTTATATTTCATTATTTAGTATAAGATGTTTTATTTACATTTTTTATTATGATGGATATAAACTAAGGTATTTCCAAATATCAAACCATTAATTAATGAGATAAAAAACAAATTTTATGTATAAAATCTATAAAACGGTAGATAATGTAATAACCTGATATTTTAAATGAAGAATATGTCTGAGAGTGAAATAAACACACAACACTATGCTTAATAAAAAATGAAATAATATTATTTTAAATTTTAAATTTGGAAACATGAAATTAAATTGGTGGGTAGGAATATAAATAACTAATTTAAGATATATATATATATATTATATTATATTTAAAAAATGGGTTGATAAATTTATTGTAAATAATTTCACTATTTTTAATAAAGTTGTTTTATTGTTCCAAAGTATGATTTTTAAAAAAGAAATTTTTTAAAAGTTAACTTTATAATTATTTTACATAACTTTTAAAAGAACAATTTCATAATATTAAATTTAATTATTATATAAACATATCAGAAATAAATATAGGTGAAATTTTATGATTTTTTTCAAATGATTTATTTGTCAGTAAGTAGTGAAAGTTAATTTTTTTTATAAAATTGAAATATATTTTCATTGAATATAGTAATTGAAAAAGAAAATATTATCTTAAAGAAAAATAAGTATAATCATGTTATAAAAAATATATTCTGATTTCATATAGATCATCTTTTTACTTAATCGTTGGTATAAGTTCATCTTTGCTCTAAAAATGGACTTTCCCTGAAAATTATATTTCATTCCATTTTATGTTTTAATCATAAAATAAATTTAATACAATGATTGCAATGAAATAATGAGAAATATATTACATATTTTCACATTGTAAGTAAAAGTTTTGTTAATATTTAACTTTATTGATGGTCAATATTTGTAGTTACAATAGTAATTTTTTTCACCTCAGTACGGATAAATCGAGTACATAATGTTAAAAATAAATTAATAAGTGAAACAAAAAAACCCAAAAAATAATTCTTTAATTTATTTTTTGTTCGGGGTCAGTACATCCTAATCCAACACAATAATTTATGTAAATATGGTTCCATTATTATTTTAAAATGATGAATATTGCATTACGTAAATAAAATATCAAAAATAACATTCATTATTTTAATATATATAATCATTTTGGGGAGAGATTAAAAAATATTTAGTTTAAAATTGTTTTATAAAAGTAAAATTTATTTGTTATCATTCACAATTTTTTAAAAAAATCTGAAATGAAATAATAACATTATATTCTTAAGAAACATTGGCACATTCCTTGTGCATGTGGTATAAAAACCATGTAACTAATATAAAATACTATAAAATATGTTTTCATGGGTGATTTATTGGGTATCATTAATTTTAATTTTATTAGTAACTTATTTATCATGATTACAAGGATTATATTCATATTACATTGCTGCCATGTTTTTTCAAAGTGAAATTATTTAAATAGTACATAAAATTTATTTAATAGTATTATGTGTTAAATAAAATTTATTTAATAATTTGAAACTAATAAAAGAATTAAATACTAAAATATGGATGATACATGGTAGATAATATAACGTCTTTTAAATTTATGAGACATTTTTTCACCTTATATTTAAAATTGTAACCCTTTAATATTGAAACGGTCATTAACACGGTTAAGGATAATTTTTTTGTCGAAGTGGTTAATCTAAAATATATTCTTTATATTGGTATATAACCTATTTAAATTTTATTGAATTAATTTATTAAGACCATATCCTTATAATAATTGATGAAATTTCATTTTGGATCATTTTTACATGATTAAATACATATTATATTATAATAATTCATTTGTTTACTCAAATAAATTTTATGATTTTTATTAAAAATATAATGTTATTAAATGATTATAAATTCCATAAAATGTATCACAATGATATTTTATGGGAATTGGTATAAAATTTTTATTTTAGGAAAAAATTATATTTATATTATGATTATTTTTCTAGAGATTTTGGAACAATGAACCCTTTAACTACAACCAATGCACACAATCTGTTCTGATGTTTTGAATCAAACATCCTCATGACAACTAAATTACAGTTAAAAATTTATGTAAATAAATATTTCATTACAATAAATTAAATAAATGGTCTATGAATAATAATTTATATCATGTAAATATTCTAATGAATAAATATAATTTTTATAATTTTTTTTACATTATTTAAAGAAAACAAATGGAATGTATAGAGTCAAGGTAAGAAATTTTATATCAATTACTCTTTATTTAGTCATATTTTATGTTTATTCACTAGATTTATATCATATGGTGCATGTAATACCCCTATCACATGTTATATCATGAATTTACCATACATCATAGTATTTTATGTTTCAATTCAAATTAACCCATCCAAGGGGATTTGACATGAATGTTTCCTAGTGGTACGGGTTTTCATAATGAAAATACCATTAATAAAGTTTTATCACTTCTTAATTGATTATATTAAGCCATTATTATGTATGAAATAAATATTTTTTTATTTATGTTTTATTTAAACTTAATATTTTATATGTATATTCAAGACATATAATTTCTCGATTGAAAAATTTTCAATTAACTAAAATGATCTTTTTAAGGGATATTCATATAAAAATACCTTTATTTTAGACATACATTTCTATTATGAACATAATTCCATTTATAATTATTATGTTTCAAAAATTGGTATATAATATGATAAAGGAATGCTTGATCATGATATTTATAGTTCCTTTTTTTCACATTTCTTGGGAATATTGATTCCAATGTTATAAATGATTCTAGGGTTTTCATGGTATCAATTTTAATTCTTTGAGACACAATATAAATAATACACCTTGATTTATATTGTATATTGTACATAATTCCCTTTTAAACATAATATTTAATTTAATGTATTGTTTTTAGCTTATCATGTTATATTCATTTATGAAATGTAATTTGGATCCACATATAACCTGAGTTGCTAGTGTTTCTGATCTCAAATATCCTTATTTAAGAAATGTTTTGATTTATGCATGTTTATTTATTTACAGGTATTATATAATTATTCATTAATAAAATACTTATAATACGTTCTTTTTCATGTTTTTTCTTTTATTTTTTGATGTTCATTCATTCAAAAAATCCCTTTTATAAGAAAATTAATGGTACTTGTTTAAAAATTTTGATTTAATTTATTTCATGATATTTTAAAAAATCCAACATGTTATGAAAATTATTTCATTAATTGAATTTTAAAAAAATTAACGATTTCTTAAAAATATTTTACTAGATAGTTTAACATCTATTTAAATGTTTTGAAATTAAAATGATGAATGTTTTCTGAATGGGACACTTTTGACACTATTTAAAAATGTTTGAAAGGAATTTTTAGTTTTAACATATACGGCATGAACTAATTTTACATAATTTATTTCCATTTTTTATAAAATTAATTTTTAAATATTCTGTGGTTATTTTTGAATAAATGATTCCCTATATTATTGAGATATTAATAATATATTACCAAAAAATATTTTAATTTTACCATATTTTCAATTAAATGTTATAACTGTTTGTTAAAATTAAATTTCATATACTTAAATATTCATTAATTATTCCAATACTTAATACTGTTAAGACCTTATCATATCAATAATCATCTTTCAATTTATGGATTATGATTATTGTTTTTAAAATATTTTCATGGAAAAAATTTGTTTTAAATTGTTTATCAAAATTATAATGAAATGATGGTTGTTTTTCAATGATTTTATGATGAAAAATTAAATTAATAAACACATTTATTCATAATAATCTACAAGATAATTAGAGATTATGATTGGTGATCCTAATACATCATATACGATAGTTAATACCAAAATAGCTTATATGAAGTATAGTCTGATTATATCTTTCCAATACATTGGGTAATGTCCCTTATCTTCGAATAAATTAATGATAGAGTTAATCAGAGAGGTATTCCATATGAATTTAAATATGTATTAGTTATTTCTAACAAGATTTTATATAGGGTTTGGAATATAATTATCTATGCTTCCTACTCGATATGTATTTGAAAAGAATTGATATTTTATTTCAATTTGTATTAATGTTCACTATGATCTAGATTGAAATCACATGGCTTGTGATTATTGATTCTTATGAATCTTGTTTTATGTAAAATATTTTTTCCATGATTCATGATGGGTGATCCTTGTATTACTATGTATGATATGTCTTATGTATTTGTCATGCACATTGATAATGACATAAAAATATTATTCTCATCATATGATTATGGTTAGAATTAAATTTTTAATGATTAATCATAATCTTAATGAGAATATGAGCACAACCTTCTATTAATTCTTTTCATTCATGGGTTTGTGTTCTCATCCATGGTTCTGGTCCATGTTTGGGACTCAATTTTTCAACAAATAGCCGGATTTGATGGGTTTCAGTTTTTTAGATAAATTTTATTTTATTTATTTTATAGGTCATTCCCTTGAATGATCCCATTTTTTAGAAATGTTATATTTTTCATCCCAAATAACATGTAGAGCTTGGTCAGTGCATGGTTAGGGGAATCTATGAGCCCATGACTAGGTAATCATGTGGTAAGTGATGGTCTTGGGTAGGGAGATACTTCACAACTTATGCATTGTAAGTCATGACATCGAGGCCACACATGTGTATGTGTCTCTTAAGTTGGGATGAGGACATGGTCTCCACACAATTTGATAAACAATACAAAGTATCTGTGTGACATGCAAGATCAGTAAAAACTAGATTCTAACATACTACTATAATTCAAAATAATCCACAAATCCCTAATTTCTCTCCTTCCTCTGTAATTTACAACCTAAGATCAGCTCCTTCCCCTTCCTCTCATGGGCTCCACTTTGGTTGGATACATGGCTGGGAATCTTCAATATACACTCAATTAAGTCCTATATCTATTGGTTCCTCTCCCTTTTATATTGTTTTCTTCCCATTTGATTAGAATTTCACTTCTCTAGTGGGTATGATGTCCTTTTTTAGGTTATATACTCATCTTTTACATTTAATATTCATTTTTAGGTTTAATTTACATCTAAATGGTATGGTTGAGGATTAGATTATGTTTTCCACCATTTTAATGAAGTTTCATCATTCAGGGTATGTAGATACGTTTTTAAACATGGATTTTTGAATTTACGATGCATACTTTGTTTCTATATATATTCTATGGATTATATATGAGTTGAGAAAACTGTTAATGAGAATATCCAAGGTGTCATGGAATTGAAAAATAAATTTTTAATGAAAATTGGAAATATTCAATGTGTGTTTCATATGTTCCCATTTGATTTATTCCTTGAAGGTGTTCGAAAAAAAGTATTTATTATAGAAAACCAATTTGAAATGTATTTGATGTGACTTTTGATTTAAAAGGGTTTTTTGTAAGGAAAATTTGGTGTATCTTGCGTAATCCCATATTGAGGTACTTGATGATGTTTAATAAATCATGAATGATAGTTATTATATTGTTCTTGTGGAGTGAATAATGGTTTGGAATGGTTTTGGTGTGTATGTTGTTTTAAAATAGGTTTTAGTTCTGAAGGTAATGATTTATCAAACATGAATAATTTTTTTGGTCTATGATTTTGTGAATGTGGTGTTATGTATGAAAATACAAATGGGAATTAAGCACATAGGGAAACCTAGGTAGCTAGGTGGGTAGAGTAGATCTAGTATGAAAGTTGACTCAAAAGTAGTTTATCCCGAATACATCTAACAAGATTGATGATACAAAATTTAATAAATGATATAGATAATTGGAGACTAATGGGCCTGTGGTATTACCCCTCCATGTGTCTCAGGCATGATAATGTTTTGAGTAGTGGTTTATATGCCACATTTAATTGATATATGATGTACTTAGTGTCCCATTTCATTCTATTGACTATAGGGTTTTCTCAATACTTAGTGCTCTATGGTTATATCTTACTTCCTATTAGCATAGGATATACCCGGTTGGTTACATTAAAATCAATGCATGTATTCTTTAATGTGTTTTCTATTAATATTTTCCATGAAAATATTGTTAATTATTTATTTATATATCATGAAATTAAATTTTTCTTGTGATTTTTATATCCTAGAATACCTTTTAAGGGTGAAATACCACTAGGATATGTGTCACACCCAACATACACATTTTACTGTAAGTATACATGTTAATTTCCCACAATGGTAATGGAAGGTTGTTTAGAGAAAATGGTTTAGGTTTCTAAGTGTATTATTTATTAATGTGTTCTGGTCGTGGCAAGAGGGAATTTATCCTCTCTCCATATAGTTGTTTTTAGTAGTTTTTATTCCCTTTTTAGTTGTATCTAGTATTTTTTTTATAATTTTGTAAAATTAAATATAGAAATTGGATGTTCCGTTTTTGGATTATTATTATTTTTCATTTTTTGGTTTATATGATCAGGTAAAATCATTCACAAAGTATTTCATTGATACCGAGAACTAGTTGTCAGACCGTGGGGATCAGGAACACCCTTTCGGCCCTTCGATAGACCAGGTCGGGCACCTGGTCGCATGGTGTCCTAGCTTTGTTAATGAAAAAATAATATTAGTGGAGGTCAGAATTTTTTGGGTCATGTTATTTAAGAGTTATTCTAGTTAGAATGGGTCTATAATTGTTGTGAATTGATGATCTAGTTATGATTAGGGTTCCTAGAAATCACACATTGTGGCATGAATTTATTTGCCATGGGAAGTCATATATGTATTGGTTTTTATTAGTTTTTTGTGATTGTAAATGAAAAAGGGAGTTGGGATAATGCTTTAAATGAAATTATAAGGCCCGTAAATCCATGTGGAACTAGAGAAATGGACCAAGAACACTCCCCATGATGTTAGTGTTATAGGATTATGCCTACAAACCATATTTCTAATCTACCCAACCAATCTAGTTTACTATGGAATTTTTTTGTTTCTTATGGTGTTATAAAAGTTGTTTTAATATTCATTTTTGGAACAATGAAATTTTGAATTTTTTAGTGGAAATTGTTTTGTATTTAGATAATGATAAATGAATTTTTAGAAACATTTTGAATAATGATGTTTAAAAGTGGATTTGTATAAAATTATTATTGAGTGAATATGGATGATATTATCAAGATTGGATTTTTTTAGTAAAAACATGGGGTTTATCCAAATTTATTTTCTAGAAAACATAAATTGTTTAAAGGTGGGGTTTTAGAAATCTATTTTAAATGGTATTTTTTGAATTTATAAAAAGTTTTTTCAATCATCAAAATTGTTATTTTAAAATAGTTTTAATAGGGATGAGATGTTTTGGGATTGAAGTGTGGAGTTTTAACATAGTATGTGATTTGTTAAATAGTATTATTTTGAAATGTTTTATGAATATTTGAAATATCAAATTGGTTAATATGATGGAATTATAGGGTGATTTGTTTTTGTAAAGTAGAAATTTTTTATTTTTACCATTTGTATTCCCATGAGTTATCACATGTATATGATAAGTATAGAAAGTGAATGGGTTCCTGGTGTGTCATGAGAACATAAATAAGTAAGGCCCATGCCATTCCATTGGTGATCCTGCAACCCACACATATTTTTTTATTCTAATAGGTTATATTAAGAGAAAGTGTGATTTTTGGAAAACTAGTGTTTTTTTAGATTGTCTCAATATATATTTGGAATATTTCATCCATGTTTTTTGTGTTTTAAAACACTTATTTTTCAAATTAATTTTCATGTTTGGGTTTTTAGTGGTATGTTGGATCTGAGAGGATAGTCAGTGGGTTATTTTTATCTATGTACTGATAAGCACATTAATAGTTTTCCTCTACATGTTCAATAATAGTTTTTGTTACGTTTTTGTTGATATGATAGTTTTATTGAAACCTTGGTTTCCTTATTAACAAGTTTATGTGTACATATTGAATAATCACATATTCGATGTACAACCAACGGTGATTCACCATTAGAAGAACCTCCAGTTGATCAAAAAAATAATTTCTTCTTGATCATTTTAAATTGAATCCAACTATACTATTTCATGTAAATGGACCCACATATGTCAAAATATTTGATTTAGATGTAATTTGATGGAATGTTAGTTTATTGGGTTACTTGAGTCATGAACGTTTATGATTTTAACCATTAAGACTAATGTTCATGACTGAAAATGATGAAGGGAAAATTCCAATAATGGAAGGTGGCCTGATGTAGTTAGTGTTGGCCACTGTGAAAGAAATAATTCTAGGTTATTCAAAAAATTTATAAGGGAATGTGATCTTGTTTTTAGATCAGTGTGGAATATCTAGTTTTAGGATGTTGTTGTGTTTGAATGATCTTAAAGAATATCATACCTTCAGACGTTTATATTTCTGGCATGAGTTCTTTCAAGGTGTTTTTAAGAGGTATAACTTATCAATTTCCACCAATTCTAAGACACCCATTCTCATTTGTATGAACAGTTATCTATTTGTGGTCAGTTTAGTCCACTACATATAATTATTCTATTGGTTGTTATGGTTTTTTTGGAGTTAATGGTTTTATATTCCATTAAAATAGTTGAAGAGAATGTTGTGTAATCTTATGAGAACATCTGTTTTGATAGTAGTGTATTTCCCTTTGGGAAATTCTGGATCATTGCATTTCGAATGAAGGTGTATGATGTGGGAATTTTATTTATATTACTTTAATTCTAGGTGAAATATTATTGTGTGTATGTGTCCCTTAAATCTCCAATCCAGTTATGTCCCATGTGCATGTTTTGTGAGTTACATGTCGTGTTGGGTTCTTTTGTTCTTCTTGGATTTCCATGTGGTTTCTTGTGACACCAAAAGAGGTATTTCCTACTGGTGATGCTTCAAACATTATGGCACTAGAAATAGAAGATACAGTGAAGCTCCCAAATAATTAGAAATAACATGGGGTGTGAGTAATAGTGTTCTAGCTAAGTATACTATGTTAGATTGGGATGTTTTAATATTCTCTATTATAACTCTTTTCTCTTGGATGGGGTTATATTGTGGTCATGGATTTGAAGGCCTCGTCCTTTATTACAATCATTGGGGGTGGAAGAGACCCCCCTTAATTTTATAGAGTCAAGGTTGTCTCATTTTCACAAATTACAAATGGTTTTCCATTTTGAAAGTGAAATCTCAGTTTACCTATCCTTCTATAGTTGAACTAGTGGACTACTTTCAATTTAATCATGTCTCATGGGTGGTCATTTTCCTCTTCAAGTTTTCTTGTGGTGGGGGATTTTTCCTCCATGTGTTCATTGGTTAGTGTATAAAGATCCTATATTATCCCACAATGTGTCTCCCATGTCAGTTTGTGCTAGTTGGGGAAACAGGTTTGTTCTTTTATTGTGGAGACATGCCATGTGTCTCATTGAAATTCCTATATAGTATATTAGTATTAACTTGTTTCTTAGGATGTGAGTCTATTCAGGACTACCTATGATAGTATTCTGGTTTCATTTCTAGTGTTCACATAGAAGTGGATAGCCTCTTTCAGAGATATTTAGTTTTATGTTCCTTTATTGAGTGAAAGTTTATGTTGGTGTGCACCTAGCAGTGTTGTTGGAGTAACATTTTGATAATATTCATTGATGAATTGTTTTAGAATCATTTGTTCATTTATATTTAGAGGTATGATTAACATTTGCTTATGTATAATGTTTTCTTGGCTTGAGAGGTTGGATTGTGCATTGTAAATATTCTATTTCCTTTTGTATCAATCAACTAGAGGTTTTGTGACATTTTGAGGGTACGAGGCATATGTTGGTTAGTACATTCTGTCTTCCCAATTAAATCTTATAAATATTTGGGTTCATTTTTTATGTCCATTAAGTCTTCTCATTTGATATTTTGGTCGATTCTACTTGAGATATGGGAGATTATTGTTTCTAATATTTGGATTAATCCATAGAATGGATTTTATGGGATGACATAATTACGGTGGGAATAATTCTCAAACCTTGGTGTTTGTTTTCATCCATTGTTCTGGTTCATGACTGGGTCTTGGTTTTTCTCTTGTTAGATGGGTGTGACTATGTGATATTTTTCAGTAATGTTCTACTAATATATTTGAATAGGCCATTCCCATGGAGATTCACATGTGTTTATGGAAAATTTCATAATTTTTTGGTCTAAATAACATGTGAAGTAGGGATGTTGCATGGTTATGGGAAATCATCTTCCCCTTCCTAATTAATCGTGTGGTAGGTCATGGTTTTAGGAGGTGAGATACCACACAAATATTTTATGTTATTTCAGGCCAGTTGGGCTATACAGGATGTAGTTTCTCTTAGGGTTTGTGGGGTTCATCGTCACCATGTTGTTTGACAAATCTTGTGGTAAAACTGTGATACCTATCCCAATCATTGAAATTATGATTTTACCACCCTAAACTCCTTAAAAATAAATACCAGATCACCAATTTGTAAGAACAATTTGGATTTACTACCACAGGAATGCCTAATAATTCCAACTTCCTCCCTTGGAATCCATTTTGTTTGGATAACTATATTGTATTCATCAAGAGACCCTCAAGTATGTCCCTTCCCTATGAGTTTCTCTATATTTTATATGTTTTTCCTTCTCTTTTATTAGGGTTTCAATTCTATAGAAAATAGGGTGTAATTTTTAGGGGTAAATATTAATATTTTTGGTTCTATCTTGATGGTTTAGGTTTTGTATTACCTCCAGAGTGTGTAGTTGAGGTTTAGTTGAATTTTTCTTCCAATTTCCAGAAGTTTCTTCACTCATGGTTGGTGATTCCCATCTTAAAAAATGTATGGTGAAAACAATATGATTTCTTTGTGGCTTATTTATGTTCTATGAATTATATATGAGGTAAAAAAAGTGTTTCAGAAAATATTCACAGTTTCATGTTTTTAAAAAATGAATTTTTAATGAAAATGTGCTATGTTCCCTATGTGTTTCATATGGGCCCTTTTTTATGCCTTGAGTGTGTTTTATAAAATGAAAATATTATGAAAATATTATTTTGACATGGATATGATGTGAATGTTGCATAAATTTTTATATATATGATAATTGGGTGTATTTCTTGTGTAATCCCTTCTTGTTCTTTTTTAAGATGTTTAATAAATTATGAATGGTGGTTATTAAATTGTGCAATTGGTGTGAATCAGTTTTTGGAATTATTTTGTAGTGCATGTGATTTTAAAAGTAGTTTTCATTATGAAGGTATTGATTTATCAAAAATGTTTATATTGTTATGTCTAGGTATATATAGAAGTGATGTTTTGGATAACATGAGAAATGGAAACTTTGCACAAATGGAATCCCAGGTAACTAGTTGGGTAGTTTATGACTTGTAATCTAGATGACTCATATATGGTACTTCCCATATTCATCTATTAGGAATGGTAATACAATAGTAATAAAAATATATTATTTATTAAAGACTAGTAGTCTCATGGGGTTTCCCTTACTATTGAATCATCCATGAAAATATTGTTAGTCATGGTTTCTATGAAACATTTCATTGAGATATGACATACCTAGTGTCTCATTTTAGATTTTTCCTATATATTTTCCCATGACTAAGGGATCTATGGTGATATCACACTTAATATCAGCATACTATATACTATGTTAGTTTCTTAAAAAATAATGCATATATTCGTTAAATTGTTTTCCATTAAAACATTTCATACAAATGAATTTTTTTTCTTTTATGAAACAATCAGTTTTATTTATCTTTTAATTATAATAAAATGGAACAAATTTTTTGGTTGGAATCCTATGTGTCATTTGATCACACCCCAATTACACATTTAGATATAAATAGACTTTCTAATGTCTAATAAAATTAATGGAAGGGCATTTGGAGATGGTTGCTTCGGTTGCTAGAGGTATTATTTATATAAGTGAAGTGGTGGTGGTAGCAGAGAGTTTTTCATTATGTTATACACTCATATTGGGATAGTTCTTATTCTTTTTTTGGTTGTCACTTCTTTTTCATTTTGTTTAAATGTTGTATATATAAATATTGAAATTTTTTATGACATAGATGGCTGTTTTTATTTAGTTTTAGATTATGTTTTTATTGTTGGTTGTTTACGTTTATGTGATTAGACAAATTCATTCCCAAAGTGTTTCATTGATATTTGAAAATTGGTTTCCATTCAATAGAGATTGGGAATTATGTTCAATATATTCCACAGTCTGGGGAAGGTGTCGTGTTAGAGGTTGCCCTATCTTGGTTCCATACATTTCCTTTTACCATAATATAAATAATTATGTTAAATTATTTATGTGTAGAAAGGGTTCATGTGTGATTTTTATCTATTTTTAAGACATCATATGTATTATATAAATCATGGTATAGTGGGTAAATAATCACTTTAATATATGGGAATTGTTATGAAATTGTTTTCCTTATTCTCAAAAAACTATATCTTAATATTCTGTGTGTATGTTTGGGATCCATTATTTCCATGTTATTTAGTATTTCTTGTATTGTTGAAGTTAGGATATATTTATCATTATTAGAGCTAGAAATGTAATTATTCTATTTTTTCACTTGATCTTGTAGTGTGGGTTTATGTCCATTATAGTTAAAACAATAGATAACGGTTTTTTGGATAATTAAACCTGATTGATTACTATTTTTCAGCCAAATTTTACAGCGTACTTCCCAAAATTTAATCTTATATCTATTGTGATCATTTTTATTGATAATTTCATTAATATATTTTAATATTTTATAAAATCCCAAGTGTATCATCTCTACCAATTATAAAAATACATTAACCCTTTCTCTTATTTGTATTACCAAGATCAATATATATCAAAATCCCCAATTAAATTATCTTTTAAAAATTATTATCGATGATTTAGAGGTGATAGTATTCTTAAAAGTTCATTCAAAATGTAATTTAGAAATAATCTAATAGAGGCCTACTAATGAATATATAATCATCCTACCTAACCTCTATCAAATTATTTTGTCATAAACCTTTTATAATTATATTTTACTATTTATAAAAATAAATCAAAAAAATATTATATTATAATTAGTATGATTATTATTATATAAAAACCATTATTCACCCACATTTCCATCTACTGGAATGTAAAAGAATCACTTCTGTGTACATGTGTACTATTGTATCCACATAGAGATACAATTTATCTTTCATTAAAATTATTAATGAAGGAATATTATGATGGTTTTAATGTTTAAATATTTTATAAATTATATATTAATTCTTCTTTAGTTATAATATAATTTATTTTTTCTTACCGACCAATCTATTAAATAATGATAACATCATTTTTCATATATGTTGACTACATTCTTTATAAAGAGATGTGATCTAATTATAATTTAATATTTATATAGATTGTAGTAAGGATTGTTTAAATGACTATATATTATTTATATGAAGTAATAATTATTCTAAAATTCTGATTTATTATTTAT
Organism: Viscum album; assembly: GCA_963277665.1. Lineage (NCBI taxonomy): Eukaryota > Viridiplantae > Streptophyta > Magnoliopsida > Santalales > Viscaceae > Viscum > Viscum album. The sequence goes on along the minus strand of OY728157.1, from coordinate 722,557,570 downwards.
CTTTATTTCATTATATCTTTTTAAAAGTGAAAACCACATTCATATGTGGGTATGGCCTTCCATCGCCATGAATAATTAAATTTATTTTTCTATGCATATATTTTACAGATAGGTATAATGATATTTATAATTGATATATATGATATTTATATCATTATTATAATTTTGGATAGAATGTAACCATGATCATTGTATATGTTTCGAAACTACTAAACTGGCATTCTCATTATAAATGAAACAGTTAATACTCTATATCAATGTCATTAATATGGATTTATTCATAAATTGTTTTTAAATAAAATAATTTGATCATATATGTTATTATTATATTTTATATGAATATATTTTATATGAATAATAAATTTCAATTTATTATATTGGAGGTCAAAATTTCATTTTAAGAAAATCGAACTAATTGTTAGGAATATATGTTATAATCTCATTATTTCTTAGGATTGTTTATGATATTGTCTCTGATGATGAAATATCCTAACATATATCTCAATTATACAATTAAATTTCTTATCATGTGTTTATTTATGAATATTACATGACTTCTTTTTCTTTTCATCTCTTTATGAAATCATTCCACCAAAATAATTTTTTTAAGTGAAACAAACATTATTTATCCCTATGGTTGAAAATAATATTTCTTTCATATCCATATATTTAGAAAATATTTTCATTATTTTTTTTAATTAATTTTATGATTTTTTAAATTCATTTTTACCCATGATTGAAATATTAAAAAATGGATTAGTATGAATATTATTATCATTTTCTAGATGAGTTTTTAATTTTTATCAAAAATTGAAAAATGTAATTCTTTAAACATAGTCGACATGTAAGGATTTTTTCTTAACAATGACTACTCAATACATATAATGTTTCATTAAATCTCATAAATTTTATTTTCATACAATTGTTTTTTCTATAATATATTATAAATTAGAAAAATATAAATAACAAAATGAAAATTGAAAATTTTATATCCCTAAAGAAATGTTATAATGATATTTTATTGTAAAATTTAATCTATGATAAAATAATTTTATTTTAAATATGATTTAATTGAGATATGATCCATCTATATCATCCGCATTATTATTTAATTTTATTATGTTAAATATTATTTATGAATGGTTCCATGAATATTTTTTCTTACCTATTAGTCAATTAGTTTATGATGAGTACTTTATGAAGCATATTTCATTTCAACAATTTATGTTATTATGAAAGGATTAGGTAACCTATTCCACTACAATGGGTTTTTTGTGATGAAATTAATTAATTTTTATGAAACCACTTTTCTTTCAATGAGTAAACCTATGATGAATGTTTTGTGATCTTGTGGAACACATATGTTTGATTTTCATTATATGACTAGTGGGCCCAAAATTTTATATTTCTCCAATATATTGGGTAAACATGGATATATAATTAGATGATAAAAACTAAAATGGGGATCTATTCTATTTTAAATTGTTACTCTTTCCATTTGCTTGTTTTTGGGAGTGACTATTGATTAAGGATACTATTATTTTGAGTATTTACTCAATCCAAAATGATAGTCTTGTTAGTGAGTAATAACTACTAAGGAAACTATTTTAAATACATATATGTATGAATCAAAGGATGAAATAACATTTGGATTGAATGTGACTCCACCAACATTGTTTAGGATATTTGAAATGGTGTGGTTCATCTTACATGGCCTCTAACCTCACAGTTGTAGAGATGTCTTAACTCCCTTCAAGAGATCAGGAATATTTCCACTGATGCCTATCGAGAAGGGAACATAGAGGCAGATGGTGTAGCTAATAAGGGAATCAACCAGGACATTACGTGCAAGGATGACATGCCCGTTGATATCCTCTCTCTCTATGAAAATAATTGTAACAAGATTTACTCATTCATACACAAGTAAGTTTTTTTATTATTTTTAATTAATTGTGTCTTTGTCTTTGACTAAGGCATTGAATTTTTTAAAAAATCAAATATATGTCTTATACTAATGTTATTTACTCATAGAATATGTTATTTTATTCTACTATGATTCATTTCTAATGAGTTTCAAATATTTATTCCTTAACATAATATTATGATACATGATATGTTGGGAATGGTTTAAAATGTTAATCTCGTCATCTTATACCCCTCTATTATAGTTATGTTTAGGTGAGCATTTATATGCCCATTTTATAAACATACAATGCATCTAAGCTCCACCTTTCTTACATTTCTTTTCCCTAGGTTATAAATAAGCGTTTTATGTATTGTATGTCTTATATTATTATAATATTGTATGAAATTTTTTGAAGATGATAAAGATCAATCATTAAATAAGAATATTGACTATCTAGTATGAGGATAAACTAAAAATTTATAATTCATAGGTGCATATTTCAAAAATATATTTGAATATACATATTTTATAATTTAATATCTATTTATGAAAAGTATGGTTTTATTTATAAAATTTGATAGTAAATATATTAAATATTAAATAGAAAATACATAATAAAATAAGTAGGTGTTACTTTTACCAGGTTATCAATTATATGGAATTATAAGATCACTTTTTATTCCCATAATTTTATTAATTCAAATATTATTTCTTTATAGATTCTATTGTATGATACCCCTTATTATGCCATTTATATTACCATTATTATATTTCAATTTTCATTTGCAATAAAGAATTATATTAATTAGGATGTTTTTATAAGGGTATTATATGTGGAAATTTTGTTTGGTAGATGTTGAATACTTACTATGATATATGTAAATCTCATTTGAGAGAAAACAATTTCTATTTTGTGGAAAAAGTTATTTGTTTTTTTAGTTAATTATTTTTATTAATTCTCTAAAACTATAATTTACAATAGCCTTGAATATTTAAGTGATAAATTTTTTATGATATTTTCAATATATTAATATTATTATTCACATTTTCATTATCGATGTTTAATTTTTGGTTATGATAGTTAGTGTTAAGCCGGTTTGCAAAGAATAGTATTTTTGTGTGAAATCCAAGATTTATGGTTTTGTTTAACTGGTTTGACATTAAATCGTGGTTTAGAGAAAATTCTAGGTTAATATGTATATAGATTTTGTTAAATTAATAAATGGGGATATCATCACTGGTTAATAAAATTAATTTTGATTGTATGTTTAAATGCATAAATACCCTATTTTTGATCTTATGTAATTGTATTTTTTAGTTTTTAATGATATTGTGAATATTTATATGGTGTTTAGGAATAATGTATGATTTAGGAATGAGTAACCCTATGGGATATTTTTTTATTTTATGATTATAAAATCAGTTTTAATTAGGAAAATGTGTTAACTAATTACAAAATATATGTTGAGTAGTATTGATAAACATTGTGGATGAAAATTAATATGGTGGAAAATAAATTTATGTAATTCATAGAGAATGTTAATATATTTTTCATAGTATATATGATTAATTTATATGTTGATTTATATAATATTATATATTATATAGAAATTATATGTAATATTGACTACTTAAATAATAGGATTCCTTGAATATTGGGATTGAAATGTAGTACGAAATATATCGATAAATTTATATTTTATTATTAATTGGAATTATGACTATGGTACATGAATGGAAAAACTATGTATAAATTAATATATATGAATACATCCTAATATTTTCTATAAATTAAATATTATATGTGTTTCTAAAAATGAAATCCAAAAATATGGGTTCATAATATGGGTTGTATGGTTCACACAAAACCATCATGTTAATATGTGTCAATAGTGGCCCACGTTAGAAAGACAAAAAGTCTTACCTGTGTCTGGTTCCCCAATTAACATTATCTATCATTACTTCTAATATAGTGAGGTATGTCCAGATGTTGAAATGAGAAATTATACATCAATCTAGTCAGATCCAGCTAATGATCCCAATTTTCATCAATATTCAATAGTGATGGTTGAATACTCATATCCTGAGGGAAAAGGGGGTTTGAATATTTGTACACAAAATGTGTAGGTCTATCCATCCATATAAAAATGTGGTTGGATGAACACATGAAGTTGATATTCTTATTTTAATCTACTTTAAAAACATGAATAAATTCTCTAATACTACGATAACAAGATTGATGTTTTACAAATATTCTAAATCGGCATCCATCCTGAGGGTATCATAATGCAACCTCATATGAGATTCTTAGAAATGTAATAAAATCCTTTTTTAAGAAAACTAAAGAAGCTTCCATCCTTACTAGTAAAATATATAAGTTCAAATATATTCCTAGAATTTGTATTTTACCTCTTCCAATACCACCATGTATTACATGAGAATTTAGTGTTATTGAACCGCAACACATTGTGTTAGTTGTCCTATAATTTGACACTCGAATTTATTAAAGAAAATATTAAACCACCTCTTGAACTACACATTTTGATGATGATATTGATTCTTCTACTAAATAATTTCATCAAATGTCTATTAATGATTTATCAATAACGAACACCTATTATCACTCCTCTCATCCATTCATTATGGGGAGGCATTAGTCATTCATTCACCCTTGTATGAGGAACCAAAAAATGATTCCAACCTGCCTATGGTGAACGCGTGACAAGTTTTTGTCTAATTAAGACCATATACAATCATCTAGTATGAAATTTAGGTGCTAATTAAAATGTAGCTCGTAGGTAAATACATATTAATAAGGCCTAAACACTGTGATCTCATTTATTAACTATTTATTGTTTTGGTGAATCTAATTATATTAGGAAAATTAAAGTATGGTGTTACCTCTAGTACCCTCATGTCCCTTATTCTTCAACCCATAGCTGTGGTCTAAAAATCCTACCATGAATATTATTGAGTAATGTAGTGGAGGTGTGACATAATATTGTAGTTAATTATTTATTTTCATAAATGGATTAAATAGGGGTAGCACCACCATAGGTATATGGTTCTTTATGAAATGACCAGTTGTAGAGTGGTTCAACTTGGGGTGCTGCAATGAGAATCTATACAAGTATTTAAGTGCATCATAATTGAAATTTCAGATCACAACATTATCCATCAACCAAAATATGTATTGTAGATTCATATTTCATAACATATTCTCTTTAGTTTATTCTATAAGAAACTATATTAGTATATTAATTTCATTATAGATATTAGAAACACGTTTAGATATGAGGTTTCTCAACTATCTCCCCCTTTCAATTAGTTGGTTATCTAACCCCTTCTACATCCATGTGTGGAGTTGTTATAAAATAAATGTTAAAAATTTTCATAACATGACATTCATTTAAAATATGCCTCAATAAACATATTTCTAAATGAGAAAAATGGTTTTTAAATGACCTTTTTGGTCTCACAAATGTTTTTATGGTTGAAATAATCTGTTATAATATTGGTTTTTATCCACACCAATGATTTCTATCAGAAGGTGGTCACAGACCCTTTACATTGATAAAAAATAGTATTTTTGAAATACATCATGGGTGAAATGTAGCCCTTTTGGGGCCCCTATACAACTTATTTGTGAGGGGATGACCAATGTTTCATTAAAAAAGATTCAAACCTTCTAGAATTTTTGTTTATTTTCTCATAATTCAATACTTTCCCACCTTAGGAGCTTTAATTTGTAGGGGGTAATATTTGACACTGAAAATTATGAGTTGGAGAAAATAAGAAATGTAAATAGCCATTAAAATGCATTCTGTAATAAATGAATCAATTTCAAATGGCGAGGAAAACATCTTGGAACCCTATAAAATTTATAAAACACTAAGGTATATGAAATAGAGTCAAAATTTCATTGATATTTACCATCTTAAATAACAAATTGATATTTATGAATTGCTATTGATGTTATAAAACAATTTTACTAACATAAGTTTGATTATCAACCATGAAACCCATCCCTATAAATTTTAATGACCTTTAAATATCCATCCAAATACCAATTTTATGGAAGCCATAACCTTTTCACTTCAAAATGAATATTTTGACCCCAATAAAATAAGAGAAAAATTAGTCGTTCCTTTTGGTATAGTGATAATTACAAGATATAAATAATGTGAAAAAATGATGAAATAAAATCAATACATAATGTGGCATGGAAAAACTCTTAATGAAATAGATAAAACCCCCAAGGGAAAATATAAGGACATCACTAAAGATAAATATGGTTATAGACTCTGTCTCAATTATAGGTATAAAACAATAAACATATTATCCCTTAAATAAATAGAGAACAAACTCAAAAAATATATCACTCAATGCTGAAACCAAGATATGATATGTTTCTTGAGAATACGATGATCAAAAAATCAGGTGAAAACTTTTCGTAGGCTTCCCTCATCCACATTTAGCTTCCATTCAGATAAATTACTTTTTTCATATTAAATAGTTAAAATAAATGTATGGAACACTCATGTTTATTTAATTAAATTGGGATGCCATTATTTTTTACCTTCCCCCAAAATGTTTCGGACATATATCCATTATAGATATTTAATTGAGAACCAATCACATATCCACACACCATTTCTATCTTCTAGTCATTTTTCTCGTGTTTTTATATGGTTGTTGATGGATCTACATCATCTAGACTTATCAGAGTAAATTTTATTTGTCTTGAAATAATATATATTTTCTTTAGAGTAACTTTTATCCACAATAAACATTATTCTTCTACCATATCTCAAACAAAATGATATTTTATTCTAATTTAATTCATAATACAATGAAAATACATATTTTTTATAATATAGAAATAAATTTTACTATAAAAAACAAAAAAAAATATTCTATTGTATGTGCCCAAGACCTCATTAAATACTTTTATAAAAATTACATCTTTTAAAGCATGTGTAGTAACTATTTACATCACATCGGTCATGGATAAAGAAACAAAAACGTGAAATTTTGAAATCTAAATCACATATCCTACTATAATAGTAATCACAAACCCCATAGTGTATTTTCTCTAATTATAAACACTTAAAAAATATGATTTAGAAAGGTCGGTGATTTTAATATCATATCTTCTGTTACCAAATATAGCGTTTTTGGTCTCTTTGATTTTATCTTAGGATCCTCTTCACCATGATCAAATTCTTCAATCCTAGATTTATCATTCCCCAACTAACTGCTCGAACTAACAGGGTAATGTTAGGTGACATAAAAATCATAGCGAACATCCAACTCCCCACTAATAATGAATAGAAAACTCAATAAATTTACATCCTCTATACTATACATCAAGAAATCTCCATGGATTATAACTATAAATTGATGGGGAAATGTGTAAAAATATTATCATAGTCTAACACACTTATATGTCTCAAGAAATTACACATGTAATTTTCCATTAATAGAAAAATAATGATATTATTAATTCATAATGGATATGAATCAAAAAAACTTTTTTAAGTATAAATTAATTTATATCAAACTTTATATTTAAATATGTTTTCACTCCAACATTTTATCATTGGTGGCTCTAAAAAGTGATATTTCATTTACATAAAATAGATATAAGATAACATTATTTCTATCTACAACCTTGAATATGAAAAAGAATCAAAATTAAGTCTTTATTATGAAAGAATCATGATATAGAAATTAAAGATCTTGTAACATCACATCGTCACATATTTAAGTACAAATAATAATTTTTCATCCAATAATACATTTTATATTTAACTTCATTAAAAAAACATCTTGTTGGAGAATATATATTTCTTCATCATGATCTCCAAGGAGAAAAGTGGGTTTTAAAAATATCGTCAATTGATAAAGAATTTATGTTGCACACATAGCTAAACATACTGAATATTCATAACCCTAAAAATAGGATAACAAATTTCACTAAAATGAACACTATAAATTTGAGTATATCATTGATAACCATTCTCATATTATAGCATTCTATATTAAACATTTTCATCCAAAGTGATCTTGGGAACCCATATGTTCCAAATTTCCTTTCTTTCATTTGGGAATGGACAAAGATCTGAAGTCTTATTTTCATGTAGGGCTACATGTTCCTCCTATATTGAAACCTTCCATGAATATATTTCAGTACTCCAGGTATCCTCCATAAAAGAACATGTCTCTCTACTATCTATCACAATGAAATACAAAACATTGGTCTTAGTTACATATTTTGAGTCCTATATCAGTGATGTTTTCTCATAATTTTACCATTATGTTCTAGGAACAATTATGTTTTGATCCTTATGATCTATTAAATCCTCATTGGGAATTCTTTGTTCCATTATTTCCTCCTCCACCATGAATGTAAATTTTTATATACTCTATTTTTTTATGATTTTATATACCTTTATTTACACCTTACCATAAAAAATTGAATAACTACTAATGATAAAATTTTGGGAAGTGGGATCCTAGAATCAATAAAGTTCACACCATAATATTATCCCAATAAGACAAATTCCTATGATATTATGTCCAACATCATATTTATTTTTCATTAAATAGTTCATATAGTAGACTTCCAAAAGAGTGAAACTATGAATAGTCCTTATGTTTACCAGTTCACATATCTATTAGTGTCTTACATAAATTTCCACTAAATTTGATCTACAAATAAAATATTAGGCATTATTCACTACTTCTATAAAGAACAACGTTGAGGAACTAATAATCTTCATCATCCCCCTGTTTCTTTTGTATATGGATTGATTCAACCACTCATCCACTTCATTTTGATATGGAGAGTATTCCACCCAAAAATATACCATGATAACTTCAAGGTCAAACAAATAATAAAAGTTTTCATTATTATATTCTCCACCATTTTCTGTATTAAGAAATATTACCTTATAATCAAATTTATACCCATTTTACATGTTGAATTATTTGTAGATATTTAAGTGACATTCATTCCGATTGATTGGATATATTAATAACCAACCACAAAAATTATATAGTCAATAGTTTTAAGTCAATAATTAATTTTATTATACTTTAGGATAATATCAGGTTTAGAGTTTTATAGAATTACATCACAATTCATACATAAAAAAAGAAATTTCTATGTGGGAACTTATTATTAGTATCATTTTTCCTATAATAGAATACATTTAATGTAAGTCTTGGATTATTTTCCTAGATAATCACTATGAAATATATTATGACTTTTTCCTTCCTATTTGAAGTCCTTAAACCCTATGAAATAAATCTTTCAAAGAGGTATGTGAAAAAAAATCTTAGTAAATGAAATGATCAAATGAAAAAAAAGATAGTCTGGTGAACAAATTAAAAAATCATGAAATGGTTTTCTTTTATATCTGTGTAATTTAAGTGAAAGAAATAAATCATTTAAGACGAAAATCACACACATTTTATATCAAATAAAATCATTAAAACCCATAATAAGATAACTAAGCCTATTTTTGAAAATATATAACGTCACAATCATAACCTATTTTAAACCCATGTTAACTGTAAATTGGGCCTATATAAATCCCTAGCGGAAACCCTTTGTTTACTCACTTCATCATTACCTATAATAAGACGATGATTAACCAAGGAATTTGAGAACTATCTAAGATAAACCATCATATAAGCTATATTAAGCTCATCTAACTCTATCTTAGCACACCTATTATATAATCTATATCAAGGCCACCTGGTGATTTCTAGAAGCAACCTTCCTATATTACATATCAGGGTCTCCCAATTTTTTATAATTATCATGTCTATATCCTAAATAATTTTTTTATGATTTCAATTTCTCATCATATAATAATATATGAACGCTTTAAAATTCATATTTATATTACATTTATATATCAAAATACAATTTCGTATTAAAAAATCTATTCATATAAAAATAATAATTTAATGGAAAAAATAATTTACATGAAATAATAATAATAAAATAGAATTATGGTTTTTAATTGAATAAAACATGATCACATTTAATGGAATAAAAAATTCAAATAATAGTTATGAATTTGGGGAAATTCATTTTCATTGGATAGGTTAAATTATAATATTTATTTTTCTATTACTTAATTAGGTCAAACATTCTATACAAAGGGTCAATTTTTAATAGAACTTGAAAAAAATAAAAATATTTCATTTTTTAAATTCTCATTTTTATATAATATTTTTTATAAACACATTTTAGAAACATAGGCATTAAAGAGAAAGAATATTATAAGGAAAACATTAAAAATGTTATTAATAAAGAAAATTCTCCTTCCAATTTGTAAGAATTTGAATCATAAGACCACTGAATGAATAAAATAAAACAAAATATTAACTACTGAGATAAATGATATATTCATGATATAATAATTCAATAGTTCTATATATATAACATATAAAACAATATAGGAACACATCATCAAAATATGCATCAATGAAAGTAAATTGAGATGCAATCCCTTACCTCAAGTTTATTTCATCAATATTTTATTCAATAATCATAAAAAAATATATGATAATTATTTACATGAATAATATCCCTTTTCAAATTTTTTCTTCAATTTATTTAAATTATTACTATGTAATAATCAATTATATAATCAACTAATTTAATGTTCAATGTTTTTGTGACATTTGGATTATATATCAAAAAAATACATCAGTTGGTCAACTATGGTAAATGTGGTCAATATATCAACATATCCATAATAATAATCATTCCATAATTATAATATTAATACATAAATTAATTTTTTTTCACAAATCATTCTTGTGGTTATGAAAAATGAAATACATTTTGATCATGGAGATGGTTGGTCAAATGTACGAATGAATATAGTCTCTATTTTTGAATTATCATTTTGGAACGAAGGAATTTTGTTATATATAATTTAATTTTGTACAGATATATTTTATTCATATCCATTTATTTCCCTTTTCATCATATTTATTGGGTTGTGGAAGAATTGTATGGATACATGTAATGGTGACATTACGGATTTGTGGAATTTTCTCTATAAAACCAAAGGGTTCTGATTTCTTTTGGGGTTACATGATGTGTTCTATTTTCAAAATAGTTTTCATGAAATTGGAAAATATAAAGAAAGGTTAGATTATTTATATATTTTACAAATTGTTTATATATTAACAAATAGGTTTAAAATAAAAAAACATCGATTTGACAATAGAACAAGGACACAAGAATTTCCCGACCTAAAATTGGGATACATGTTGGGTCATAATATAAGTTTTAGTGTTATGAATGTGGATTTACATAAAACATTATTTCAATTACTCCATGACTCTTTGATCACAATATAGAGCAATTACCTACTAATTTTGGAGACCTCTAACCCTTCTAGGAATTTTTTTTAGTTATTGATCACTGTTGTTATTTCGGTGCATATCTTTGGGTAACCGGTCACAATGTCACATAATATTTTTTCCCTCCATGGAGTTTGATATATCAAATTTGAATTTATGGACCTCGATTCCATGTTTTCAAATCATGTTTCTTGATTTAATTCATATTTCATATGTTCCTTCTATCTTCTTGTCGACTCTTATTACAAGAATTGTCATTCTTTAAAAAATATAGGTGATTAAATTTAATATAGACGATTGATTAAATGTTTATTTTTTTTTTGATTTTTATTCAAGTAAATTATTGGAAAATGAAGAAAATTGTTAATTGCATTTCCATTGTATAAAATTTGGTAAAAATACTCCCAATACTAATGGAATTGGAATATGGGATGTGAGTTGAAATTTATAAAATTTTGAAATGATTTGAATTGATAAATTTTATTGAAAAATGGTATAAATTAGAATGATGAAAAAATTTAGTTGTTCCTATTATAAAGTATATTAATTGATGAAAAAACTTATGTTTTTATTTGTAATAAAATAGAATATTGAATATGGAAATGGTCCTGTTGCATTTCTAAATATTTTGAAATGAATATCCAATTGTTGATTGATTGATTTTGAAAATGAGAGCATAGGTAGACAGTGATATATTTGGGACAAAAATGTTATGATAGTAATTCCTTTGCAATGGATTGCTGATTTTTAAATATAAAGAACCTAGTTTAGAGGATCATTTCACTAGTGGGATGTTTCTATGTATAAATCACCTTAAGCACGAGGGAGGTGTTTAGCCATTACCATGATCAAATATATGAGTGCGTGAGGTATCTTATCTTAAAACCCGTATACCTTTTTGAAGATGAACGAGATTTTTATTATAATTTTTTGAATATATATTCCCTTTTTTCAAAGGAATTTTTATGATGACTAATTATATATATAAACTGTTTTTTATAATGATATTATTTAAGTCATGTTTGAAGTGTTTTCCATCCATGAAATCAGGATAATGTTTTGTTTAAAATATGAAAATTTACTACCATTCATATTTTATTTAATCATTAATTAATGATTTAGTTTATTTATTATGGTAACCTTCTATGGACCATGTAGTGATGACATACTATTATTTTAGCTCACAACATACCCTTTCATTCTGGCGTTTTTAGATTTTATCTTATCACGTCCATGTAAATGGAAAGAACCTATTGGAGGGGGTGGTTATTCTTTATTCCATGGTTATTATAGTGGTATATCCTTTGGAATAATAGGTTTTTTCCATTTTTCATATATTAAATTATTGATAAACTATTTGCGTTATAATATACATTATTGGTTTCTAGTACATTCCCATTTTGGAATTATCTTGACTATATTTACACGTATCTATTTATTCTACTATTTTTGTTAAATAATTGTTCTCTTTTTTATTTTTTATGATTCTATATTCTTTTACCCAACCCAGGTAGATCATTAATTATATTAGGTATATTTCAATATTGGCACGATCATTAAGGTACTAGGGTATTCAGGCTGGTTCATGACAATGCTCTATTAAATGTGCAAGTTAAGCATCTTATGTTGATGTTTGTATGTAGTCGAGATCTTTTCCAAACAAAGAAGGTAGTTGTGAGTGAGTTTTTATCTATATATCATCTTATTGATCCTTAATTAACCATAGGTAGTTCGAGAATGATTTATCAAGGATTAAATTTAGTCATATATTTTTCTAATAAATGGATAGGTCGAAAAAAATTGTTTTCCTATCTAATGGAATATATTTCCTTGTTTCCCTTGTTTGAGTGTTAATCTGAGTAATCTTACATCATCTCAAATTTATTATGGTAATGTTTTTTTAGAAAAATATTTCCATGTATTCATGCGAATATGGTGTTGGAGAAAACTACCAATGAAAAATTGCAAAAAAAAAATACTCACATGCACCCGAGTGCGATGGAGGTTGGATTTCATGTCGTCCAAGATCTATGGTAGGAAATCGTATAAATTCCCATTTAGACTCTAGTTTTGGAATCATAGAGGGATGAATCCTGGAATCATGATCTGTAGTTCCATCATCTGAATCCTCCTTTTTTCTGTATCTAATGATCCTAAAGATGTTTAGAAATCGTTGAGAATGACTATTCTTCTCTTTGATTACATGTAAACAACTGAAGCAATTAAGGTGAAGGGTCTTACTAATAATCTATAGGGACCTTGAATGATATGGTGGGACATTATATTGATGGAGAATAAGTATGATGACATATATTGGAATGTATTTATATTTATTTTAACTGAACTATTCCATCCAGGGTCTATGGTGTTATCCATGTCTATAGAATTTTTCAAGTATCAGAAGTTCGACATGACTTTTAATAAATTTGAAAATCACTTTTCTATGATTGTTTAGTTTTTATAAGTTATTTTATAAAATTAGAAGATGAATACTCAAATGTTAGATAAGGGTATTCAATATAATATTTGTTCTCTAGTATTCTTTCTGAATCTCTTGTATTATGTTAACATAATTGATAGATCATTGATAGTTGTGCTTGATCTGGACGATAGGTCTGAGATGATAGGTGTTACATTTTCATCATGTGGGAGTTCTGTGAGTTCACATAAAAGGATAAAGAAAAATGATGAGTCTCTTATTGATGCATGATTTTCAGGTTCCTCCAGACTGCCAGCAGTTCTGCGAAGATGACCTCTGATTTTCAATTAGTCTGGAAATAAATGAAACTCAAAATGGGTTTTCATATAGTCATGTAATATATGTGGTTCTTTGGGATTCTCAATTCACTTATATAAGATCCATAATATTTATTATTCTCCACATATTTGCATGGGAATATTAGTTCCTAAAAGTATCATGGTGAAATCATATGGTTCACATACTAATGGTTTCTAGTAATAAGAATCTAGAATGGCGATTCTTTATGTAGTGAAAGAGTCTTGAGAGAAAGAAAATACGGGTCCAAAAACTATGATATGATACATAAATATAGATTCATTTTTAGTGACTTATTTATTTGATACAAGTGCATATCATTACTTCATTTTGACTAGTATAGTGAAACTACTAAATCATTTAACTTAAATTTTTCCTTGTGTGATGGAAATTAATATACATTGTTTAATGAATAGAGAGTAGGTTCTTCATTGTATATCTTTTCTTTTCATGTAATAAAATATCATTCTTACATGGTATTTTTTTGTACATAACATGAATTCTCATGATTTCATATTCAATGTAGAATATATCATTACTAATAAATCATTAATTTAATTCTATCTTAGATGGGTATATTTTACAACACATGATGGGGTGTATAATGTATTTCAATAAGAATGGGATCCTAGGTCATATAGATAAAGAAAATATTATCAATAGTTACAGAATATAATATAAGTTTTTTCCTTTAGCATGGAGAAGGAATGTTCGAGTGATGATCTCCATCTAGCTATCCTCAAATTTCCTGATGTCATTCCTTCTAAATTATCATGTTTTCCACTTTTAAGGGATATCTAGTTTCTAATTTATTTAGTTCATGGTACTCAACTATTATCTATACCTTTCTCTAAGATTCCAAAAAATAGAAATGAGTGACATTAAGAATCAGCTGGATGATCTATTAGAGAAAGGATTTATACACATTAGTGTTCCACCTTAGGTGGTTACTATCATATTTCGTAATAAATATGATATATTACTATGTTTATATGTTTATTATAGATGTATCAAGTGATTCATGGTAATGAACAAGTAAATGGTACAACATATTGATGATCTATTTGGCCCGTTCAAATTAGAAAAGTATTTCTCAAACATTTATCATTGATCTGGTTGTCACAGGTTAAGAATAAAAAACGACATTATAAAATCTTCCACATAGATTAATTATTTCCATTATTAGTACCTTGATACTAAAAAATGATCCATTTGAAGTTATAGAAAAGTACTTTATCAATGATAAAAAAGTTCTGAAAAATGAAGAATGGATAATAGCCTGAAACAATTAACAGTACTAAAAAAGAGATATTAAAGGCACCCTTTAACGGCACTAAAACCCAGTGTTAAATAAATCATTTAATAAATCGTTTTTAGAACAGTTAAATCCCTTTCTAATAGCACTATTTTTAGTACTGTTAAAGGGGGCCCTCAATAGAACTAAAAAGGTGATTTTAAAAGGACAGTTTATAAATGGTGTATAATTTTTCCCATGAAACCCTATTTATTAACACTTTCCACCACCCAAATCACTACAAGAATATCCTCTACCCCTTTATAAACACTTTAGATTATCCCACCATCCATGCATACCCATGCCTCCAGTGTGTTTCAATCCTAAGGCCTCTATCATATACACTAGCGCCTTTACCAATCCCATATACTATATATTTATTCATTTTCTAATATATCTAATTACTTAAATATATTTCATAAATTTTATATCCATATATTTATAGATATGTATATATATATGTTTATATATTTTTAAATATATTTTATATGTAAATATAATTAATTGTTTTCTTATAAAATTAAAATTTTCCATTTAAATATATAAAAATAAGTATATATTTTAATATATTTGATTATTAAAAATTTAAGTTATAGGAAATGATAGAAATTAGAAAACCATAATATCAATATGAATGTTATTAAAGGAATATATTCAGTCCCCACTGAAAAGAGAAACTAATACCCACATAAATGAGGCCTAAAATTCATAGAATGTGAACATAGTTCGTTATCCCCACTAAAAATGTAGTTTTGGAGGCTTTTGGGAATTTTTTATACTTAAAAAATGAGACAGAGGATTATCTTGGTCACTAAGGGCATAAATCTCATTATAGGATTTGATTTGACATGTGGTAGACTACAAACGAGAACCTGGATCAAAATATATGTTCATGTATATTTTTTGGTTTTTTTATCTTATTTTAGATCTTTTATTATTATTTTATGATTTTTTCATCAAATTAATATTTAATGACATTTATATGGTAATAATAAGAAAATTAATAATTCAAAATATTTTTTAGTTATCTTATAAGTCATTTTCAATAAATTTCTTATACATTATTTGTAAATTCTTATTTTCATTATTTGAAACATATTTCAAAAAATATTTATTGAATTTATATCCATTTAAATATATTTATATATTTATATATTATTCTTATTGAAAAATAGTTTTTTTTTGAAGTAAACATTAAGAGTGATTTTTTACATGTCCTAATAAATATCCCCCTTTAACATAATTTCTTTTTTGCACTATTAATGACCACCTTTAACAGTGCTAAAAAACAACACAATTAAAGTACCACTATAACATCACTTTTTTATCTCTAGAAAAGGGGGGCTTTAATAGTGTTTTTTACTACTTCTATTAAATTCCTAGCTCTAGATAAACCTAGTTCTGTAGTAGTTTCTTAACATTCCATTTGGACTATGAATTCTACTGCAGTCTATATGTATATGATGAATATAATTTTCCGTGAGTTTTTAGATGTGTTCAAGTTTGTCTTTGTAGTTTAAATCTTATTTTACTCTATGTCATAGGAGGACTATGTGAGTAATTTGATAGATGTTTTTGAATTATTAAGAATTTAGAAATTTTATACCAGGATATCTAAAAATAAATTAATGATACAAAAAGTGATGTTTTGGGAAACATGTTCACATAACTTAAATTTCATTTGATCCATATTTGGTAAAAGTTGTTAATACATGGTAGTAACCATGTAATTGTTTTTAAATTCAATGATTTTTTGTATTAGTTATATATTATATATGATTTGTATCATATTTCACTATGTAATCTTATACATTGATCAATATTACTCAGGAGTGATAAATTCATGTGATGGGAAAGGGAAAAGTTATTTAATTGAGCTAAAATATCTTTGGAATTATGTATTGGTGTTCACAATTCTAGAGGATGGCCATGGATATGTGGACATTGTTGGCACATCAGGTTTATGTTTGGTTTTTGTTCATATGCAGGGTGATCAAGCCATTTCATATGTTTCTCAATATATTTGGATACTAAAGAAGAAACATATAACCCATGAACTTAAATATTCATCTGTTATGCGCACATAAAATTTTTGGTGGCATTACCGTTTAAGAGAAAACTATTCTGTGTATTATGACTATAGGATCTTGAGTTATATCTTCTCAAAAAATGATCTGAATCATCGTCATAGGAATTTGTTGGAATATATGAAATACATTGATTTTGATATTATCTATACCATGTATAAATAGAGTGTTGTAGAAAATGATTTTTCCATAAGATTCTAACCAATTCCACAAAATAACCTTTAGATGAATGGAAATTGAGCAATCATTTTCTATAGTTTCAATATCGAATTTGTCAAACCATGAATGTGTTTTTTTGGCCAGTGTTCCTTTATCCTCCACTCTTCATGATATTATTAATCTGTAATAGAATCATGGTGACAAATTATGAATAATTAGATACTCTATTTATGGCGGGGATACCATTTATGATTGGTCATTCTCCACATATGGTATTCTATATTTCTAAAATCATTTTTTTGTTCTATTGTTAATAGGAAAATATGTGGTTGGGGATTTCTAAAATTCCCAGTGACCTATGCACCTATGAACCAATAATAGGTTCGATAATATGAGTCATCAATTCAATTTTATAGGTATGAGATGATATATTTTTTATTTTTTATTTTGTTGTTATACGTTCAAATAGGATAATACTAAGAATTAG
The DNA here is from genome assembly GCA_963277665.1 of Viscum album. NCBI lineage: Eukaryota > Viridiplantae > Streptophyta > Magnoliopsida > Santalales > Viscaceae > Viscum > Viscum album. Next base: position 722,539,468 of record OY728157.1, on the reverse strand, counting down.
TGGTCTTTGGGTTCTCCTCAACCACTCTAACACTGAAATTGAATTGGGTAATATTTCATTAGACATTGTGATAGAGATTCCTTGTTCAAAGAGAATTAATAATGTGATATGGTTTGTAGTCAATAGGTAAATGAAATCGTCTCACATTATACGCATAAGTGATACAACAAAAATTATGGAGTTGGGATATCTCTATGTTATTTGGATGGATCATTTTCATAGTGTTCCACCTTTTATTGACTCTACTAGATTTTTTAATATTAATTATCATGATTTCAGAAGCCTTTAGGAAGCACTGATATTATATAATCCTTCGATTATGTCATACCATCCACAAACAGATGATTAGATAGAGAAATGTATACATAATATTTAGTACATTAATCATCTTTGCATCCTTGATATTGGTAAAGTTTTGGATTCCTATTTGGGGTTGAATGAATTTTCATAAAACAGTAGTTACTAGTCTAATTTCTGATTGGATCTTTTTGAGTCAATTCAGAGAAGGTGTTATGAATCCCCATTATGTTTTTTAGAGATCAATGAATGATCCTTATTTAGAGTATTGTGGTTCAATAGATGAAAAAAAGTAAAATTTATTCATTAGTTGGAGTTTATGGCATAGATCCTATATAAATCATATGTTAATCATAACCATACATAGTTGTAGTTTAATTTTTGTGATCATGTGTCCCAAAATAATCACTATGTTTTGGCCATTGATAACATGAGGAAAGGGAAACTTGATCTTCATTTTGAAGGACCTTTTGTGGATTTTTAGTACGTACGGATTGAGGAAAAACATTTATCAAATCCTCCCTAGGGGAAAACGATATATGAGGTGTACCATGTATCAAAGCTATGAAATTATCTTTCGAACCCATCTCGTGTTTTGTGGTGTAGTGAAATCATATTTGAGATTGGTTTATCAGTGACTAGCCATGAAATTAGTATTGTAGATTCTAGTACCATGGTAATTCATGGGAGGAATATAGTTTTGGTATATATACAATGTCAGTGTGGTTCTGATTCTTTTGTGACATGGGAGTATGAGGCACTGATGAGAGAGGAATGATCACAACTTTTTGATATTGGAGCTTCATGAAAGGAATTATAAGGAAATAATATTTTTATTTCCCGGAGGTTGTAACATCTCTTTACCTTTATTATAGGTACATTAGATGTTTTATCAATGTCTTCTTTTTTTGTCTTCATGGGGATTGTGAAGAATTTTGAGGAAACCAATAATGGTGAAGTGAGGGATTTCTAGAATTTTCAACATAAAACCATTGGTTTTTGACGTATGATGGGGATTTACACACCATGTAATGTTGTAATGCTACAATGTTATTGTATCCTTGTATATTCCATGAAACATGTACATGGTTTGAAAGGTTTTAAGTATTGTTCAATATACACGTTGATTATATATTAAATATATAGATTTTAAAAAATACCAATGCAGTTTTTTGTATATTTTTTACTCAAAAATTAAATGACATGATGTTGGGTAACACATCATGTGATTTATCGAATGTCAGTTTTCTGAATGCTTCATGTCATCAAATAATATGTTTTTTCATCCAGGTTTATCTTCTCTCAACACAGATCCATTACTCGGTGTATTTAGAGCCCACTAAAACATCTAGATAATTTCATTATGGGATTGATAATTTTTTTTAGTTGTAGTCTGTTTATTTATGTAACTAGTATCCATATCTCCCCATCTCATTCCATTTCATTCGTTGGAGTTTGATAGATCACGTTTTTATTTAAGGATATAATCTCCATGTTGTGGAATATTTTTACTAGGAGGAGTTTATAGATCTTAGGTTCTTTTTTAATTGTTTTAAATTCTTATTGTGGGCATTGTGGTTCCATGAAAGAATGTAGGTTGTTTGATTCAAGATGGAATGTATTAAACATTTGATTTTTTAATTATTTAAATTTTCATTAAATTGAAATATGAAAACCCAATTTTATGTGAATTGGAAATTAAATTTCCATGGGAAGGATTATCGGAAAATCCCAAAATCAAATTAAATCATAATTCTAGCCCTGAGATGAAAATGGTGGAAATTGTTAAAATATAAGAATTTATTCTTTTTTTAAATATTAAATTAAAATAATTAAAACCTATGGTGGGTTATTTATTAGAAGGATTGATTTGATGAAATACACAACAAAAATTAGTTTTGTAATGAAAGTTTAATATTGAAACTAGAAATGGGGAAATTTAATTTTTATCTATTTTGAAATGATTTACCCATTAATGATTAAATGATTGAGGACATGAGATAGTAGGTAGTTAGTGAGTTATTTAGGTAAACAATTATAGGATGGTAATACCTTAGAAATGGATTGACACTTTATAATTCTAACTAAAAACATATTTTGGCATATCTCATCCCTATTGGGATGTTGATGGGTCCAATTTAGCCTGAGCGTTACAGACATTTACGCACATCACAATGATCAATAATATTAGTGTGTGAGGATATCATAACATGAATCTTTCATACATTTTAGTAGATTACCATTTTGTATATTGTGTTTTTATTACATTTTCCATTGTTTGTGAAACTACTTTTTCTCATGCCTGATAATATATGTAAATTGTTTTAAATAAAATGTTTATTTATATAATTTTTGAAATGATTTCTATCATTTGAATGGAAATTCAATATTACTTTTAAAAATGAAAACGTACTAAAATTCTTAATTTTATTGAAATTGAAATCAGTATTTGTTTTATTTATAGTGGAATCGAATTATGAAATACATGGTGATTCCCTACTAGGGGTTTATCTTATACCAAACGATTTCTTTCAAGTGATTGTAGATTTTCTCCTGTGAGGTCCATGAAATGGGAAAGAAACTTTTGGAGGTAGTGGTTTATCTTAATTCCTTTGATTTTGGAGTGGAGTATCCTTAGAGTGTTTGGGTTATTTATCTTGTTATTTGGGTACTTTTGTGGCATACTGTTTGGGATTTGATATCACCAGTTGGTTTCTGGTAAAACTTCCCCTGGGTATTTTCATTGAGGGTACTAAGAAGTACGTATTTTTTGATATTTTTGAAGAAATATTATTCTCTATTTTTCCTTTTATTAATCTTAGTTCCATTCTCAAACCCATAGTGATCATGAACCCCCTTCATGTAATGTCATGATTGGCTATGTCATATCGGCACTAGTGTATCTAGACTTATTCATGACATATGTATTATTTTATCTTTCAAAAAAGATAATAATTTCATAAATAACATAATATTTACAAAAATATACTTATATATATAATCCATGCGATATAGTGAAGAAATAAGAGTCAACTTTCTTTGTGAAGTTGGAAGTCCAAATATACGCCCGACAATCTTTTCATATTTTAGTTTAAGGAGCAAAAGGATATGATATATTTTCAGAATGAAAAATGTTACACTAATATCACAATTATTTAATTTATATCACACATAATAATTATTTTATCCCTATTATCATCCATTTAAACTATTAATGGTAAATGAATCACATCAATTCATGGGGTTTTAGTCTTCTGTACACATGAGGGATGTTATTTTATCCCCCAATAAATTGAAATTAGAAAAAGGTATATGAGATATCATAACTCTATAATTATAAATATTATAATAATATCTTATATAAAATTTACAAAATCATTATATAAATCCATTTGATATGATGATGAAGAAAATAACATCGGTCTTGGAGGCGGTAGTCCACTCTACAGAAGAATGATGATTTGGAATAACATTTTATGGAAAAGAAGATAGACATTGGTTATGAAATTAATATAATGACATCTAATAATATGGGAGATACTACTGTTAAAATATATTTATAATTGAATAATATTTGAATAATGTGTAAGTGGAAATAAATTAAGGATGCTTGGTAAATCATTACAACTCTTATTCAGATAACCACCTTAGGAAAGAACATAATTTCTACTTATAATAGATTTATGATCAAAATAAATTTTATATAAATTTTATATATAATTTTGAAATTTATTTGGGTATGTCTTGGTCGATCCAAATTGATTTTATGGTTTAAAGAGGATATGAATGTTGGTAGACTTTTATAGGTGATGTGAGTGGCATGTTTTGAAAAGAAAATGGTGTACCGACATTTTTCACAAGACATAGGGCACCAAAATTGACAATTATAAAGACATATAGTTGATAATTTTTAAATATGGAATAAAAAATAAACATTATACATGTTTTTAGGTCATTTTTATTCTTATCATTTTTTTAACCCAAAATAAATCTGATGTCTGCTTAATTTTCGAAATTAAATGTTTATTATTCTCACTATGCATTATGGTCAAAAATTAATTTCAAAAAGTTATAAAAAATACATAATTATTATTCCAATTATATAATTAATTTTATCAAATTAAATAAATAGAATTTAAAAGTAATAATTTCAAATTATTCCCATAGAAGAGAGGTAAATGTTGTTTCTTTAAGTTGATTTTCAAGAAAATTTGTTTTCTGATTAACTCTATAATTAATAATATTCATTAAATGAGTATAAAATATAAATATTCCACATATAATATATAAATTTCATTTAAAATACTCTTATATATTTATTATTATTATTTATTAAACAAAATATTTACATTAAAATAGTTTTTAGAAAAACCACATGTTTAAACCAAAAATCCATTTTATACTACATTCAAATATAATTTTGATTCCAACGTAATTATGTTGATTTATTATAATAAATAATTTTTATGTTACTTGAAATAATTTTCAAAACATAATAGTATTTTTAAATTACTTAGTTTATTGGAATGAAATGAATATTTTACAAAAAAACATGTATTTTCACTATACATAATAAAATAAACATTTTATAAAAAAGTTGAAAAATAACCATAAGTAAATTGGGATAAACTAACATCAGAAACTATATTAATTTCTAAAATGATAATTCTAAAAATTACAATATAAACATTTTAGTATACTATTTTTATAAAGGTGTTTAATTAAAAAAATTCAATTTAAATTAAAAAATTAATTAATATTTTTATATTGAATAAAATTATAGTAATAAAAAATAACATGATTTATACTATCATTAACCAGATTGTTACATTTTTACCCAAATTTTGAAATTGTGTTATTACAATTTCGTTTACTTATTAAACATAAGGGTATATATTTCTCTCATATAATTTTAGATTCATATGTTTCCTCCTCATCAATATGGGTTTTCAATAAAAAAATATCATGGTAAATCACATTATTCCCTGACATTGTTTCTCCATGATCAAGAATATCAATAGGATGTTCCTCATAAGAAATACTCTCTTCTAACTAAACTACATCAAGGGTTAAAATATGAGATGAATCTGGACAACATTTCTTTAACATTGAAACATGAAAAACTAGGATCACCTCAAATAAACACGTGGAAAATGGAACATCATAGGAAACTGACCATAATTTCCCTATATTTAATGTTTCTAATTAATTAAATACTTATTTTTCTAGATTTAACAAAATCAATAACAATTTTCCATTGAGATACATTTAAAAAATACGTGATCACCTACCTCGAAAGAAATATATGTCCTCTGGTAATCTAAAGAACGTTTCTACCAGCTCTAAGCCATATTTATATGTTTCTGAATCGACTACACCTTATCCATTTCCTCTTCCAAATATAATCCAATAAACAACCATTTTTATAATGCATCAAAAAATTAGAGTTCAGAACCACTTTCTATACAATTATTTAAAAGGTTCTATCTATATACTATAAAAAACTATCATTATTGAATGTATCTAGGAATATAATGGAAGACTAAGGTATAGGGAATTTAAAAAAAATAATCCAAATCTCTGGTTATCCATGCCCCAATAAATGATAATGGATCCCACATGTATATTTCATATAAAAAATTAAGTATACCATTTCTACATTTCAATCGATGACATGTTCAACTATCACACATTTAAGAAGAGAGTTTCTTGAAGGATTTTATTTCAAAAACCTTTGGATCACACAAAAACCCTTCAAGAACCCATATAAACTATTGTCATCATATTCCTGGCTCAATCGGAGAGCTTCAATGGTTCATTTTATGTCAGGTTAATCACCATTATCTCATCCTTTCTATCTTTGAGGAATTTTGAAGATCATACGATTATACAAGATATTTATCACTCTTATATGTAAAAAATAAGATAAGAGAGATCACAAATTTTTTTTATGAGTAGTTCTTTGGAAAAGAGAACTATAAACCATATATTGTGAAAATAATTTCCCCAAAATGTTTCCCAATAACTAGTATTAGTTATAAACACTAAATAAGAAATTAATAAAACATCTTGACAAATAAACTGGGCCATAATATCATGTTAATTTTTATCACTTAATCGTTATATATATTAAATATATTACCTGATAATATAGATTTATTAACTCTACTCTTAATTAATAAAATACTAAAATAACCTTAAATATTGAAATAATATTCATTCTTATATTATGTTACCACGTATTTACATAAATTAATTTAAACAATTTTATTTAAAAAACCAAACCAACTATTTTATAGTTATGTAAAAGATAAATCATTTTTTCATTAGTGAACATTAATACATGGAAAACAAGTATACCCCATTTTGGGGAATCCTTTTCCTATTCAACCATTCACCATAATTGGTTAGAATAAATAATATTTTATTATCTATGACCTTCTTGGCCCCAATCACATTACTAGTGAGTATTATTCATTGAATATGAGTAGTGTAATGAACAATATTTTCATGAAGGTAAATGTTATTTATTTTTTAATTGAATTCGTTTAAATGAAACTTATTATATTACCTAGTAGTGTAACAGAGGATTTTTGGGTGTTCAAGTCTCTTTCAAATGCCAAAACCCCTAGAATTTAGAAAAACAATTGGGCCATATAGTTAGTATAAAAAATGCCTCCCAACCATCATAGTCTCTCTTAACAACACGAAGTCAGAAAATGGATAACTATGGGGAAGACGAATTTTATGCAACTATATGACCATAGTAACATGATAGTACCATATTAGAGACCATTTCTATATTGGTCAATCTCGTAGTTTGTTCATTTTTTGGCCAACCATGCGGCTAATCCATTCTCCCTTTGTTAATATGAAATATCTACATTCCCCTTAGTAAACCTTTTAATGTGTGTTCATCTTTCTCCGCTAATTTTCCTGTGGATGAGAACCCTATCTTCCTTATGTGATCTCTCATCTTCTTTAACCTAGTTATTTTGATATCTTTCCTATCTGAAGACCAAATAAAGATCCAAAGAATGATTTTGATAGCTAGAGTTTTTCTCTGGAGTCATATTAATAATATTATAACATTATATTATCATCTATATTTATTATTTAGGTGAATGCACAATTTTCACTATTTTTTATGAGTTGGATTGTCTCTTCAATTTCTCCCAATCTAATTCAGATATTCTTTTACCATTGGATGAGGAGATATCAATCTCTCTATGGTAGGATGTTTAGTTTTTTCCAAAATGTTTTGGTGTTTTTGTTGCAATTCTATAGTTCTACACATTGTCCTTTTCCACATATTGCCTAATTTTTTATTTATTCTTTTTAATATGATATACACAACTAGTTATACTCCTATGGTTCTTTGTTCTTCAAATATAGGGTTCTGACCTCCATCATTGACACCCTTTTCATGTTCCAATATGAATTTTCCCTTGATAATTATTTCTTAAAGTTCTTGAAACCCCTTCATTGTGTTCAAATTGGATAATAAATTTAATTAAATTTTTTATATGAATTTTTATATAACCCCAGAATCCCTTATGTTACCGAATTGACATATAAAGTTAAATTTCCTATATTTGAAGCTTCTTAGTTGTGAAAGGAACATTTTATATGCCTCTTGATCCTTGAAATCGAACTTCCATACACTTTTTAATTTAAATAACATTATTTTATTTCACTAAATAAATTCAAGCTGGTTATCAATGATTTTTATAAATTAAATGATTTTTTTAAAAGACACACCTCATCATTAGTAAAAATGAAATTTATTATTTGGAATTTGAAGCATTTCTTATATTCAGGATTAATGATTATAATATATAGTTTGTGATGGCTCATGGATATTAATATTATTATGATTAGATCATTGATATAGGATATGGAATGATATTTAAGATAATTATAGTGTATTGTGGTTCACCCTCCCATATATCAGTTGTTATGCATGACTTGTCACACCACTGTATATTTTTTGGGTGGCAGGCATGTCACACCACATCCATTTCTTGTGTTGGAAAGATGACACAACCACCATCTCGAGTGTTGAACATGAAATCTCCCACTCATCATGAAATTTAGGGTATGTACCCTTTTTCATGATCTTATACCCTTATTTATATAGGTTTATGGATGACTTTGTTAAACCATAGTCTATATAGCACCTAGTATTCCCTAATATATAGATACATAATTTTAAACATATATAGACCATATAGGTGTATGAAATATATAACTTATATATATATAACTACAATAAATATATTTACTGATCAAAAATTTCATTTTTTTCCATGATATGATGAAGGTAGATCTTCTATGATTCCTTTTGGAACCTCAGTAGGCTGATATTTATTTATTCATCATTGTTGATTATTTATTTATACCTCCAAATTATTTTGGTATGAGCACTACCTGTACTACATTATATACATAATTGGTGGTAGCCAATTGCTATTTTATCTCACACTCTACTTAGGACTTATCTGGGGCCCAAATAGAATATTTTTCTATGGGTTTGATTAAGGTAAATCACCTTTATATTGATATTTGATATTATTATCTTATAGATATGGAATAGGTGGATATGACCATGAATATTCTCAACATGCAAGTGTATATTAATTTATTTATTTTTTTATTTTTCAATAGGATGTGGTATATCAAAATCTTCTGGTATTCATTTTTACATCAGCATTGCATGAATCCGTGTATATGATACATGTTATTAGATTTTGATATTATTATTCATTTGTTCACTTATTTCGATTCCAAATTTTATTGTTATTATATTAATTTTATGTGTTGTCACTATAGACGGTTATTAATCCAATCATTAATGTTTTTATATCATGATACCACTTTTGTCTGTTTAATATTTTCATCAAATATTTCACCCGGATAAAATGGTATAATCTCCCAATTGTCGCAAATATACATCCTGGATTCTAGTCAGTAACCTATAGCCTATGTGGAGACAAAATTGAGTCCAAGTGATCAATTGGATTGGGACATGGAGTTGGAGGATTCTAGGTTGGAACATTAAAATGTGGTATCAAGATATTATTTTTAATTTTTATTTCTATTTTAATATTTTAAAGAAGACTGTGTTTTAACGGAATGTGGAAATGACCATCTTCTTATATGTAGAAAACCAATGTATAGGCGAAACCCTAATTACCTTGGGTGGGAATTATAGTTCTTATTTGTTTCTTTAATGGATTTCATAACATCGCCATTGGGTGGAACAAATGACTTGTGGTGTGGTTAATATTTTAATTATTGAAATGATATTTTATTATCATATCCTAATTAAATGATGTTGTTTCATTACATGCATCATTATAGGAATAATATGAAAAATATTACATGAATTTTTTCATGACACATTTATTTTCAGTATACATTTCTATATAGCATATTATTAGTTCCTTGATTACCTATGGAATTATACTGACATTCCTCACAAGATAGTGGAATCACGATTTACATTTAAAGTTCTTTCCATAACCTTACAGAGTTTTCCTCCACAGGTTAAATCATAAACCTTGAATATTCAACTATAGATGGTTGATCCATTTAAATTTTTTTCATGGGATGGAAGGTGTTATTGTATTGTTTATATTGAAATCATAATCAGGTTTCTGACAAGTGTAAACCTTTTTGGATCTTAAAAGGTGATTCATATAATTAGACCATTAAAATAAATTTAAATACATAAATCTATCAATATATAAGAAGAATATCACTTATAAAAATATAAATTTTATCTGATACGTGTTACATGTGACCTAGACCTAAGCATGGGCCTACTAATGGGTAGTGGTGTGTCTGTGAAGTTCTTATGGCCTACTATGGTCCATCTCTATTTCCCATTCATGGATATGAGATTAAGAATAGGGGAGTGATATTTCTATTGTAATGAAACACACTGATCCTATTTTCCTATATACAATCTTTTTAACTTGTTAAGTGTAAAATTATAGGGTGTTATCTCTTTTAAGGATTATCCCCATGATATTCATAGATACCTCTTCATACAGAATATTTTCATCTTCCACTTGAATGGGTTTGATATTATCCTCAGGATAGACTGGTTAGATCTCTATTGGGACCATATTTAATTCTATCATTATATGGTGACATTTAATTCAGCATATGGTGGTTGTAATATCCATTAGGTAGAATTTTATGTTCTTTCCACATGAGATATACACAAGCCGTAGACGATGGGCAGTGAGATAGCTCAAATTGATGTTATTTTACAGGCTAATAAAATGTTACAACCCACTGTTTTCCCTCTTATATTATAATGTTATAGGTATTTCTTCCCTTTTGATTTTTTACCCTCCCTCTAAATTGAAATATAGAATTCATCATTGATCTAATGATAGGGGAATCACCCATGGTAATTCCTCCATATATGATGGAACCTATTGGGATTATTGATCTCATGAAGTAGTTAAAAGACCTAGTGGATAATGAATTTATATTCCCTAATAACAATTCTATGGGGTTCACCCGTGTTTTCATCCACAAATTCCGACCATACCACATAATTTTCATGGATTACCATTGATATAGATAGCTCAAAATAATGAATTAGTATCATATACCTCAAATAGATGACAATATTGATCAAATATGCAGAGAAGGTTTTTTGAGACATATTTATGGTTTTTCTAACAACAAGAGGGTTCCAGGTCATCATACATACCTCAAAAATCTTTCAGGTGGAGGTGCAGTCTTTAAGAGTACTTGGTCATGTTGTTTGGCCTCATGAATGCACCTATTATTTTCATTGTTATGATGAATTGGGGTTTCCACCCTTATCTAGAATCATTTCTGTTAGTCTTAGTTGATGAAATCATTGTGTATTCATGCTCTAGACACAACTATGCCATAGATTTTGATATAAATCTTAATACATTGAGAAATATCTAGTTCAATTATAGTGTCAGTAAATTCATCTATTGGATTGATGATGTTCACTTCTTATGCCATATTATCTCAGATTAAATAGTTTCAAATGTCTGAGAAAAATTCAGATATTTATATTCTTGGGAGCTTCCCAAAAATCTATTTGACATAAATTTTCATGGGCCTAGATGGATAGTATAGAATCTTAATCAGGGATTTCTCATTCCTTGTATTGATGGTTACATTCTTGAGAAATATGGTTGTGAAACTCGTGTGGTCTGAAGCCTGTAAAGTAGAATTTCAAATGTTGATGGTTCATTTGAATTCAGCACCGATACTAATTCATTATGATCCAGGAAAGAGTTAAATTGTCTACCATGAGGCATTAGGTATATGGCATAGATATATTCAAATATATAAAATGTATGTTGTTTTGAACTTGTCTTGATGGATGAGGCATCAAGAGAATAATTACCTAATTCATGACCTCAATCTAGTTGTGTTTGTTCTTAAATTATGCTGTTGGAGGCACTATTTACATAAAGATCATGTTGTTGTATTCATGGATAACAAAATCCTCAATTAAATATATAAACAGTGTGATTTGATCCTCAGGTAGTACAGGTGCTCTGTGTATATATAATCATTCTATTACTTACTTTCTTACACTCTTGGTAACGAAAATATTGTGGACGATTCTCTAAGCCGAAGGACTCATACACTGGATGTTTAGGAGGCCAATGATGAATGGAATCTCATAAACTTATTACGAGAGATTCAAACTTTTGTACACGAGGATCATGGTCAGACAATAATCATAAATTTTGTGGTGACCTCTAAACATCTAGAATAGGTTATAAGAAGGAAACTCTCTTATCCAGAAAGAGTTCTCATAAATGAAATAATATATTTGATGGTACTTATCCAGGTTTTAATGTCGATAGGGGTAATGTATTATGCTCCCATGGGCATGTATGGGACATGTAGATATCAAAATTATTCTAATATGGGAATTTAAGACATAATATTGGTCAATTCATCCCAGTGTCACTATGTTTTATTGGGATATATGACACTAGTATTGGTGGTTGTGTATGAAACATGAGATTTAAAAATTTATCACTTAGTGTTCCCCTAAAAATTTAGTGAATTCAGAAGAAAAACAACCATAAGAGCTTTCAAATCCATTACTGAGTTTAAATGGGATTATATTTATTTGGAATCCACAAATCATTTAACTAGATCACTGCATGAAAATGATAAAGTTTTGTTTGACATTTATTGTTAGAATAATATCAAAACTTTGTACCAGTGCGAGAGAACATGTCAGTAGAAGGTCTAGGGTGGCTATTTTTCCGGGAGGTTCTCGTATTCATAGAGCTACCCATTATATAGATTCTAATAGAGAAACATGATTTGCATCATATTTATAGTAGGAGTTATATATGGAATTGATTTTATAGGTTCTATGGGAACAACCTATCTCCCACAGAATATTAGATAGATAGAAAGAATGATTAAGGTGATGGAGGACATGCTTTATACATGTGTTCTTGATTTTGGGGGTTCTTGGGAGAAACACATCCCACTAATTGACATCACATATAATACCAAATTTTAGGATACCATCATGAAATCATCTTATGAATACATATATTGTAGGCCATTCCAATCACATCTTTGCATTCTATATGTAGGGGAGATAGCTATGATTGGACCACATTTCATTCCAGAGAATAAAGAGTTTTCCCATTTGATCTGAAATTGAATGATGATAGCTCAGTCCAAATAGTATTCATATGAATGTAGCTTCTAACATCCTTATGAGATAAATTATGGAGACTTGTTCTTCTTGTGATTCTCACCGACATTGGTCCATAAATGTATTTTAAGGTAGGGTATGATCTAACCTAATTTAATTGGACACTTAGATGTCCTAAAATAGGACAAGATAGTGTCTTACCATATAGATATTCTTTATAGATAGTGTAATATGCATGATGTCTTTCCCATATATCATATTCTCTTTTATCATCGAGTCCTATCATAGGTCTTCTATCCTGATGAGGTTTATTTTGATGTAGATTCTTCATTTCAGTAGTAACTATTCTGTGTTGTGGATCAGATTGTGAAAACACGTTGAGGTAGGTTAGTTCCTTTATTGTAGGTGCTATATAAGGACATATGAGTACAATATGATACCTCAGAATGGGAAGCTGATATATGAGCATAGTGACCAAAACACATTATTGATGATAACACTTTACCTTTATAAGGACATCTTGAGGATGAGTTTCTTTTATGAGGGTTGTTTGTAATAAACCATACTTTCATGAAACTGTGGCTCTTTTTTTGATTAAATACATTTAAAAAGTTCTTATTATTTTTCTAATTGGGTTCCTAGAATTTATGAGGATATCTGGGTATTTATTGTAGCCCAAAACTCCAAGAATCATGAAAACAAATTAGGCCACACTGTTATTAGAAATCATGTAGGCCAGCATAGAGAATCACTCCGAACTATACAGGGTGAGACAGAAGAGGGTAGTGGGCCACATGATTTTTATACAACAATGAATCTCGAGGCTCATGATTGTGTATGATTTTATAACTTTTTTAAAAATTCTATTCACATGGTTACCATGGTGTTTGAGAAACTATGCAACCAAAATGGGAACCATTTTTTAGGGATGAAATGTTTATTTTTTTTGTAATAAACCTTTTAACACATTTTCTTCTTTCTACTCACATTTTATAGAAGATGAGTGGCCTCCAATCCTCCCATTTTTTGAAATTTTCCTAAACCTAGGTATTTAGAGAACATTCCTATATGATGTCAAAATAATGTTATGAAGCATTATTTTGATAGATATATGTATTCTCATGAGTAATATACCTATAATTCTTTTTTCATATTCTCAAATATTGTGCTACTTTGCTGCAAGATATATATCCATATATTAATGGACGTAAACCATTTTTATGATTTATCCCAATCTAATTCATATTTGATGATTCCATTGGATGAGGAGTCACCAACAATAATACCGTAGGTGTTCTAATTTTTTCCCAATTATTTTGGTGTTTTTGTAGCTACTTATTTTTGTTTCACAACAGCCTTTAACTAACATTGCCTTAATTTTTATTTCTTATTCCTTAATATGTATACTATACTTCTTATACACCATAAGATTATTTTTATGTAAATAGAGGATTCCAAGATTGAATAGAATATCTCCTTAGTTTTGTGGGATTGAATTTTCACTTTATAATTAATTTTTTAATTACTGAAATACATCCTAAGAATTATTATTGTATTATAAATTTAATTTCCCTTTATATAAATGTTTAAAAAACCAAATAACCCCATAACTACCTATATTTACTAATAAAAAGAATTTCTAATCTAAATAGTGGCTTAGTTGTGAAAGATTCTTTCAAAGGGACTCTTGATCCTTTAAATGGAATTTCAATTTATTTGTTAATATTGATGGATTGATTATATTATAACTCATTTAATCTAGATGGTTTTTTGTGAATTAATAATTTAAATTAAATAGGGTTTCAAGGACACTCCATGTCTTAATAAAATTTTGAACATGATTTAACGAACTTGATTCCAAGATTATATTTGGGATTTATGAATATAATGCATGAGAGATGATTTTTCATAGATATTATTATAATTATGAATATTTATATGATATGGGATGTGGAATGATGGATAAGGAAATTTTTTAACATGAAGGTTCACTCTCCCTTAAATTGGGTGTTGAGCAAGATATCCCACACCATTGAAGTTATTTGCATAGTGGGAATGACACTCCACACTCCTTGTTTTAGTGTTGGAATGTCAAAACACCCACTATGTCATTTTTTGAGCATGTTGTATCTCCCTCATCATGGGATATAGGGTATGTACCCTATTTATTGAGATTATAGTCTTGTTTAGACTGGTTATGGATGATTGATTTATTCCCTGGTCCAACCAATATGGAGTATTCTTGTTATATTGCAACTTAAGTCTATGTATAATTAGACCATATAGATGGATGAAATATATAACTATACTATATATATTTATAATTAATATATATATATTTACTTATTAGACACTCATTCCCACTATGAGATGAAACAGGTTGACCCACCACGTGTCCTTCAGAAATATAAGTAGGATGGTATTTATTTATTCATCATTGTTGATTATTTATTTTACATGAACACTATTTAAATGTGAGAACATCATCAATTTACTTATCGATGTCATTGGTGGTGGACTACATGGATTTTATCTCACACCCTTCTTGGTTGGACTTTGGTACCTAAGTAAGTGATTTATTTGACCTAATAGCCACCATTTTTTTCTTTATGATATTTTCAAAAGCTAATGCTTATATGATTTTTTAAAATATTTTTTTGAATGATTGCTTGGGAAGAAAACATATCACCAATAATAATTTTACACTGATAACTTTACCAGAATTGGTTCACTAAAAATATAAACAATAAATATATATATATATATATTGTTCTTCAATTTTAACAGATGACTATCACAATTTTTATTTATACTAAAAAATGGTGAAAATTAACATTGCCATAAAAATTTATATCAATGATCAATTAGTTATATGGAGTTCAAATTAATTTCTATATTATAAATAAATGAAAATTTAGTTTTTATTACCTCAGAAAAATTATGTGACATATCTGGTACCAATTAACGATATTGGGGTTTGTAGTGGATTATAGTGGAGTAAATATTTAAAACATTTTATCTTCATGGTGATTATACATCCTCATCTCTAGAAATTGGATCCTTTGTATAATTCTGAGTTTCTCATATGATTATTTAAACATAAATATTAAATATACAAGTAACTCATTTTAATTTTAAATTTAATTTTCTATCTCACATTTCTGGATTCCATTTCTTGAACAACCCAGTCTCTAAACCCTCTTGATCTACCACACATACTTAAAAAATCTATGAGGAAAATAGACATAAAAATCTATTTGATATCATAGAGCAGTAATGATTCCATCAACAACATGATGATAATCAAGATCTCGTCATTTTAGATCTATGGTTAAGATCAAATATTAGAAGCTTAGATGGGATAGTTTTCATTATTGGAGGTGGGATTGAAGATAGGGGAAATCTCATATTATGGGGTATGAATATTACACATTAATAGATTCCTCTACTACTTATTTCATTAATGGTAAATACCTAAAAAGTGTTCACATAACACATTTATGTAATAAAAAATAAAAAATCAATAAAAGAAACATTTTTAAGAACCAACACTTCCATAATTTCATTTATATGTTTGTAAAATAAAGATAATATATATTAAAAATATTATTTTATAAAACTGATCCATTGAATTGTCTTAAAATCCCCACAATATTAAACGAACCATGAAAATCAAAATAATATTACTCTCCAAATTTTATTCCCATATATTTATATAAATTCTAATAAATATTGTATATTAAAAAATTAAACACAATTTTACTATAATAGAATAATATTTTTTTTATTCATCAGTTATCATTAATGCATCAAAAACACTGGGACCCCATGGTGGGTACCATCATGATGTATTCAGATATTCACCATAATAGGGTAGACTCATGAGTACACTATTATTTGTGAAAATATGACTTGAAATCATTAAAATTATTCACAAATTTTGATAAAAGTCTAGATACCCATTAAGGACCTTAAAGTTACAATGAATACTCATGGAAACAACAAACATCTTTTGAACACACAATATGTAATATAATATCATTGTCGTATTATATATAATAAATTAGAATGTATAAATTTTTTCTTCATATTTTCTTGATTTATCTTTTGTTGACTCAACTAGACAAATTTATCTTTAGCTACAAAGGCCATAGATTTTATAAATGGACTACCATCCAAATAATCTAGGGCTAAGATATCACTTACTCGATGAGGAAGAAAGAAAATCCTAACATGACCTATACACTAATTCCATACCACCATGATATTCCCATCATGCGATAACCTACCATGAAATTAATTTTATGGTTTTTTCATTACATTAAAATATGCCATAAAATAAAGCACATTGAATAAGATCTCATGTTAGAATACTAATACACATGTTTGTTGATATGAAAAAACAATGACACCTGACTCACGTGAAATTTCTAGTGTTGTGTTTGTACTTGTGATCTCATCTACTAGAGATCACAATGTGTGAACATTATTATAAGTAGTCTCAAATATTATGAGACACACGAACCAATTATTGAAAAATAAATTATGTTGAGTTAGTATGATTTATCAAGACTATTGGACATATTTCTTCACATTAACACCATATTATCATGATGTTCTCATTATAGCTTGAGAACTACTACAACCTTTTTGATGATACAATTAATCTAAAAACATTTCCATTAATATAGTGGATGTAAAAGTATGATAACTATTATGTTAAGTTAGACTCACACACACACACACACAAATATAAATATATATAAATTTAAATATTTATAAATATAACGGTATTACATGTACAAATAAAATTGATCTAGGAAACACACATTCAACATTTATAAGAAAACTAAAACAAATAAATATGATGATCTTGACTTCCCTTGTAACTCAGTGAACAAGAAAAAACCATATCATCTAAGGTCTACAATTTTTTCGTATAAAAAGAATTATATGTTTTATAAAAAACAATATTAAAATTTAATTGAGTACCTATAAATTGTCGAGTCTATTAAAAAAATTAATGTGAACTTGATATCATGAGATGATATAATGGACAGAGGTAATCCATGTAACATGAATGGTTCCTTTATATACTACCGTGAATGATGATATAAGGGCATAATTCCTAAAATATGAACATACTGGGATGAATTATTTAATCAATCATCATTCATGAAAATAAAATTATTATCGTGATATATATTTGGTAATCCCACCATTAAATCCCGGAATACATTTTCCTATTTCCACTATAGAACTAAAAAATTTTGAAATATTTATTACGGTAATTTACATTATACATTGACCGTATACAAGTAAAAAATCTAATAGTAAATTTATCAATATATATTTTCATAAAATCCAACCAATAACACAGTCAATAGTATTAGAACATCACAGTGCTTCCTGGATTAGTGGAAAAATTAGAAAATTGGGCTTCACTAAAAAAAATCCACCAACTATTAATCAACGACATACAAAATCTTTATAAAAATATAATGACATTGTATTCATCAACATTAAACTAAAAAATGAACCATTGTTAATGTACTCTACCTTTTCTTATAATGAATGATCCTCCTTCTTCAATTTTTTATTTATTTTAAAAAATTCCATTACACTATTACAAGAAAGAAAATGAAGGATATCTCTTCATAAACATCGTCTAGTAAAAAACCATTATATCATTTACCTAAAAATCATGTTCAAAATTTAATATGGTAAATATAGAATTATTTTTCTAAATAAAAACACCAATCACTTTGATTTATTTTCTTTCTTTGTAGTGAATTGTGAAGTCATAATCGTTTATTGATTCCATCCATTATATATATATATATAAATCACATTCAATTATTTATGAGTGGATATATATATATAAAAATCATCAGTATAAATTTCACACATTACTACTTATAGATGATGCCTCAAAATTGTATAGAAAAAAACTCATTCCAAATAATTTCTATAAAAATTAAACTCATGAGGTTTAAACTAACATGATGATCAACAAATAACCTAATCATTCTGCATTAGTCCACTACCATTTACTTCATTGTTCTGTTATTTTAGATGCAAATTTAACAATTTTGGAGTGGTGCACGAAGAAAATGGTAATTGATCAATTTTTGTTTTATTGAAAATAATCACCACATTATATTGTCAAGATGAATTTAACTCCTTTTTAGTTAAAATAACTTTTGGGCTAGAAAACTAATCAATATTTTCACGGATGATGTGTTTTCAATTTCCATTAATTTCATCATATATGGTCATAAAAGCATTTTAACGGTTGAATAAAAATGTAATTTTAATGTTGTAACCAATTTTATGTTCTGTAATGAACTTATATGAATGGAATTAAATTTTATAATGAAACATGTTCATGACTATCGAGGAACTGCCAAAAATAATCTGAACAAACACCATAAATATAATATCTAATGATTCATTATCATATATGATATAAAATTTTTTATGGCATAATTATATTTTATGGAATCATATTAATAAAATTTATTTCCACTTTTATAATTTTATTTCCAATAAACATGAAAATAATATACAAACTTCCCATGGAAATCATTTACATAACACACCCAAAACAACAGATGGAACAAAATACTAACAAATAAATGGTGAAATGATGTTATGAAATGATCATATAATGTGTTATTAACATGAATATGTTTCTATAATATTTTAATAAAACTCTTTTGATGATTGTATAGGAGTTGTAAACATATTTTTAGTAAGATAAACCTGAGGTATGGGAATTCATAACCCAACTTCCATTCGGTGGGTTAACCTTCAAATTCCTTATTTATGGGGTATTAAAATTTCTTATCAGATATTTTTTGTTTATATTATTTTAAATTTTGTGAATTTTCAGTGTATATACATATTCCATCCACTCTATTAATTCTATCTTTAATTATATGATATTTTGAAGGGTGATTTTCTTTTAAAATCCTCTTTTAAAATTCTGTTTCAGAAAATACAAAATAAATGTATTTATGCAATAATTCAATTTTTATTATTATGTTATGGTTCATGGGTTTTGTTTATGTTGAAGAGGGGGACCTATATTTCTCTATAATTCATTGGATATGAGTAAGTTGGAGGTCGGTCATTTGGTTACTTCAAGTTTTACTACAATAGTAACATAGTAAGGAAGTTGTGAGGGTTACATTGTAAGGTATCCATGAGGGTTACAAGTTATAAGGTAGTCGACATCGTTACAATATTAATTAATTACACAATATAAATTTATGGCTAAATTCATGTTCTACCTTTATTGAGGAAATATCATGGTAATATCATGTTTTACAAAGTATATTTATTTGGGTAACAAGTATGTATTTATAAAAAGTTATTTAATAGGGTACAAGTATTCATGGACTAATATTTTCATTATTTTATTGACATTTCTTTATATTCTTTTATTTCACATCCAATGATTTTAAATGATTTTCATAGGTTATAAGGATTTTTAATTTAATTATATATTCCATGTTCAATTTTGCAAATAATTTTTAAAGAAAACATGTTTTATTTGAAATGTCTAATATTTTAGATGAACTGGATATTATTTTGTGGTAAATTATCTGTATGTATTTTTAAAGTAATTCATTTCTTATATCCTAATTCTCTAAAACTCAAAATTTGAAAATATACTCAATATTAAGGGAAGTGAGTTCTTGACTAAAATTCAAGATTATGTAATGTAATAAGGTTGGGTCCTTATATTTCCTTTTTCTGTTCTATATCTTAAACATACTAAAACCCCCATCAGGGTTAAAAATTCGAATGTGAATTCACCAAATATTATCCCCCTAGATTTTCAATAAAGGTTTTTAGTCTTAGGAAATATATTCTTTTATTAGGTTGCTGATTATTTAAATTCTCAATTTTCCCTTTTTTGGACGATAACCCTTCTGTTAATTTGTGTCATATCCACATTCACTATTCTATATTAAGATGAGAATATATATATAACATAACTATATATTATATACATAATTAAAATACAATGAAGCTATCCAATTCATAGAATGATTTATATAGTTACCTCTAATATTTTATAAACTACTGACCAAGGCATATAAAACGATCTTTTCACAATAAATATGGATACCATGATAAACATACACAAATAATAATTTGTTTTCATTGTTTAATTTTTGTATTCCAAAAATAGTTGCAGAAACTAATTATTGGAATGTTTTGTTTAATAGTAATAGGTACATAATCATCTTATTTTATAACCTTTATTAACATTTCTCTATAACCATTCTCTAATAGAACCTATTCTAGATATCTTATATGAAATAATCATCTTCAAAACCTAAGTAATAGAAACATAAGAAGGGGTGAGATTAAATGTTGAGTAAATGAAACTTATTAACTAATAAAAATAGTTAGATCATAAATATGTGGGAAATATTTATTAATAGAGTAATATTAGAAAAAAATTATCATCAAATCATAACTAATAGAAATATTATTTCTCATTTAGGATGATAGAATAAGAATATAAGTCCAAATAAATATCAGGAAATACATGGAAATGAAACATATAATGAACATAAAATAAATACATAATATATAAGAATATATTTATAATAACCAATATCATAAAAATTTAGAATAGTGTGAATATAAGGCATATTTTAGAGTAGTTACACAAATATAAGGATTGGAAAACATTTTGAACAAATTCATGTATGTCGAACCATTAATTTTTTTTATATAAATCCAGATATTCTAACCCTTTAGGATTGTTAAAAAATCCAATATGTCTTTTATTAAAATCTAATGGAATATAAAACCACTAAAAATTAATTATAAAATGATATATAATACCACCCATCATCAATCATACACATGGGCTCCACACAAAATTAAATAATTCATTTTTTTAAAAATATCTTATAGAGAGAAAATGGGATTCATAACTTCTCAAAATGAGATCACATAAAAAATGATCATTTGATGACAAAGAAATAATCACCCAAACATATAATATTTTTGAAGATTTATAATCCATTATCATACAGGATAATAGTCATTTGGAAATGAAATAAGAAAAAGGATATCTCTACAAAATTCATTAATTATATGTTAAAAAATATTATTTCTAAGACACATTAAAAAAATTAAATTAAGTGAAAACATCATAAATACATTCATTTGAAATAATTAAAAAATATAACCTGAAATGAAATAGATCACATTTATCAATATGTGTTGTATAGTAGAGGAATCTATAATTGTTGAAAGGAAAAAAATATGAAATTTTTGAATTTTTTTTATTGAAAATACCACATTGTTAAAAATATATTGAAATATAGTTATTAAAATAATATATAGTAAAATGGTATTTAGATATTAGAAATTTATTTCCCACAAGGTAATTTGTAACATTACCATGAATTAAAATTGATTATAAGGAGGGATAATCTATTAAAAGAGACATGAATTATTCTAAAAAATCATTTTTGTAATATTGTAGCATCATTAATGTAAAAAAATATTATTTAAATTAATATTTTAAAATAAAATAATGTCAATAAAAATCATTAAATTTTCATAGGTTATATACTATCATAAATTGAAAGGTTTTAGACAATGAGAAGAGACTATGACCCTGTTAAATTATTTGAGTCATAAAAGACTCTTTCTATTACTCTAACTTAGTCTAATTATATGTATCCTCTAGTATAAAAAAAATAAATATCATAATAACCAATTTCACAACTTTATTCATTTTTATATACATTTATAAAATTACATTACAAATATTAAATAAATCTGTATTATTTTGTTATCATTTAATTCTATTATCGAGTGTTAAAAAATTGATCATTTTAAATTAGTTTCAAAATTATTAAGTTGTTCATAATTTATCTCCAAAATATCATCATTATGTGATCATACAAGGTAGTAGAAAATAATTTCTATATTAATTTATCAATTTTTTATTTCATTTCATAAGTTATTTGGTATTTTTCTGTGAATATTAAATTGATGTCATGCTGGTTTTAGTGAGTTTGATAAATAAAAGATAATATATTAATTACATAATTAGATATTTACATTTTGGAATTAAAATAATGTTTAAAATTTAAATATTTTTTATTGTATTTTTTTACTATAATATAATATTCCATAATCATATATGACATAAAAATTATAACACCACTCATATAATTTCTAAAAATGACCTAATCAAGTCGAAGTTATAATGAATAAATTAGTTGGAAAATGTTATAAATAATTCTAATATATATTTTATAAAATATATAATAATTAATGATTGTTGAATTTATATATTAAACTCATTCTCAGAACATTCCCTTATGGGTGGTTAGGAATACTGTTTTTTTTTCTTTGAAGAAATAGTTTGCATGTATGAATAATTAAGGATCTCATTTACCATTTAATTAAATGAATGAAAATTTATGAAAATTTATTATTTATACATTTATTATTGAAATATAAAGCCCATTTTTTAATCAAAATCAACCTTGATATTTCCCTTAACTGGTGATGATGGAAAACAAATTGCACCATGTATTGGATGTGGTAGTATGTATATTTTCTCGATCAATGACATTATGTTTTCTTAGTGAATAGAAATGACATAAAATGTTTTCTATAATTATTATATTTAAATTTTAAAATGATAATGATAATAATTTAATTATAATAAATATGATTGGAATGGTTTTAAGTAGTTGTAGAATAAAAGAAAAAATATGAGAACACAATAATAATGTTAGATTTTTTAGTTTTCTCTTAGTAAACTCATTGGATATATATTCATAAAGAAAACATAAGGTGTCCATAAACATATAAAAGTGGGATAGAATTATACTAGGATAAAAACGGGATTGTTTTATGGGTGCATTCAATGGTGACGTGTAAGGAAAGAGGTATTTTGGAAGCACTTGTCAATTTTTGATAATTCTGGAACACTATTCAATGATCAATGGATAAAAGGGGAAAACTAGTCAATGTGTGAAAAGACGAGGTCTAATGTACTCTCATCCATTCATTTTAAGAATATTTTAGATTGATTTAATGCCATTGATTTTTTTACTTTTAACATTTTACTGAAATTAACATTAACATGGGTTGTTAATGTTTAATCTTATTATTTAAAATGAATTAAAATGATTTGTTTGGATCCCTTTACATAATTTTATCCAAATGATTTTAAAGTTTTTAATACTTTTAACATAGAAAACATTAATAGTTTAGAAATATAATTTTAAAATAAAATTAATTCTTCTCTAAAAAACTACTTTTATAAAAAAAATCCATGTTTTATACTTAAAATATATTTTAATTTTTTCTTTTAAATTATTTTTAACAGTATAAATTTAATTATTCGAATAAAAAATCATGAGGCTTTAAAAACATTATAAAATTGAATTTCCCCATGTAATAACTTAATAAAAAAATACTAAAGAAAATATTTTTAATATAATACCATTTTAATTATGTTTTAATGATACTGGAGATAAGATTATACATTCATATACCATTATTAATTGAATAATTTTATTTTTTAATACATATTTTATAACATAAAATTTTTAAATCATCAATTTTAATCCTTCGTAATGGTAAAATCATAAAAAAATAGAATTTCACTAAAAACTATATTTTTTATTGATAATAAACATTGAAAAAAATAAACTTCTTAATATGTAAAATGATTTGTGTAGAAATAAAAATTTAATTTTTTCTTATAAAATATAAATTATATGTTTTATAAATTTATATTTTAAAATAAAATAAATTATAAAAAAATATATTTTTTTCAAAATAACCATTTGAATATTAACTCATTTTAATTATTTACATTTAAAATATTTTATTATTCTCTATCTTACACATTATTATATATTTATTAATAATAATATATTAAAAGAATATTCCCATTGTTATTATGGGTAGCCTATAACAAATGTTATCGAACACAATATCAATTTAACAAAGTCCAGACTTTTCGGTCTTCACATTATCAATGATAGAATTAGAAGCACAAAACATGTTACTTTTATACTTTATCACAATTTTATGTCATAGGGTTTTATAGATAATTAACTATCATTAAACATAATAGTTTAATATGAAAATGTGAATGAATACTAGGATATCCCTCAGGAGTGTCTAGTTAGGTGTCCAATCTTATCCCCACTCATCGTGCATGGGTAAGGATCAATTTAATACCAAATCCACCCAATTTATAGTTGTAGTCCTAGGTGAATCTATAAAAATACTGAATCTAATTTCTAGTATCTAGGATGAGTCTTATTTTATATTAAAATAATACATTCATATCTTTAAAAACAATTTATTAAATTACCATACACATTAACATATCTACAAAGTCATTAATTTGGTTATGTTCTCTGACAATATTTTCCTAAATCTAGTTCCCCGAGGTCCTACAAAACCTCATTTGATAACATTTATAACACCTTGAAACTACTAACAAAGTGTGGGTAGTAATTTTACTATTTTTTAAAATTATATAAGGGATTATTACCTAAATGATTGAATAGTTTTATAGTCTTTGGTGACTAGATATATATTTATCATTCAAACATTACAAATGAAAACATTAAATAAAAGATAAAATTCATTTTTTAATTTTATTTTTTATATAATATCCATTAAATGATCCATATATCCCATATTGGTATCCTATAAAGGACTATATAACAATGGTTGAGATCATATGGTTAGTCTGGGAAATAATAAAACAGAACCAATCACTTAATTAACAATTAATAAATAACATGTTAAATATAAAAAATAATAAAATATTCTACATAACTAATGTCATGAAAGGAATGTATTTTCATTCATGAAATAATAAAATAAATAATTTCATGAGTAATAATAAATTGTTTTATTGTCAGAGAACAGAAATTGTTAGATATTATAGTCATACCACCATGGACTTCTACGAAAACATCATAAACATTTTATCTAGGCCTTAGGCCAATATATCCTAAGTAGTTGGATATATATATATATATATATCATATATAGAAAAGTTTTTCTCATGAGTATTAATGATTCATTATAAGGATATAATGGTCCCCTTTGATCAATTAGTATTTCTATTGCACTCATCATATGAAAGGGGTGATTCATAAAAACAATACATAATCTGCATAAATCTTTGTATTTAAAATCTAGCTTACATAATGACAATAATTTTCACCATTAAAAAAATATAACAATATGGTCATTATAAATCATAAAAATAACATATATGATAACAATATAGTATATCTGTTGTAAAATATAAGATTCTTCAATAGATATTTAGAAATATGAAAATAATTATAAATGATCACTAAGAAATTTCTTGGGAAAAATAAAATATTAATTTTGAAACACCTCATTGAAAACTAAATAACTAAAATATCCATGAACTATTTTCATTGTAATGAATCAATGAAATATTTAATAAAAAATTGAAGATATTTAATTATCAGAGAACATGGATAAAATTTTCATGAGGCAATCATAAAAATAAATACATTGTTCACTACCTTGGTAAAAAGTGCCTCATTGAGAAAATGAAAATATGAGGACATTTAACAATTTCTATTGAAATAAAATCATGGGTAAAAATTATATTCATTAATGGTTAGATAATATATTAATATTAATTGAAAATATTTTATATATGATATGTACCTAGAAGAAATTATTTCTTGACTGGATAAATATAAAGTATGTTTTAATTAAAAACATTCTTATGGTCCTTTTAGAATATAGAGTTATGAAAATTAATGAGAAATATGTAATTTATTCAAATTAAAATTTTTAAGAAAAAATATGGGTATTATGGTATAAATATCAAAAAAACTTATCTCAATGTAATCCAAAATATAGAAAATCATGCCGAATGATGAGATCATGAAATAAATATTTACCATATTTGGTATCTTTTAATATATCCACCATGTATGACATAAATTGAATGTTAACAATACATATAACGGAATTATTTAATATAAATTATATAATATTCCAAATGGTCATTATATAAACCTTATAAACATAAATAGTTTTATAACATAAAAACATCTCAATGAATCCATGTTGGGAAAAAGAACATATACCTGAGGTCCAAATTGATTTCTAGGTTGTTATAAACTCATATATAATAAATATAGGTTTTTTATAAAAATATAATATAACCATATACATAATTATAATCTAATATGTTATCCAATTATAACATCATACAACTTAATTGTAAATAATTATTTAATAAAATAATTATTTATCAATGTTAAATATTTCATTTTTAAGTGAGTTTCAGTTCGGTAGTTTTGGTCCTTTCATATTTTCCATCATTCCGTCATATTTAATATATTATTCATGATATAAATATATTATATATTTATTAAAAATATACTTATTACATTCCATATATAGAATAAAATAAAATTATTTACATCGCTTCCCGGTGGTTGTAGTGCACACTAACGCATAAGCGATGGTGACATTTCCCAATAAATTTAATGGAATAAAGACACATAATATATTATAAATAAATAACCATAATAATTTCATAAATATTAAGTATAATGTTTTTTCATTTATTATAAATAAACATGAAATATGTTTATCGAAGAGGACTCATGTCCCTACATGGATGTGTTAGTCCACACATACACTTGGGAGATGCGTTCATTTCCTATTTGATGGAAAATGGTGGAAAATGGTTTTCAAATAATCATTAATATATATAATTATATTTATGATAGTATATTTATTATTATAGTATAGATATAATATATTCATATGATGTATAATAATAAATAAACCATTAAAATTTTGGTAATGATAAATACCTCGACTTGGACAGAACTCATTTGGCATAAACCTTAAGCCTTATTATGATGGTCGTAGGTGATGAATAAAAGATAAATAAAAAATGTAAAGGATCATTTAAGGTATTGGGATAGGGTTTCATAAAGTATAATGTTAAATATTTTAGAATTATGGAGCATATGGGGTGAACTTTTATAAGTGAGTAGTAAACAGACAAGGAATTTCAGAAAAAATTATATAAAAATAATGTCATTATCATGTAAAATCGATAAAAATGTCAATAAATTATAAATAAAACAAGATGAAATTGAAATATAATAAAAAATTATTTTCTTACATTTTTTTGGATTCTTTTTGAACCTTACATTTTGGGTTTAACCTGTCATCAATACTTTTTAACCTTAGTTAAGGTGATAAACATTTACTCTGGTTACTATTTATAATGACTAAATATGATATTGAAATATTTACTAAAATTTGAAAATCCTGATTCAAATCATGGAACAAATTTATCATAATTAAAATACTATAATTTTATGAAAATAATTTTAGTAAAAGTTTCTAAAATATAATGAAAACAGTTTTCATAAAAATGAGTTTTTTGTCCAAAAATGAATATATATAAAAATTAGGTATACATTTAGTTATTTTATATTTATTTAAATAGTTTATAATTAAATTTGAGATAATTTATATTATATAATAATTAAAAATTTATTAGGACATTAAAATTATATATATAATTAAAATAGATGAGTTTTTTTACAAAAATTAGTATTTTTTAATATTATCTCGAAAATAATTTGTTCCAGAAAAATCAAAGAAAAATCATCATATCTTATTATGATATGATTATTAGAAATTTAATTTCCATTTTTTCATATTGTATGTACAAAAGTGGAATAAATTAATTTTAAAATCCATACAATGATGGAAATCAGAAACATTGTCCATGAAGATTATAATTAAATAATATAATGAATCTATTCTTATTATTTTTTCTTTTAAGAATAATTAAAATTAAATTAAATTTCATTATATAATTGAATTTTTATTAAAGAAGTATATTATGCATATATATCAAATTTAAAATTTTCGTATTTAAATTCTCCAACCCAATAACTAGGATATCATAGTTAGATAAAATAATATTACTTCACAATTAGTTTATGTTAAGGGTTTTATATAGAACTTGATATAAAAAATAATAATAATATAAAATTAATTATAATATTATTTATGGTTTCACATATAGGAACCACAATTCCTTCACTCCTCTTATACTAATTTTTACTAAGAATCGTAATAATTGTAAGGCACAATCATCGAAACATAATGGAAAACAACCTTGGAACACCCAATATGTCATTTAGTAATTTATTAAAATAAACTCCCTAGAATATATTCTATGAACTATGATTCTTAAATACATGATAACATGAAATGTAAAAGATTAAAAACAGTAGCATTTTCCCTTTTTAAAAACCTTAGATAGCTTATGTGATCTGCCGTGTATTCCATGTGCGATAAGAATAGGATGTCACATGTGATGATAATGAGATGATTTATCCCATATAGTAGGTATCCATAAAGGGTAATCCCCAATCCATAACATTCTTCTTCTCATTTCAAGGCACAATCATCTTTACTTTATGACATTAAACTGCATGGTAAAATCACCTCACCTAACCTAAAACTGTATAATAAAACATTATAATATTTTATTTATGTTCGTTTATGATAATCTGGATTCATCTATAAGGTTAAAAACTAATTCCAAATAAACTTTTTTGTTCTACTTAAGGGTATTTCTAGATTGAAGATCTTGATATGACCTTAAAATCTCAAAGAGAAAAAATTTGTTACCATAATTATATCTAACCCATGATGAAGGTAAATCTAAATCTTGATATTTTTTATAGATTAAAACAAACCTTTCACTCTACCGTCAGAGATTAAATAGAATGATTTAGCATCACTATAAGATATTATCTTATGATTGACACATACATAAAAAGATTATTTGGGATATTTTACACTGGACTGGAAATTTGTGTTGACCCATATTTGATGAGTTTATATGGGACTATCTACACTGTATGTTAAATATTTTTTGGCCAATAAGTGAAGATCACATGTTAGACTATCCACAATGTACATTAAATATGCGATGACCCATATGTATTGAGTATATGTGTGACCATCTAAACTAGACTCAAAATACATGAACCCCTCCCAAAGCATCAATAACCAATCATTGGGTGACAATCATATGGTGACTTATTTGATGATCCTAGAATATTAAATGATGATAATAAGATATATTTTACCTATATATAGAAGAATAGAATAAGATAAAACATCATAAAAATATGTGGGAATGCATTATGTGATTAGAATAATATTCCTATGTGAAAATCATATGATCTCTTTGTTCTCCACTTAGGCAACAAGCCTATCATTTATACAATCTTTAATGAGCTTGGGATTTCTAGGTGATAATCCTACGAATCAATATATGATAAGAAAAAAATTCATAATATGAATATTTATTAATTAATTTTAAAATAAATGTGTTCCATATTGTGTAAAATGTATTGGATTCCCTTGGTGATAAACTTATGACTCCATATGCACTAAACATATGTTTTCTTTGAGAAAAGATGATATAACAAGGATTTTGAGACGAATATTTCTTATTCCTTGTCTCGAATTATCCCTAATAACATTTGGGAATGTTACATATAAATTTCCATCATTCCAAATATAGTTCATCACCTCCAACCATAATGAATCCTCCCTATCATGGTATCATGTTTCATAATTAATCAGTGTCAATAAGAAGTTTGAAACAAGAAAAAAATTCATTAACACCACATAGATATAGAAGGGAGGCCAAACATAGGTTTTGAACACCATAAATGACAGCACAAAAGATAGATATAACTTCCCTTAATCCCATTATGATATAGAATACTCTATTATTAACCTCAGTGGTGAAGGTTTCTCACCATAAAAATATGGCAATTTGGGACCATAAAAATGTGACATGTCCATGATTTTAGATCTAACAAGAAATAATTAACCAATTCAATTGTGTGGAAAAAATTTGAATATAATTTACATTATAAAATATTTAAAACTAAGAGAGGAATCATTATAAATGATAATATTTATATGTGAGGGAAAAGGATATCATGTAGTTATTTATAAAATTATGTTCTTTAATCATTTGTATGGAGAAATAATAATAAAACAGTGGAAAACAATAATAAAATAAATATTAATTTTTTTCATGAAATATATATATAGTTTAAAATTAATATTAAAATATTTGAATTATAGAGATGAAACTTTTTGAAACATTACCATGAATACAAGCATGTATGAAATGGAACAATTATAAAAGATTTGAATTATTATTTACATCATCAATTTTTTATTGAGACCAAAACCCATAAAAGATGATGATTTTTATGGAATAATGTAAATCCTCTATAGTGAAAGATAAAATACAATAGATATTAAAGATATTAAAGAAAAAAAGTAGCATAAAATATATATATTCAATGAATTATTTTTATGATTTACTAAAAATGAAAATGATTTGAAAAAAAACCATTCAGCGCTGGTGCATTTTGAATTCAAAACCTTATATTGAGGGAAATTTTGTTAGAATATTTTAGTACCTGAATAATGTTATAATAATTATTTAATATGTTTTAAAGTAGTATATACAATATATAAATTTAAATATGTTCATAATAAAAAACATGCCCAAAGAAAGACATTTAATGTTAGATACCCTAGTAACTTTTGAACTTTATTAATCAAAAGAAATAAAATGGGAGATCACGATATGGATATAAATATATCATAAAATAAAATTATTTTTAAAATTAATTCAATAAGTAAATAATCACATCATATAATAAAAAATATGGGTTATAAGAGGAAAATGTTAATATGGATTGAAATTGAGACAAAGAACCCTTGCATTACTTATCACATTAGTCACTCACTTTTTCAAATCAAATATAAAAAATATACATTCATCAAAACAAGAATATTGAATCTATTAACATTTCTTATTTAATTATTTATTAATAATGATCCTTGAAATTAATTTATAACATTAATATAAAAAGTGATAATGAATTGAATTCATTCTTTCTTTTGAATTATACAATTTATTTACTTCATGATTTAGTTTATTTTTAAAATTTCTTATTGTAAAATAATTTTAAGACTATTATAATATATTAATATAAATTAATATTAGATAATATACACAAACCATCAATGTATGTGGTTGTAAGGAATTTATTAACAATATCAACTTGGGATGATGGAATCGACAATCATTAAGAAGTGTCGAAAGGTAGGAGAGACAGAGTATATTCTATAAATAAATTAAAATTCCTATACCAATTTCATATGATATTTAATAGGTAATATAATTACATCTAGAATATTATTTAAGAATAGATAAATAAAAGTTTACTAGGTGTTTAAAATTAGTAAGAGAGAAAACACAATGAATGATAATCAAGTATACCACTTCGATAAATATTTAATAATATTCTATATCCTAGAAGAAATTTTGATTGGTAACTAAATTTTTTTATAAAGGCCACTTGGAGTAATTCGATATGGGAAAAGGATAGATCATGGGATTTAATTAGTGTTTGTGATGTGATTTTAAAGTTTAAATTATCAGTACTATTTATACATGAGGAGATGGTATTTTTTGTTAATGTATTAATTATTTAATAATTTGGAAAAAAATAAACTTTTTTTCACATGCATTCATTTAAATATATATTTAAATAAAAAAGGTGTATTTGACTTTGAAAAAAATAAAAAAAAACAAATTAAATATTGGAAATACATAGTTAATTTTAAATTATATGGTATAGTTTTCTAAGAATAAAATTTTACATGCATACAAAAACATCAATCAATTAATATTGAAGTCAACATATTGATTTTCAAAAATTATTTTTCCCATTAAAATCAATTTTTGTTGAGAAAGGTGTTTTTTAAATATATATTTGACCGTTACTACATGATGATGCCATAATGGTTGTTGTGTTTGTAAAAAATATATTTTTTTTACTATTTATTAAAAAAAATCCTCAAAATATAATCATAACATAAATTTTAAAAGTTGATTAATAAAATTCCATTTTAACAAATATAAATTATAACATTTTTTAATTTAACATTTAAATGATAACATATAATCCAATAAAAATATGATTTTATTAAATAAAATGGCTTTTTAAATATTAATTGTTCAAAATATTATTTCATATAAATTTATTAATAAATTATAATGAATAAATTATTATTTAAATTAAAATAATTATTTATAAAAAAACCATTGATTTTAAAATTTAATTTAATTATGATAAATATATATAACATATGGAAAATTATAATTATTCAAGATATATGAATTTTTACTCTAGTTTTTTTAAATCACAACCCACCAAGTTTTATAATATATCATTTAACAATTTATTTATATATTTTTATTTAAAATACATAAAATTGTTCCTTATAAAATTATAAAAATAGGAAAAGTATTATAATAGTGAATTTTAACTGTCTTTTTATTTATAAGAGGTTTTATAATTTCCATTTGTTTCTTAATGAGATCATACATTTTATTATTATGATGTATTAATGTGTTTCAAACATTGTAAAATATAAAATGAATTCATTTTAGTACATTTTTAATGGGATATGTGACACCTTGAGATTTCATGATATATTTATTTTCGAATAAATTTAATTTTATTGATAGATTGAGATACATGCAAACCAAAGTAATGTGAACTGTAATATAATATACTCTCAAAACCTCCCAATAAAATATGTGCATTTAATAAAAAGTAACACATTTTTCAAAATATGTATAAATTTTTGGAGAAGAAATTTACTGACGAATAAGTACTCAATTTCTAGTAATGTCTTTATATGCTTCAAAAAAAAACTTTTCTAAAAAGTGATTTTATTAATTTTTGTTCGCAAATAATAAATTTATTGTTTATTAACTCTATAAATATACATTAAAAATTAGATTTATTTATGAAATTATATTTTTTAAATTTTCTTAGAGTGAATGTTTGATAATTTCATAAAATAATAGTTTTTGATGAATAATTAAAAAATATTGATTTTTATTAAATGTAGTAAAATTTTTGATGAATTTTTAAATATATATTTCATTTTACACTTATTATATAGGAATAATTAGTCAGTTTATATTTTTAATAATCCAATTAATATTTTTATATGCAATTTTTTTCTTTATTTTTGGTATATAGTCTTTTATACTTAAGTGATCCTTTTTTAACTTCTTTTCATCATGTTTTACATATTTAGATTTATTTTAAATACTAAAAAACAAATCAATGAAATTTGGTAAAATGGATTTCATATTGAGAGTTATAATTTTATTATTTGGTAATGAGTCAACTATTATTTCTTTCTGAATAAATATTTAAAAAATTATAACACTTTTATATCAATGTTATGTTATAAATAATTGTACCAAGAGGGTTAAACGAAGAGATAAGGTTATGTTTTCTAATTTAATATATATATATATCTTATTTGGTTTTCATAATTTTATCTAATAAAATTTCAAATTCATGAATTGGTATATTTTGAATCTTTTTTTAAGAATGTCATTATTATATTTTATTCATTTATGAAATCCCATATGTTACATCATCATCATTAATAAATAGACACCCATAATTTATCTTATATAGAACTAATTTGGGAATCAATATTAGTCCAAAAATATAAAATCATCCTCTAAACTACCATTTCCATGAATTAGATGTTTTAGTGTTCTTAAAATACCATTCTAATTGTAATTGATCCGACCACTATGATGCATTCCTTTACTAAAATATTGTGTTTGAGGTATTCTAGGAGATCAAGGGGACTTATATTAATAACATTGTGAAATTTATTGACTTTTTTATAAAACTATCTCACAGATACCATCTCACAGATACTATCTCGCAGATACTACCTCAAAGAGATTGTCTCATATAGATTGTGTCACATAAACGTTCACAGAAATTATGTCTCAAAGGGTCTTTCTCGTAGGGTCTGTCTCACAGAGACTCACTCACAAAAATGGGGTCATAGATATTATCCCACAAATAGTGTTTCTAAACTATTTCATATTTCCTTTAATAAATTTCAATATTTTTTAGTTTAATAGATTTAACATTTTCTTTAACATAAAATGAATACAATGCCTTCTTTGATGGGATTTAATTTAGATTCAAATTTCATAACTACTATATTAATTTCCAATGGTTCAGGATTCCTTTACATCGTCAAACTATGTGGTTTAATGCGATTGTTTATTGGTGAAAAAACCAGTGTATCTTAAATTGAATCACCGTTAAATCTTCTTTAAGGGACGAGATATATTTATTCCTAGATATTCCTCCCTATTCTATAGTGGTATATTCTTGAACCATTCCTACTTCCCATAGGAGTGGTGTGATCAAACCATAATCCTTGTATAATTTCTCCCGAATTTTCTTTTTACTGCATGTGCACCCTTGTTTTGGTTCAACCAAGCAGTATCTATCAATCATCGATATAAAGTATGATAAATCACTGTTCTTCTTGGTTTCTCTCCTTAAGTTTATATTTTTCTATTTTGGAATTCTATATCTATGTTACTAATGGACATATCTTGGGTGTTCGTTGGTGTGGTGGAATCTCTGCATCCTCGGGTGGAAGTAGTCCTTTAAGAGAGTTGATCATTACTTGTTCTATTGGTTGTTCTTATGCAAATATCATCGGAAACCTATTGAGGTGGTGGATTTATTGGATCTATC
This sequence comes from Viscum album, assembly GCA_963277665.1. Classification (NCBI taxonomy): domain Eukaryota; kingdom Viridiplantae; phylum Streptophyta; class Magnoliopsida; order Santalales; family Viscaceae; genus Viscum; species Viscum album. The sequence continues at coordinate 722,503,717 of OY728157.1, read as the reverse complement.
TTATTTTACGTGAATTCATAGAGTTAGCATGATTTATCCATTATACCAAAATGGAATTGAAATAATATATCTTTTAACTGGATAAATCAATATGTATTGATATAATGTTATTTCCACTTCTTTTGTTGGATAGTTTGATATCTATTCTTGCTCTTTATAGAATGTTGTTCTTGTAGAAATTGGTAAAAAAGGTAAATTGGGATTGATTTTAAATTTTTTTCAATGATGAAAAGGCTTGTAAATGAATCTTGTTTTTATTGTTGTAATTTTATGTTAAAGAAACTGATGTAATAAGATTGTTTGTCTATTTTTTATAGCAACGATTGCTTTCTAGTTAGGATTCATGTAGTTGAAACATTCTAATAATTAACTGGTTAATTCAATGTGAATTAATGAACTCGTTTCTTGAATAAATATAATGTCTAGTAGGGTTCTTAGTTACCCTCTTTCTTGTAAGGCCGAGTGCCTTGTGCATTGGATCCTTGAGAACTCTTTATTTTTGAAGGTTGGATACCTTTTTTAAGGGATATGATCCCAATAGATATGATTTTTGTTTTCCTTCTTCTTGTGTTGTGATGTTAACCTAGATGGATTTTGGGATATGTGGGGGAAGGGAGGCCCATTGGTTGTGGTGGTAGTTGATTCCCAAGTGGATAAATTCATCGGTTTATTAATGTGGGTATCGAGGAGGACATGAGTGATTATGAAATGGGTAGGATGTGAATGTTTGGATGATTGATTAATTTTATTGGATGTATATCTGGTTTACTTTACCCATTTCTTAAAGAAGTTGATATTGCTTACCCTCCTTTAAAAAGGATAAAAGAAATGTGGGGTATTGCAAGTGCATTCCGTGTTTAGCTAATGAAGGTAGGATGTGTCTACACTCATTAAATAGGTGGAAAAGACTTGTCGGGTTGTTCAACTAACCACCATGTTGATCCTATTGGTATTTAATATCTTTGAATGTTTTTCAAGAATTCCTGGGAATTTGGGAAATAATAATGTTATTAATAAATGATTGAATAAATGATGTTAACCCATGGGGTCGGAGATTTCTAGAATGCAATGCTGAGGTTGAATGTTAAAGGAACAATTGACATTGGGTGTGATGCTAATTAAATATAATGTGGAATTGTTAAGGGTTAATTAAAGATTACATAATAAATTGACTTGATGTAAAGCTGATAAGAAGGGAATGATGTAATGTAATAAAGAACATTAAATAGTTGTGTGCTTATAGGATACATAGTCTTAGAAGTGGTTGTCGGGATTCTGAGAGATGATAGCTCAGGTGAGTCTAAAGCTTGGTTATACCCATAGTGTGGTTGTGATATATAGTATGTTCTGTACTTTTTGTGTTTTTATACGCTACTCCACCCTATCAATTAAGGAAACTAACACCTCGTGGACTCTAAACCATGTGGGGTGTTTTTCTCAAAATTCTGGTGTTAGGATGGATGACTGACTACCCCCTTTTTCCCTACTCTCCTATCTTAGTAGTTACTTGTGCTGGTAGGCACATCAATTAGTTTCCCCTATATATGTGTGTAGAGGGCTGTAATTGCTTCCGGTTATTCACACACATATATTATGGATATTGTTTTCTAAGGACTAATATAGGTGTATCATGTATAGGATATGATGTCTTGAGGATCCTTACTCAGTGTAAAGGTTATAATGGAATGACGTTTAATACCTGCCATATGATACCCGTTATGTGAGCTATGGCGGATCCTAGAAAATACCGAGTTACTTTGGTTATGTGGACATGGTGCTTTTGTTGCATGAAGTGCATGTTGTGGGGCTATGACCATGTGTCTGTGGGCATGCCTTTTTTGAAAGAGATGCTTAGGGCGTACGATATTGGGACATATGGTCAAACTAGTGGGGAAGTGGTAGTTGGGTCCCATTGATATTTTTTATTATATTATATATTCTTATATGTGATACATGGTGACTATATCCATGGTAAGGTTGGGTACCTAGTATAACTATTTAGGTGGCGAGTTTTTTTCACTTGTTTTTCACTATACTTTAGCATGCTTTATTTACATTTAAATGAGATGCTTTGGGGAGGATCCTATTGGGTATACTATTATACTCACTCTATGTATATATAAAATATTTTTCAGGCCACATAGACCAGGTTAGAGATCTGGTTGGTGACTACAATTCTGGGGTTGCAAATGTTATTCGGGCTTCGTGGTTGCTGTTTTTTTTAAGTTCCTTTGATATTGGTTGTTTCCCATTCAGTTGTAGTAGTTTTTCATGACATTACATATTTGTACTTGGGATTTCTTTTCCATTGCAGTCTGAGATGGAGTTGGTTGGTGTGTGTCTTATATATCTCTTTTCATGTGTTCTCTTAGAGGGTAATGGCTCCCATTTGTGTGTTTACTATACCCTTAGTGTTAGATGTAAAACTGGGGCCAACTTGAGATGGGACACGGGGGGATCACTATCCCCCTTCTCACATTGTTGGACCATAGGGGGGTACACCTTGTGGGGAGGGTGTCGTGATTGAGTGGTATGAGAGCACTCTTCGACGGATAAGATGAATTTTTCTATAAGGAATAGGTGAGGTGACATGGGTTGGTTGGAAAAAAATGATAGTTATTTTTCAAAAGTGATGTAAACACGAGACATCGGCTGAGAAAGTGGCGTCTAGGGACCCAAGGGATCCAATGCATGAACCTTTATGTTTTCATTGGATGTTAAACATTGAGACACTATTAGAATGGTATAGACCCAGGAAAGGATCAAGCATCATTCTTATTTGGGCATGTGTTTCAATGTGTAGACCTTGGTATAGGGTAACCAAAAATAAATAAATGAAAACAATTAATTAATTAATTTTTAGACTCCTATATTCTAGGTTTAGAAGCTCTAAACATTTTTTTATTTTTTAGGTATTTCTCTAGGTCGACCTCCCTGTTAGGTTTTCGTAGTAGATTTCTAGTCAGTTGGACCAGAAGATCGTCGTAGGGTAGAGGTTGGCGATGAGGACACATGTTGGAGGACACTCAGAGAGATTCAATTCCAGAGTCTACAAAACTATGGGGGCTCTATTTTAGATGTATTCCGGGAAGTCTGGTTAGAGGAGGTGAGATAACCTTCAGTTCGATCTATTCTTGGAAAGAGCAATGAGTGTCTTTGGTTGTGATGATTCAGCGTGGGGAAACAAGGAAATGGTGATTATTGTTCCTTAGGGATCACAAGGAGTTGGAAATCTCATTGAAGGAGTTCCAAGACACATTCAGAGTTGGTTTTCATTGTTCAACTATGAAGGTTTCCAGTTTCTAGGATACTCTTACCATTTGATAGGGGAGCTCTAGTGGGGGAGTGTTTAGAATCATTTTCAGAAACATTTTACGATATTCTCCAGATATGTTTCCAAATGAGGAGGCCAAGGAGAGGAATTTCGAGGAGGTTTTGAATCCATAAATATTGTGCCAGGTCACCCTGTTAATGATAAAGACATATTGTGAGGTGCTCGAGAGGGTAGAGGTCGTCGAGACGACATTGGACAGAACTGAATCATTATGATAAGGTATTCTCCATGATTCCTCATGATGAAGTGATACGGTCCGGGGTTCCCAGTTTTCAGGACAGAAGAGTTTCCTTTCAACTTAGGGTAGGTCCCAGCCCTCAGCAAATCTTTTCTCTGGGGTTGGCAGCTCATAGGATTATTCAATGGAATCAGGCACTTTTTTAATGTGGTGTTCTAGGTCATCATTAGTGAGAGTTCCCGACCATTCAGAACAGTTATCGTGGACCAGGTGTTCCACTCAAGGTTCCTTCATTGAGGCAGTTCCAGCCGAGGTCATAGCAATAGGGTGCACAAGCTTTGGATTAGCAGAGAGAATATAAGATAAGCATAGGATAACCCTGTGATGATCCATGTCCTCAGAGAGAATAGAATGTCCATGGTGGTGGTCATCATTAGGGTCAAATAGGACGTGGAGGAGGTCTTCGTCAACTTCATTATTTATATTTTCCAGCACAAGGGGAGTTGGTCATCAATCGAGGTACCCTTCTCCTATTTTCTACTTGGTGGAATGACTTGTTTTATTCAAGAAAGATACACTCCTTCATATCACCTGCCCTTGTCCATGCATTGGGACTTGAGTTAGAGAGGCTTCTAGTGCCCTTGAGGTTGACTAAACTAGCCAGAGTTCGAGATTACATGTTTGAAGTTTGTAGAGACTATGAGCTAATCCTATGGTAGCACCCCTCTTGGGTAGATTTCATATGAGTATGGATATAACCATATGATTTAATCCTCAGTATGTATTGGATTTAGTCAGTGCAACCAACTATGGATTAATTCAAGAGGAAAGTGGTGTTATTTGATGCTGATGGAGATCCTGTGGTGTTTATTGGCGAGCGAGACCCTTAGATGGGTCAGAGGGATGTTATTTCCTTATCAATCCTTGATGGATAAGATGATGCTGATTTTGTTGGAGGTTCAGTAGTTTGATTTTCCTAGGGTCATAGAAGTGTACCCCGATGTCTTTATAGAAGAGGTTGTAGCACTACCCCCTTGATGAGAGAATGAGTTTCAGATTGATCTACTGCCATGAGAATATCTTATCTCGATGTCCCCATATAAGATTAACCCTTTTAACTTATGATAGCTTCGTATATAGATTGATGCTATGTTATAGTGTAGTTTTGTTTTTCCAACTATGTTACCCTGGGGAACATCGGTTTTTTCATGAAGAAGGATGATGGAAGTTTGTGGTTGTGTATCAATTATCCTTGTATAAACAATGTTACAGTGAATAATCACTATCCTATTCTGTGGATTTAGGATTTATTTGATCATATGAAGGTTGAAATATGGCTCTCAATTATTGAATTTTGTTCAGGATTTCCTTAGATGTGTGTGAAGGATGAGGATATCCTGAAGACTACTTTCTTATGTCGTCATGGGCATTACGAGTTCGTTTAGATTTTGTTTGGTGAGACAAATTCTTTAATTGTGTTAAATGGACTCTTGATTGATGTGTTCTGTATGTTCCTTTAAATGTTTGTGGTGGTTTTCAAAGACATGATCCTACTGTACTTCACATCTGAGGAGGAGCATTCAGAGGATCTACATGCTTTTTCGGGTGTTCTTCTTGAACATTACCCATTTTAGATGTTGTTGAAGTGTGATTTTTGGTCTCAAGAAGTCTGTTTCAGGGGTAATGTTGTGTCCATGAAAGGAGTATCTATGGATACATCAAAGATAGTAGCATTTGTGTCTTGGTAATCCCCCAAGATAGTGGTAGATGTGCTATGTTTCCATGTTCTTTCTTGCTACTACATGAGGTTCGTAGTCGATTTCTCTCAAGTTACAACTCCTTTAAAATCATCGACTCGGAATTATTAGGCATTCTTGAGGGCCAATTTGTTTTAGGAATCATTCGAGTATCTGAAGTAGAAGTTTATATGTGCTTCAGTTATTTTCTTTCTTGGATAGGGAGTTCAATTTAATTTTTTCTGCGATGCTTTGCATCTGGGGTAGGCTGTCTTCTGATGCAGTAGAGATCAGATGATTCTTGGGGGTCTCAGACGTTAACTACCCATAAACATAACTATTCCACCTATTATTTTGAATTGGCAGTAGTGCTGCTTTCTCAGAATTTTTTGACACATTACCTCATTGGCAAGCGCTTTGGGGTTTTCCCCGACCATAAGATCCTGAGGTATGTTTTCTCCCACTATGAATTGAACATGCGACATATTCGATGAATGGAGTTTTACAGGAATATGACATTGAAATATTTTATACCCCTATAAGGGGTAATTTTGTAGCAGATGCACAGAAAAAGAAGTCATGTAGTGATGTAGTGAGCTAATCTGGTGATTCTTTGGGAGTGATGGAAGAACATTCGGCATTAAATATTGAAATGGGATAAGTTGGGGGTAGAGGTTGTATTTTTTTCCTATGATGGTTTTGTTATCTCCGGTGCAGCATGTGGAAGATTCCTAATTGGGGGATCTAGAGGTGGATGTCAGGATAGGTAGTGTTGGTTTTGGTGAGGCCCCTGATGGTTCATTTGTGGATGAACAACATTGAGTGTTTTATCATGGAAGGAGATTTATTCCTTTGGCGATGTGTGGGATAGTTCTCAGAGGGTTCCATAGTTCTCTAGTGGTGAATCCTGGAGTGAAAAAGTTCTACTGAGGCTTGAGGAGTCTGGTTTGGTGGCCTGGGCTGAATCATGTAGTTTTAGACTATTTCTCTCGATGATTGGTATACTAGAAGTTGAAGGTCAAGCACCGTGTCCCTGATGCTTTTCTTCAGCCATCAGATATTCCTCAGTGGATGTAGGAGGACATTCCAATGGACTTGGTTAATGTTTTACCACGATATCATGTAGGGCATGATTCTATTTGGTTGGTATTGAGTCATTTAACAAAATCAACCCACTTTATAATGATCAAGTAGTCGAGCTCAATAAAAGTTTTGTCGAGGTAGTATCTGTAGGAGGTGGTGAGACTCCATAGAGTCCTAGGGACAATAATTTATGATCGAGATCTTTGTTTCACCCATGGGTGAGGAGAAGTCTCCAACATGATTTTGGTTCTCATCAATGCCTTATCACTATTTTTCATCAATAGACGGATTTTCAAACAGAGCGGACCATCCAAACTCATGAAGACATGTCGCACTCTTATGTCATGGATTTTGGAAGATCATGCCTGAGGCACTTATCCTTGGTGTAGTTATCTTGAAAAAATAGTTTTCTACAAAACATCAGTGTGGTGCTGTTTTAAGCCTTGTAGGACTGACCTGTCCATTCTCCATAATGTTGGACGAGGTTGAGAGAGTTAGAAATTCTCAGATCGGAACTTGTACAGAATACGACAGATTTGGTTCAGGTGACTCTTGAGAGGATGAAAACTATGTAAGATCATCAGAAATCATATGCCGATCAAAAAAAGAGACATTTGGAGTTTAATGTTGGGGGCATGTGTTTTTGAATGTGACTCCCCATCGTGGGCAGTGATGGGTTGGTTGTTGTGGTAAAATGTCTCCTTATTTTGTTGGGAATTCCGAGGTGTTGGCTTGTGTTGGATTCAAAGAATATCGAGTTGTACATCCACTATCGATGTGCCAGATACATGATATTTTTCATCCTTCACAACTCCTTCATTATCTTCATGATGAGTCTGATGTCAATTATTGGGTATAGATCAATGTTGATAATAATGCTACCATCAAGGAGAGGCCTGGGGAGATCCATGAATGAAAAGAGAAGGTGTTGCATGGGCATCATATCCCCTTGGGTCATGTCCTGTGGCCACATGATGGAATGGATGGGAGTACCTAAGAACATGAGTTGTAAATATGTGCCCATTACCCCAAGTTGTTTGATGTTTAACACTTCTCATGTTATGATGTTCACTTGGTGGTAGTAGACCTTTGGTGTTTATGAGATGGATTTCTTTTGTTTCTTTTTGTGGCTTTCTCTCTTTGAGAGGTATCTCGATTTCTGATTGTTTGGACCCCTTCCTATATGGGATCTTTTTTAAATCTCGAGGATGATAATTTTTAAAGAGGTATCTTAAGTAGTGGTTCAGACCTATATGGTCCATTACATTGCTGAAATCTAGTGTTTGAAGTGTTCTGGGAGGTCAACGTTACTAAGACCCAATACTTTATCTAATTTCCAGATTGTTTCCTGATACTATCTCATAGATATTGTCTCAAAGATACTGGTTCATAGATACTATCAAACATATACTATCCTACATATACTATGTCACAGATGTTGTCTCACAGATATAATCTCATGGATACTGTCTCCAAGATACGGTCTCATAAATACTATCTCACAGATATTGTCTCACATAGATTGTGTCACAGAGACTATCTCATAGAGAGTGCCTTATAGAGAATTTCTAAAAGAGACTATCTCATAGGGACTGTCTCACATGGACTATCTCACATGGACTATCTCATAGAAACAGTCTGATAGAAACTGTCTCATGAACAATATTTCCAAAACTGTTTCATTTCCATCTCCAAATTTCTAGATTTTCACATTTACACCTATTTACTGTATTCATTGACATTAAATTAATTAAAGTCCTTATTTTAATGGATATAAGGATGATTCAAAGCCCATAACGTTAATATTAATTTTTCAATAGTATGTGATGTCCTTACATGTTCAAACTACGTGGTTAAATGCGACTGTCTATTAATAGAAATTCCATTGTATCGTAAAATGATTCTCTATTAAATAATATAGAGGGGTAGGATATCAATATACCTTATTCTTCTTTCTTTTTATCGAGTGAGAGATTTGTGAACCTTTTTCTCCTCCCCATAAGATGGTGTGGTCAAACCATAATCCTTGAATCGTTTCCGCTGATGTTTCTTCCTACTGCATTTTCACCACTATTTTGGTGCAACCAAGGAGTATCGATCAATTATCAATATAAGGAATGACCTATCATCATTCTTTCGGGTTCCACTTCTTATGTATCTCTTTTATTATTATGTAATGATATCTATTTGTTTTTAATGGAATTTTTTGGGGCTTTCCTAGTGTGGTGGTGTCTCTACATCCTCGGGTGGATATAATCATTCAGGAGAGGTGACAATGATCTGCTATGTTGGTTTGTTCTCATGCAATGAGAATATGAAACCTATTTATGTCATGGATTCATTGAGTCTATATTATTTTATTTGAATTTTTATAGTAATCGTTATTTATCAATTGAACCATAATATAATTGATATAATAAATATTTGAACCAGATAAATCAATCGGTATCAATCATATGTTATTGCCTCTTATTCTGATGGATAGTGTCATATTTATTCTTTCATTGTTTAGTGTGTCTGTCTTGGTGAAAATTAGTAATGAACGTAATCTGGGATTAATAATAATTGTTTGTCAATGATAAAGATGCATGTAAATGAATCTGGTTGTTATAGATGTAATTTGATGTTAATAAAACTGATGCAATAAGAATGTTTAATTATTTGTCATAGCTATGATAGATTTCTAGTTAGGTTACCCATAGTTTAAACCTACTAATAATGAACTGGTTAATTTATGATGGATTAAAGATCTTTTTGTTTGATAAAGGACAATTCATGGTACCATTCTGAGTTACCCTTTTTCTTGTATGGTCGAATGCCATATGCTTTGGAGCCTTGAGATCTCATTATCTTTTAAGGATAGATTCTTTGTTCAAGGTAAAAGAGCCTAATTCATATGACATTTTTTTTCTTCTTCTTGTGTTTTGATGTGATCCTGGATGGTTGTTGTGATGTGTGAGGGTAGGGAGGGAGATTTGTTGTGGCAGTAGTTAAAACCTAGAGTGGGGAAATAGATCAGTTTATGCATGTGGGTGTTGTGGAGGACAACAGAGATGATAAAATAGGTTTTTTGTGAATGTTAGGTTGATAGATGAATTTATTTGGTTGTATATCTTCTTTAATTTCCAAACTATTCAAGGAGAATATTCTTGCATAAACTCCTTCCAAAATAGGTAAAGACGTGCAAGGTATGCCGTGTGATTTCTGTGTTTAGCATATCAAGATAGGCTGGGTCTATGCTCTTTATATTAGTGGAAATGACTTGATGGATAGTCAAACTACCCACCATTTTGATCCCCCTTTGGTTTAGTAGCTTAGAATGTTTTTTAGAATGCCTGGGAATATGGGAATGTTATAATGTTATTAATAAATGATTCAATAAATTAAGTTAACCCATGGGGTTGGAGCATGCTTGGATGTAATGGTGAGGTAAAAATATAAAGGAGTAGTGGAATTTGGGTGTGATGATTACAAAATATAATGTGTCATGGTTAATGGTTAATTAATTTTTCATGAATTAAATAACATAATGTGAGATTGATAAAAAGAGAATAAGGTAATGTAATAAAGATCGTTAAATTTTTGTGTGATTATAGGATACCTAGTTTTGGAAGTGTCACTTAGGAGTATGAGAGACGTTAGCAGTAGCTGAGTCTAAGAATAGGTTATGCCCATAGTTTAGTGATGGGCTGTTGTATATTCTATAATTTTTTTGTTTCTATATGCAACTCCACCCCATCAGATAAGGAAACTGACAACCTGTGGACTCTGAGCCCTAGGGGTGTTTTCCGATGCATTGTAGTGGGAGGATGGATGGTTGAATACACCATTTGGACCCTCTCTCTTCTCCTAGTAGTTACTTGTACTGGTAGGTATAACAGTTATTTTCCTCATATATGTGGGAAGATGGATGTAATGGCTTTTGGTTATTCACACACATATATTTTGGATATAGTATTCTATGGACTAAGATAGGTGTAGAGTGTGTAAGATATGATGGATTGAGGATCCTTACTCAGTTTATGGGTATAATGTGTTTATTTTTAATACCCGATGTATGATACATGTTATGCGGGCTGTGGTGGCTCCTAGAAACTACAAGGTTACATTGGATACATTGATGTGGTGGTCTTGTTTCCCGAGTTTCTTGTTTCGGTGCTACGCCCAAGTGTTTGCTGGGAAGCCTTTTTAGAGAGAGACTATTTGGACATCCGATGTTAGGGAAAAGTGGAAAACCATTGTGCATGTGGAAGCTAGGTACCCTTGATATTGTTTATTAAATTATATACTCTGGTATGTGATACTTGGTGAGGGTATCCATGGTGAGGCAGAGAACTTAGTATACTTATTTAGGTGATGAGTTAGTTTCACTTGTTGTTCACGGTGCTTAACAATATTTCTTTACTTTATCATGAGAGGCTCTGGGGATGATCCTACTAATTATATTCTTATACTCACCCAATGTATATATAAACTGTGTTTCATATAACTTGAGCAGGTTAGAGATTAGGCTGAATACGACTAGCATGGGGTTGCATGAGCTATTCGGGCTTCGAGGTTACTGTTTTTTTATTCGTTTTGAACATAAAGTTTTTACATTCAGTTATAGTAGTTTTTCATTAAATTTAATATGTTTAAATTTTATTTCTTTTATATTTCAATCTGATTAGGAGTTGGTTGGTTTCTATCTTATCTATCACTTTCACATGTGTTCTATTAGAGGGTAATGCCACCCATTTGTGTATTTACTATACTCTTGGTGAAAGTGGCCAACTAGGGGCCTACTAAAGGTATAACTCAAGGGTTACTATATCCCATCTCCCAATTCATTCCCATGAGGTGTACACCATGTGGGGAGGGTTTGTGACAACATGTGAACTTCATAAATCATACAAAGGAGGCTTACTAAATTAGAGGTAATAATCCTACTAACCACTTTCAATTTATTTGTTCATTTATATAATAAATTTAAATAGTATTAATAATAAAATAAGAAATTAAATACCCATATTATAAGTAAAATTTCATATTATTATGTAACCAACAATACTCACACAATTTTCCTTCAAATGGGATTGAATTTATCAGTTGTACATACATGTGGGATACTGCCTACACGTAATGATGTAATTCATTTCCCATTACCATATTCCACAAATGGATATTATGATGGATATAATTTATAAATATTATATTTCTGATATAATTATTCATATTTAATTATATTATCATATATTCTTTATTATCGTCACATCTATTGGAAAACAATAATGTCTCTTCAGTCTACGTGTGGCATAACATCTCCACGGTGCGATGTGGTTCATTTTTTTGTCATTACATGTATTATAATAATAGTATATTTAATGAATATATATGATACATATAATATAATAAATAAACTAAAATTATAATTATTAATTTTCTTGTTATCCATCAATCTTTTGATAGGTGAAATCATTATTCAAGTCTTTGTAGGCCTACAGATTCCATGAATGGTGAATTTAATTTTTATATCTCTAATTTGTATAGATTGTTATATATATAAATATAATATATAATATTTGTATAATTATTTACATTTTATATATGATGAAATCATGATCAAAGTACAAAGGATTTTACTACAAAACATAAATTATAATAAAAATTGACACTGTTAACAACCATGAAATAATGTTTTTGACAAGGAATCATTAATAAATGTGTGTTTAAATGATATAATTAGACCACATATGATATTATAAATATATATGTGACTTTTTTTAGTTATAATAAATTTAAAATTATTATAATGGATGTTGATAACGCTTTTGAATAAAGTGAAACATGTGGTAAGGTATTTACATTAAATTCTCATTATTAAACATAATTGTTTATGACCATGATTCAAAAGATGAAATTTAATATTATACCATTAAATATTCCCCTGAATATTATTGTAATATATTTATTTATATATACATATTAAATGTTTACCTTTCATTTTCCCATCTTTCTGAACTCAAGAGACTCGAAGAATGTTATTTAGGAAAAATGATTTTTTCTCTCTTCATTAAAAAATCACTTTATTTCCATTTACATTAATTCCGATATTAATTTAATTTTTTTAAAATTATCTTATAGTTTTTTAAATAATTTTTACCTATGATATAATTTATAAAAAATTAAATATAATCTTTTTGCCCTTTTTCATACTAGGTTCTTTTGACTTTTCATCAAAAATGTGAATTGAATATATAATTTTATATACATTGAATTAAAGGCATTTACCACCATAATCGACACTAATTTACTTTAAAATTACATTAAATTATTCCATGTTCCATTTATTAGAAATTTTTTCCATAATATTTCAGAGAAATTTATATTATAAATATGTGATTTCAATATGAAATGGTTATTTTTCTTCATGGAATATTCCATTAATCATTTAATTTAATTTTTTAAAAATGATAATATCATATAATATTACTTATTATTTACTATATATATGATCTAATGAAACCACCCAATTTCTTTATTTTGATGGCTTATTAAAATGGTGATTAAATGATGATTTTACGAAACCCATTTCTTTATTATGGGTTAATTAATTAATTATTGAAGCTTTAAGAAACTTGTTTATTTTACAGTGGTTACCCTATGATGTAATAGTTAATTTTATTTAAAAAACTACTTCCTTTCCATGGGGTTTTATATGATCTAATTATGAAATTTTAATCAAATCCATTTCCTATACATGGTTTATGTTATGAGTTGTTTTTTATGATCTTGTTTCATATATATTTATGATTTTCATTATATGATGGGTGGTTATAAAAAAAAATCTATCCCTCTAATGAATTTAGTAAATATGGATACATCATAATACAAAAAGACTATAATAGGGAGTGAACAATGATTCTTAAGGTACTTTTTCCCCTATAATATTATTAAGGGAGAACATTGACTAAGGTTTTAATGGATTTTTGAGTGGACTGAATCCACTATGATACTCTTGAGAGTGATCCTTGACTATTAAATAAATAATTTTCTATTGTTATTTTTATTCAACAAACTAATTTATTATTCCAATGTTTTGCTATCATGGACCTTTTTTTGATATCTTTAATATTAATGACTTCAGAACATACAATATTTGTATGATGACTCGTGATTTTGATATATGATATATTTTGTATGGTTTTCAAATCGTAAGATGGTGTTATTATACCCTTATTCTCTATTTATGTCTATTTGATCAATTATATCTTCTTTGATTACTTTTATTGAGCATATGATCTCACCCTTTCTGATGTTTACTTTCCCCGTGTTTTGAATAACGTTTTTATGTACGGTATTTCTAAGAAGAGATTATGTGGGATGTTAATTATGGTAGATATTAATAAATATTAATTAAATAATAATATTTTTAATATAGTATCCCTAGACTCTAAACCATTATTGTTTATGGGTATGTATTTGTATAATTTAATGAATATTAATATATTATTATCTAATATCAATGTTTGAAATGTAGGTTTCACAATATTTGGCATATAATAAGAGGTTTATTTAATCCTTGGATATTATGGTTTGAAAAATCTTCTGAATACCCAAGGGATAAGTCTTTATATAGGATAACATTAGACTATTTTGTTAATGGCCATGGATTACCTCGGTTAGAACTAGTTTTTCAGGAATTTAAAAAATATTTATTTATTTTTATATCATATATATTATTTTTCTATGATTTTCTATTTTCCCACATGATTATGATTTCTTACAATATGTTTTATGGTTTTAATCAATGTATAGAACCTGAAAAAATAAGTTTAATTCTAAATGTGATGAAAAATGAAATGATTTTTCTTCGGAAAAACTAAATGTTATAGGAGATGGAATGAAAAATATTTTTTCCATTCTTACAAAACATTCTAAAGCTATTAATCATGATTTTCTTAAAAATAATAAATGGGTGGAACAATATTTTATTAAGTCCTTCATAAGGAAAAATCCACCTTCATTTTGTGGGTCTACTGATCTACTAGTTTGTGAGTAATGGATTGGTAACATGGAAATGTTATTTTCCATTATCTATTAGTGGGAGCATGAAAATTATATATTATTTGTTTTTGATTTAGAAGGTTAATTGAATCCATGTTGTACATTTATCATAGAAATGACACAGCCATAAAAAATAGAATCTATGGAATGGGATGAGTCTAAAAGATTAATTTTTAATAAGTAAATTTCTTATATTAATTATATGAAAATGGAAGAATAATTACTTGAGAAAAATTTTAAAAATGATGTATCCATTAGTACATACATCTAAAATTTTATTAGGCTTATGGGGTATGTTTTAGTATTACCATCCAACCTAGATGTAAGACTGATCAATTCATCAGTGACTTAAAACCAACACTCTAAAGGGAATCATCCATATATTTCTTCAATATATATGAATAAATTATTTGATTCACTATAAATTATTAGATAGATATTATAGGAACACATTAATCTCATGGATTTGAAAAGAAAATGAAGATGAAATTCAAAATATATTTTATTACAAAACTAATGGAGCAAAGAATATAATTGTTCAGTGATTTTGAAGGTGTGGAAGGAAAGATGGAAGAAATTTTATTAAGGGGTCTAGTAAATGATTTAATTATGGAATGGAACATCATCATAAAATCTTATTCTGACATGATGGGAATAAAAAGAAATGTAATTATAATGATAATGTCCCAAAAACGCACAATTCACACTCTAGTGATTTAAATGAAAATGTTATCATAATTATACTCGCCACTGATAAAAAAAATTGTTAATGATGACGATAAAAAACATCAACATCTTATGACATGATAAAAATGTAAAATTCAATAGACTACATTTACAAAAAAGACATTAAATAATGAATTTTTGAATTTTTTGACATTATATACACTCTGGAAAATTTTATTTGTTATTTGATTATAGATCTATGCACACTTTTGTTTCTAAATAATTTTATTATGTATCAAAATACCCCATTAATTGTAACAGCCCAAGATTTTATGAAAAATATTCTTTTTAATTTCACTAATGTCTTGTGTTGTACGCAACACAAAAAGGAGCTTGCACAACAAGCATCCTTGACTTGCCTTGCATTACACTCAATCACAACCTTCCTCGATAGCGTGTGTAGTACGTAATACTGAGTTTCACGAAACAACGATATGCTATTAAAATATTATTAAAACTATCTGTTATGAATAGTAATAACCACTTTTTAAATTTTAGAAATTTTAGCACTCAAAATGGACTTCATTTTTGGATTTGGAGTATCGAATTTAGCCTAAGGTGAAATTTTGGTACTTTTCGGATAACATTCATATTCTGATGAATAGTGAAAATTACTAAATTATAATTAAAAACAACTTTTTTTTAATTGAAATAATTAATAGTGATAAATCGTTAATTTGAGTGGTTTTAAAGTATATTTAGAATATATTTTTACAATTTAATACAATGTTGGTCATATGATGTAATTTCACATTTAAACCAGATATAATCAAGTGTCAATCTTTTGATAGATATTGTTTCATAAAAACACGCTATTTGTTTTAATAACGGGATTTAATTATAAAATTAATTAATGCAATTTCTATGTTATGAATTTGGAATATGAAATATAGCTTAGGATGAAATTTTGGCATTTTTCTGAAAACTTTCAATTTTTGATGAATAGTGAAACCACTAAGTGGTAGGTTAAAAACTGAATTTTGCTTAAAACGTAATTTTACCGCTTCTGTGAATGGAATTTCGAAAATCGGACAGACACAGTTAATATCAAGGACTAAAATGTGGTTCAATGAGATGAAAATAATTTTTGGTGAATAGTAACTTTTTACTTTTTTTTACCACGGTTAATAGTAAATAGGGTAACTAAGGGTAAATATGATATTACTATTACCCTAAAACATGTCCTAATTCTATTGGATAAGTGTAATTCGACCAAAAACAACCTTATGAATATAATATGACCATTTAGGTCCACTTGGATTAGATTATGACATTTAATATTATTTTATTTAATGAATTGTTAAAATAGTTAAAATCAAAGTTTAATAACTAAAACATTTTTAATATGGGGTTATACATAAGATAAATTCGACTATAAATATTCATTAGAAAGCTAAAAATATTTCCTACATAATGATATTTTATTTATAATTTTTAGACTTTAAATAAATTAATTTATTTATGACACAACGATGATGCAGTAATTAACCTTTTAAGAAAATATTAACATAATTGATGTTATAAATTCTCAAATGAATGTAATTTGAGACTTTTTATGAATTCCACTAATTTTCTAGGTTACTATGATATATTAGTGTTGATTTAATCAACTTGGTTCGAACATATAATTCTGTTATGACTTTCACAAAAAAACATATATCAAATAGTGTCAAAATTGACACAAAATAGTTTTTAAATCAAATATTATATTATTAATTGTTATTTTATTCTTAAAAATATAAGGTTCGGCCAAATGACATAGATAAGGATATATATATTAATAATAAACAATTTGGGGTTCGTTTGGCATGTTATAGTAAGTGTATTAACCATATAGTGAAAAAAACAAAAAGACACGGTAAAAGTTAAATTATTTAACTTAGAGTTAAATCTAATTGATAAGGTTAAAATAATACCCTAAATTTGTCTAAATCCTATTGTATGATAGGATTTCGACCCATCCCCACTTTAGCTTCGAAATAAGACCCTTTGGAACCATTATAAACCGATTTTGACTTTAATATAAAATAATATTTTGAGATATTCCTAAGGTGCCCCTCTCCTCCCTTATAAAAGAGTACCTCCTCCCCCTTCTCCTCACACCAATTTGAGCACTCAAGCTCGGCCAACCCCTGACAAAATCTCTTCTCCACTTCCCTAGAATAATCCTAGAGGTCCTGGTCTTCTTCAATGACCAATCATAGTTCCCTAAGTGGAGGATTCAAAGAGGCGTTTCAAAGAAGAGGTAATATCCATTACCGATCTTTTCAATTTCTTTCTTCTTCAACTTCTTCTTCTTTAGTTGTTTCATGATAAAGTAATAACATCAGTATAAATTAAATACTGATATGTTATTATAAATATGAAACAACTCTAATTAACCTTCTATCCATCCTACGGAAAAAGGAAATCACCGCGCGTGTGTACGTACGGAATACCGTCTCCACGCCGTGGTGTAATCTATTTTCCGACACCACCTTAATTGGATGAGTATAATGGATTAATTAGTAACTATATATGATTATTATAAATTGATATTTATACTGAAATAGTATACATACACTTCAACACAATTCCACGACCATGGGAACGATATCATCGCTCGTGCGTACGTACGGACTACCGTCTCCACGACGCGATGAGATTCATTCTCCATGTTAACCATTTAAGAATGATTATAAAGTATATATAAGAAATAATAATGAAATATATGACATTATAAAGCTACTGGATTTATGTCTATATATAGATATATGTATGTCATCTACTTAATTCCATTCAAGACAATAAGGAAAGGAAAACAGCGTTCATGCGTACGTACGGACTACCGTCTCCATGAACGGTGTTTTTCATTTCATTTATCTATCTATTATATATATATATATACTGAATATATATGATATATACATAATATTTTATATTCTGGAAGTAAGTAAATCATGATATAAGTAATAATAATGTCAAGAACAACAAGTCAAAACACCTACGATAAATGAAACGATTTTACCCAAAACGCTTCTTTAACATGGAATTCACAAAAGAACGAGTAATATAATGTCATAAGTGAACCATATATGATATCATAACAATGAATATGATTCTGTAATAAGTCAATGACATTATTTAAATCATTATACAGGAGGTTCGGATACATACGAAGCAAATCGGACCTAAGGTAAGGGAAATATCACAATCTCATTTTTATCCGAGATTGTTTATACTTTGGTATTTATTGGGGTGTATTTTATCATCCACATCCATGTTCCCTCAATATGTAATATTTTTTCCATCCACTTACAATATTTTAAATCCAATTTTACCCTTCTGTGAGTTTTTAGTAAAGAATATGAAAGGAATCTTTTGTCATTTTTTTTGTACGAGGTAGTTTTTGACTTTTCCGACAAAAGTACGAAGAATGTTTTTTTTATCTTATACGGCATGAATGGATTTCTAAAACATTATTTCCAAGAAGCTTCCTTTACAAGTATTCAAGTTTATTTTTAATCAACTTCTTTTAGTTTAAAATAGTATGACATGTTAAGAAAGACAAAGTGTTTTTGAAGTAGAAAGGATATTTTCCTCAAGAATGAAGTTCAAGTATTTTATCAAAATTATTTTCCATCTAAGATAATAAAAGGGTTCTGTTTTTATCCCTATTATTACATGGATTTGATTATGTTGTGATGGAAACATTTTAACGAATTTCTTTATCTTATATGAATTGTTTTATGATGTCATGTTGTTTAAGAATCCCATTTTTATTACATGGGTTATGCGATGATGTATGATTTATGATTATGTGGCACACATAAGAAAGGATTCATTATAAGATGGGTGGGACCTATATCTCCCTCCAATGAATTGGGTATATATTTTATATCTCATGAGATAGACAGGGCTGGAACGGTAGGTTATACGGGTTCAGCGAAACAGGACTGAAACGAGGGTTACTCGATTCAGAAAGGGACTTTGTCCACTAAGATAGTCTTGGCAATGAGTCTTGACTAACAAGAAATGATTCTCTATGATTATGTGTGAATTCCACAAAGTTTCATGTTTTAAGTTATGATTATTGTGGTTACATTTCACTACCATGATTTATCCCATGTTATGAAATTATGCTCTCTTTTGCAGGTTATGATTTCCAAAATGTTATGTTCTTACGAATACGATGTGAATGATATTTCTTTTTTTTACACTTACTGGGTATTTGAGCTCACCCTTTTATGTCTTCTTTTCCCCAGGATATAAAGAAAGGTTTTAGGTAAAAAAAGAGACGATATTTATGGGAGATGTTGAAGATCTTTCACCACGATTAGAATATTTTATTCCGAGTTTCCAAAGACACTAAACTATTACGATCCTTGTGTGTGTGTTTTTGTTATGTACTAAGTATTCCGCAAATGTAATGTAATGTCCATGTACGTTAGGCTCCGGGTCTCTACAGTTGGTATCAGAGGAAATATTTAGTCAACCTTTGGAAACTAGGATGTGAGAACTTTAGTGAGATCCCTAGAGATATTTCTAAGGTATGTCTAGGGATGTACCTAAGGATAAGTACACGTATAGGATAGTCCTAGAACTATGGTAACGATCTTAGAATTTATCCTACGATGTTAGAAATTGAAGTTACTCCCCCTTTATTATGATTTTTTGCCTCTAACACTATTCTTTTTGGGTTTTAGAAAATGGCTGGAAACAAGGTGATTCACAATAATGGAAGATATGATGGACAATGGAATGATATTTTTCATCAGCAACCAAATGAAATGGGATTTGGAAGTCCAAACATCATTATTATGCCGAATTAGCAATCTCATAATATGATCAATAAAGTAAAATTTGGTAAGTTTCCTGACTCGGCTAACAAGAGAAAGATGGAGTTTCCTGATGATCATAGAGGAAAGAAAGTTCAATTTCCACTATGTAAATCATGTGGGAAGTGGCATCAAGGAGAATGTTTCAAAGGAACTGGAAGATGCTTTGGGTGTGGAAAAGAAGGACACAAAGCCAGTAAGTGAAAAGGAAAAGGTTCAGTTAACACCATGGATGAGGATAATGGTATTGCTACGACATCAACAATGGTTAAATGTTTTAAATGTGGAATGTAAGGGCATTATGCAAACCAATGCCCTAAGGGAAAGTCTCCTGAAAAGAATCAGTATGGTCGTATGTCTAATATTTATATGGATGATGATGAAGAGACTACAAATGATATTTGAGATGAAAGAATTGTTGAAGCTCGGTCAATAGGTAGTGGAATGATTACATGTTTATCATGTGTAATGTTGTATAAGTGATCTCATGGTACTATGGAATAAAGAGACATCTAAGGATTGTTACACTGTTTCATTTCCTTGAGTTTTGAAAGTATATGATTAATGTTACCAGTATCCATGAAAGGTTATTCAGATATTTTTGGAATGTAGATGTTATGCGCATAATGAAGGGATAAGGAGAAAATTAAATGTTTGATAGTATTCATGAGCTCATGACTGATATAAGGAGAAGGTTATATCATGGTTTGAGTATATTGAATTTTTGGATTTTGGTATGTGGAAAGTGTTAACTTTTAACTGCATTCATGTTTTCACTTAGGTTCAATGGGTATTCATTCTTCAAGAGAATACATGATTAAGGTATTCACATTTGACCAAAAAGATATATCTTATGATATATGGGGGATAAATGATGGCATTCACGTGATTTTTCTGTGACATTTCAAGTAATCATTTTCTTTATACTATGAGCTTGGACCGAAGTATTTTAGATAAGCCTAATGATTAGAATGGATTATGTTGGACATATGTAAGGATAAAACGTTTTTCGATATTATTGATGAGATGTTATTGTAATATAGTTTTAGAAAAAGGACAACCTGCAGGACGGGTGACAGCCCATCGCGTCGGACAAGGCTGTGGGAATCTAACCCACAACCGAAGTGCGACTGGCTTTTATCGCCTACCACTGGCCTACAGGAAGTCCCTGGTTAGTAGAAACTAATTTTATTTTATTAAGCAGTATGATATATGAAGTATAAGTCCATTTTAGGAACCATATATGATTAATCTCACTATAGAATGACTTATGTATATTTAATAACTTTTTCTAACCTTTTGTTTGAGACAGATGGAATGACCCGTCATTCTATCACATGATCTGCTAACACTTCACGAATGACAAATTCAACTTCATTAATTTATGAGATGAAGTAGAAATTGTTCAAGGCATGAACAACAGTGAGATTGTACCAAAATAAAGAAAGTATTTATTCTAATTCAAATTTTCAACTTTAGGGAAATGATCTTGAAAACCAAAAATGTTGTCCTAGTGATTTTATACCTGATGAATCGGATGGTACCTTAGATCGTCACAAATTTATGGATTTGTGATTTTTGGCTTTTCCATAGCCATGTTCTCTATCACTCTCCATCAGAACATGATGGTTAGATTTTTCTTCCATATCCATATTTTCACCTATGTGGAAACCCAATGATTAGTTTATTTGGGTAACCGTTAAGTTTCATACTTTTGTTTTAAAATATTGGTTTTGGTATTCCTTTTTAA
Source organism: Viscum album (assembly GCA_963277665.1). Classification (NCBI taxonomy): domain Eukaryota; kingdom Viridiplantae; phylum Streptophyta; class Magnoliopsida; order Santalales; family Viscaceae; genus Viscum; species Viscum album. Next base: position 722,482,047 of record OY728157.1, on the reverse strand, counting down.
GATGTGGGTTTCTATTAAAGAAACTTTCGAATAGTAAACCATTTATAACCCCGACGAATTTCGAGGGCGAAATTCATTTTAAGGGGGGTAGAATGTAATAACCCAATATTTTATGAAAAATATTCTTTTTAATTTCACTAATTTCTTTTGTTGTACGCAACAAAAAAAGGAGCTTGCACAACACGCATCCATGACTTTCCTTGCATTACACACAATCGCAACCTTCCTCGATAGCGTGTGTAGTACGTAATACTGAGTTTCACGAAACAACGATATGCTATTAAAAAATTATTAAAACTAGCTGTTATGAATAGTAATAATCACTTTTTAAATTTTGGAAATTTTATCTCTCAAAATGGACTTCATTTTTGGATTCGGAGTATCGAATTTAGCCTAAGGTGAAATTTTGGTACTTTTCGGATAACTTTCATATTCTGATGAATAGTGAAAATTACTAAATTATAATTAAAAACAACTTTTTTTTAATCGAAATAATTAATAGTGATAAATCGTTAATTTTAGTGGTTTTAAAGTATATTTAGAATATATTTTTACAATTTAATACAATGTTGGTTATAGGATGTAATTTCACATTTAAACTAGACATAATCAAGTGTCAAACTTTTGATAGATATTGTTTCTTAAAAACACGCTATTTGTTTTAACAACGGGATTTAATTATAAAATTAATTAATGCAATTTCTATGTTATGAATTTGGAATATGAAATATAGCTTAGGATGAAATTTTTGCATTTTTCTGAAAACTTTCAATTTTTGATGAATAGTGAAACCACTAAGTGGTAGGTTAAAAACTGAATTTTGCATAAAACATAATTTTACCGCTTCTGTGAATGAAATTTCGAAAATCCGATAGACACGGTTAATATCAAGGACTAAAATGTGGTTCAATGAGATGAAAATAATTTTTGGTGAATAGTAACTTTTTACTTTTTTTAACCACGGTTAATAGTAAATAGGGTAACTAAGGGTAAATATGATATTACTATTATCCTAACACATGTCCTAATTCTATTGGATAAGTGTAATTCGACCAAAAACAACCTTATGAATAAAATATGACCATTTATGTCCACTTGGATTAGATTATGACATTTAATATTATTTTATTTAATGAATTGTTAAAATAGTTAAAATCATTGTTTAATAACTAAAACATTTTTAATATGGGGTTATACATAAGATAAATTCGACTATAAATATTAATTAGAAAGATAAAATGATTTCCTACATAATGATATTTTATTTATAATTTTTAGACTTTATATAAATTAATTTAATTATGACACAACGATGATGCAGTAATTACCCTTTTAAGGAAATATTAACATAATTGATGTTATAAATTCTTAAATGAATGTAATTTGAGACTTTTTATGAATTACACTAATTTTCTAGGTTACTATGATATATTAGTGTTGATGTAATCAACTTGGTTCGAACATATAATTCTGTTATGACTTTCAAAAAAAATCATATATCAAATAGTGTCAAAATTGACACAAAATAGTTTTAAAATCTAATATTATATTATGAATTGTTATTTTATTCCTAAAAATCTAAGGTCCGGCCAAATGACTTAGATAATGATATATATATTAATAATAAACAATTTGGGGTTCGTTTGGTATGTTATAGTAAGTGTATTAACCATATAGTGAAAGAAAACAAAAAGACACGGTAAAAGTTAAATTATTTAACTTAGAGTTAAATCTAATTGATAAGGTTAAAATAATACCCTAAACTTGTCTAAATACTATTGGATGATAGGATTTCGACCCATCCCCACTTTAGCTTCAAAATAAGACCCTTTGGAACCATTATAAACCGATTTTTACTTTAATATAAAATAATATTTTGAGATATTCCTAAGGTGCCCCTCTCCTCCCTTATAAAAGAGTACCTCCTCCCCCTTCTCCTCACACCAATTTGAGCACTCACGCTCGGCCAACCCCTGCCAAAATCACTTCTCCACTTCCCTAGAATAATCCTATAGGTCTTGGTCTTCTTCAAAGACCAATCTTAGTTACCTAAGTGGATGATTCAAAGAGGCGTTTTAAAGAAGAGGAAATATCCATTACCGATCTTTTCAATTTCTTTCTTCTTCAACTTCTTCTTCTTTAGTTGTTTCATGATAAAGTAATAACATCAGTATAACTTACATACTGATATGTTATTATAAATATTAAACAACTCTAATTAACCTTCTATCCATCCTACGGAAAAAGGAAATCACCGCGCGTGCGTACGTACGGAATACCGTCTCCACGCGGTGGTGTAATCTATTTTCCGGCACCACCTTAATTGGATGGGTATAATGGTTTAATTAGTAACTATATATGATTATAATAAAGTGATATTTATACTTAAATAGTATACATACACTTCAACATAATTCCACGACCATGGGAACGATATCATCGCTCGTGCGTACGTACGGACTACCGTCTCCACGACGCGATGAGATTCATTCTCCATGTTAACCATTTAAGAATGATTATAAAGTATATATAAGAAATAATAATGAAATATATGAAATTATAAAGCTACTGGATTTATTTATATATATATATATGTATGTCATCTACTTACTTCCATTCAAGACAATAAGGAAAGGAAAACAGCGTTAATGTGTACATATGGACTACCGTCTCCATGAACGGTGTTTTTCATTTCATTTATCTATCTATTATATATATATATATATACTGAATATATATGATATATAAATCATATTTTATATTCTGGAAGTAATTAAATCATGATATAAGTAATAATAATGTCAATAACAACAAGTCAAAACACCTACGATAAATGAAACGATTTTACCCAAAACGCTTCTTTAACTTGGAATTTACAAAAGAACGGGTAATATAATGTCATAAGTGAACCATATATGATATCATAACAATGAATATGATTCTGTAATAAGTCAATGACATTATTTAAATCATTATACATGAGGTTCGGACACATACGAAGCAAATCGGACCTAAGGTAAGGGAAATATCACAATCTCATTTTTATCCGAGATTGTTTATACTTTGGTATTTACTGGGGTGTATTTTATCATCCACATCCATGTTCCCTCAATATGTAATATTGTTTCCATCCACTTACAATATTCTAAATCCAATTTTACCCTTCAGTGAGTTTTTAGTAAAGAATATGAAAGGAATATTTTGTCGTTTTTTTTTGTACGAGGTAGTTTTTGACTTTTCTGACAAAAGTACGAAGAATGTTTTTTTTAACTTATACGGCATGAATGGATTTCTAAAACATTATTTCCAAGAAGCTTCCTTTACAAGTATTCAAGTTTATTTCTAATCAACTTCTTTTAGTTTAAAATAGTATGACATGTTAAGAAAGAAAAAGTGTTTTTGAAGTAGAAAGGATATTTTCCTCAAGAATGAAGTTCAAGTATTTTATCAAAATTATTTTCCATATAAGATAATAAAAGGGTTCTGTTTTTATCCCTATTATTACATGGATTTGATTATGTTGTGATGGAAACATTTTTATGAATTCCTTTATCTTATATGAATTGTTTTATGATGTCATGTTGTTTAAGAATCCCATTTTTATTACATGGGTTATGCGATGATGTATGATTTATGATTATGTGGAACACATAAGAAAGGATTCATTATAAGATGGGTGGGACCTATATCTCCCTCCAATGCATTGGGTAAAGATTTTATATCTCATGAGATAGACAGGGCTAGAACGATAGGTTGTACCGGTTCAGTGAAACAGGACTGAAACGAGGGTTACTCGATTCAGAAAGGGACTTTGTCCACTAAGATAGTCTTGGCAATGAGTCTTGACTAACAAGAAATGATTCTCTATGATTATGTGTGAATGCCAAAAAGTTTCATGTTTTATGTTATGATTATTGTGATTACATTTCACTACCAGGATTTATCCCATGTTATGAAATTATGCTCTCTTTTGCAGGTTATGATTTCCAAAATGTTATGTTCTTACGAATACGATGTGATTGATATTTCTTTTGTTTACCCTTACTGAGCATTTGAGCTCACCCTTTTATGTCTTCTTTTCCCCAGGATATAAAGAAAGGTTTTAGGTAAAAAAAAGAGAAGATATTTATGGGAGATGTTGAAGATCTTTCACCACGATTAGAATATTTTATTCCGAGTTTCCAAAGACACTAAACTATTACGATCCTTGTGTGTGTGTTTTTGTTATGTACTAAGTATTCCGCAAATGTAATGTAATGTCCATGTACGTTAGGTTTCGGGTCTCTACATTAATAGTATATATTTATTTCATAGATAAAAACTATAATGGTATGAGCATAGAATCTAATATCTAAAATTACTCTATAAATGAATATTTTTGGTAATGTCATTCCTGTAAATCTAGTTATTCACTATCTACATGAGTTAGATTTTATGCTAGGAATGGGTTTTATTTCTAAAACTAATTCCCACATCAATTGATGAGAACATAATTTCATATTGGATATTTTGAGAAAACCATATTATATTCAATCAATGGGTTGAAAAATATGAACATCCAGTTAATATTTAATTCATTTTATGGGTTCTTATTTCTACCCTAAAAATATATTTTAATTATATATTTGTGTAGAAACTCATCATCTAAGATATTTTTATTTTATGGGAGTTTTATCATGTTTTTCCCTAATTATTTAAAAATTATTCCACCGAATATTGAATTTTAGATTTTTATAGATCATATATGAGGTGTTACACCTATTTCAAAGAGTCCATATAGAATTTTCCTTATAGTGTTGCGATAATTAATGATGTAAATGAAAGATAATTTTAATAAGGGGTTCATTCATCCACATTTGTAACTAGGGGTGGACCTATTATATTTGTCATGTAGAAATATAAATCAATGCATATATACATTTATTATCATGAACTAAACATGATCAAAATCCAGAATAATTATTCGCTTCCTCATATTGATGATTTGTTAAATCATTTCCAAGGAGCTCAATATTTTCTCAATAATGATATTTGATATGAATACTCCAAGTAGGGATTTAATAGTGAATATGTATCATTGATAACCCATAATTTGAGGTATGGAATCAAGGAATTTTTAGTAATTACATTTTTCTTATTAATTATAATATTTGTTTCATGGAATTAATTAATATAGTCATTAAATATTACTTTGATCAATTTTTGAAAGTCTATATAGGTTTTATTATTATATATCCCATGATTAAATACAATATATTCCATCACTCACCCATTTTTTTGTAAGAGGCATGGTTGTTACAAGACATAGGTTATATTACCATGATTCAAAAGGCTTGATATAAATTTCATGGCCTTGATGAAAAATTCTGATTTTATTTTCCATTTAATGATAAAACAAAATAAATAAAAATCCAATCCTATATATGATTCATGATTACAATATACAACTCAAAATAAGTCCAAAACAATAAACAATTTTAGAGTAAAATATGAAATAGAAATACATCTACTAGAAAAAACCAAAATACAATTGAGTCAATAGAAACCATAGTGGAATAATGGTAAGAAAAACTTTATGGGATATAAACTAATAAACACCCATCCTCATCTAACATTCAACTCCACATTACATGCCCATATTATTCCTAATAATCTCTAAAGAACTTCTATACCAAGGACTTACTTATGTAGCGATAGATTAAATATAAAAACACATAATAGTCATAATTTTTTCTTCATTATAAACTCAACATGATCTCTCCAATTAATTACTAACTCATACCACTGGGATTAAACATGTTATAATAAATTATTAGAACATTAAAAATAAGATAAAACATTTTATTTCAAAACAGTAAGCACGTTCCTATAAAATCAATCTAAAAAGAATAAATACATTATAAATTATTTGGAATTCCAATATCATTTTTCCATGAAAAAAACCTATAATTCTTGCACAATTTATTGTTCGATATTACTGATCAGTCTTTAGTCGATCATACACATCTTTACAAGTTCACCGATATTGATTACACCAATGGAACACTCTGATTCTTCAGAGTTATGAATAAAAATGTAATAAATAAATAAAAATATTCAAAATCCCATTGCAAATTCTTTGTTACTTGAAACCATTCATTCATTAATTAATTTCACAAATAATTTCCCATATATAAAATCCAAACCATAATTCTAAAATCATAGTTTCAAAATTATCCACAAATATTTCATTCCAATAAGATAATTCATTTCCACTCTTTCAAATCTATAACCCAAAATAGGATTCTATAAAGATTATTAATTATAATTCACAACTATTTCATGAAATTATTTCAAATAAATATATGTGTTTAATCATAATGTAACGTGGATATGAGTGAGAATCCACCTACCTCTCAAATTTTGGTAAATTTGATGGACGATAATATGATTCTCTTTATTTAAGAAAGTATATTTTTTCATCCAAGAGATCCTACCATACTACAATACTATTTGAAGAGTATATATATAATTTATCGACTAAAAACTAGATATATGGGTCTATGAGAATGAATAATAAAAAACATATGAAGAATGTATAATAATGATGAATAACTAAAAAATTTGAATCTCCAACATGAGTTTCATTTCCTAAGAACCACTTCCGGATTGGATGGGATAGTATCTAAATATTTAGGAGAAACAATATTTTGATATCCTATGAAAATCCAAAATTATATAGGCTGTATAGACATAATTATGGTTAGATATAAAAATTTCGTAACTATAACTATACACTGGATGGTTTTGAAAATAGTGCACTAACCATGTATATCTACAACATTAGTACTCCATTTATTAGGATTAACAAACTATGCACCAACTATGATATATCCCCTAATAAAGGTTTCATGGTTTCCCCCCATCACAAGCAAGGTTTTTTCAAATATTGTTCCAACCATTCACCTTCATAATTACTCCACCAACATGTTTCATAGATTACTGGATGAGGTGAATGGTTTCTAATAACTATTAAAATATCATGAACCTCTAGAAAAAACTCAAAAAAATATCCAAACTTCTCAATGTCTCCCCAACCTTTCCCGATCCTTTTATAATATCAATGTATATAAATAATGGTTCATGTATCTAAAACTGAGTGGGATAAATTACCCAAGCCATTGGTCTTACCATCCCCATAAATTTGAAAAACAATGATGTCTCTAAAAGGTTCAAAATATTACTATGAAATTCCCTTTTCTTTCACCAATTTCACCTCCTAATTCTTACCATGCTTTAATAAATCTCTTTCAAGATTGGTGAATTTTTCATGCATGATGTTCTCTTGGAAATTCACAATCCTTACCAACACATGATCAAGCATAGAATATTATTCTTTTTTCATGTGATCCGATCAAATCACATGCTCTATATTAGGTTGATACGTATTTATATGAGATACAAGAATAATATTGTGAGCTGAATTATTATTTATAAGTACAGAAAACCAATGTGCCAACACCCCAACTCATTCATGTATCTAAAAAGGATTATTGAACCTTGAAGAACACATTCCCTACTTACCAAAATGAAAATTCCAATTTTATATAGATATTAACATGTAGACATGATCACTAACCACAAAAAACAATGTTCATTAATAATGATCCACATATGATTTCAGACAACACGTAGCCTTCTCCATCCACAATTTAATTATCTGAATCTTATTTTTGTATCCTGGAAAATGATGCATCAAAATTGTGAAGTATCAACTATTTAAACAAAATAGTGTAGAAAGACATAGAAGCATGTCGAATAGTTATAAGGGATCTAAATATATATATAGGCATGAAAACTATTGTAATATATAAATATACTAATGGTATATTTCCCTATCACGAGTCACTAAAATACATTAAAATTTTGAAAATATATCCTTCATGAATTGGACCATCTTATTGAATTTTCCACACATTTGAGTGTGATATGTTGTGCTCATGGTAAACTATGTCCAAAGATCATAAAATAATTATTTACCTAAACATGGTGTAATCAGAAGTTATCAATCTAATAAAATTAATTCTTGAATAACATGTATCTATATAATTTCATAAATTGTGAGTTTTAAAATGTCTTCCACAATATAAGAAACTTGAATAGAGATGTAGTGATCCAAATTTGGGAATTGATACACTATCGCAATTATGTAATAATGTTTCATATACATCCTTGGTACTCTAATTACAAAATCCACGTAAAACTTATCCCATCTCTTCTCATGGAATATAATACAATACCGTATACCATATAAGCATGGAAGATCTATCTTGATCTATTAATAGGTGTGGCATCACATAATATTTACTACTACAACTATTTTCATGATGACCCACTAAAATTGCTCATTCAAAACATTATAGAAATTAAGTATTTGAGGTTGAGTAACACATATCGACTGGTTTTTGGATGATAGAAGTCTTTTTTGACAAGACAAAGCTACAACCATACTCTCTTTAAACCATATCAGTAATCTATCATTCAATATATGTTTATAAATAATCTCTCTAACATTGTTCATAGTAACATGTTTTTGGTTGGAAATTTGTGTCTTTTTTACATCATAATACATTTCAAGAATATCTGAAACTAGAAAGAAAACTACCAAACAACATTGTCATGCATAATCCAAATTCTTGTCATCTATTACTAAAATATGATTCCATTGAAGTGATGCCACTTTATCCAATTGATCATATGAGTTCATAATCAAGGAATCTACATCATAATTTCATTTTTATTGTGTATAGAACAGTTCCATGTAAAAGATTTGAAGATATTTTTTCCATCTTTATTTTCTTATATTTAGATACATTTTTGACTGTATTTAATTTTGGATTTTGTGATTAATATTAATTATAATGTTATCACTATAAAAAAAAGTGATATCATGTTTTTAAACCATAAACTACATATTTCAACTCTAAATTTTGTGTTGGTCAGCACATATCATGCCTCCATATGAATAATGATCCACATGCAACAACATAATATCTCTATATGAGAACACATCTCAACCCAAATCTCAATGAATCAGAACAAACCACATATCTGTTTCTAGACTCTAAAAATATGTGGATAGATTCTGATGTTAGTCTAACCATTTTTTCTTAAAAGGATTCCTATCAGTCATTATTCCATTGTAAAGGAACAAATTTTCTCATCAATGTTCATATCAGTGATTTGAAGAATTAAAAATGAGTTTCAAAATTTTTATACTATTCAGTTATGCCATGGAATCTCTATTTATCAATGATATTATTCTGTGGTTTCTAGGATACGATGTCTTTAGATTTTCGAATTCCATTGAAAATACTATTTCCAAAATTACGTGGCTAAGGATGTAGACCACTTGTATCTAGAAATAAATCATTGATAACTTAGAATAAATCTGATATTCCCATAATATACCCAAAACTGTATTTAACTGTTCATCATCATCCATTTTTTCCCAAAATATAGTAGATTATCACAAAACAACTACAATAATGGATCCTAAATATATTTTAATGATTATATTATTCAAGGCCAAAGAGATGAATGGTGCATTCATAAGGAAAAAAAATTCCAAATTTCCATATCTAAATACATATTCTATCTTTCTATATCTGCCTTATAAACACTCATTTGGTGATATCCAAACATCAATCAATTTATGAGAACCACTAGTCACCCCTTTAAATTATAACGAAAATAAACAGATCATGGAAGATGATAATGATATCCAATGATAACATGGTTATGAATACAATATCTATGTAAGGAAATAATTTTTCCATCCAACATCATCATAAAAATATATTTACGTACTAACAAACCCATGATCGGTTGAATTAACTATTTACATTAACAATTTTCAAATAGTACTTTCAAATCCAACAATTCAGTTGGGGCCATACATTAATACAATAGTAAAAAAATACAGGTCCCCTATAAGTGATCAATCATAATACTTACTTATCTTTTGAGTAAGAAACCTAAAAAAAATTCCTGAATACTTCATGAAATTGGAAAAATATATATTTTTAATATCATATATATATTATAATATAGGTGTTGTCAACTAAATTTTCCAAAACTCATACTGCAGATTCCTTTGTGTCCCAATCATCTCCTACAAAATGATTTATTCCATAAAAATATGTCAAACTAACATCATTATAATAGTTATCGATGTTGTCCTTAGATGATGTCAACCAATGAATTCCAAAAATGAAGTAATTGAAAACAATACGGATGATTGGAAAATAATGATGCAGAACAAAACAAATGGTAGTCATAGAACAATATTTTCACTTAATGGTTAAACAGTTTCAATTCCCAAGATGATTTGAAACATTAAAAATATAAGGCATCATCTCGACATGAAAACCAATATCATTAAAAAATGATATTAAATTAATGATTTGGATTAACCCATATAAAACAATGATTTCATAAGGTTCTGATTCAAATGATTTGTACATATTACTATCGATGGACCCAACTTATCGTCCATGATCAAATTCATAGCTCCATAAAATTTCTTTTTCATTATGATTTTCTACTTTTCATCGTGTCCAAATTTCATGGGTTAATGACCCATTGTGTTCAATGAATCATCATGGATTTCTTGTTTTTGATTACAACAGTAATTCTTCTAACTTAATTTGTTTTAATCCTATGACATCGGAGAAATATGTGATTTTTCTCTAGCACCATGCCTTGGGGAACTATCACAATAACATTGAATATTTCATATCTAATAACTATTGTAAAAATATCGATGTGGTTTCATAAATACATTCTTTATTTTTTCAATATAACAACATTGAAAACATCTCTACTTAATTTTTACTAATTATGGAATGAATATTGATCACATGGACTGGTGTTATTTTATCCCTCCATAGGAGGTAGGTGTCCCTCTACCACTTATTCCAAATATTAGAGTTCCCACATTCTTTATTAGGATTAAAAATTATATACCCCAATATATTTCCCAATATATATCTTTCTTCCACAATTTTTCTTTTTTCCATTTCTATATTGTATTTAATAAGAAGAAATTCAATCATTGACTTAATATAGAGTCATAATCCTGGATAAATATTTAATTCCTTTAAAGGGTTCGTTGATTTAACATAATGGGAAAGGAAGGCTAAATTAATAAATTTAATAGGATTCACCATGATCAAGAGATATTATTTTATTAAAGAGATTAATTTTTTTCTATCAATTTGAATTTTGTGAAAATCAAATCTTTTAATAAAATTCTCTTCAAAATCCTCCCATGTCATTCCTTGGTAAGATAAACCTGGTCCTCCAAATCCTATATTGGTGTTTTATGTCGTAAAACATTTAAATTTGAAAAATTAATTTCACCTAAATGGAAAACCAATGAATCTATAGACAGGATTAATCTTATTTGACAAGATTATCTCTTTTTCAAGTTTAGAATACCCCTAATTGCTGGGATGGTTATTGTTTTCGAAGTAAAATGAAAGGTCCATATATTTTGTATCATCATTACAATTAAACATATACACTTCATGTAAATATATGACAATACGTTGAACCAACTATTGGTTCCCCTATGGTCCATGTGAAATCATTTTTTCAACAGCCTCTTCATGTTGATTTATATATTATCCATTTGGCACCATTTTCTAAAATAAGAAAAAATGATATTTATACTCACTCATTATCAATTTTATTCTCATAAATTTCACACTACCATATTAATACATATCAAAACATAATTTTTCAAAATACAATTATTTTTTTCATTTTCATCATTTTATAGAAATAATACAACCATTTTATGAAATAACAAGTAATTTTAACCATTTAAAAAATTAACATATCTTATAAATTTACATACATTATACTACTTAAAATAAATTATGCAGTCCTAGTGGGTTGTCTTAATAGAAATTTTTTCCATGAAATTCATATATGTCAAACCCAATTTGATTAACTGAAAACACACATAAAAGTGTATTAAACCACTTATTTACCCACACACCATGCTAACATGAATCTTAACATAAAATGGGAAGATACATATTTTTAAGTAGTATCTTTAATAATTTGACAATAAAACTTACTTGATAACATTCAAAATATATATTGATTCCATTTTCAACTCATGGATTGAACATAATTGATAACATTTACATATGAATGATCAAATAATATAATATAATTTATAACATCCTGACACTCACCATTATTTCTGAATGGGGTTAGGGTGTTACATGTTCTATGGGACATCCCCTACACACTGATGGATGGAAATTAATTCCTAGTGCCACAATAAATAATTTGGGAGGATTTCCCCTTTAAGATAAAAAAAGAATAATAAATCAATTAAAATCCAGTCATAAATATGATGAATGGCTATAAAATATAATAGAAAACATTATCAAAAATGTAAATAATGAAAGATTATAAGTGGATAGAAAGAAACATCAACAAAAAAAGATAATAAATACCACTAAAAATAAAACACAAAGTATAAGCATGAGAAAAAACACAAAGATTTCATCAACCAAGAAACACCCAAACCCCACCGAGATCCAAATTTAAATTTGATGAAAATTTTATCATGAAGAATCACATGAAAAAATATACACCGTTCCTTTTACTATGTCATGATATACGAAATCTATAAATAAATAACATTTCAAATGAAGTCATGAATCTGAACTTAGTAGGATCATCCCGAAGACATCCCAACTGATTCCACAAAGACAAGTTGTCTTAACACAATTTATGGAAAAAGTAAAAATCATTTAAAATAATTTAAATCAAAATAGTAAACAAGTACTAATGAATAAACATTTAAAATCATAAAACCATTATGAATTATTTGGAATACCCATATAATATCTCCACCAACACATAGCCGATGTATTCCAAGGTGACAGTTTCATAATCATTAGTGGTCTCTCATCAATCCACCAAGTCATAATAATGTGAACAATACTGGGTTCCCCAATCATACATTCCCATTCCATAAGGTCATTATATAAATTCAGACATACCAACTATGTATATAAAATACCTTTTGAAATAAAATTTGCAGATAAAAACTTAATTTCATTAAATTGTTTCAAAAATCATTTCTCATTCTTAAAAAATCATCATTTTAAAATCATTATTTGAAAATTATTAACAAATAGAATATATAATTCAATGAATACCATTCCAAAATTTCCATGATATATACATAAATAACATTCCATAAAGAATGAAAAACATATTTTTTTATGATTCCAATCAATTCATTAAATAAAAAATTTGAAATTATATTCTATTTCAAGTAAGGATAAGGGAGAAGCCACCTAACACTAAACTATTTTTGGTAATAATGATTGAAAATAAGACTCTCATGATCCAGTATTAGTTCTTTTTACCATAAAGAGATAGAATAATAAAAAATCAATATTACCTCATAGAACATACCTTCTTCTCATATGGACTAGAACTACTGGTCTATGAGAGAGAATACAAAAGGATCAAAGAGATAGAGTGAAGAATGATGAATTAATGATGAATATAAATCTCCATAAATTCATTATTTCCCCTAATAATTTATCTTACATCGAAGGGGATAATATATAATACCTAGGGGAAGAATGAATTATATTTCTTATGAAATTTGGTTATAAATAATTGTCACGAACCAACCCGGGTCGACCCTGAACCGGCTACCCGAGTCGCTCCGTGACATGACCCCAAGGGCATTTTCGATCCCCACGATATGGAAACTAGTACCGAGAATAAAAACATTACTATTGGGAATGATTTGGACCATGAAAAAAAGTAAAACATATAAAAAATGACGATAAAGATAAAACGGGAAGCAAAAATAATACAAAACCGAGCATACTCCATTTTGACCTTCTAGGTCACCACCCAACTCAACCCCACACTGCTCCAACATTGAGAAGAAGAACCCGAAACCTGAACTAGAAACTAAACCTTCAACTAGAAAGATATAATAAGTGTGAGTACGGAGATGCTCAGTAAGAATTCAATGAATAAACCACTAAATCCAACAGTTGTCTTTTCGGAAAAATTCCACTGACAGAAGTTTGAAATACAAAATATGAAGAAGGTTTTTCACATTTGAAAACACGCAACATATTGTTCTCAATTAAAAACCTAACAAAAGATACACACAACTTCCAAAATCATTTATAATTTATAAATGAAATCCAATGTAAAAAATACCGAAGCTGGGCTAGAGTAAAATAAATAAAAATTAAAAATGAAAGTAAACAAGCAATGTAATTAATACAGTAATCATGGGTGATCCAAAACATCATTACAAGTCCCATGGACGTACTCGGTTTTGAAACCACCTATCGTCGTATGGTGATTCTCCTATGTCTATAACCAATAGGCCGCCATAACTAACCAATCCACTAGAAAAGCCTTCCTGGCCTAACAAAATCCAGAGGGTACCAACCCGTCTAATCGGGATTGGTCAGCAACCATCACTGGATCATCAAAAAGACGCCCAGGAACCCATTGTGGTGATAATAATACTATGTAAGTAAGAAGGCCCTCACACACGTGACTCATCTCACCGCACTTTCCTACCCCAAACATGGGCTCTTTGTATACGTTCACCCATAAAGGGTTGCCCTAGATAAGAGCACCCCACATAATTTTATATATATATATATATATGAATAGATGTTAAACATACAAAGTGCCAACCGGGCCATCACATCATTTGGTTATCAAAATCACTTTATTAAAAACATGGAGCTGTAAATATGGCTTCTAGTTTTACATAATAAAAAGCCTTTATGAAAAAATTTCACAACCTATTATTAAATAGCTCTAGACACCACTTTTGTATTTAAAAAGCCAAAAAGGAACATTTACATGGATTTATTTTCAAACCAATTCAATGAGCCTCATAAAGATTCCCACATTATTTAGAAAACAATAACAGTTTATAAAACTGGGGTTTCGAAAAAAAATATCAATTCAAAGAGAGGCGAAATCATTTCTATAAAAACACTAAGTTCCACAAAATGATTCAATAATAAAAAACACTCAAGAAACCCAATAATACCATTTGAATATAAAATCATTTAGTTCTAACCAAGTTGGTATGGAAGAAAAACCCTGCAATTAATATACCTTCATGCTTAAAAAAGTGCGAATAATATTTATAAATTAAATAAAATCATGAAAATGCCTGTGGAAAGATTCAAAAAGAGAGAATAGATGGAAACACCTTCCTAAAGGAAGTGAAGACAAAACTTCCTAACTCAAGTGAAATCCCACTTGCACGAAAACATGAACGTCCATATATATATACACACACCATTAAACTGATTCAGGTGTTCCTCGTTCTATGAGGAAACACACACTCAGAAGGTAGTTATATATATATATATATATCCATACTCGGGAAAATTCATGTCCACACTTGGAAACGATATCGACTATCTAAAACAACATCCAACACCCAAAATATCTGCAGCAATGACCCTCACACCTTCAAAAAATTTCTAGGGACTCTCCGACATAAATTCGACCCAAAAATAAAGTGCACAACAAGATGAAGAATGAATAACATTACATCTGACGGTGGTGAAACCTTGAAATCACACGACAAGACGAGATAACATCAAAAAACAATTACACACACTGTAGTTAAAGGAATCAAGACTTCAAAACATATTTTTAAACCAATTATAAAGAAAATATTAATAAAACTACAACAGGATAAGTTAGGGAACAACGATGGTGTGAAACCAAACAGTGAGAATAAAAATATACCTTCGATGGCGGAGGTAGAACGAAATGGAGTCAATCCGCTTCGCCTTTTCCGGAAGATGTTGGAACACACAAGAACAAGACATGATGAGGTCTTTGCATAACCAATTCAGGAAATAACACAATAATTGCATAATATCCCATATTTGGGGTTCCGATTGTTGGTAAACCGGGTACCAATGGAGAAATAGATTTCTAATGAAAGAAGTAGAAGGGTTCCAAGGACCATACCTCAATGAATTGTTAGAGAAACATGAAGAAATAGAATGAAAGATCATGGAAGGGGGTCACACGCCACTAAACCTAAGTCAAGGGCTCATGCGTGCCTGCAGTAGGTCACTGTGAAGAGGTGGTTGTGTCCTTGAAAAGCTATGACCATGAGGTACTAAAGGGAGGGCAGGTCATGGAGACCCATCATGCAAACAAATGGGTGTCATGAGGGATGGTGGTGTGGCGCTGCAAATAGGAGGAAACAGGGGGGTCCACCATGTGAGTGGGAGAATGTAGGGACTGCCAACGCTGAAAGAGGGCACACTGGAAGTCACTGGAGTGGAAGTCTGTGAAGGTGGTGGGTGCACAAACAGGAAAGGGGGAGGGAGGTGGTTGGGTGGGAGATCGGCTCGGAGCCTGCTGCGTACCAGGAGAAGCCGCGTGAAGGAGGCACACTGAGGCCCGCCGGTCATGACAAGGAAGGACGGTGAGGAGGCCGAGAGGAAGTGGTGGCCAGACAACGGTTCAGAGTCTAATTCGCTATGATCATAAAACACAAGGAGGAGCATGGGAGAGCGGCTTTGCCGAAAGAAGGATTAGGGTGTTGCAGTTCGGTCGATGCACCATGAGTATGTCGCCACGGTCAGCCAGCACAGCAGGAAGAGGGTGCCGAGGTAGGAGGCAGGCGCTGCAGAAGGGGGTTGGCTACCATGGGTGTAGCGGGATTTAGCGGGGAAAGGGGGGCCAATGAGAGAAGCTAGAAAAATGGTAGCTCGCTAGCACAGGTTTTAGGAAATGTGGATTTAGGGTTTAAAAAATAATAATAATAATATAATGATAATAATAAAAACAATAAAGTCAATTATTTCTTATTTATTTTATTTTAAGTGATAATAATAATATTAATCTAAATACTACAACAATAATAATAGTTATAATGCCCTTACACATATTAAGATATAAACATTATTATATATTTAGCATTATTTTAATTTTTATTTCATCCTTCATTTATAGATATAAAAATTTATTTGACTTCCTCATTAAATTAACATATTTTTTTTATAAATTATAGTATTTATTTATAGTGTCATTCCATTGAGCATTCACTAGGACCAAACGCACAGTCGTCGCTAATAGTGCAGTGACCATACCCTGGCCCAATGCCAACCAAAACATCAAATATCGAATATTTCAAACTGGGTCCCAACTAAACCTCATCCAAATGACACCAGACTGAGTAAACAGTAACAAATAAAATAAAATAAATAGGTTTCCAAGGAAGGGGTGAGAAAAATATCCTCACCACAAACACTTTCTACCCCCAGAATGTCATCAAGACAAAAGTTGACATAAATAAATTCCATCGCCATACCGAACCAGAAGAAACCGAGAGGCTCGGGGTGACTGTTACCAACACACATCAAACCTGGCCATCTCAAGAAAAATCATTTCCCGATGTTGAGGGGGACCATGGGAGGGTTCTACCCACCACATTAATTTACTAACATGGAAACCTTGAAACCCTAACACACCAACACAGGGGGAAATACAAGAAATCCCAAACAGAACTCAATTAATCTCTCTATGTGGACCGAAAAATACTCCAAAAACATAGAATAAAAAATTCTATAAAACAACCTAGAAACTTGATGAATATGAAATGACTCAAAAATTCCCCTCAATTTCACAAAATGAGCATCCCCCTAACGAACATAGTTAAGACCAACTCAAAATCAGAATAGGTCCTTCTATTCATGGTCCCAATACCTCTTTGAGAAATTTGAGTGACTTTGAAACCACAGTAAGATCAGAGAAGGTTGCATGATTTGTGGTAGAGTAAGATCATTATACCACCACAACAAGGTTGACCCTATGACAATGACGAGAATAGAAAAAAGAAAATTTTGGATATTTCCATCCCAAGGCTGAAAACATTATCCGGACCGAGGTTCCACACACCCTCGGAAACTCCTGACTGTGTATGATCTTCACCCAGAGACCTGTGGATGGGTCCCTGATGGATGAAACATATTCTACCTCACAGTCAAGCATTTGCATCCTCCAGTTCCTAACTCCTCCCTCCCGAATGTTGCTTCTTTCAGAACACTCTCCGATAACCCGAACAGTCGCACGATAACATGAATTCAGATTGATGTGACACAAAAGCTTATAATGCCTGAAATGGCCACACTAGAGGCATGGGAGAAAATGGTCCAACAAACTGGGATTCGGTATAGATGAAGGTCCTTTCTAGATGAGGAACCTTCACAAGAGCTGACCCCCAACAACTACACCCCAGACTCTAAAGACGATAATACATATCACCTTTACTACTTCAGAACTGAACCCTCAAACCACCCTGGGATGGCAAAAACCTTAATTAGCCCGGGAGTTCACAACAACCCAAAGAAACACTATCTTTCTGAACTATAAAACTACCTCTAACAGACTTTGATTACCTCGATAATTAGGCAACGCACGAAAAGAACTGTGAATTGGGCATAAATCATTAACAAATTTTGAAGGATTCATGGGAAACATACTCATTACAATAAGAAAAACACCATCGAAACTGGTATCAAACCCGAACTCAATCAATGTAACAGCACAATCCAAGGGTATTAGGTCTATAAGCCAAACATATTAAAACACATGCAAAATTCACTTTTCCAAAACCATTATTCCTTTAAAATTTAAAACACACCTAGGGAACATTATGAACATTCATAAGTGTGTTCATTCAATCTCACTCAGATAATCTGTAAAAAAGTTCCCCTACGCACTCTCCATACATACCCACATAGGTGTGACCCTCCATAAGGGGTTCCAAGGTTCAAACACTTCTTTTCCTTACAAAATCCGAGCACATTTCAGGTTTTTCCAAATCGATACAGTTTCTCTTTAAAAACCCACCTTAATCATTTCAAAAACAATTTGTAAAAAACCACTTTCTTCTTTTCGAAATCAATATCATTTTCAATACGCGCTCACATCGACTGAGTTAAAAAAGAAATAAAACAAACTATAAACCATCAGAAAGTGGAATTAGTATATGTGCCTAACCCGACGACATGGTGGTGAGCCATGCCCCATGTAAGGGAAAACACTAAGAGGATTTTAAACAGTGAACTTGGAGTCCACATGGGTCACCACCCCATGTGAGGTCGCAAAGTGAACCGATTCTCCCCCATTGTCATACCACAATCTAAAAAAACAAATGAAAAAAGACTCAAATCCCAGACTACTCCTAGTAACTCTGGTCTCGTTGCGAGCGGTGGTGATCAGGCACCAACCCGCAACCTACCTCCTGAGTTCTGATAGTCCTAATCTCCTTCTACTAGACACCCCATCTAACAAGAACCTCCCTATGATACCATTTTTTCACGAACTAACCTGGGTTGACCCTGAACCGGTCACACGAGTCGGTCCGCAACATGACCCGAAGGGCATTACCAATCTCCACAGGCTGGAAACCAGTTTCGGGTATCACAACATAACTGCTATGAAAAATTTTTCCAACTAACAAAAGATAAACAGATAAAAAACTGACAATAAAGATAAAAACTAGCAGCAAAAAGAAAATAAAACTGATAATACCTTTTTGTGACCTCCTAGGTCACCAATAAAATTAAACCATGCTACTCATACATTGTGAAGCTGAACCAGGAACCTGAATGATAAACTAAACCTGCAACCGGAAAAATATAATAGGCGTGACCATCGAGATACTCAATAGTAATGCCAAAAATAAACCACTAAATCCAACTATTCTCTTTTCTGAAACATCCCACTATCATAAGATTGAAATATGTAATATAAAAGTAGGGTTTTAACATTTTAAAACAAGAAAAATATTATTCTAATTTAAAAACCCAACACACACTACACACCATTTCCAAAATCATTTCTCATTTTTATATGAAATCAAAAACAGAAAATACCATAGATGGGCTAGAGTAAAAAAAGTTAAAAGTGAAACTGAATGTAAACAAACAATGTAAGTAATGCAGTAATCATGGGTGATCCTAAGAATCCCTAGATTACCCCTATACATACTTGGTTTCCGATCCACCAACCGGTGTATGATGAAGCTCTTATGTATATAACCAACTGGCCACCATGACTGACCAATCGAGGGGAAAATCTCTCATGGCCTTACAAAATCCAGGGGTACCAACCCATCTAATCGGGTTTGGTCAGCAACCATCACTCAATCATCAAACAGACTCCTAGGATCCAATGGTGTTGATAATAATATTGTGTAAGTATGAATGCCCTCACATGCGTTACTCATCTCACCACACTTTTATACCCCTTAAACAGGCTCTTTCTATGCGTTCACCCAAAAATGGTTACCCTAGATAAAAGCACCCCACATACATATATATATATATATATGCATACATGTTAAACATACAAAGTGCCAACTGGGACATCAAATCATTTGGTTATCAAAATCACATTATTAAACACATGGAGATGTAAATCAGGCATCTAATTTTTCATAATCAAAAGGCTTAGTGAAAACATTGCACAAGCTATTCTAAAACAACTCTAATCACAAATTTTGTATTTAAAAATACAAAAAAGAACATTCACATGGATTTCTGTTCAAATTAATTCAAGGATCCACACAAAGATTCCCACGTCATTTATAAAACAAGAACCTCTTATAAAACTGAGGTTTTGAGAAAAATACCAATTCAATGAGATGTGGAATCATTTCTACAAAAACACTATGTTCCAAGGAAAATTCAATAAGAAAACACTACTCAAGAAACCCAACAATACCATTTGAAGATAACATAATTTTGTTCTAACCAAGTTGGAAAGGCATAAAAACACTACAATTAATAATCTATCATTCATATAAAGGTGTGAATAATATTTATACATTAGATAAAATTATGATTGTGATTATGAAAGGATTTGGAAAGAGGGAAATGCTGGAAACACCTACCACAAGGAAGCCAAGTCAAAAATTCCTGACTTAGCAACATCCCGCTCACATGCACGCACACACTTCCATATATATATACACATCATTAAATAGATGCATGTGTTCCCCGTGCCATGAGAAAACACACAGTCAAAAGGTAGTTATATATATATATATATATATATATATATATCAGTACTTGCCAAATGCATGTGCACACTTGTAAATGATCGTGACTCCCTAAAACAACATCAGACACGCAAAATTGTTGCGGCGAAGACCCTCACACATCCAACTAAATTCCAGGGGCTTTCAGACATAAATGTGACCCAAAAATAAAGTACTCAATAAGAAGACAGATGAAGAAAATTACCTCGGACAGTGGTGAATCCTTGAAATCACACGTCAATAGGAAATTGCATCCAAAAATAATTACCCGCAATACAGTTAAAAGAAAGAAGACTACAACACACATTTTTAAAAAAATTATAAAGAAAAAACTAATAACTCTATAGCGGTATAACTAAGGTCACCATGATGGCGTGAAACCAAAATGCGGGCATAAAAATATACCTTGGATGATAGTGGATGACCGAAATGGAGTCAATTTTCTTCTCCTTTGGTGGAGGATGTTGTAACACGCAAGGACAAGACCTGAGGAGGTCTTCGCATAACCAATTCTATAAAGAACACAACAATCGCATAATATCCCAACCATGGGGTTCCGACTGAAGCTACACCTGGTACCAATGGAGAAACCGATTGCCAAAGAAATGAAGGAGAAGCGGTCCAATGACCATACCTCAATAAATTGTTAGAGAAACATGAATAAATTGGAATAAAGATCGTGGAAGTGGGGTCACACGCCACTAAAACACAGTCGAGGGCTCATGCACACCTGTTGTATGTTGTCATCATGAGGAGGTTGAGACCATGAAAATCTACGACCATGAGGCGCTGAAGGGAGGGCATGTCATGGAGACCCCTCGAGAAAAAAAAGGGGGTCACAAGGGAGGGTGGTGCAGTGCTGCAAATAAGGGGAAAATAGGGGGTCCGTTGTGTGAGAGGGAGAGGGAAGGGGCCACCATCACCGAAAGAGGGCACACCAAAAGTTGCTGGAGAGGAGGGTTGTGAGGGTGGTGGTTGCGAAAACAGTAAGGGAGAGAGAGAGGTCGTTGGGGGGAGGGGGGATCGGCTCGGAGCCTGCTGCGCACCGGGAGAGGCCGTGTGAGGGAGGCACACCAAGGCGCACATTTCATGATGGGGGAAGACAGTGAGGAGGCCAAGAGGCGGTGGTGTCCAGACAATGGTTTAGTGTCGGAGCTACTGTGGTCAGAACATGTAGGGAGGAGAAAGGTCGATCAGCTTCGCCAGGAGCAGGAGCAGGGCATTGTGGTTCGGCCGGTGCCCCAGAAAGAGGGCATCACGGTCGGCCAGCGTAGCCGAAGGAGGTCCCCGAGGTAGGAGGAAGGCACTACGAAAGGGGGTCGGCCACCTTGGGTACAATGGAATCCCGTGGGGAATGGGGGGACACGTGAGAGAAGGGAGGAGGGGAGGTGTCTAGCGTAGGTTACGAGAAAGGGGGCATTAGAATTTAAAAAAACAAAAATAATAAGATAATAAAATAATAATAATAATAAAACAAATAAATTTAATTATTTCATAGCTATATTATTTTATGTGATAATAATGATATTAATATAAATGCTATAACAATTATAATAGTAATAATACTCATATGCATATTAAGATATAAACATTATTTAATATTTACCATTCTTTTAATTTGTTATTTCATCTTTGTTTTATCGATATAATATTTTATTTAGATTCCTCATTCAATTAAATTAATTTTTTTATTTAATTTATTATTTATATGGAGTTTTGTGCCATCTCACATTTTCTGAGACCAAAAGCACGGTCTCCGCTAATGATGCGGTCACCGTACACCTGCCCAAGGCCCACCAAAACATCAACCATCAAAAATTTCAAATCGGGTCCCAACTAAACTTTGTACAAATAACATGGGACCGAGTAAAAAATATAAAAAAAATTAAATCAATAGGCGTCTGAGGTTGGGGTGTGACAAAAATGGTTTCATAACATAATTTGGCCTATTTCCAAAAATTGAATGGTGTTAAATGTTTACTATATAGTTAGGAATCAAAGTTTAAAAAACTATGTTCAAATATGTGGTGATATTACCTTAAGGCCACACCTTTTAGGGTTGAAAATTTAGATTTTACATGATGTGAATCAATCATGTTTTCTTCAATTTTAATAATTTCACTGTTTCTGTATGAACACTCGTTGTTTTTCCAAACAATGTACTAACTATGATCTAACCAATTTTCTCTCAAAAAATTATATACAATTTGTACTCATCACGCTCAGATTTCTCACATCATGAATCACATCCAAAAAAATTAAAAAACCACCGATAAACTCAGAAAAAATA
The DNA here is from genome assembly GCA_963277665.1 of Viscum album. Classification (NCBI taxonomy): domain Eukaryota; kingdom Viridiplantae; phylum Streptophyta; class Magnoliopsida; order Santalales; family Viscaceae; genus Viscum; species Viscum album. Next base: position 722,458,612 of record OY728157.1, on the reverse strand, counting down.
AACCAAGAAATTTATATGTTCAATAAATATAAATAAAAGGCCATGTACCTAAAACAGATTGTTCTATAATATAATATTATAAAGAAAACTCAAGGATTATACTGAAGGCCCAATGGAGAGAAATGTTTTATAAAAAATTAACTATGACTGAATTTTATCTTGAAACGGTTTAATTTTTGGGTAATATAATTTTTTGTGAGTTTATATTAGTCGATCCATCAAATATGTATGTAATTGAATGTCTTCCAAGAACTAACACAAATAATTATATTATCCATAATTCTATTTGGGTAGTAGTCAATAACCGTAATATGTTAACACACATTATTCCTACCATAAAAGATTTATATCATGAATAAATTTCCCGAATAATCAATAAGGAATTAGGAATTTTAAATTTATTTCCAAATTATATTACTTCTAGTCAGGATCTATGTATTAACATAGGGTTTGGTGATGTCTTTAGAAATCTCTAGATTGATGGTTGTGTTTCAGTAATTCTAATCTTTTTTTGGTAGATTCTCAATATGATAGAATCATTCAGAACACATTGGATATACCGGGATCTTATTCTATGGATTTCTAATGTGTTCGTGAACTATACCTTCATCTAGTAATTTTTTTTATACAAAAATAGATTTCACATGACCATTCATATATCACCATATATATCCCTATATGAATAGAAGTGTCGACACTAAAATGATGGGATAATGTTTGGGAAATATAGCTATTAGTTTATGAGTTAACTGAGTAAGTTGTAAATAATGCTATGTTCATTTATTGGTACATAAAATAGATCAAATTAGATAGAGAAGTTATCATAAAAACCATCAAGGAAATACGGAAATAGAAGTCATTGAAAAGGTATTTATGGGAAATTATCCATGGGATAAGGAAATGAAATATTGAAATAATAGAACTATGAACCCTAGTAATATTTTACATATCTATATTCTTGACAGAGTAAGGATGGTAGGATATTTTTTGACTCATCCACTAAACTTATCTGATGTTTATATTGGGTTCTGTGTATCTCTCATGACGAAGTACATACAAGCTCATTCAAATTTATAGAACTCCAAGGTTTTACTGATTAAATATGATATTTTTGGGGAGGAATGTACTGTACAAATCATGGATCATATATATAATGTGATATGGGAAAAGAATTATCACATGGTTAAAGTTATCTAGAAGAATCATAAATTAAAATATTCCACTTTGTTACCTAAGGATGTGAAGAAACAGATATATAATCATTTTATGCATCAATGTGAACAAATATCCTAGATAAAATTCAATGGGAGGTATAAAGTAACATCCAACGATTTACATATATATATATATATTCATATAAATTTAATTTCATCAATATGTCATGATAAATGTAAACCTAGTCTAAATGACCTTTAATAAAGTATATCAATATGACCAAAAAATAAAATTTCTAGATTTAATAGGAATAAATTTTTTTTAAAATTTTGAATAATGATTTTAGATATGACAAAAATATTTCTATCTATGTTCTAATTTATTAGTATTTTTTATATATAATTGAATAATACATTTTTACTCAAAATAAGGTTGATTAGTTTTTCTGAGAACATGATATAATTAATTGTTCCCACATTTTAAAAATCATTCAAAAAAATATAAATCATTTTTGAAATAATTATATCAAATTTTTCCTCTACTGTATCATTTAGAATTATATAAAAATATATTTTGATATATATTGAAATGTACTGAATTTTATTGAAAAATTACATTTCATTTAATGAATTTAAAATTTTCCTTATTTTATAATGATTTTATAAGTAATTTTTTTTAATTAAATCATTAAAAATACAATTAATATCATTGGAATCAATATTATGATGGATTTTGATAAAAAAAAATATTCTTAATATAAAATTTGTTATAGAATACATATTTCACTCATGTTTTACAAGATTATTTAAATTAAATAGTCAAATTATTTGAATAAAAATTTATAATGTGGATTCATGTTTTTTAATATTTGTTTCTAAATTTTTCTATGAGTCTATTATCATATTTGATCATAAATGATAGTAAAGAAGTTAAAAATATTCACCAAATTTAATCATAAAAATGGATTAACATGGGGGTTAATGTAATATCCAATTATTTTAAAATACCATTACATTCTATAGAATATACCACACATAATATAGAGCTTAAATTAACCATGAAATAATATTATTTTAAATATCACAGTTACAACATTGTTGGTAAATTAGCAAGATTGAATAGAATGAACGAAATTATGAAATATTTTTAGATTTTTTATTCATAATACTTATTTATAAATTATCTGTAACTAATCAGTCACATTTTAGTAATGCTATTTTATTATTCATAAATTCCTTTTTCTCAAAAATAGATTTTTTTGGATAAAAATTTACAAATAATTTTCAGAAAATTTATATATATCATTATATACATTTATCTATATTTTTGAAATAATAATATCAAATTTATATTTTTTTAGAGTATTATTGTTTTTCTAAAAACATTAATTTTCATTAAAATGTAGGGAAAATAATTTTTCTAAAACTATCATTTATTTTTGTTGATTAATGTATTTAAAATGTAAATTTTAATCATAAAGTAAAAAAATTCTTTAATTTTAAATAATATAAATAATTACATATGATTCATCATTATACCAGATTTTGGTTCATGTTCAATTTTAGGCATAAAAATGTATTTTTATATGAAATGTTTTTCATTTCATTTTTTGTTTAATCATAAAATAAATTATTTCACCTCAAGAAATTTAATATTGAAAAATGTATTTACAATTTTTATTTTGAGGGTCCAAATTTGGTAAATAGGTCAGTTTTATTATTTCTTCGTATGAATTATAATCGTGGCAAATTTTTGTTACATCGTTAAAGGTAATTAAAGTAATTTTTGTTAAAAAATATTTTTATGGACTAAAAATATTTTCAAATCATACCTTATATATATTTTATTGTTAGGGGTATAAAATTCTTATCTAATATTCTATGTAATGTAAATTTTCAGTCATTTTTCATTGAAAATGGCCTATAGAATATTTCACGTAAATATAATGTCAAACATTTTAGTTTATTCATTTTAATATATATATATATTGATAGTGGTAAAAAATAATGTTCATTGAACTAAATATTATTTTTTATCGTATCAATTTATTTTTTATTTTTACTAATGAAAAAATTACGTTAAATTCTTTCAAAACATTGATATAGTGCATATGTAAGTAGTATAAAAATCATGTAAATGATTTTAAAGACCCTAATTTTTTTGTATGTGTTATATTTTCCCAATAATTTTTACGAACCAAGAGATTCAATTAAGTGCCCCTTTATTTATGTATTTTTTATATGTGATTTTTTTGGAAGATGTGTTGGGAGGGTTTGGGGTACTTTTGGAAAGTTTTTTTCAATTTTCTAGTGGTTCAAAGTTTGAAAACTATTAGTATATTCAATGAAACTCCTACAGAAACCAAAGATAATTGAGGAATTGGGGTCTGTTTAGGTACACAGTCAGGTTCATGGTATAAAAAACGATTAAACCACATAGGAGAAACTATGCAATTTGGGAAGGAGGGTGTGTGCACAATTAGAACATAGTTTCGTTAACTGTGAACCCTAGCCATTCAAAACAAATAGATATATCCAAAACATTTGGATCTAACTCATTTTTTGTACTTAATATATCATATTTCTTCTAGTTTGACCCTTACTCAAATTACTCTCTTCCAAAATGTTTTTCAGGCCATTCCAATAGATATAGAGGTGATCTATTGGAAAATCACAGTGTGTTGAAGGCCAAATTCATTTGCAACTCCTCCTTCTTGGTTGTTTTCCTTATAACTCTACTTCGTAAATCTCTTGGAATAATTAATCTAATCATTTGGGATAGATATTGTTTTATTAATTAAAACCTTTATTATATTATAATTTTTATGATAGGGAGTGAGATTTAATGTGGTATTTTAAAGATTCAACCCATTTTATTGAAGATTTTTTGTCATTATTGTTTTTTCCTAAATGTATGTGTCTAGTAGATAAAATATTGAATACTCCTATAATAACATGAAGTATTAGTTTTTTATTGGTTATATTAATTTAAATTTATTGCAAAATATATTGTGAGAAGCTTGGTAGAAACACTTCTGTTGAAAGATAGATATTTTTTTGAAATTGATTATTTTGAAATTGGGTTGTTTTATGATTTTAAAAACATTTTTTTTAAAAATGGGATGGTTATTATTTATGGAAATGGTTTGATATAAATTATTTCCATAATAAATTTATTTAAATATATTAAAATTATTTTTTTAGGGATTTTGTCTTACTTGGTTAGAGTGTTCTCTTTTTCATTGATGTGGCCCTATAGAATGGGCATGTGACACTAAGGATCTTGAAATATAGTTACCTTATAATGAATAGGTAGATTTATAAGAGGAAACTCATGACTATGGACTTGTCACCTTGGAATTTATGTGTGGTTTTGTGGAATTATTGAGACTAGTAACGGTTATTCTAATGGATTGAGAAATTATATCACGTTTTTTTGGTTTTTTAAATGGTATTATGTGTTGAAAAATTCATCTTGAATGAAAATAGTTGTTCATAGAGAGATTTTTATTAATATAAGATTCATTAAATTTTCTGAAAAAAAAATTGTCCTATCTAAATACTCAAACATTTTATATCCTGGTGTCATGAGTGTGGAATTAATTTGGGAAAAACCTACTGAGTTTCATTACTTACCCATTCTTTTGAACATTATTGAGTTAGTATATTTTGTACATAGGGATGCAGGATAAGGAAACAAATCTTACATATTTTTTGATGCATTCTGGTACATTGAGCATGGATTATAGAATCGTCGATAGAAGAATGTTGAAATCTGTAAATATGGTGTCTTTATGTTCTTTAAGTTTTAATGGTTTTGTCTTTTGCTTTATTCTCTGATATTAGTTTTGTTTTCCAAATCATACATATTGGAGTTCATTCCCTAGAAAAAAATTCTATGTACTTAATGATAACTTTTATTCTATGTTTTGAATATTAATAAACATGTTATCACATCATTGTTGTTCTTCTACATAACATATTCTGTTAGAATGGCCCTAGAGTAGCTATCACAAAAAAAGGTTACAGCAGTTCCACACTATGATGAGAACCCAGATGTGCTATGATAGTATTCTTAAATATATGGTCTATTGCTAGATTGTAATGCCCCAACACCAGTTACCTAGAGTCGGTGCATTATTTTAATACATTGGCATGATACAAGGAAATCATTTCCCAAAAGTCCATTCAATTTAGCAGTCTTGGAATCAGATTACATACAAAAACTTCCCATTACAATTTCAAACAAAAAATTGAACATAGATAGTTCTTTGATAACTCCATTATTTTCTTTTATCTTAACCATGCATATCAATCATAATACACTTCTTGGAAATCCTGGGAAAATAAAACATAAGATAGGGGTGAGCTCAGACGCTCAATAATGGTCAACAAAATAGAGTAAGATAACACAAACAATAAGCATGGTGAATAATTTAAAACACATTCCTTTTCAAATAAAAAACATGAACACATTATGGTAGAAATATGAGCAGGGTAAATAATTCCATCATAAGAAATAGTAATGGGTATTCTACTAGCCGAATATCCACATGAACCATTAATATTTTTGTAATTATGAGGGAATGTATAATTCCATACATTGTGAAACATTTTGTCGAGGCCTCAGTCAACACGTCTAAAAATTATAAAGGCCTCGGACAAAACCATATATTAAATTGAGAAAGGCCTAAGATAATTCCACTTCTAATTGTCTCCTTAGACCTAATGATTCATCGAGGAGCTATAACGGGCTCCACCAGTCACTTACTATGTCCCATACATTACTCATATTAAAATGATGAAACATAACATAAACATTTGTATTAAAACTAGAATACAAAATATCAATACATTATCCATAAACCATGAATGGTATAAAAATAACACATCCATAGTCAAACATATCAAAAAAACATCAATAGAATACGAATGATTTGTATCATAATAAATCAACTTAAAACAAGTTTAAAACCCATCAAATGATGTTGATATAGATGAAAATGATTTGTAAATCTCTTTGGGAGAAATATCCCTTTTTCATGAAAACATTTAAAAGTTAAACAATATAGAAAGGAAGAAATTTGAAGATATTTTTTAATAAAAGTTTCTCATACCACTTTGAAAATTTTGAAATGTATTGTCATTTAAAAAACATTCATGTCCATATAAATGAATCCTTAAAAACTATTTTGAAAACATTGGCATTAATGAGAATTATTTAGAGGAATAAATATTTAAAACATTTAGAATAATTTTTTAATAAAAGAGTACATTAAATATAATACCTTTAAAAACACTTTTATGAAACATTGACGTGGATAATAAATATGTCCCTGTAAAAACCTACCCATAAACAATCTCGAATATTAAAGATAATGACGAATTAACCTTTACCTTGCACTTTATTTTCATCGAGGGTACTGTTATCCTGTTGTATAATGACCATAGAAGGTTATTAAATTATACCAGAACCATATTCATATTTATCATATCATAATTGATTCCTTTATTACTTTATACTACCAATTTAATATTTATTTCCATGTTAAATTAACATTTTGGGTAATAATCGCTTTCTTTATCGTATGTGTTTTAACTTGTTCTTCTTGATCGTATAATTTGGATCATGATCTAAATACTTCTAGAATATAAAAAATGATTTATATATAATATATTTTTATAATATAAATATTTATAATATATAGATATATGAAATGGAAGGCACCGTTTATAGAGATGGTAGGCCTTACCTACTCATAAACGTTGTTTCTGATTTCATATCGAATTGAATGGAAAAAATTGAATAAAATATATGTAAGTACATATATATATTTAGTATAATTATTATGTCATATATTATATACTTATTAAAAATATATATTTTTGTAATCATCTTCGAATGGTGAAAGTGGGAATGAATCTCATCGCGTCATGAAGATGGTAATCCGTACGTACACACGAGCCACAATATCATTATACTAGTGTTGAAATCATATGTTATTTGTATGTATATCATATATATAAAATCATTAACATGTTATATTTATTATTTAAATCAGTTATACTCATTATTATACCAATCCAAAAGATGTATTGTTTGAATAAAAAACTACAACACATTGTGGAGACGGTATGTTGTACGTACGAACGTATTCTGACTTTCACACTTATTGGATAGAAAGAATAAAGAATATGGTTATAACATATTTATAGTAACATCAATGTATTTAAGAAGTACTGGAGTTATTATTTTGTAATGGAAACAATCAAGGAAAGGGGAACTGGAAGATGAATATAATGTGAAAGAGAGTGGTGAAATTATTACATCTTTATCGGGTGTTTCCTTTTGAGTTGACCAGAAGGGCTGCTTAGGATGTATTTCTGTAAATGTAAGGACTCTAGGTTTATTTTAGGGATGTTGGGAGAATATTTGGGCAGGTTTTGGCCATTACAAATAGCTTTGGAGGTATGATTTTTAAAGAATGTTAATTTCCCTTTTATAAGAGGGGTGAGGGGCACTTTAGGAAAAGAATAAAATATTAATTTATTATAATATAATATTGGGTTTATAATACTTCCAAATTAATTTATTTCATGACTTAGGTGGTTATGTGTATAAATACTCTTAACCAATAGGATTTAGACATGTTTAGGTTACCATTGTAACCTTATCTTTTAGATTTAACAACTTTATAAATAGTTTATCTTTTACCATCTCTTCTAATATTCTTACAATATATTGGTAATAAACATACTCTAAAATTACATGAGAACCTAAAGTGTTTCATTAATGACATATTTGATATTATTTATGCCGTTTTTCAAAACATGATATTTTTTTGATCATTTTACAATTTAATAAATTAATATTCGTTTTAAAAAATCTTTTATGTCAATTTTGAAACTATTTAGTATTTGGTTTTTGTGAAAGTCATCACAACTTGATTACTTCAAAAAAGATACATTGAATAAAACTTGACATGTCATATTAACCTAAAAAATTCTTTCATTTTATAAAAACATTGAAATTAAATTTATTTTTATATTTATAATACCATTTATTTGATTCTTTCATTAAAGAGGTAATTACCGAATCTTTATTGTGTCACAAATAAATTTAATTATTTAATGTCTAAAAATTATAAATAAAATAACATGATGTGGGGAATTTTTTATATTTATAATTAATTTTATAGATGAATTTATATTATTTATAACCCTATATTAAAAATGGTTTAATTATTAAACTTTGAAATTAACAGTTTTAACTCTTCTTTAAATTAAATAATAATAAATGTTATAATCTAATACAAGTGGACCTAAAGGAAAATATTTTATTCCTAAGGTTGTTTTTAGTCAAATTACACTTATCTAATAGAATGAGGACATGGGTTAGGGTTATTATTATATCATTTTTACCTTAATTACCCTATTTACTTATTACACTGGTAAATAAAATCAAAAGTTAATATTCACAAATAATTATTTTCAACTTATTGAATCAAATTTTACTTACTTATATCAATAGTGTCTCTCAGAGTTTTGAAATTCAACTCACAGAAGCAGTAAAATTATGTTTTTTTCAAATTTGCTAACATACCTAGAAGGTGGTTAAAAGTGGGTAAAAAGTTCAACAAAATTTTATACATCAACAATTATTATAAAATGAATCCAATTACTTTAATTGAACATATATAGGTGTTATATATCTATTTTTACTTAAAATATATTTAAATAAAATAAATAATTATTCATATAAAATGTAGTTTTTAAATAACAATGTAGTGTTTTCACTATTCATCAAAAATTGAATGTTTTCAGAAAAATACAAATAAATTACCCTAAGATAATTTTGATATTCTGAATTAAAAAATAGAGTATATTTTATAAAATTAAAATCATATAAGTTTCATTTATTAATTTAAAATTAATTCTTGTTGTCAAAACCAAAAAGCGTGTTTTAAAAAAGTAAAAACTATCAAATGATTGACATGAGTTTTTGTCAAATTTAAATGTAAAATTACTTATAATGACTTAAATAGTATTAAATTATAAAAATATTATCTAATTATACTTCAAATCCTTTAAAATATATAATTTAACACTATAAACTATCTCGATTGAAAAAAATTTAATTAAAACAAAGTATTTTTCACTATTCATCAAAATATGAAAGATAACACAAAAGAACCAAAAAATTATCCAAACTGAATTTTTATGTCCTTATTCTAAAAAATAATTTAATTTCATTAAATTAAATATATAAAAGTGTCAAATACTGTTTTTAAAAAGGGTTCTTCATTAAAAGACAGTAAAGTTGCTTTTTGTTAAAAAATACATATTTTATCTGAAAAATGAATTTGATCTTATATTATGTCTAAGAAACACATAATATGGATGTTAAAATTATATAGAGTATATATGATTCAAAATGTATTCAATAATATTCAGAACCTCTTTTTGAATGGCCATCTTGGTAAGTTGTGGTGCGCTCAAACTATGTGTTACATGTAGTGCATGCTATTGAATTACATTAATTTGATAACTTACTATGAAATCTTGGGGGTGTTACCTTCTCCCCTCCTTTAATAAATTTAATCCTCAAAATTGGAAATTGTTATTTGAAAATAAATGGTTAAAAATAGAAGAATACCTTTATATAAAAACCACATCAGCAATTGGGTTAATAAAATTTAGTCTTAATAAGTGTGAAAAAGAAATAAAAAAGTCACCACCAAATTATGATCTCGATTAAGAGAACATTGGTGGTAATTAGAGACACATAATTGGAGTAAAAACGTAAATATTTATAGGTAGTGATTGAGGTCATCAATTACAAACAAGTGAAAATTGAGGGCCTTAAAGCCATCAATCTATGATGATGTAAAATATAATCAGTTTAACAAAACATAAGGTAATAGGATAACACATTTCTGGTTTTATGATATCTTCCCTAATGTTTATGAATTTATTTATTCATTGAATAAATGGAGAATATAAATATATATACTTGACATGTATAGTTTCATCCTTCAACTAATTCCTACCACAAACTCATATTTCACTACAAAAGATAATAGAATTAAAAATTATTATATTTATCCTAATCATATAGGGTTCTATGAAAATGAATTTATAATTTATCTGTCAGACTATTTTTAAAAAACAACTTTATACAAACCTGGACATCATGTAAGACCATGGTAGGTGATGAACCCTTTTCTCCCTTCGATTACGGGTTCAAGTCTCACGGCCTTGCTAAACGCGATGGGTTTTCGCCTGACCTTCGGGTTGTCCATTTTATATCATTCCAAAAATAATCATAATAAGTGTTTTAACCATATACAATAGAATCCATTATTTAACGTGATCCATTCCAACATTTAGACTTATCCAAAATACTTATGACCCAGTATAGAGTCCAAAATTAATAAGGAAGGTCACATAACATACATGTGAATACCTTCATCGTGTATTCTCATAATACATGGTAATAAAATGAATTACCAAAAAACCATATTTTAATAGTTATGTACGCCCTAATATCTTATAGAATACTAGATATTCTCCTTATTTCCAAAAATGTTGTAAACTCCAACAATAATGGAATAAAAAAGCAATTAATTAATTCCAAAGTAGTAAAGAATATCGAATATCCAAATCAATCATATCTTTTTCCCAAATCACATCCTTAGTATCCGAACCATATAATGGTTTATCTTTCCATCAACCATGTATTTTTCAAAATGTTTGACATTCCATTGGGTCACTTTTCTTATAAAAATACAATCTCAAATCCTTAATGAAATAGTACTACAGTACAATCCTTATATACTCTATAATTCTTATAACATGTACATCATTAATACAATACTAAAATGAAAAAAATACATTAATAACAAAATAAGAAAACTACTCATTCTTCTTCTTCATCGGTAGCATCATAACATGATTGTTATCCAATAGTAGCATTTGGGGTATACTCTGATGATTTGGACATTGATTTGCGTTGTGTCCCAACACCTTGTAGATGAAGCATTGTACATTTGAAACCATTTTCTTAACCATGAAAACATGTACTCGGTGAACTTTTTCTCCACACTTATAATAAACTCACATTCCCTTAGATCATTTACTAAGGTGATTCATTCTATTATTATCACATATGGGGAAATCCTTCTATCCCCTCTTCACTTTATCCATATTTCTCTATTACATCCTTTTATTCTTTTTATTCACTTCAAAGCCATAGGACTCAAGGAATTATTTACATATCTTATTAACACATGATACTATTTCATCATATGATGAGAATAAATGGGATACTATTTCCTTTTTAAATGATGGATTCACACCCTGAAATATATAAACCTTTAAAATCTTTCGATTATGCGTATTACTAGAATTCTAATTCATTATACTAGGTGCCATTTCTAAAAATGGCACACACTAGGATAGTTTATGAATCGTAATTCATAATTCCAAACTTGTAAAACACCATATGTAAATTTACAATATTATGCATATAATATATAATTATAAAATGTTTTCATTGAGGACGTATTTAATATTAAATCCTTCATAATTGATTTTAATTAAAATGTGAATTGTGATAAGCATGTCCCCCAGGAGTTTCATAACAAAGAGTGCAGCAAGGCCCATTGTTGTGTACCAGGATACCCTAGGTCAATCCTGAAACTCTCTGTCAGAATTTTCAATCCTAGGTACATATGTGCCAGATCCGCCTCTACCTGCTCGTATCCAGATAGGGATGTATTTCATGCAAATACATAAAATCTCTACATTAACAAAATTCTAGGATGTTATTCTATATTAATTCTCAAAGTCTATCTTATGGTAATGTTCTCTAATCAGAGTTTATCTAAATCTATTTCCATGGTTGGGGATAAACTTTCTTTGATTCCAACTGTAACTCCTCAACCCCAGTTACCCAGATTCGGTGCATAATTATAATATGTTGGCATGACACAAGTAAATAATTTCCTAAAAGACCAATCAGTTTAGAAGTCTTGGAAATATTGTACATACATCAACTTCACATTACATTTTCAAACATAAAATACAGCATAGATAGTTCTTTAAGAATGTCATTATTACCTTTTATCTTAACCCTGCATATCAATCATAATACGCTTCATGGAAATCCTGGGAAAATAAAACATAAGAAAGAGGTGATCTCAGATGCTCAGTAAGGTTAAAAAATTTAGCGGAAGATAACATAAACAATAGGCATGGTGATTAATTAAAAAAAACATACCTTTAAAAATAATAAACATGAACACATTATTATAGAAATTTGAGATTAGTAAATAATGTTTTAATAAAACATAGTCATAGATGTTCTACTAGCCGAATAACAACATGAAACATCAACATTATTTTCATAATGAGGGAATGTATAATGGCAGACATTCTTGAAACATTTGGTCAAGGCTTCGACCAAGACTTATAAAAATGATTAAGGCCTTGACCGAAACCATATATGTAATTGGGAAATGCCTTGTCCCATTCCACATTTAATTGTCTCATGAAACCTACTGATGCATCGAGCAGCTATAGAGGGCTCCACTGGTCACTTACTATGTCCAATACATTCCTAATATGAAAAGGATGATTCTTATCACAAACATTCTTATTAAAAATATCATATGAAATGTCAATAATTTATCCACAAACAATGGTATAAAAATAACATCTCCACAGTCAAACATATCACAAAACCATTAATACAATATGTTGGATTCTTATCCTAATAAATCAACTTAATGAATGATTAAAATCCATAAAAGGATGTTGACATAGATGAAAATGATTTTTAACAATCATTGAAAGAAATATCCCATTTTCATGAAAACATTTTAAAGTCACACAATTTATAAAGGAAGACATTTAAATACATTTTTTAATCATAGTTTCCCATACCACATTGAAACGTTTTAGTGGAATTAACATTTTAAAAACACTCATGTCCACATAAATAAATCCTTAAAAAACCATTTTGAAAACATGGAAATTAATGAGAATGATTTAAAAAAAATATTTAAAAAATTTAAAATGATGTTTTAATGAAAGAGTACCTTAAAAATAATCCCTTTGAAAACCCATTTAGCAAACCTGGACATGGATAATAAATATTTCCCAGTAAAAACATACTCATAAGGAATCTCAAATAATAATGATATTGGGAAATTAACCCTTACCTTGCACTTTCCTTGGGTCGAGGGAAAATTTAACCTCTAGTATAAAGACCATAGTATGTTATTAAATTATAACATAACCATATTCATATTTTTTATATCATACATGATTCATTTATGAGTTTATAATACCCATTTTATAATTATTTCCATGTTAAATTAACATTTTGGGAAATAATCACTTTCTTTATCTTACATGTTTTGACTTATTATTCATGATCGTATCATTTAGAAAATTTTTTATATACATCCAGAATATGAAACATCATTTATATATCATATATATTTAGAATATAAATATCTATAATAGATAGTTATATGAAATGGAAGGCACAGTTTATGGAGATGGTAGGTCGTACGTTCACATAAATGATGTTTCTATTTTCATATCATAATGAATGGAAGATTGTGATTAAGATATATGTATGTACAGACATATATTCATATATGTCTTTAGTAGAACTATTATTTCATATATTACATACTTATTAATAATATATATTTTTATAATCAACATTGAATGGTGAATGTGGGAATGAATCTCATTGCGCCGTGGAGATAGTAATCCGTACATACGCACGAGCAACCATATCATTATATTGACTATTAAATCATATGTAATTGGATGGTATATCATATATAAATAATCATTAACATTTTATATTTATTATTTACATAATTTATACTCATTATTGTATCCATACAAATAATGAAGTGTTTGAATAACAAACCACACCATGACTTGGAGACGGTAAGTCGTGCGTACGCATGTATCGTGACTTTGTCATTTATAAGGTGGATAGAATAACGAATATAGTTGTAACATATTTTTAGTAACATCACAGTATGTATGAGGTAATAGATTTATTATTTTGGTATTGAAAAAGTCCAAGAAAGAAGGACTAGAAGTATAAAATAACATGAAAAGGGTGGTGATATTGTTACCTCTTCTTCGGGTGTTTCCTTTTGAGTTGATCAAAATGGCACCTTATCTTGACTTTGTGATCAATGTGAGGACTCTAGGTTGAGTTGAGAGATGTTTGTAGGATATTTTGGTAGGGTTTGGATGATCTAAATGGCCTTGGAGTTGTGATTTTGATAGAAGGGGAAGTTCCCTTTTATAAGAGGGGTGAGGGTCACTTTTGGAAAAGATTAAAATATTAATTTATTATACCATCATATTATCTTAATAATGGCCCCAAATGAATTAATTTCGAGACCTATGTGGTTATGGGTATATATACACTCAACAAATAGGTTTTATACAAGTTTATGTCACCATTGTAACCATATCTATTATATTTAACTATTACATAAATAGTTTAACTGTACCATGTCTTCTTATATTCTTACACTATATGGTTAATAAACGTACTCTAAACATCCAATAGAATATCAAGAGGTTAATTAATGAACTATAAAATAATATTTAACTCATTTATCCAAACCATTGATTTTTAGGAATATTTTATAATATAATTATATAATATTTGTTTTAAAAACACATTTATCTCAATTTTGACAATATTTAGTATTGGGTTTTTTTGAAAGTCATCACAACTTTATAACTTAAAAAAGATACATTTATTCAACCCTAACATGTCATATTAACCTAGAAAATTCTTTTATGTCATAAAAACTTTGAAATTGTGTTTATTTTAATATTTATAAAACAATTTATTTGATTATTTCATTAATAAGGTAATTACTTCATCATCATTGGGTCATAAATAAATTTAATATTTTAATGTATAAAAATTATAAATAAAACACCATAATTTAGGAAATAATTTTATCTTTCTATTGAATTTTTATAGTTTAATTTATATTATGTATAATCCTATATTAAACATGGATTAATTATTAAACATTGAATTTTACACTTTTAACTCCTTTTAAAATAAAATAATAATTCATGTCCTAATATAATCCTAGTGGACTTAAAGAATCATATTTTATTCCTAAGGTGGTTTTGGGTCGAATTGCCTTTATCTAAGAGAACTAGGACATGTGTTAGGGTAATTATAATATCATTTGTTCCTTGAATTTCCCTATTTACTTTAAACACTGGTAAATAAAAGTCAAAAGATACTATTCACCAAACTTTATTTTCATCTTATTGAATCAAATTTTACATATTGATGACAACCATGCCCCTTGGATTTTTTAAATTTATCTCACAAAAGTGGTAATGTTATGTTTTATGCAAATTTGCTAACGTGCCTAGAAGGTGTGTAAAAGTGGTTAAAAAGTTCAATAATATTTTATACATCTATTTTTATTAAAAAATGTCTCCAATGAATTAAATTGAACTATTATAGGTATTATATATCTATTTTGACTTAAAATAAATTTAAATAAAGTAAATAATTATTTAAATAAAAATTCGGTTTTAAATAATATCCGAGTGTTTTTCACTATTCACGAAAAATTGAATGTTTTAAGAAAAATACCACAAATTCACCCTAAGATGACATTGATATTATGAATTTAAATATAAATTCTGTTTTTCCAAATTCAAATCCTAGATTTTTCATTTATTAATTTAAAATTAATCTCCATTGTCAAAACCAAAAAGATGGTTTTAAAAAAGTAAAAACAATAAAAAGATTGACATGCGTTTATGTCAAATTTAAATGTGAACTTACCTATAATGACCATGATTGTAGTAAATTATAAAAATATCACATAATTATATTTCAAAACATTTCATATGAATAATTTAACACCGTAAATTATTTGGATTAAAAATGTTGTTTTAGATTAAAACATAGAATTTTTCACTATTCGTCAAAATATGAAAGTTAATAGAAAAGTACCAAAAATTTATCCATACAAAAATTTTATGTCCCAATTATAAATAAAAATTTAATTTCATTAAATTGAATATATAAAAAATTCAAATATTGGTTTTAAAAACGTTTATCCATTAAAAGGCTGTAAAATTCAAATTTTTTTTAAAATACTTCCTTAATCTGAAAAAATACATTTATTCTGATATTATGTCTAAAAAACAAATAATATGGATGTTAATATTATATAGATTATATATGATTCAAAATGAAGTTTATACTATTCATAACCGCTTTTTAACGACTAGTTTTGTAAGTTGTGGTGTGCTCGATCTCGGTGTTGCGTGTAGCGCAAGCTATTGAATTACATTAATGATATAATGTACTATGAAAACCTAGGGTGTTACACAGATAAAATCATTTTAAGGACACAAATGGTACAATATATTAGGGGTAGAGACTCATTGGACTTTAAAGAACCATCTCATGGTATACACCCTTGTTAATATCCAGTAGGATATTATGAGAACATTACCCGCTAGTTGGAAATCCACATTAATAATTGTCATGGATTTTCTTATCTCAAAACATGTTTATGGGTCCTTAGACCATAATATTATTTTTAATGATTATTTTGAGTCACATACTTTGTTGAATAGATGTAAACAATGATGATATATGTTCATAGTGAGGTTGGATATGTTGGGATCATCACGAGTAATATTTCATTGATGAATAATGTGAGAAAGGATACAACCAATCTGATTTTCATGGAATTCAATATCTCTTTTCATTATATGAAAATTATATAGCCTAAAAAAATACACAGTCATGGTGTTCTATACTAATGATCTATTTCCCCGAAGTCAAAGAAAGAGACATATAGCATATAGGTTTATGGCACCGGCATGGAACCTGATTGATTTTAGATATTGTAATAATGGGATTACCCTTCACAATAACTGTACATATGAGTTATTTTGTCATTTTTTCATTACATTCATTATCGATGGTTTTCTTGTCATGTTGTTAGACATTATCCTTGGACTTTAGGATTTTTCTCTTAATTCCACGGAGAATGATTCTAAGAGGGTCACACAGTATGTGTATCCAAAATCCCGGTGAAAAAATAAAATATTAACTATTATATAAAAAATTTAATAAATTTTATTTCCACAAGTGTTCTAATAATTATTCATGTTTTCTTGATCTCATTTATTTCATCAATAGTTACTTTGGAGAATATTATGTGAGAGGAATATTTATTAAATATTTATTTTCTATTTAGTTAATATGTTATTAATTTTTTATTTAAATATAATATAGTAATTATTATTTAATAAATAAATAGACATTATTCAACATCCAATAAATATTATGTAAGAATAACGTTCCAAGATTTTAGGTTTGTTGTGAAAACAATAAGTATTGAATATTATTTGATTAAATAATATGTAATTTTAATTTGCATGTTAAGAACATGTCGTGAAATAATTATAATATAATTATTATTATACATGAGTTTTTTCAAGAACTAAATGACTAATTAAGGGATTTTTTGAAATTAGTTTATTTTGATCGTAGATATATATTAACCCAGTTATATTATTTTCATAGTAGGATAGTTCCTTTATTTGGGTTGTGCACAATGGATGTGGAGAATTCTCTCAAGCCCTTAAGATATTTCTTCTCAATGATATCTCCTCATAATAGAAAATAATAATCTTCCACCAGATAAAGGATTATGATTTTGAAGCAATTTTCATTGAGATCAAAGGTAGAGTACTCAAGCACACAAATATTTCATACTAGCACTTGGAGATTCCTTAGAAGACATCTAAAGAATTTTGTAATAAATGTGGACCACCACTAGAGGGAAGGTGACCATGATTATTACAATTCAACTATCAAGCATCATATATCTGTATCTAGATCAATCAATGAAGAAAGAATTCGATCAAGGCAATTATTATTTAATTAAAATAATTATAAATAATAAGTGATGATTCTCTCTCTATTGTTCCTACATGATTTGTGTTTTTTATAATTTGATTCATTTCTATTTACACCATGTTTATCATCTTGAGGATCTCAAATCCATCATTGAACATGGAAAAAAATGATGGGAAACACATATCTCATGATTTCGATAAGCCTGGATCATACATGTGGTATTAGCGCGGCCACATAATTATTGATAATTATTTAATGTTTGCTGGTGATTTTCACAACAAAATTTATTTTTTCAATTCACATTTAATCATTAATTAAATACGAATCACATGATATTCTTCATCCAACATCATTTATTGTAGATTTAATCAATGGGATTAATTTTATGAATGATACAATGTCTAAGAATTCATTTGGGTGGGCCATGGATTCTTGCCGGAAAAGACAGGAGTAAAATATAGGAAATAAGAATAACACACCATTTACATGTCATCAATGCATCTATATTTAAGTAAAAAATTAATTCAAACCATGTGAATTAATTAAAAATATCTAATTAAATACCACAAATAGTGGGTTGATTGGGATAGGGTTTCACACAATCAACTAGAGTACACACTGTGTATCACACGTAGACTGACTGTTGTCACATTTACTCACATACATGCCAAGTAAAATTATATATGGCCAAACTGACTGGAGACCGTGTAATTCTGAGATCACACTATGTGTATCCCATTGTACAGGTCATGTACACCATTTTATGAGGTACAATCAACACCCTGATTCACTAGGTTTGTGACTTCGATAGTTGGTGTGAGATTTACAGGTTGGAAAACTCCCTTGTACATGCCACATAGTTATACCAAATTAATGCTGGAAATATTTTTTTCAAAAGCCGGTTTTGGATAAATGGTATCCTCACAACCAAACAGCGACACCTCCAAATGAAAAACCACATCAGCAATTCAAAATTCAAACAACATGAACCACGTGTCCACCTTGAGCCGCACAGCCACCTCGGGGATCATGTCAATGCGAAAACTAACTTCGTCGTCAATCATACCTCCGGCGAGACTAACGTCGGCGAGCAACACTGACGTCCTTCATCAGCATCACCATCAGAGGAAACCCAAGACCGGATCATCACCGATCCAAATCAAAATCCATGAAAAAACACAAGCAAAGAGGGACACACCCCCTCACAAATCCTCACAATAAGAACCATCAACGAGGCAGAAACCCTCAGCACATCGCAAAATCAACACCAGATATCCATGGCAACATCCAACGGTGAAATAAACTGAAAATGAGAAACCACAAATGCTAGATACATCCCGCATAACAACCAACAACAACCAATCATCATCGGAACAAACTGGTCTTAAAAAAATCCACAAAATCAAAATGACAACATCATAAATCAAGACATACCACACATAGAGCACCACTGCCTACGAACCCCACCTCTAAGAACAAGGGTTTGTTCGGAAAACCCTCCCGTCGTCATCCTCATCTACGCAAAAGAAGAGTAAATAGTGTATGAGTATAATACATTTTTAGGGGAACCCAATATTTATTCACTGTATTACATCCATGGAACACTTATTTACATAGTTAAATTTTAATAAATTTGTTTAATATGTATAAAAATATAATTAATGGGAATACAATTGAGAACAGGATGGTAATTATTATAAATGAATTGGTTAACAAAATACAATAATTAATTTATTCATTTGATATTTATCTTCAATAATAATGATTATGAATTGAATAATAGAATAAATAATTGTGTAATTCGTTGTATAAATGTATATGATCGTGACCATAGACCTAGACTTTGTATGTTATAGGTTTTATTTAATTTGTTATTAAATAAAAATGTTGGAATGCATGTCTTATCTCATCTTATTATGTAGGGAATGTGTTCCCATTGTTTCTTTTATGTAAACCCTTTTCCCCCTCACAAGTAAGAAAGTAAAATAATATATAATGGATTTCACTCCCATTATTTTGGAGGATATTCAAGTTTGTAACAAAGGAGAAACCAATCCATGAAAGATACATAGTTAGATATGTGGAATTTTGATACATGAACATCATTTGGTTCGTGGTGTTTTCCACCTAAGAAAATGGTTAGTTTTTCAACTAAAATATAAAAAAACCATTAAAATAATCTCAAGATCATACCTATCTATTATTTCATTTATTTCAGTGCCATGATATTTCATTATCAATGTTTTCCCAGGATCACATAAATTAATGTAATTAACATTTATGAAATATTGTACAAAAAATAGCTTAGATGTATGTATTATCTAATACATGGTTAATCACTTATGTAAATATTCTTAACACTAAAAAGAATATAATAATGATAATAATTTTTAGTTTATGCACAACATATATAATACCTAAATTATATATATTAATTGGGTATAGCCTTCCACTAAATTATTTGAAATAATTCCATATTTCAAAGTCCATGAACATCCATTGTTTTGGTGCTTTTAATTATTTGGAAATTCTAACAAGATTTTTTTCTTTGACATAACTTAGTTAACATAATGGTTTGACTACCAATGAATGACATGGTGCAACTGAGAGAAAAGGGTTTATTAAATCTAAATAAATGATTTCAAGAATGAGGAGTCAACTAAAATGGTCATGGAACTATGAGTTAACGTAGTATTCAGTTTTAATTCAAAACTAAAACCATTCATGTTTCTTTACCAACCAAGGTTGGGGAAACTGGAAGGGGGTTTAGATACTTTCCTATACAATGTCCAAGAATTAGAACATTTTGATGCCAATGGTGAGGGCTATTAGTTTTCGATGAAATAGTGGGAGACTAATAACATTGCTTTTTATTTATTTGTCTAAATTTTTTCAGGTAATTTACAAAAAATATTCTCATCATATTTTCAAAAACAAAATTAAAATGACGTCAATCATAGCAATGTGTTCCAGAAATGATAAGGATAATATTCCCATCAAAATAAATTTAGAATACTGATAATGGAATTATGTATCATCCTTCACCAAGAAAGGAACTTATATGTGTTGGAAGAACCTGTTCCTAATGCTCTTGTAAACGAGGCTTGTGATGATGATATAAAACACTATGAGAAACATTTAAACTATTACACATATGTTCAATGATTAATTCTATCATCCATGTCCAATGTTATTTTGATGAAACATAAATACATGGATTTGAATAACATGACATATAACCTTCAGGATCTCTATTAAGAGAAGAATATACATGAAAGGTTTGAGATCTCCAATGAATAATTTACAACGATTCATTGAGAGTTTGACCAATATCAGACTCATGTAGTCAAGATTGTTGATTACATTGAACACTTAGACATAATAGTTATTAAATTCCTAGATGAGTTTCATATAGATCTCAAACTTTCATCATTGCCCAATACCTTATCCATTTTTAGATTCAATTAAAATATGAGAAATAATGAGAGTAGTCTCTCAGAATATCATAACATGATTCACATAGTGGATATGGACATGGGGCATGATAAAACCATATTCATTTTGGTGGATAAGAAAAGTAAGAAGAAGGTAAATGGGATTAAAAACTATAATGTTTTTAAATCACTCAATCACCATCCTTCCAAAAAGTATAAAATCATGAGGCAGTCCATGGAAAATGATGATATATGTATTTCATGTTGAATGTTAGGCCACTGGAAGAGGAATATAACCAATATGCTATGGAAATATATTGTTGTGTTCATTATCGACAGTAATCATTCAATATATACATATTGGGTTTTAGATGTAACATGTGGGCCTCACATCTGTATCTTGGGGAATTAATGTAAGAACCCGATTCTTATTTTTGAGGTACAGGTTTCTTCTTTTCTCTTTTCCCTAATTGTCTTTGAGAAAATATTTAAAATGGAGAAAATCCTATATTTTGGGACTACAAGCTGTGTACTTTTCCACATGTCGTGTACTTTGGCCATGTGGGATGATTACAAAGGGTGTGTAGACATGCTGGCGATGAAGGGTGTAAAAACTGACTACACGCCATGTAGTGGATATTTACATGTCGTGTAGTCAGTCAGCAGGAAAATAGTAAAGCGGTGGAGGAAGCCTCCAGCAGAGTGGTAGTATACGCCGTGTAATCATAAATACTTGTCGCGTACTCATGTAGACAGATGAACTGTGCGGCGGCGCCACCATAGAAACATTTAAATAAGAAAATTACATGTCGTGTAGTCAATAGTACACGTCGTGTAGTTTTTTTTTAACATGAAATGGGTAATAGCCAACCATGTTCACAGTATTGGCTTATAACTGGAGGAAGAAGTCCATAGAGGAGGTCGAACCATTGATGATCTCCATATTGAGCTTCAGGAATCCGTTTTCGCCTGTGATGATCTCCTTGGAACAGTATGGGCATGCCCTCTACTCTCCTTAAGTCGTTCTTGCCATTTATTAATCTAAGGGAAGTTATTTGAGTTTGAACGGGGATTTATTTCACCTCATATCTACGTCTTTCTTGTAATATTCTATGATCATTGTTCGCGTATACCGTTTAGGGGTGTTTGAGGTAGGTGGCTTAGTGTTTAAATTCCAACTATTGTGCATTTTGTGTATTGTTTAGATACGTACCCATGAATGTGGTGTTGTATGGCCGAGGCCTTGTTGAATTAAATATCTAAAATTGCATAGGTAGTTAAATAAACATGTATAAATGTTGTTTGGGACCCCTACTTGGATCCAGGACCACCGCCGGGGTGTGTTCCTCTATTTAGTCGTTTGTCCAGGATACCCCATTGTATGCCATTTTAAAAATGTTTATTGAATTTCCTTGAGAGGAATTTTATCTGAATTTCTTATTTACATGTTTGGAATGGCCCGATTACTTGCGCCTAAGGGCAATGTTCTTTTTAGCCTGAGGGCATTGTTTGTTTAGCCTCAGGGTGAGGTACTGCTTAGCCTGAGGGCAACGTTCTATTTCGCCTGAGGGAAACTTCCCGTATTCCTGAGGGCAGAGACTCTGTGCCTGATGGTGACACTTTGTACATCTATGGGAAATATCTGTTATGCTTGAGGGTAATGCCTGAGGGAAGGATTTTGATTACCTGAGGGTATTCCTGATGGTGTGGTTACATTAGCCTAAGGTCTTAGTGATGAGGAACATTTAATGTTGTTAAATTCAACTGCTAAAAGAATATTTAAATGGAATTGAAACTAGTAAAGTTAGTTACTTTTGAGTAATTCTTAGTTTATTTCATTTACTATTGCACACTGTTGTTGCATATTTTCACACAGTTGAGCACGAGCCTTCGGTGGGTGCCTACTGGGATTTATTTCTCACACACTGTATGGGGTCATGTCTTCTACCACAAACAGACTACATTTCTGCAGGTGTGGATAAGGGTCAGGGTCCTTATACAGGTATTGTCACGACCCATCCTCGGGGCCCGTGTCGTGACTACCCCAAGATCGCCTTCCATAGGCCAGGGGATGGCGACTAGCACCAAGGCGTAAATCCCGGTAAAAAGGGAAGGCATTTCCTTTTTAAAATAAACAAACACCACAGAGCAAGCATGCAGTAGAAGTAAACACTACGTAATAACTGAGTACAATAGTAAGTGCATAAAAGTAAGTGGGCCAGAATACAAACCCAAAATGAAAGTAAAGTACAACTGGAAGGGAAAATAGCAACTGAAAAGTAAAGCCGCAACGTCGAGCTGTCCACTAGAAAACCCAGTTGAAGGGTGAGTACAGATAGCCTCCACAGCTCCTCGGGTCCAACCGTCCGCTCCGAGAACATCCCATCCAGTGGTCCACCTCCAAGTATCGTACTGCTCTGCAAGCCTCAACCACGCTCAGAGTTGTCCGTCGTCTGCAACCAACACAACATAGTGTGGGAATAGCCCGTGCATGGGTGAGTATATGCTACTCAGTAGGTCCCCAAGACCCCCGAAGGTCTCCCAGAATCCACAATGGATAATACAATCACAAAGATACATTCGAATCTACTTAGGTATATTCCCATACATATACCTAAGTCATCAATTATCGTTCGGCTCCAACATACGAGCCCAAGTACAACCCAGTCCACACAGGAATGAAAAACATAAATCCACACAGGATAGAAAAAAAAGGATTCAGCTCACACATGTATACTTCTTCATATGACGATAGAGATGATCAGATGTTTCCACTAATTCATCTAAGCTGTCGGACCCACAAAGGATCGATAGGTACTAACCCCCACAATGACCCAAAAAGGATCTGACCCACACAGGATCGATAGAAAACTAACCCCCGCAATGACTCACAAAGGATCTGACCCACAAAAGATCGATAGGTAACTAACCCCGCAATGACCCACAAAGGATCTCACCCACACAGGATCGATAGGTAACTAACCCCCGAAAAGACCCACATAGGATCAGACCCACACAGGATCTGTAGGCGCTGGCCCACACAGGACCGCTGAGCATTGACCCACATAGGATCGGATGCACACAGGATTTGTAGCACTGATCCACGTAGGATCACTGAGTGCTGTTGTCGTCACCGTCGAATCCACTGAGGATCTCTGTACTGTCGTCGTTGTCATCGTACTCGCAGCCAGCTCTAGGGTTCCCACACACAGTAAGCTCGTTCGGGAGGGTCTGCTTCACGGGCCGAGAGTCTGATACATCAACTGACACATAGTCCATAGTTGATGTATCCAAAAGTTCTGTATCGTCAACATGAACTCAACGTCGCAGACGGCGCATCAATCGGACAACCGGTCTGAGAGTTATTGGATTTTTCGTCCCAGGGGCCCGGTTGGTTTTTAAGTCAAAACCAAACAGACCGTACTCCACCTACGTCCAATCCTTGGGCGTAGTAAACCAAAAGATCTGTCTCACTAATAGGAATCCAACAAAGTAGACGACACATCAATCGGACGTTCAGAGCTCATGTTACGAGCGTTTCCGCTCCGAGGGCCCGGTTGGTTTCATGTACGGACCAACCCGGCCGAACCCAAAGTATTCTGAAACCTTGGGTGAAATATATCGCAACGACCTTCACGATCAAAGGATCACATCTCCGCTGACGGTGCGGAAATCGGAGGTCCGTAGCTCATGTTATGAGCAAAAGACCGAAAAGATCCGAAAACGGGGGATCTGGGGTCGACCCGAGCCGGGTCCGGGTCCGAGCCGGATGGCGTGACCCGGCCCGAGAGTCTGATACATCAACTGACACATAGTCCATAGTTGATGTATCCAAAATTTCTATATCGTCAACATGAACTCAACGTCGCAGACGGCGCGTCAATCGGACGACCGGTCTGAGAGTTATTGGATTTTTCGTCCCAGGGGCCCGGTTGGTTTTTAAGTCAAAACCAAATAGACCGTACTCCACCTACGTCCAATCCTTGGGCATAGTAAACCAAAAGATCTGTCTCACTAAGAGGAATCCAACAAAGTAGACGGCACGTCAATCAGACGTTCGGAGCTCATGTTACGAGCGTTTCCGCTCCGAGGGCCCGGTTGGTTTCATGTACGGACCAACCCGGCCGAACCCAATGTATTATGAAACCTTGGGTGAAATATATCGCAACGACCTTCGCGATCAAAGGATCACATCTCCGCTGACGGTGCGGCAATCGGAGGTCCTTAGCTCATGTTATGAGCAAAAGACCGAAAAGATCCGAAAACGGGGGATCTGGGGTCGACCCGACCCGGGTCCGGGTCTGAGCCGGATGGCGTGACCCGGCCTGGCCGGGGTGGCCCGGCTCGGCCTGGGCACGACCCGGCCCGGCCGGCGGGTCCACTCGGCTGTTTACAGCCGAGCGGAGCGGGGGGCGTGCTGCCCCCACATGATGGTGTTGCGGCCCCGCTTGGGGCCGCCCTTGCCAGCGGATGCGGCAACCAGCCGCATCCCATCCTTCGCCGGTCTCGCGCGGTCTCGGGACGGCCGGCCCTCCGTCGCGGCTTCAACCACGGCGGCGTGCCGGAGGGTTGCTCCGCGGAACATCGGATGAGTTCCGGTGGTCGGAAATTCACGCCGTCTTCGCCCATGGCCCTCCCGGGGTCCGTCCTTCATTGC
This sequence comes from Viscum album, assembly GCA_963277665.1. Classification (NCBI taxonomy): domain Eukaryota; kingdom Viridiplantae; phylum Streptophyta; class Magnoliopsida; order Santalales; family Viscaceae; genus Viscum; species Viscum album. The sequence goes on along the minus strand of OY728157.1, from coordinate 722,432,401 downwards.
GAGGACCTCACATCGCCCGTGCGGCTTGTTTTGTCAACGTCCTCTGTTTCACACACCAAGAACGAAAGGGGCAGTGGGTTTGGACTAGTTCATTGGTCTGCACCCACCACGTTAGCGGTTTTAAATATTTCACAACAAAAGTTTAATCATACGACACGGGAATAAATCACAAAGATTTAAATGAATCATACCCCTACCTCGTTGTTGTCGGCGAATGTGAGTTCTTTCCGGAATTGATCATCGTGGATGAAGAGGATCGTCGCGTTGCGGAAGGGGCGTCGCGTCGTCGCGGTACACTCCGTCGTGGTACACGCCGTCGCGTCGACGATCTCTGAGGGTCAAAGAAAACACACAGATTTAATTGCACATTTAAACCCATGTTGAGGATAAAATCAACAATGGAATTTAAAAGATCCGAAATCCCCTACCTCAATCGGGTGTTGATCAAAGATTGTCGTGGGGAAGGATTATCTTGGAAGAAACATCGCAGAAAGAGATTAATCGGCATCGTGGTACATGGTGTCGCATCGTCGATCTCTGAGGGTTCGGCATTCTTCGCGCTCTTCGCGTTCTTCGCATTCTTCGCATTCTTCGCGAAGGAGGATGAAGAACATAGAGTTTCTGTCAATCCTCTCGACAAGCCACCCACATGTGTTCGTCTTATTTTATTCTTATGCCAACAAACGAAAAACAATGTTAGGAAACGAACCATTAATTCATTGAATTAATGGTAACGACGTAACTGCCCAATTAATAGGGGCGTTAAGAATTTAAGAAAACGCACCAGTTGACTTTCATTTAAAAGATGTTTTCGTGGGTGCATTACTTAGAGGAAAAGAAATGGTGGGGCTCGTGCGGTCCCCACCTCACAAATATCCTACCAAGTGGGTAGGATATTTTGGATTCCACCCTATCCGCTTAACTTAGCTAATGTGGATTTAAGAGGCTTTAAGTGAAATAAAATAAAGTTGTCGCACCACTTTATTTTTATTTCTTAACTTAACCCCAAAAATTAAAAACCACACCCGAGAAAACGCAACTCTGGAAAAGGCGTTTCTAAAAAAATACCGGCACTGCGATTCCATCGGTGCCCTTGGAATTCGATTCCGAGCACCGTTTCAAAAGTTATAAACACCCGCTCGTTCGTTCACTGAACGAACCCGAGCCATACATCGGAAAATGATTCTGGGAACACCGGGTCTCGGAATCAGGTGGCGTCAGAAACTGCGTTCTTGAAAAATTACGATGAAAATTAAGAAAAAAAATTCCTTGAATTTTATGGGTATTTACATCACTCACACCTTAGGGCTTTGTGTCCCCATAATGATACATCATAAACTAGGGAAACAAAAGTGGGTACTGAGCACGCATCTAAGCCTCCCACTTCAAAGTGCTCTCCTGGAGGTTCCCGTGCTTCCATCTGATGCGCACTAGAGGAATCGACCATCCACGTAGGACCCACTCCAGTCGATCCTCGATCTCCACTGGGACCTCTGCAAAAGTCGCCCCGTCATCAACGTCCATCTCTCCATGGTCAATGATATGTGTCGGGTCGTGCACGTATCTCCTCAGAAGAGATATGTGGAAGACGTCGTGCACCCGGTGCAACTGAGGTGGTAGAGCCAGGCGATAAGCCACCTCACCAATCATGCTGAGGACCTGGAATGGTCCGATGAACCGTGGAGACTACTTGCCGCCTCAGCCAAAACTCTGAAATCCACGTCGAGGTGAGACACGCAAGAAGACGTGGTCGCCATCCTCGAACTCTAGTGGCCTCCGCCTCCTGTCAGTATAAGACTTCTACCAGCTCTGAGCTGTCCTCATCCGCTCCTGCATGGCCTGGACCTTCTCTGTCGTGGCATGGAACATCTCCGGTCCCACAAGTGCTGACTCCCCAGGGTCTGTCCAGCACAAAGGAGATTTGCAAGGTCTGTCGTACAACGCCTCATATGGTGACATCCCGATGGTGGAGGGGTAGCTGTTGTTGTACGCGAACTCCACCAAGGGTAGGTGGTACTCCCAGCAGCGACCAAAGTCAAGGACACATGCGCGGAGCATGTCCTCAAGAGTCTTAATGGTCCTCTCCGTCTGACCATCCGTCTGAGGGTGAAAGGCGGTGCTCAGACGTAGTCGCGTCCCGAACGCCTCCTGCAACCCCTTCCAAAGCTGGGAAGTAAAGCAAGCTTCTCGATCGGAAACTATAGATAATGGCACACCGTGAAGCCGTACAATCTCATGAACAGAGAAACGTCCCAATCTCTCAACTGAGCCCTACTCTCTGATGGATAAGAAGTGAGCCGACATGGTGAGTCGGTCGACAATCACCCAAATGGAGTCGTGACCTCTGAAGGTGCGTGGAAGTCCAGTCACGAAGTCTATATATATCCCATCCCACTTCCACTCTGGGACCTCCAAGGGCTATACCAAGCCTACTGGTACCTGATGCTCTGCCTTCACCTGCTGGTAGGTGAGGCATCGAGAAACGAACTCTGCCACATCCTTCTTCATGCCCGGCCACCAATGATGTCGTCTGAGGTCATGGTAAATTTTTTCCACTCCAGGATATACCGCCGAAGGAGAAGTGTGAAACTCACTTAGAACCTCCCCCGTAAAGTAACTGGTAAAAAGGTATGTCCTCTGAAAAGAACGTTGTTCTCTGCTCCAAAAGAGAAACCATCAGGTTCCTGTCCTGAGAATATCTATGCACGCCGCGTCTCACAGTCAGCATCCCCATGATGTGCCTCTCTGACCGGCTGTAGTAGTGGAGAGGTGACTCTTAGAGATTGAAGGAAGGCTGCTCCATCTCTATCCACGAAGGATATCTGCAAAGCGGCTAGCTGTTCTGTCCCCTCCTCAAGTAGATGAATGCTCGTCCTCCTGCTGAGATCATCGGCTAATACGTTCCCCATCCCAGGAGTATAGACTATCTCAAAGTCATAGTCCCGGAGGAACTCGAGCCATCGTCGCTGTCTCAGGTTCAGGTCCTTCTGAGAGAAGATGTACTTGAGACTCTGATGGTTAGAAAAGACTGTAAAGTGCTCGCCCATCAGGTAGTACTGCCATGTATTCAGAGCGAAGACCACCGCTGCTAACTCCGGGTCATGGGTGGCGTAGTTCTGTTCATGCGGCCTCAACTGACGTGATCCATAGGTGATCACTGCCTGCTCCTACATTAGGACACATCCGAGTCCGGTCCCTGATGAATCGCAGTAGAATACGTACCCTACTCCCTCCTCCGGAAGCCTCATGATAGGGGCGCTGGTCAATCTCTATCTCAGCTCCTGGAAGCTCTGCTGACATCTTTCTGACCACACAAAGGGTTTCCCTTTCTTTGTCAAATCTGAGAGTGGTGCCGCAACTCTGGAGAAGTCTGGAACAGATTTCCGATAGTATCTAGCTAGAACCAAGAAACTCTGCACCTCCGTCACGCTCCTAGGTGGCTCCCAAGCTAGAACAGCATCAATATTCGCAGGATCCACTGCAACTCCTGCCACAAAGATGATGTTCCCCAAGAAGGGGACCTCGCATATCTATCACTGACACTTCGAGAGCTTTCCATAAAGCTGGTGATCTCAGAGTGTGTCTAGGACAACCCATAAGTGGTAGGCGTGCTCCTCCTTAGTCGTTGAGTATATCAAAAATGTCGTCGATGAAGACCACGACAAATCATTATAGGTATGGATAAAAGATCCTGTTCCTGAGGCCCATGAACACTACTGGAGGGTTGGTTATACCGAAAGGCATAACCAAGAACTCATAGTGCCCATACCGACATCTGAAGGCCATCTTCTGCACGTCCTCGTCCCGAACTCTGAGCTGATGATATCCTGACCTGAGGTATATCTTTGAGAACCACCGTGCTCCCTTGAGCTGATCGAATATGTCATCAATCCTCAGTAGCGGATACTTTTTCCTTACAGTCATGTGGTTCAGGAGACGATTGTCGACACAAAGTCACAAGATCTCGTCCGCCTTCTTGGCGAACAATACCGGGGAAGCCCAGGTTGAAACACTGGGTCGGATGAAACCCTTGCCCTGCAAGTCCACTAACTGTACCCGTAGCACTCGATGCTCAGCGGGGGCCATCCGATATGCTGGAGTTGATATCGGGGTTGTCTCAGGGTATAGGTCAATATAAAATTCTACCTCTCTGTGAGGAGGTAGTCCTGGAACGTCGTCGGGGAAGACGTCTGCATACTGATCCACCACTACAAGAAAACTAGGACTCTGCACGTCAACTGCTCCTAGGATGAGGCTAGCCAACTGATGAGTGATGGGTTGTCCTCTCCTCTACGGAAGTCCATCCTGTGCTGCGAAGGCTCCCTTCTCGCCGGTGAAGGTGAACCTGCCCTCGCCGGTGCGTACACAACGCACCTCGCGCCTAATACGGCCGATCTAAGAATGGACTGTAGATAACCAATCCATGCCCAAGATGACGTCGTAAGGCCTCGATGCCGCTACAAGAAGTTCCCAGCCAAAGCTATCGCCTCCTAGAGTAAACTCACACTACCGGAACCAGTGCGTAATCGTCATGTATGCTCATGTAGGAGTCTCTAGCCGTAAGGATCGAGCCAACGACTCTGTCGGAATCTCCGAGCTCCGAACAAGGGCAGCGGCTATGAAATAATGAATCTCTCATGTGACTATAAGAACTGCATCAAGGGTGTAATAGACACAGATAGTACCTAGAATCATTTCGGGCGCGCCGTGGTCATAGGCCTCCGCTGCCTGGGGCTTTGCATATCTCTGCCTGCCAGCTCCCGGTGGTCGGGGTGGACCTCATGGTGGTGGTGGTGATAGAGCCTCAAAGCGTCTCCCACCACCTGCCGCTCGGCCAGCTCCTCTTCCTCGTCCGCCTTCTCCCTACGAACCGCCATGATCGAACCTCTGCCTCTGCCTGGGTGGCCCCTCAACCGTCTGCTGCTCCTCGGCACGGTGGGTCAGGCAGTCACGAGCCATGTGGCCCTACCTGCTGCATGTGTAGCACTGTCTGCCTCTCGAAAGACTGGCTCCGCGCGGTGTGCCCCGCACTGCAGAGCCAGTGTCCTAAGGCTGTCTTCCTAAGTTTCTGGTCTTCCTGGACCCATGAGTCATCCGTCGGCTACCTACTGCAGAAGACTCTGCTACGTGCAACCCTGCGGTGGGTCTCGGCGCAGATGAAGGCTCAGCAAGGAAGCTCTTGACCAAAAGGTCTCGCTCCAGTACTCCTGCCTGAGTCGGAATGCTGAGGGAGATCAGTGATGCCCTGATCTCATGTCTCAATCTCTGCTCAAAGGTCCGGGCCTGGAAGAATGGGTCCCATACCATGTCTGTCGAGTACCGCGAGAGATCGGTAAATCTCACCGAGTAATGGGCGACTGTCAAGCTGACCTACCGCAGCTGAAGAAGCTCCTGGATGCGCACTGCACGGAGGGTGTTCAGGAAGAACTATAAGCTGAAGAGGCTCTCAAAGTCTTTCCAGAGTTGAGATGACTCATAGTGTACTTGGAGCATCAAGCTCCACCATCGGCCCGCTGCCGCGTGCAGTAGGCTTTCTGTGAGGATCACCATGAGGTCTGTTGGTGTCCTCACTAACCGGAAAACTCATACCACTACCTCCAGCCAGTCCTCGTCTGCCTGGGGGTCCGTCTCCCCACAGAACCTGGGCAGTCGCTGGCGCTGAAACTCATGCAGTGCACTAAGGCGACGTGCATCGTCAGCGGTTGGGGCTGGAAGCATCGGTGGCTCGGCGGGTAAAGGTACCGCCGGTGCCTCAGTTGTCAAAGGGCCTTGTACCGAGGCCTCGCTGCTCAGCGGGCTGTCGTCACACTGAGCTCTCGGAACCCTAGCTGGCTACCATCGTGGGGCCATCCTGAAAATGAAACAGGTGTGCCACAGTGAGAACAATATACCTGGTGAGCTGACACAAAGTAATCACAAAGAAAACGTGAAACACACACATGGAATCAAGGTTTTCGTGCATTAAGTCAGAAATCAGAAGTCAAGGTCCTGGCTTACAGATACGTCAGCTGCCGCACCAACACTGGACTCCCTGGACTAATAACCACACCCAATATGGTTAACACTATTACATCACATAGAAATAGATCAGAGTCCCATGTTCTATGGTAGAACCGAACTCCTCTGATACCAATTTGTCACGACCCGTCCTCGGGGCCCGTGCAGTGACTGCCCCAAGCCCGCCTTCCATAGGCCAGGGGCTGGCGACTAATACCAAGGCGTAAATCCAACTAAAAAGGGAAGGCATTGCCTTTGTAATGTAAACAAACACCACAGAGCAAGAAAGCAGTAGAAGTAAACACTAAAGAAAAACTGAGTACAACAGTAAGTTAGGAAAAGTAAGTGGGCCAGAATATAAACCCAAAATGAAAGTAAAGTACAACTGGAAGGGAAAACAACAACTGAAAAGTAAAGCTGAAACGTCGAGCTGTCCACGGGAAAACCCACATGATGGGTGAGTACAGATAGCCTCCACTGCTCCTCGGGTCCAGCTGTCTGCTCCGAGAACGTCCCGTCCAGTGGTCCACCTCCAAGTACCGTCCTGCTCCGCAAGCCTCAACCACAATCAGCTATGTCTGTCGTCTGCAACCAACACAACGTAGTGCGGGCATAGCCCGTGCAAGGGTGAGTATAAGCTACTCAGAAGGGACCCTGAGACCCTAGAAGATCTCCCAGAATCCACAAAGGATAATACAATCACGAAGTAACATTCGACTCTGCTTAGGTATATGCCCATACATATACCTAAGTCATCAATTTTTTTTCGGCTCCAACATCCAATCCCAAGTACAACCCAGTCCATAGAGGAAAGAAAAACGTAAATCCACATAGGATAGAAAAACCAGATTCAGCTCACACATGTATACTTCTTCATATGACGATAGAGATGATCAGATGTTTCCACTAATTCATCTAAGCCATCGTACCTACAAAGGATCAATAGGTACTAACCCCCGTAATGACCAACAAAGGATCTGACCTATACAAGATCGATAGGTAACTAACGCCCACAATAACCCACAAAGGATCTGACCCACACAGGATCGATAGGTAACGAACCCCCGCAATGACCCACAAAGGATCTGACCCACACAGGATCGATAGGTAACTAACCCCCGCAAAGACCAACACAGGATCAGACCCATACAAGATCTGTAGGCGCTAGCCCACACAGGACCGCTGATCGTTGACCAACACAGGATCAGACCCACACATGATTTGTAGCACTAATCCATGTAGGATCGCTGAGTGCTGTAGTCGTCACCGTCGAATCCACTGAAGATCTCTGTACTGTCGTCGTCGTCGTCGTAGTCACCACCAGCTCTAGGGTTCCCACACAATGCAAGCTCGTTCGTGAGGGTCTGCTCCATGAGTCGAGAGGCTGATACATCAACTGACACATTTTCTAGAGTTTATGTATCCAAAAGTTCTGTATCGTCAATAGGAACTCAACATCGCATACGGCGCGTCAATCGGACGCCCGGTCTGAGAGTTATTGGCTTTTTCATCCCAGGGGCCCTGTTGGTTTTTAAATCAAAACCAACCCGACCGTACTCCACCTGCATCCAAACCTCAGGCGTAGTAAGCCAAAAGATCTATCTCACTAAGAGGAATCCAACAAAGTCGACGGCACATCAATCAGACGTCCGGAGCTCATGTTACGAGCATTTCCGCTCCGAGGGCCCGGTTGGTTTCGTGTACGAACCAACCCGGCCAAACCCAATGTATTCCAAAACCTTTAGTGAGATATACTGAAACGACCGTCTCGATCCATGGATCACATCATCGCTGACGGTGCGTCGATCGGAGTTCTGTAGCTCATGTTATGATCAAATGATCAAAATGATCCGAAAACGGGGGATCTGGGCCCGGACCGACCCGGCCCAACCCCCCCTGGGTCGGCCCGAACCGGGTCTGGGTCCATCCCGGATGTTGGGACCTGGCCCAGCCGAGGTGGCCCGGCCCGGCCTGGGTGCGACCCGGCCTGGCCCGGCGGGTCGGCTCGGCCGGTTACGGCCGAGCGGAGCGGGGCGCGTGCTGCTCCCACGTGATGGTGTCGCGGCCCCTCGTGGGGCCACCCTTGCCAGCGGACGCGGAAGCCAGCCACGTGCCATCCTTCACCGGTATCGAACGGTCACGGGACAGCCGGCCCTCCGCCGTGGCTTCAGCCACGGCGGTTCTCCATGGCGGCGCGCCGGCGGGTTGCTCCGCGGACCACCGGATGAGTTCTGGTGGTCGGAAATTCACTCCATCTTCGTCCAAGACCCTCCCGGGGTCCATCCATCACTGCGAAGACCTCACATCGCCCGTTCGGCTTGTTTTGTCGACGTCCGCCATTTCAAACACCAAGAACGAAAGGGGCGATGGGTTCAGATTTTTTCATTGGTCCTCACCCACCACGTTAGCGGTTTTAAATATTTCACAACAAAAGTTTAATCATACGATGCGGGTATAAATCACAATGATTTAAATGAATCAAACCCCTAACTCTTTGTTTTCGTCGAACATGAGTTCTTCGTGGAATTGACCATCGCGGAAGAAGAGGATCGTCGTGTCACGGAAGGGGCGTCGCGTCGTCGTGGTACACGGCGTCACGTCGACGATCTCCGAGGGATAAAGAAAACCCACAGATTTAATTGCACTTTTAAACCCAAGTTAAGGATAAAATCCACAAAGGAATTTAAAAGATCCGAAATCCCCTACCTCAATCGGTTGTTGATCGAAGATTGTCACGGGGAAGGATTTTCACGAAAGAAACGTCCCGGAAGAAGATTCGTCGGCGTCGCGGTACACGACGTCGCATCGTCGATCTTCGAGGGTTCGGCATTCTTCGCGTTCTTCGCGTTCATCGTGAAGGAGGATGAAAAACATAGAGTTTCTGTCAATCCTTTCAACAAGCCACCCACTTGTGTTGGTCTTTTTTTATTCTTATGCCAAAAAACGAAAAACAAAGTTAACAAACGAATCATTAATTCGGTGAATTAATGGTAACGACTTAACTGCCCAATAAATAGGGGCGTTAAAAATTTAAGAAAACACACCAGTTGACTTTCATTTAAAAAAGGTTTTCTCGGGTGCGTTACTTAGAGGAAAAGAAACGGTGTGGCTCATGCGGGCCCCACCTCACAAATATCCTACCAAGTGGGTAAGATATTTTGGATTCCACCCTATCTGCTTAACTTAGCTTAAGTGGCTTTAAGTGGCATTAAGTGAAATAAAATAAAGTTGTCGCACCACTTTATTTTTATTTCTTAACATAACCCCAAAAATTAAAAACCACTCCTGAGCAAACGCAACTATGGAAAAGACATTTCTAAGAAAATACCGGCACTGTGATTCAATTGGTGCCCTCAGAATTCGATTCCGAGCACCGGTTTAAAAGTTATAAAAACCCACTCGTTCGTTCATTGAACGTACCCGAGCCATACTTCTGAAAATGATTCCGGTCACACCGGGCCTCAGAATTAGTTGTCGTTAGAAACTGCGTTCTTGTAAAATTCCAAATAAAATTAAGAAAAAAATTTCCTTGAATTTTACGTGTCTATACAGGTACTTGATTGCTGCGGAGAAGTAGGGGAGCATGGGACCGGGCTTAGGCTCGCGATGCTATAGGCTGTTTTGTTTTGTTTTGCAGTACTCTGTATTGTACGGTCCTGTATTGTTGTGTCACATGTTCTGGATATTTTCATAGAACATGAGACATGTTGCATCATTATATATATATAACTGTTGATTATCAGTTATTGTAGTTGACTATGTGTGTAAGGTTTATTGCTTCCGTTGCTGTTGTATGTTTTATCCTGTATTCTGCTACGCTACACCTCGAAAAATGAGGGCATATTTTCACCACTATCAGACCTGGGCCCTGGCTACTGGTCGAAAGCCTCTGGAGTTTGTGGAAATGTGCTTGAGGTCATGTGACCAACCGGATTCGGGGCACCCGTGGAGTGGTACGTGGGTCCGGGATGTCACAAAGTGGTATCATAGGGCGTTCTTTTCTTTGAATTACTATTTGGAGCCTTAGTTAGGGATAGGACGGAAACGATAGTTGGTAATAAGTTGTGCCCGGGAGTAGTTAACCTGTGTACAGGGAAAAGGCAATTTACCTCGTGTTGTAATTTTATTGATTTTGCAATTTACAGTTGATTTTATTTTCACCATTGGGTGACGCACTTGGGATTGTGCTTTTAAATTTTATCCATGGGTTCTATCTAGTTGCAACATGATGAGATAAGGGTATGCCATCTCATGCATCATTTAGGCCCATGCAAGAAATCACATGTCATGTATTGTTTCCATTCCATGTAGTGCACTAGAAATTTCATGTTGGTGTGATAGTTGTGGTTCTAGAAAAAGAATGTTGTTTTGATAACTGCTTCGATAAATACTTGCTATGTGATAGTGTATTGTTGTATAATCTTGTTGATAGAATGGGTGCCAAACATTGGTTTTTGGGGAGTATGGACCCTATTAACGGGAATTTGGTGGATCATTGACTGTTTATCTTTTTATAACACATATAAGATGCCAAAAATTGATTCGTGGGGAGTATGGTCCCTCATGGGTCGGAAATTGGCACTTAGGTGTTGTTTTTTGTATTTTTTGGGTTCCATAGTAGTTTCAGAGGTGTATTGTCTAGAAAACCCAGTATACACGCCATGTGGTTCCTCGGACACATGCCATGTGATCTTCTATTCGAGAAGAAAACAAAACATTTTAATTACATGCCGTTTTCCCTTAGTACACGCCGTGTAGTCTCTTTTCGTGTCATTGAACTTGTGGGAGGGACACAGGGAAGGGGAATAAATGGGGAAAACACACCTTGTACTGGATGTACACGCCATGTGGTGTTGACCCGTAGTGCACCCATGTAGCTAACAAACACAGACGGAGGAAACCTTAAGACATACACACCGTGTCAACTACGGAATAAACCATGTAGTCTGACATGGGATCCGTCCATGTAACTAACAACACGGGTCGACGAAGCTCGTCTAGTACACGTCGTGTTCCTGTAGGACACGCCATGTAGACTTGTCCGAGGACAGACTGTGTGGTTTTATCCATGTGGCTGGGAAACGGGGTGGTGTACACACCGTGTGTGGGTGTAACACACCATGAAGTAACAAGCCAAGTATTCGGCCATGTCACAAATGACATGGGTTGTTGGAAAATTACACCATACACACCATGTAGATTAAATACACGTCGTGAAATCATGTTCAACAGAAGCCGTGTAGAAGGACTCGGGCAGGGGAAGAGAAGTCAGGTACACGCCGTGTAGTCATTATACACATTGTGTAATGTTGTTTTGAAAATCATGAATGCCTTCTTCCTCATGTTCCCATTTTGGTCCCTTCGTTTACAGACTGTGATAATCGTGATCTAAGGTGTGTGTTTGACCTTGAAGATTCATGCCACCGAGACGACCACACGTTGTTCTCCAGGAGAGTGGCAACGATTATATTCCATATATGGTAGGGAATAGGCTACCAGTGGATCCTCCAGTAAAGCCAGATTCCGCGCCAGCCATTGTACCAGACATAGGAGCATAGGCGCAGTTCTGTGAAGGATTTATGCGGTTCATGATAACCCTTCAGGGAGCACTGTCGGCTGCCACATCTAGGGTAGAGCTGACACATATCTTCCAGTAGTAGCATCCACCTATGTTTTTAAAAGATGGAGGACCACAGGCTGTGGAGTCTTGGCTGGGGTCAATGTAGACTATCTTAGAGAATCTTGAGACGCCTCCAGGGCAGAGGGTCAAGCTCGTGACGTATATGCTGTGTGATTTAGCCAAGAGGTGGTGGGATGTTACCACTCAGTCTGAGCATCACAGAGACATGGTGTGGGAATATATTCAGACAGCCTTCGATGAATTCTTTTTCCCGGAGAGGCTGAGGGCAGATAGAGCTCAAGAGTTCATGAATCTACACTAGGGCACTATGTCGGTGATAGATTATTCACCTCTTTTCACCGAGATTCATCATTTTTCACCATTTCTGGTGGGTGATGAGACGTCGAGAGACAGACGCTTTGAGGATGGTATTCGATATGACATCAGAGCACTGGTGAATGTTATCAAGTTGCCTTCATAAAATGCTATTATGTACCTGGCGCTGATTACAGAGAGGAACCTCTGGGAAGCTAGTGGTGCTGGCCAGGGCAGTTCGGCACCAGTTTCTGGTACTAATTCTGTTGGTAATATGAAGCGATAGATATATTTCTCTCACGGTGGTAGTACTAGCTAGGAGATTACTTTAAGTGGACCGGTCAGGTGGTACCAGTGTGGTAATGTGGGGCACAATAGATCACATTGTCCACGTGACCTAGTGGAGTGACGAGCATGCGACAATATGGGTCATCTGCAACGCTATTGTAGGGCATCTCTACCAGTGTCCAGTGAGAGGGGTTCTGTACAGACTCCGTGTGCCGGAGCAGGACCAGTAGCTTTTTACCAGTCGGCAAACTGGAATACGTCAGGGCGTGTAGGAAGAGATGGTGGTCATGGTCATGGTAGCCAAACACCAGGATCTCAGAGGCAGCATGGAAGGACAGCTCAGGCTAGCCAGGCTGTGTCATAGGGCCACGACACTGGGTAGGCATATGCAGTTCAACAGACCCAACAGGAGCAGGATCCTGGACATTCTACTGTCAGAGGTACTATTCTAGTAGCTTCTGTTTTGTCTTCATTACTTTTTGATATGGGCGGTAAACATAGTTTCATATCTGTACCCGTTTTGGAGAGCCTTGGGCTCTATGTTTCTTCTTCTTCTTCTAATGTTATGATTGTAGACACTTCGTTGGGAATTATAATGACATGTGTGAGTTAGTGCAAGGAGTTACCCCTTGAGGTTGGAGGGTGTCACTTCCTATGGGTCCTCTATGTCTTAGAGATGACGAGCTATGATTTCATTCTTGGAATGGACTGGTTGGTTCCCTTTCAAGCCTTTTTAGATTGCTATCATCACAGGGTGAATTTCACATCACTAGAGGGTGGAGAGTTTCAATACAAGGGCGAATGGGATGCTCAGGAGAGTCGAGCTCGATCAGGTGATTATGGGAGAGGTGGAGTCACAGCCCAGATTGCGAGTTTATATCTGGATGATTAGGGAACTTGTCAGTAGAATTTCCCTCCTATGGTTGATCATTTCATGGATGTTTTCCCGGATGACTTTTTTGGGTCTACCTCTGGAGCGAGAGGTGGATTTATCTATTGATATTGTTCCAGGAGAAGCATTGGTGTCCAATAGTCCTTATAGGATAGCCATGCCTAAGTTGCAGGAGACCAAAAGGTAGTTAGAGGAGTTACAGTCAAAGGGTTTCATTAGACCCAGTACTTCTCTTTGGGTTTCGTCGGTCCTTTTTTCTAAAAAGGTGGATGGTACCCTCAGACTCTGTGTGGATTATCGGAAGTTGAACCGGTTGACAGTTAACAACAGATATCCCCTGTCGTGGATTTATGATCTTTTTGATCAACTTCGATGTGCATGAGTTTTCTCAAATATTGACTTGAGATCTGGATATCATCAGTTGTGCATTAGACAATCAGACATACCACTTATATCCTTCATGAGAAGATATGGTCTGTATGAGTATATGGTTATGCCGTTTGGACTCACGAATGCGCCATTAGTTTTCAGGGATCTGATGAATCCTTTGTTTAATCCTTACCAGGATTCTTTTATGGTAGTATTCATGGAAGATATATTAGTTTACTATCACACTCGACAAAAACATGCCACCCATATTGAGATCGTATTGAGTACAATGAGAGAGAATAATCTATATGCTATGCTCTCAATGTGCCACTTTTGGATGGACCAGATTCACTACCTGGGTCATATCATCTCTGAGGCTAGAGTTGTCGTGGACCTAGAGAAGGTGAGAGAAGTATTTTCCTGGGGGCACTAAGAACATGTTTTAAATATGGAGTTTCTTGGGGCTGGATGGTTACTACAGATGATTCATCCATGACTTCTCCCACTTAATAGAACCATTGATGGGTTTGACTAAGAAGGATGTGATGTTTGTTTGGTCGAATGCTTTGAGACAGAGTTTCATGACATGAAAGGAAGGTTGACATCAGCACCAGTCCTGATACTTCCAGAGAAAGGGAAGAGCTATAAATTTTACTATGATGCATCAAGTTTTGCAGTGGGAGCTGTGTTGATGCAGGGCGATCAAGTTACGGGTCTCGGCAGTTGAGGCCACATGAGAGTAATTACCCAACACATGACCTCGAGTTGGTTGTAGTTGTTCATGTGTTGCGTTGTTTGAGACATTATCTCTTGGGAGAGAAGTTTTTGGTTTTTACTAACCACCAAGTCTCAAGTATATCTTTACTCAGCGTGACTTGAATCTGAGGCAGCGAAGGTGGGTCGAATACCTTCAGTCCTTTGATTTTGAGCTAGCCTATACACCTGGTAAGGGTAATGCAGTTGCTGATGCAACGAGAAGGATGACATAGACACAGGCAGTTCATGAGGAAAGTGGTGAGTGGTAGCTTATAGATTTTTTCTCTAAGATGAATTTTGAGGTGCACGACAGTCAGGGGCAGACCTATCATTCATCTTTAGTTGTAACTTCTACCCTCCTGGATAGAGTGAGGATGAGACAACTATCTGATTCAGAAGTCCTAATTCTACGGGAGTCAGTGGAAAGTGAGGACCCTCCTCCTTGATGGATGATAGGCGATGATGAGGTTTTTCGTTTCCTTGGACAGGTATGGGTTCCATGGGATATACACAAGGAGTTGATGCGAGCGATTCATGCTTCATCTTGGGCAGTTTATCCCGAGGTTACCAAGATGTACCATGACATGAGACGTCAGTACTGGAGGTCGGGTATGAAGAGAGAAGTATCTAGTTTTCTTATGAGATGTTCCACTTGTCAGCAGGTAAAGGAGGAGCATCAGAGGCCAGTCGGACTGTTATAGTAGTTACCCATATCATAATGGAAATGGGATGATGTCACAAAAGACTTTGTGACAGGATTGCCGAGGTCACCTCAAGGCAATGATGCCATGTGGGTTTTTGTGGACATACTCATGAAAGTAGCTCACTTTTCGCCGATCAAGGAGACATTCTGTGTTGACTAGCTTAAGAAACTATATATCCGTGAGGTTGTAAGTCTTAATGGGGACCGTCATTCTATCATTTATATAGGGATGCTCATTTTACGTCTAGTTCCTGGTAGAGTTTCAGAGGGCACTGGGTACACAGGTGCTTCTGAGCACAGCTTACGACCCTCAGATCGATGGTCAGTCAGAGCGTACGATACAGGTGGTAAAGGACATGATGCGTGCATGCATCCTTGAATTTGGGGGCTCCTAGGAGAAGCATGTACCCATAGTCTAGTTTTCCTATAATAATAGTTTTCAGGAAACTATTGAGATGGAACCCTACGAGGATTTATATGGTTGGCCATGCCGATCACATTTTTTCTGGTTAGAGGCAGGTGAGGCAGCTTTACTTGGACCACGTCTTGTGCAGGAAACTTCTGAGCAGGTCCAGTTGATTCAGAAGCGGATGGCTACCGCACAGTCTCTTCATAAATCTTATGTTGATCACCGCAGACGACCCATAGAGTTCGTGGCTGGGGATCCGGTTTTATTGCGTTTTTTGCCGAGGTTGGGACACAGGCAGATCAGGATATAGGGTAAACTTTCACTGAGGTATTTGGGGCCGTTTGAGATTCTAGAGAGAGTCGGTATGGTTGCCTATAGGTTGCAGTTACCACAGTGGTACCAGGCCATGCAGGACGTCTTCCATATATCTCAGTTGGCTGTTATCATTCATACTCATCTCACATCTTTCATCTTGAGGAGGATAAGCTTCAGGTAGATGCGTCCTTTGAGGAGCATCCGATTTGTATCATGGTTATGAGCATGAAGGTTCTTCGAGGCCGGTCAGTTCCTCTCGTACGGGTGTTATGGTAGCATGGCTGAGTGTAGGACGAAACCTAGGAGCGGGAGACCGATGTAAACACTCAGTGTCTAGAGTTGTTCAAGGATTTATCTTCGCCACCCTTAGATGGACAATTCGTGGATGAATTTATTTTAAGGGGGAAGTTTGTATGAACTTGGTTCTTATTTTTGAGGTGTGGGTTTCTTCTTTTCTCATTTCATTATGTGTTTTTGAGAAAATATGGAAAATGGGGAAAAATCATAAATATTGGGACTACACACCATGTACTTTTCCATACGCCATGTACTTTGGCTGTGTGGGATGAGTACATAGGTTGTGTAACCGTGCTGGCAACCAAGGGTCTAAAAACCGACTACACGTCATGTAGTGGATATTTACATGTTGTGTAGTCAGTCGATAGGAAAAGAGTAAGGCGGTGGAGGCAGCCGCCAGCAGAGCGGTAGTATATGCCGTGTAATCATAAATACATGTCGTGTACTCATGTCGATGTATGAACAGTTTGATAGTGCCGGCAGAGGAATAGTTAAATGAGAAAAGTACACACCGTGTAGTCAATAGTGCACACCGTGTAGTTTGTTTGTTTCGCTTAAAATGGGCAGCAACCAACCCTGTTCATAGGATTGGCTTAGAACCGGAAGAAGGAGTCGAGAGAGGATGTTGGACCTTCTAGGATCTCTAGATCGAGCGTCAGAATTCCGTTTTCGCCTCTGACGATCGCGTTAGAACCGCATGGGTATGCCCTTCACTCTCCTCAAGCCATTCGTGCCAATTATTCATCTAAGGAAAGTTATTTGAGTTTGAATGGGGATTTCTTTCACCTCATATCCACATCGTTCTTGGATGATTCGATTATCATAGTTCATGTATACTTTTTGGGGGCATTTAAGGTAGGTGTATTCGTGTTTAAATTCCAATTGTTGTGCGTTTTGTGTACCGTAGAGATACGCGCCCACGAATAGGGGTGTTGTATGGTCGAGGCCTTGTTGAATTAAATGCCTATAATTTTATAGGTAGTTAAATGAACATGTATAAATGTTGTTTAGGACCACTACTTGGATCCAGGACCACCCCCGGTGTGTGTTTATCTGTTTAGCCATTTGGCCAGGATACCTGAGTGTATGCCATTATAAAAATGTTTATTGAATTTCCATGAGAGGAATTGTATGTGAATTTCTTATTTACATGTTGGGAATGGCCTGGTTACTTGCGCTTGAGGGTAGTGTTCTTTTCAGCCTAAGATCATTGTTTGTTTAGCCTGAGGGCAATGTACTTCTTAGCCTAAGGGAAATGTTCTATTTCGCGTAAGAGAAATTTTTCGTATGCATGAGGGTAGAGAATCTCTATTTGAGGGCAACACTTCATACACGTGAGGGAAATATCTGTTATGCATGATGGAAATAACTAAGGGAAAGATTCTGATTACCTGAGGGTAAGCCTGAGGGTGTGGTTACATTATCCTGAGGGCAAGGTTTTGATTAGCCTGAAAGCTTAGTTCTGTGGAACATTGAATGTTATTAGATTGAACTGCTAAAAGAATATTAAAATGGAAACGAAACTGGTAAAGTTAGTTACTTTTGAGTACTTCATAGTTTATTGCATTTACTAATGCACAGTATTGTTTCATATTTTCACACAGTTGAGCACGAGCCATCGGGGGTGCAGACTGGGATTTATTTCTCACACCATATTTGGGGTCATGTCTTCAACAAAAAATAGACTACATTTCTGTAGGCGTGGATAAGGGAAGGGGTCCTTATACAGGTACTTGGTTGCTGCATAGGAGTAGGGGAGCATGGGACCGAGATTAGGCTCATGATGCTACCGGATGTTTTGTTTTGTTTTGTTGTACACTGTATTGTGTTGTCTTGTATTGTTGTGTAACATGTTTTGGCTATTTTCTTTGAACATGAGGCATGTTTCATCATTATATATATATATATTGGTTATCTTTTACTATAGTTTTTTATGTGTGTATGGTTTATTACTTACACTTCTGTTGTATGTTTTATCATGTATTCCGCTGCGCTACACTTTGACCAATGAGGGCATAGTTTCCCCACTATCAGACCTGGGCCCTCGCTACTAGTCGGCATCCTCTGGTGTTCTGGTAAATTCACTTGAGGTCATGTGCCAATTGGGTTCGGGGCACCCGTGGAGTGGTACCTGGGTCCGGGACGTTACAATTATCCTAGTATATTTTAATTATTTTCTTAGGAGAGGTGGATCTATGAGTGGAAAATGGTGGGAGGCTTGCTTCCCCAGCCATGGGAGACAACCACCTTTCTACTGTAAATTGATAATGGATCATGTTCTCATGACTCAAATAACACCCACCTATGGAATCAACATATTATTCATGTAAATGACAAGAATTTTAAAATTCATCATTAAGATATTTATTTAGACTCTTCTGAGATAAATCCATGTGAAATATTTCGTGCTTATTTGTAATGAAAAATTACCAAAACACCATTTGGATGATAGGATGAAAGTCACACATATATTTTATGATTGTACACACTAATTTGTGTGGATCATTTCCAATAGAAGCCAGAGGTTGATATTTTTAGTTCATATCTTTTATTGTTGACTTTAGTGGATATATATATATATATATATCAAATTTGATGATTTAAATGTCTAGTCCATTGCGAAACTCATATAATTCAATTATTAACTATTGAATCAACATGGAAATCAGATAAAGAATCATCGATATTATTGAAGTGGAGAATATCATAGCCAATAGTTCATTGAATTTTATGGGTGTTTGGGATTTTATCTTAACACACTCAAACATAAAAACAATATAGTGATGGTGTTATTGAAAGGAGGAATTGTACCTTGTTAGAAAAAGTGTGGTCGATGATGAGTTGTGAAGATCTTACATTATGATTTTGGGGGATAAGAATGAAAAACTACGGTAATGAAGAAAATGGAATTTTATTTTAGTTATGGAGTAGAATGGAACCATTTTTTCATACATGTGTATGTGGTTGGAAGGAACTGGTTTATGATTTCATAGGAAACAAACTAGAACCCTGGGTAACGACGTCTACCTTTATAGGGTATCCCATGGAAACAAAGGATTACTAGTTATACAATGCCTCAAATAAGAATGTAAATGTCACTAGGAAAGCCATATTTATGTATTAGGATCATTCCCTCACAATGTGTAATAGGATATATATTATATTCGATGAATATGATTCTCAATATACATAAGAGTTGATACAAGAACAAATTCTATATGTCCCTATGAAAGAATTTGATATTAAGACACAAGTACTAAAAAGGAGAGTAAGAGAGGTAAGAGGACTAGATGGATATGGTTATATAGTCACTATTAATGGTTACTCATTATTGGTCAAAAATGATGATCCACTAACATTAAAGTATGTTGCAGAGAGATCATAAGATGAAAGATGGAAAGGGGTAATGAATTATGAAATTAATTCCATGTATCAGAACCATGTTTTGGTTATAATTGATGAGCCAGCTGACGTAAATAATGTTGGATGAAAATCGGTATTCAAAAGTAAACTAGACCTGGAATGGCATAGTAAATACCTATAAAGTAAGGCTACTGGCTAAAGGGTGTAAATATTTTCAAGTAATTGACTATGATGGAACAATTTCAGCAGTTTCTATGTTTAAATCCATAAGATTTAAACATTCTATAGAAGCTTTCCATGTTTATGAGATTTTGAATATGGATGTCAATACTTAATTTATTTATAATAACCTCTAGGAAGATTTCATTATGACACAAACGAAATGGTTTCTGACTCTAGGTGATGAAAAAAGGGTTTAAAAGTTGCAGAGATCTATTTATGGATTGAGAATAGAATCTTTGTCATAGAATAATCAATTTGATGAATCCATAAAATAATTTCATTTCATTAGTATTGAATGTGAGATCTGTGTTTACAAGTTGATTAGTGGGAATTTAGTAGTTATATTAGATGTACATTTTGTTAAAACACTACTTATTAGAAATGAGATACCATTCTAACAACCTCTTAAGGACGTGTTAAATAAGTCTTTCTAAATGACTGATAGAGGTTAAGAAGCCTACACATTAGGGATCATCATCATTTGTGATAGATCCAATAGTTTTATAACACTACCTCAGTGTAAATATGTTTTCAAGATTCAAAATAGATATAGTATGGATTAATTCTAGAGGGGATTGGTTAGAGTGTCACTTTGTGTACCTCATTCTAAGAAAATGTATCATTGGAAAAACATGAGAAAGATAGAATGATTAATATCCCATATGATTTAGTGATTGGATCAATCATATTTTCCATTATATATACTATACTTTACTTGGCCTATGAAATTAGAATTGTAGGAATATATCAAAAAGTTCTACGAGAACAAAATTGAACTACTATTAAGTCTATAAAAAGGTATCAAGGAAAAAATTAGAATGTACCTAGTGTATGGAGGATATGAGGAACTAGTCATCATGGGATATACTGGTGTATGTTTTTAGACATATCATAACAATATGAAGACATATTCAGGATATGATTTCTATCTAAACAGTGTATTTGTGATCTAGACGAGTTCAACACATCTAGTTGGTGAAAATTTAATAGTAGTTTGAATATATTCAATCATCAAATGAATCCATCCATTTTGAATCAAAACATTTCATAAGAGATTTATGTGGTACCAAGTATTACAACTCCTATCAAATTTTATTGTGATAATATCATAGTTGTTGATCTTGTGAAAGAGCCAAGGTCAAACTAATGGAGAAAGACCAGACTTTGGATGTATCACATGTTGATGTATTTTATCAAAGGGGTGGGGTTTTTGGGAGAAGATTACCCACATATGTGAATGTGGAGAAACCCATGATTAGAGGTCTATCTACGAAATAGAATGGGTATCAAGTGAGAGACAGTATACTTAAGGTTGTTCAAAGTTGGATCTAGGGCACATAACGATGGTTCTTCAGTATAACATTTTATCAGACAATTTCCACTAAGTCAATGTCACCCAAAATTTTCAAAGAAGCTATCTATTATGATCAGATCCCATGTGTGCTATGACACTATTCCTAAATATATTTTCTATAGCCATATGATATCATTTTATAGACCCATTTGATATAGGCTATCAGTTGTGGAGTCTCATAGGTCTTTGAGGAACCTCTTCATGGTGTATACCAATGGTAATCTCAAGTAGGTTATTATGAGAACACGACTCTCCTATAGAAAATCCACATTTATATGTGGAATTGGATGTTACTATAAGGAGACATGTGTATTAGTCCCTAGACTTTACAATATATATTAATGATTATTATAAGTTGTGTACATCGATGTATTGAAGAGATTTGTATGGATATACATTCTCACTAAGGTATGATATGTTGGGTGCATAATAATTTATATATCATTGATGAATAATGTGAGAATGAATTTACCCCATCTATTTTTCAAGAAAATTTAATATCTCATTCCATTTTATATAAATGATATAGGCTAAATAAATCATTGTCCATGATGTTCTATTAGAATTTTATATTTCCAAGAAATCAAATAAAGACACGTAGAGAAGATAGGTTTATGGAACTGACTTGCAACATGCTTTATTTTAGATATAATGATAAAGGGATTACATTACACAGTTATCATTAGTATGAGGTATTATGACATTGAGTCATTGACATCATTCTTTATGGGTTCCATGGTGTGTTTCAAGATTCAAACATTATACTTTAGGATACTTTACCAAATGAAACTGAAAAAGGGTCTTAGAGGGTCACACAATAACTATATTCATAATCATAGTTAAATAATATATTATTATTTTTTATTTAAAATGATGAATAAATATTAATCTAAAATTTGGTTTAATAATTATCTTTGTTTTCATGATCATATTAATTCCATTATAACTTATTTTAGGGAACATAATGCGAGAAAACTATTTAATAAACATTTATTTCTTATTTAGTGAATATAATATTTATTTATTTACTAGAAAAAATGTGTTTATATTTATAAAAAAAATTAATCTATTTCTGATAAATATTATGGGGGATTGATAGGATCATATTTTAGGTATGTTAAAAAAATAAAAAAAATTATTATCAAATAATATTTAATATTAATTAACTTTTATGAACATTTCATGAAATAATATTTTTATTATAATAATTTGAATAGGGGGGTTTTTCATGGATTAAATATATAATTAATGGAAATTTTGAAATTATTTTATTTTAATCAAAGTGAAATATATAACCAGTTATGTTATTTTATCAATAAGGCAATTTATTTTTTTTAGTTTTGAATAATTGAATTGATGAATTCTTTCACGCCCTCGAGATCCTTCTTCTCCAAGATCACTCCTAAGAACAGAGAGCATTCTTACTCCACCAGATCAAGGAAAATTATTTGGAATCAATTCTCATAGCGATCAAAGGATGTGGGTGCTAGTGAAAGGATATGATGTGATAACACACATTGATTCTTTTAGGACTGTTAAGAGAATCATGGAATGTGTCTAAATCACATTGATAGGGAATATGAAAATGATTCCAACAACAAAATGATGGTGCATAAAATACATGTTACCTAATCTAATATGGTAGAATGAACTCTGTCAAGGTAATTATTATTTAATAAAATTAATTATAATATTATGAAATGATCCTTTATCATTATAGTTTTAGCAATATTTATGTTTCCTATCTTCATTGATTAAATTTTATTGAACACTGCATTTTTCATCATGTTAATTTCATATTAATCATTAAACATGGAAGATGTAAATTTTGGGCAATTCCCATCCCATACTTCCACTGCATCCAAGTCCTACAAAAATCTGGTATGGTCTATTATTAGTTTGGTTATATTGGACTTTTATACATTATTCTTAGGAAAAATTTAGTGGGCTTCCCATTATTATATACTTCATTTAGTTATTTTGTTCAAATATGTAAAATCATCAAAAAAAATTATAACCCCCTTGGAATTTATCTCTTGCCCCTGGTGTCATAGTTATGTCACTTAAGTCCACGTAGAATTTCTTCCTCCTCTCAGGCTAATGGTGATGGGAGGGTTGATACAAATTGAATCATCCATGGTTGGGATGACTTTTATTTGTGAAAAAATGGAAGTGTTTTTTAGTCTTTGAGTAAGAAATTCAATACTGATTATTCCATGAGATGGGATGATTGAATGAAGTGGTATCGATGGGACATGAAATTTAGAGCCTAAAAGGTGTATATAACCTATTTATATTGAACCTCATGTTATCATGTAGATGGGTACACTAGTTTTTTGAGACACACATATATGTTTTTTAATATTATTTTCAATGGTTTAGCCAATAATAAAAGAACCCCATGGATTGTTAAAAATGTCAACCAACATCGAGATTAAATTTCATTTTACGAAATGATTTATGATTCATGGTAAATGAATTGATTTTTGATGAATGTAAAAAAATTCAACATTTATGATTTTAAAAATGTGTTGTAATGACATTTTGAATGTGTCCTGATTTCCAAAATAATGGAATAATTTTCAAAAAATATTGATAGTGGAAAATGATGAAATTTTCAAAGAAATGTTGTGATATATGTGATGAGGTATACTATGAAATTTTTAAGCACTTAGTTTCTAGATTGTGAGACGTATGGTGTTTTTTTGTTACAAAAATTGAACTTGTTAAACTTCATCAAAACCGTCTAGAATAAGTTGATGAGAATGTCATCACTCTTAAGCCACAGGTGAACCAACTGTTGGTTTAGAGTTTTATTGAGTTTTTCAAGCTGTGGTTAAATGGAATATAAGGGATGAACCAAGAAAAGTGGTTTATTTTGTTCAGTTCAAAAAGGAAAATCAACATTTATAATTCGTAATTACAATTTGGTCTCTTGCCCTGATTTCTTTGCTAGGGAGCCGTCTAGAAATGGTATTCGGACTAGCAGTCTATATTACTCTCATTAATTCAAGGGTACCGTTGATGATTTTAAATTTTTTTCTATAATCAATAAAATATGGATTATGCCTTCTCGTCTAACTCTTATCTAGTGGCTGGTTTAGAACAGATTACCCACTAATGAGGTTTTCCAGATTTTTGGTTTGCAGCGGTGCTCCAGATGTGTTATGTGTCATCCACATCGAGATGATGCAGATCACCTCTTCCTCTCTTGTGTAACGGCCTGATCCATTTTGAAAAAGATGTTGGGTTCCTCTTATCAGGATGGCCTCAAAATTTCAGGATTTGAAGCCCTTCTATGTTGTTGTTCGGTTATTCATGTCTCACCCCAAATTCGGTCTCTCCTCTCTATGGCTATTGCGGATGTGTTGTACACCATTTGGAGGATCCAAAATGATGCATTATACAATGGGAAGGGCTACTTCTTGAAGCATTCCTTGATGCAGATTTTTGCCACTGTAAGGGACATGTCGCCTGCCTGTTTGGGAGAATGCTAAAACAATATTTAGGACATCATGATTATGAAAAATCTAAGTGTAAAAAAGCAATTCTAGACATACTTTGGGTACTATAGATGTGTTTCTGATCCCTACATTCCCCTTTGAATAAAAATCAATAAAGATAGTGCCTCAAAAGGGAATCCTGGCCCTTCGGGTTGTGGTGCGGTCTTTAGGGCTCATGATGACTCCATCAAAGAATGTTTCTATCATTCTTGAGGCGTAACAAGCTCACTTGAGACTGAGATTATTGGGATCATATTGGATATTTCTTTTGTGAAAATGAAGGGATGGACTAATAACTGTCTTGAGAGTGACTCTTCTACCATTGTGCAGGCAATTAGAAATGTTGAAATACTTATCTCTTGGTGGCTAGTTTAAAAGTGGATGCATTTAATGGAGACTATTTCGACTCTAAACATCATCATCACACATTTATTTTGAGAGGCGAACAGTGTTCGGGATGGTCTTGGAAAAATTGGAGTTGGAAAACCTAATACATGGTCTGATACTCTTCATACAGACTTACTTCATTCTTATAATGATGATTGTAATAAAATCCAGAATTTTCACCATGTGTAATCTTTCTTTATTTATGAATTAATTCCTTGTCCTTTTTCCAGAGGGACCCTTCTTAAAAAACACATATTTTAGGGTGATTTATAATGATAGATGGAATACATGTAGATAAATAGGATAATTCAAATATAATATTTCCAAGGAACACCTTCTCATATGTATGTCATGTTGCAATCATACTTTTTTAATTATATTTCAAGATTGTGGTTTTATTTTGAAGAACAAGATAAATTATACCAAGTAATGTTATGGGAGGATTTTGAGTAATTGTTCAAAAAAAAGTTGTCCTCACGAATTTTGGATTTCTAGAATGAAAATGTTTTTTATCTTGAATCAGGAGAATATCTTGGAGATATAGTATGAAGATAAATTTATGAATTGAGACCATGTTGTCTAATGTTTCTGCATGTTTATCCTTTAAGGAATGTATTTTTGAGTCGTAGTTGAGTTAGGAGAGTCGGTTAATGATTTTTTTTCATTGTATATTGGAGTATATTGAGATGGTAAATAGATAGAAGTTGGATGAAATGAACATATCTGGAAATATAAGTTGGGGAAAATTGTTGACACCTACGTTAAATGGTTGGAAGTTTAGTGTTGTGAACATGAGAAAGAGGGACACCTATTTCCAACATAGTGTTATCATTCAGAATAAAAAATATTGATTATTGAATATTCCACCAATACCTGAGAGAAATCTTGGACGTTTTCATTGTGGATTTCTAACCACAAGAATCATGATTTTATTGCATCACATATAGCATTCCATAATCACAACAAGATGTATCATCCATAGCACCATTTTCACATTGCTCCAATGTAAGCTTCTTAGAACATGACTCTTGTTTTGTAGATGACTTATCATTCAATTGGACCAGGGTAGAAAAATTCATCTCATCAATAGAGATGATATAACCAAGGATATTTGAGGAATATCATGACCCCTCAATAAGGAAAATATAAATAGGGTTATTAAAGGAAAACATCAATGAGTAATAATTTTTATAATGTTGAGGACTAAATCTTTATAGATAAATCTATACTATAAAATATGAGAGGTATAGTTATACTCAATTAGACCCTTATTAATGATTTATTCTACATATGTTAATACTGCTATTTTTTATCCTCTTGTTGATATTCTAGGATTTAAAGATGAGTTAATTCCTTCTATTTTGAATCATCAAACATCTCCTGACCAAATAGAATGTCGAGTATTTATATAAAATGAAAGATCTATAATTATTGACACATCTGAGTTGATACGGTTTTTATCTATACATGAGATGTATATCTATGAAATGATATAGTTAATGGATTGGATGAATATTTTCAAGACTCACAATGACTATTATTCATGAAGGTTTAGTCATATAATTGATGATTTCAAAAATAACAACTTTAGAGGAGACATTAATGTGAAGGAAATTGCCGAACACTTGTTGGAACCAGTAGTTGGAACTATATAGCACCAGTTAGAAACATTGACCTTTGCGTCGATGGATGATATCGAGAATAGTAGTTTTCTAACACATTTCGATTATTATCCTTATATTTTCCCTGATAAATTCTATAGTTTCCACCAAAAAGAGAGGTAGATATTACGATTGATCTCTTAATGGAGACCATTCATGTCTCCCTTCAATTTTATCTGATGGAACCAACAAAACAAATGTAGTGTAATGTACATTTGTAATATTTCGAAATAAAATGTTTTATTCAGCCAAACATGTCCCCATGGGATGCAATGTTCTTATTTATGAAAAAAGGTAGATGGAACTATACATTTTGGTTTAAATTATTATAATATTAACAAAGTTATGATAATGTATCAGTATCCACTTCCAGGAATTGATGTCCTATTTGATAAATTTATGGGATCCTAATGGTTCTGTAAAATTAAATTGTGATCATGATATCACTTATTGTGGGTTGAGAATGAGGATATTATAGAAACATCCTTTATGAGATGATATGGAATTTATGTTTATGTGGTTATCCCTTTATGTATTATGAATGAACCTTGTTACATTATAGAAATGATGAATCAAAGATTAAAAAGACACATTGATTCCTTTATTGTGGTGTTTGTGGATGACATCAAGGTGTATTTTTGGACAATGGTAGAGCATGACCAAAACATTACGACAGAGTAGGGAATTATTTAATAACATAATCTATATTAAAAAAATATAAAAGTGATATTTTTTGATATAAGAGTTAAATTTACATGGCCTTGTTATATCTAAACATTTGGTGTTAGTGGTTCTAGAAAAATATAGGTTTTTATCTCTTATAAACCACCAAATATAGTCATTAGGATATGCAGTTTCCTTGGTCCTATGAGTTATTACTCATGATTTTTCATGCCATTTCATTAATGAAATTAATTGTAAGATATTTTACATGGAAAATGATAAATTTCTGTAGAATAATGAATGTTATAAATCTTTTCATGAGATTAAATTTATCCTTAAATCGACACCAATAATGATTTTTTTGAAAATCAGGACATGAGTATATGTTATATTTGGATTATTTGGGATATAGGATGGGAGTTTTTCTCATGTAGTGTGATCATGTTGTTGCTTATGTATCGTGGAATTTATGGTTTTGTGAGAAGAACTACACAACTCAAGATATGGAGTTAGCTAATTTGGTCAATATTTTAAAGGCATGGTATCATTACCTATATTTTAAGAAATTTATAGTTTTTACAGATCATAATAACATGAATCATATTTTTTCAACAATAGATTTAAATATGAGCCAAATTTGATGGATTTATTATCTATAAATTCTTAAATTTTAATTAACATAAACAACGGTAAATGTAAAGTCATTAGTGGATGCATAAAGATAAATTCATACAGTTTGTTAGAGAAAGAGACATCAAATTAGTGGTTGCTAATTTTGGTTATAGTTGACATTCACATGGATTGTGATGTCTAAGGTACCATTACAATATCTCTTTTCTGTTTCATTGGTTCTTTATTTTGTTGATACTGTAAAAGATAAATAGACATCTAATTGTAAATGTGTTGGAATGGTGTCAAAACTCAATGGTGGTGAGATCGTTGAGGGATGAATGTTATATGGAATTTTATATTTGTTATTTTTATTTCTATTGATTATACATATTTCATGTCTGGAACAACTTATTCATGATTACCACCATTCAAGATGATATGTTCATCCTATAATAAGAAATATGTATAAGTTATTGATATCAATTTTTTTGGTGTGTTTGAATGAAAATAAAAAGTGGTTGTGTTTGTTATGAGATATGTCACCTGTCATATGGTAATGTAAGGGAACCATCAACTAGTTAGAATGTCACCTTCTTCAAAAACTCTTATTTGGATATGGGATTTTATAGCCACTGATTTTGTAATATTTATCCAAAGAATAGTTATAAAACACAATTATAAATGCGTGATAGTGGATTGACTCATAATGTATGCTCATTTCATCCAAATTCATGAATATCATATGGTGGAAACATGTTTGAAATATATATCTGATTAGTGGTAAAGATGAATAACATACCAGTTTCAATAGTATCTTACTGAGCTCTAAGGTTTATGTCTCCATTCTAGATATCCTTATATTAATCCCTTGGGACATAGTTCACTATGATTATACCGTATCATCCTTGGAGGGATGGATAATATGGAAGGACAATACTAGCATTGGAAGGCATTCTCTGGTCTTCTACAATAGATTTATTGTTTCATGGGAAAATAAGGCATCATTAGTGGAGTTCTCGTATAAAAATAGTAATCATTCCCTAATGAATATGGATATTTTTAATGCCTTATATGGGTTTCCTTTCAATTTTCCAATTTATTGGGTTGATATTGGTGAAACATCACTTATTAGAGAAATCCATGTTCAGAAGACAACATAGAAGAACCAGTTGATTAAGAAAAGGATGGTTACAACAAAAAGTCCTCAGAAATAATATAGAAACAATCATCGATGGTTATTTTTATTCAAGATGAGTGCTCTTGTGTTCTTGATAATCTCTGAAATTCTTGGACATCATTGTTTTGGGGTGGAAGTAATGTTATCTCTTCAATACATTGGCCATCTTGAGGTACCTGAGTGGATACTGAGGTAGAATACCAGTTAGAGTTTCCACCGTAGTTCATTTTAGGCTATATTATATTTCATGTTTCTCATTTGATGAAGAATCAACCCTGAACCTAACCGTTTTATTTGAAGGTATCATGTTCAAAAAAAATCCAGATGATTCAACGGTTTATATGCCAGTACAAATTGTCGATATGAAAAAAAATTTCTTTTTTGGGAAAATCATCATTATAGTGCAGGCCTTGGGGAACCATTTATAGATTCCAGACTAAATGTTTGGACATGAAAAAGAAATGGACAAGGAATTTCTTGAGCTCATTTGTTGTAATGATGATTTTCATCATTCCTAGGACATAAATACAACTGGTGGGAGAATTTATCACCAATAGTTTAAATTATGTATCCCTTTATTTGTGAATTTTATAAATGTATAGTATTTTAATGATGCATGGTAGTGTTTTTAGGATATTTGGATGGTTTTTAGAGCTTTCTGGTGGTGCATGTTATGAGCATGAATAGTAAAAAATTGGAAACTCTTATGAAAGACCATGTAATGTGGAGAAATGGACTCATGGTAGGTGTATGTTTAGGCACATGGTATGTCCAAACTATATATACTCTGAGGATAAATCACGCAATTGGTATAAGAACCCAAACATAAACATTATATAATCCTGAATTAAAAAATTAATTCACATTGAGGATCATTTCATGTTAATGGTTTTAGAGAATTAGGCAATAACTATTAAATTAAATATCAAAAATTACAAAGTAGGAACTTCTACTATGATTCTATTTTATTCATAAAATAAAATCTCTTGAAAAAATGTGTCATGTCTAGTTCCATGTTTTAGATAACATGACTTTTCCTAGATCCCATTAAGTCCTGTGAAAAACATTTCAAAACAAGGGATGATCAAAAAAACAGTAAGGGTTATAAAATAAATAAATAAAACATTATTTAGTCAAAACATAAGATTTTTAACATAACCCATTAAATCATAAGATTTATGAATAACGCATAGAAAACATAAATGATAAATGTAACTTTTGGCATCCTAATATACTTACTTTGTTGCTTTCACAACTACATATGGAGTTACATTTGAAATACCGAACATAGTATATTCCCTAAATATCGTAGGAGAAACATTATAATTTACCTAGGTCACATTAACCAATGCATTGGAGATCTATCTTGGGCTCACCCACCCTAAGATTATCATTAAACCACCTGTATACGTAAAAAATTCCCAAGAACCAAAATATATTCATAACACATAAAACAATCATAAAAAAGATAACATTTCCACATTTGAATCACAATATATCATTTAAATATACTGAATGATGAAATTCATTATCAAAGTTATTTTCAATACCAAAATACATAAAAGAGTATATGGTATTTATTTTCCTTTTAAAAAAATTATGGCCTATTAAGGATGCTATAAATCAATCAATAATCGTGACAGATGAAAAGGTTCTTGTCACTGCATGTGTTAAAAGAAAAAAATCCTTTTTAGTCGTTTAGTAAAACTCATTTTAGAAGAATATTCTCTTTGAATGAAATAAAAAGAAAAAGGTCGTTATACACCCTATAAAATAAAGTCATGTATAAAACAAAATATTCCTCAAAGAAAGTAAATTGAGATGAAGTCCAATACCTCATGTTCAACTTCACCAGTTCATTCTTTAATCTCCTTAAAAATAAACTAAAGTTAATTTCTACATGATTAAGAACATTTTTCAATTTTATTATTCATTTTATATCACTTAGTACCGTGTTATAAACATTATGTTATCATTTATGTTAATAATGACCATTTTGTCGATATTTGGTACTTGAGTAAAAAATGAACATCTTATATTTAAAAATTGTTCATGTGGTAAATAGTCCATTATCTCCAGAATGGTATTCAGGATTTAGATATCATATATATCATATATATATTTTATATAAATGTATTTATATTATTACATAACATTTGGAGATAATAATTGAAATGCACCATTCATGGAGATGGTAAGCCGTACGCACGCATGAACGCTACATTTATATCAATTTAGTTTTTAATGGAATCAAAAAATAATTATAAATAGATATATTAAAATAAAATTATAATATAATATATAATTTAATTAACTATATAATTTACTGTTCCATTTATTTCATGAACGAGTCATATCACTTTAAGGGGGAGGTAGTCTGCACTTCCTCAAATGAAATTATCGTTTTTTCCCATTATGGAAACCGTAATGGTATTCTATAAATGAAAAATAAAAAAGAAATGCGACAATATATATATATAATATATATCACAGATATATACAGTTCCATCATAATTGACACCATAAGATGTGGAAGGAGAAGATTTAACAATCATCGTTTCATGAGGGAGTAGTTCGATGTCCACAGAAACAATATGCTCTTTACCCATTAGAAAGAGGTGTGTGTATGGGTAGAACAAAT
Source organism: Viscum album (assembly GCA_963277665.1). Taxonomy (NCBI): domain Eukaryota; kingdom Viridiplantae; phylum Streptophyta; class Magnoliopsida; order Santalales; family Viscaceae; genus Viscum; species Viscum album. The sequence goes on along the minus strand of OY728157.1, from coordinate 722,400,857 downwards.
ACATATAATAAAAAAAACCTAGTATATTGAATATATTGGTTTATTTATAAAATATAGGAATAAAAAGAGTATAGATGGCTAGATAAGTAAAAAAAAGAAAAGGAAAAAAGAAAAGACGTTACCTTTAAATCGGGTAACTCCCTTTGGTTTGACCCAATAGTATTTCATGAAGTGTCTTATTCCTAATAAAAGGCTTATATGTGGAAGAGAGAAATCATTAGAGATTATTTTTTTAGTGTTTGGATGGGATAAGTGGCTTGATAGGTGTGAGTAATGGGTTAGAGATGAGATCTTTTGATAAGGGGGGAGGGGCTCTTTAAGAATGTTTGAAAAAATTAATTTATTATATTATTATATTCGGTTTATAAAGGTACAAATATTATTAAATTAGAATATAATATGAATCTAGTTTGAAATAAATCCTCCAATAAGAATTTGACAGGTTTTGGATGCTGTTTTAATCTTATAATCTTATTTATTTAAATCATTCATTAATGAGGTAAACACTACATCATTACTGTGTCATGAATAATTTTATTTACTTTATATCTAAAAATTATAAAAATATACCATGATGTAGTAAATAGTTTTATCCTTCAAATTAATAATTATAGTAAAAAAGATATCTTATATAACCGTATTTAGGAATTTATTTATTAAAAGATATATGTCTATGTCATTTTTATATTTATGTTAAATTAATTAATATAATGTGTCATTATCATTGACAAGTGTCTCAATGGGGTCCCAAAATTGACCCAAGGATGTCCACAGTGAGAAATCTATCATCCAATATAATTAAGAACAATTTTAGGGTAACTTAATATTATTATAATACTATTTTTACCTTGAATTACCCAATTTACCTTTAAATGCCGTTAAAAAAGTCAAAAGAAACTATTCACCAAAAATTATTTTCATATTATTTAATCACATTTTACTTTATACTAACAACCAACTATGTCGAATTTTTGAAATTCAATTCACACAAGTGGTAAAATTTCATTTAAATGATGAATTCAGTTTTTTAACTACTGCTTAGTGTTTTTACAATTCATCAAAAAATTAAAGGTTTTCAGAAAACTATCAAAAATTAAGCCTATGTTATATTTGATATTCTGAATTCAAAAATTATGTCTATTTTACCAAATTCAACACATAGATATTTCATTAGATAATTTCAAATTAATACCCAATGTCAAAACAAAAAGCGTGTTTTTAACAAAAAATAACTATCCAAATATTGGCACTTATTTATGTCCAAATTCAATGTGAAATTTCTTCAATGACCAACATTGGATTAAATGGAAATAAATAATCTAATAAAACATTAAAACCAATTAAAAATATAATCTAACCAAATAAATATATTATATTAAAAGGTAGTTTTGAATTTAAAATACAGTATTCTCATTATTCTTTAAAAAATGATTTTTATTTGAAAAATACCCAAAATTTACCCAAAGAAAATTTTGATGTCCCATTTTTAAAGAGGAATATTATTTTTCAAAATTGAATATAAAAAAGTGACCAAAACTATATTTAATTAGGTTTTACCATCAAAAGATGTTAAATTTACCTTTTAAATAATATTAGAGTATTTTTACTTAAAATTAGATTCATTAACATTTGAAGCGTCTATATTTTAATGGATAAATGTAAAAAAAATTAACAAACATGTATAATAATATTGTAGTTAGTTTTTTTCATTCCCACAAATACAACTACTAGGCGTTAACAACCATTTAAAATAATATTATATTGTTATTTTTTCAGTATGACTCAACGTTGTGTGTAACATTAGTCTTCAATGAAACTCGATGTTCCCTGTCTAGTACACCATCAAACATAAAAAACCTTTTTAAGTAAAATTAATATTTAATTCACAAATATTAATAAATATGAAAATATTGTATTTATTATTTTCTTGGGATGTTACATCCTTCCCCCCTTTTGTAAATTGTGTCCTTACAATTTTAATTTACTTATCAAATAAAGGGGGTATTTATCCCTAATAACATTTTCATTATCCCACGTCGCCTCTTCAACCATATAGTTTTTCCACAAAACCATTACCTGATGAATTAAATTATTCCGCAACAATTTCCCTCTTCAGTCAAGAATATGGATTGGTAGTTCCTTATAAGAGAGATTCTATTCCAAATGAACAAACTCTGGCCTCAAAACATGAGACGAGTCTGGAATATACATTCTCAACCTTGAAACATGAAAAACATTGTGTACCAGGGATAAACATGGTGGTAAATCCACTCTTTAAGAAGCTAGTTCAGCTTTCTCTAGGATTTTATAAGGTCCAATAAACCTCGGAATCAAAATTACCTTCTTAATAAAACACATAACCCATTTCCATATATAATCTTTTAGTAAGACATGAACACGTACCTCAAAAGAAATATCTTTCCTCAAGTTATCTGAATAACATTTCTGCATACTCTAAGCTGTTCTCATGTGATTCTGAATCAACTGATCTTTTTATGCCATCTCTTCTACCAATCTTGGTCACATCAGCTTCTTTTCACCTACTTCATCCCAAAAATCTAGAGTTTGACACTACTTCCCCTATAATGATTCAAATGGAGCCATCTGTATACTCGAATAAAAATTGATATTATAAAAAAATTCAACCAAAGAAAGATGTTGGACAAAATATCCCTTGTAATCAATTGAACAATAATGTATCATATCCTCCATTGTCTGGATTGTTCATTCTGACTGTTCATCTGATTGAGAATGAAAAGTGGTACTAATATTTAATTCAGTAGCCAATGACTTCTAAAGGCCCATCCAAAAGTTATAAGTAAACTAGGATCATTATCATATACAATAGAGAGGGGAACTATATTCATCCTGACTATCACATTAACATACAAATGAGAAATATGATCTAGAGACAAGTTATCTCGAATATAAAGTAAATGAGAAGATTTTGTCAATCGATCAAAAATAACATAGATTGCATCATTACCTCGAGATGTCTTTGGTAATCCCACTACGATGTACGTGGATATTTTTTACCATTTCCACTCGAAAACTGGTAAGGAATAAAGAATCCATATTGATAACTATCACTCTTCCTTAAACTGCTAATAAGTAAAACACTGCACAATAAAGACATCAATATATCTTTTCATTTTATACCACCAGTAATACTCTCAATGATCTATGTACATCTTAGTACTACCAGGATGAACTGAAAATAGGGAACTGGGAGCTTCACACAAGAACCCAATCTTCAACTGTGAATAAAAAGGAACACATAATCTCTTTCCAAATATCAATATAAAATCATTATCAATGTTAAAATCTGGCAACATACCCTTCTGAACCAAACCTACCTTTTTTTGTAACTCACTATCCTCCTTCTACACATGCATTATTATTTCTGATAGTGATGATTTCATAATCACCTATACCAAAAAGAGAAATTTCTTGCACCAACAACTTCTATTCCAAATTTCATGAAATAAAAAATCAAAGGACATCATTCCAAACATATCATGGTTAATAAAGAATTAATTTTTCGACTCAATACATCTCTCACTCTATTTCCCTTCTATAGTGGTAATGAATTGTGCAATCATAATCCTTGATTAGTTCAAGACATATCCTATGTCTCATGTCTAAATCATTCTGAGTGATATATACTTCAATATTTTGTTGTCAGTATATTTTTCACTTTTTAATCCACAAAGATGATGCCTCCATATTTTTAGTGTAAAGACAACACCATCTAATTCCAAATCATGTGAAGGTTAATTTAAATCATTAGGTTTCAATTGACGTGAAGCATATGCAATTACATGATCATTCTGCATAAGGACATATCCAAGTCCTTTCAATGATGCATCACTATAGATAACAAACAAACCATTTCTGGACGGTAGTACCAAAAGTATAGTATTCACCAATATTCTTTTCAATTCATTAAAAAAATCATCACATTCTTTTTTCCAAACAAACTTAACATATTTCTATGTTATCTTATTCAGTGGTCTAGATAACCATTAAAAATTTTCAAAAAACTCTGGTAATAACCTTCTAAACAAGGAAAACTACAGATCTTTTTTATATTTCTGGGTCTTGGCCATTATTCGATTACATTTTTTTATCAGGATCAAAGGTTATTCCATTTATTTAAATAATGTGGAAATGGAATGAATTTTTTTGTAACAAAAACTCACATTTTCTGAATTTCCCATATAGTTTTTTATGGTTTGCATGAAAACCGTTAAATGACTATCATGGTCCTATTTAGTTTTGGAATAAATGAAAATATCAACAATGAACACAACTACAAAAATATCCAAAAACTCACATAAAATTATATTCATAAGATCCATGAATACAACATATGATGCGGATAAAAAAAGGCCTAACTAAAAATTAAAAATATTCATATCTTGTATGAAACATTGTCTTTGGAATGACTATATTCTTTACTTTCATCTGATGGCACACCAACCACAATCCAATCTTCAATAAATACTGAGCTCTATATATTTGATCAAACAAATAATTTATACGAGGCAAAGGATACATATTTTTAATATGTAATTTATTCACTGATCTATAATCAATTCAATGTATCATTGAACCATCTTTATTTTATACAAACAAGGCAGGGACACCCCATGGTGATGTGCTAGGTCAAATGAAACTTTTATCTAATAACATCTTCAATTTCTTCTTTAGGTCTGAAAGTTCAATTTGATCTATTCGATTAGGGGGTTTTGAAATTATTTTAGCATTAAGAACTATGTAAACAATAAATTCAACTTCCTCTTAATGTAAAATGTTAGGAATCTCATTGGAAAAAATATCAAGATACTTAGTTACCATTAGCACATCATTAATCTGAACATTTCTTTTGTTTTTAATAGTATGTATAAGGAAACATTAATTTCCATATTTTACTTATTTCTCATCTTTTTGATATATTATCAAAATTAAGGGTTCATTCTTTTACACATCCTAAAAATCATTCTGAAAAAAGCCTCTTTAGATCTGCAGTCAATCATAGAATGAAAAATATAAATCTAATTCATACCCAAAATATAATCATACACTACTAGAGGAAAAAATGGTTTGTAGGTAGATTCTATCCACACACAAGGAAAGTATGGTTCTTCTAATTTCATTTTTCCTCTACATTTCCCCCATAAATTTTTACCATATGTTAAAGATTCATATCTGGTGAAAGAATTCCCAACATACTAGAAAAATTATGATATATGAATGATTGTGTAGAACCTAAATCAATCAACACATTGGTGTTATATGAAAAAATAAATTGTATACATGATTCTAATTCATTTGATGTCCCAACATCTGCTGAAGTAGTTGCAAAGGATTTCACCACCCATTTCTTCTTTTAGTCTGGATGCTTTCCCTCAGTTGAGTTCTTCTATGGACATACATTTTCATAATGAACAATTACATTAAACATAAAAACATTTTCTGACTGTAAATCAAATTTTGTCTTAGAATTAACCTGATCTTATTTATTGAAATTATGAGCCTTATGTCCCATTTTACCTAAATGGTAGAACTTAATAGAATTCAAAATAAATTTCCCATAATGATTTTTACATAAAATTTTTCAAAATGTAAACTTATGTTTCTTACCATGAGATTTTTGGAAGAGTTTTTCCCTTTCATATACAACCTAGACCTCTTATTCGATTATTTTTCAAAGAATACCTGATCTTTGAAAAACTCCATTTCCCCCATTTCCACACATAGTATATGTTTTTCATTACTTTTATACTCATGAGATTCTAAATCTGTTCAATACATTGGATTTAATCCGGTGAAAATACCGTTGATTTTACTATCATGATCTCATATGAAATTTGGAGCATACCTTCCTAGTCGAGTGAATATCTCTTCATAAGAAGCCACTAAGTTGTCCTCCTACCTCAATTCCATGATTTGTCTTCTAACCTAAGGGGAACCACTTTATAAAAAATATTTCTCAAGAATCATAACATTGAATTCACCACAATCATGAACATAAATCTCCTCACTATCGCTGATATTATTCACCATAGACCACCACTAATGGCCTTCATGTTATAAATGTTAAACTAAAAGACTAAATTTATGTTGTTCTAAACACCCCAAGACATAAAAAATCTTTTCCAGTGAATTCATCCATCCTTCTTCTAGCACAGGGCCAGTTGATTCATTGAATTCTGGGGGATGTTTCCTCAAGAAATTCCCTACTATAGAAATGTTCATCTGTGGTTGATCTAGATGATCTTGTGCATTTATATCACCATCATTTATATCCTGGGTCAATTATTCCATCACTACAACAAACTATTCTATTCCGATTCTGACCATCTCAAGTTGCTGATTTGGAAGGTCATCTTCTTCCTGATGTCTTCCCATCATAACTGCCATGTTTCCTCTACGGAAAACCATTGTGAACACATAAATATCTTAGGTTATGAAACATTGAAATATTTAATTACTATATCATTTCAATCTTACCATAAATTAATTTACATACATTAAATTAAAAATATTCCGACTTGTAATGTTTTTTAAACCAACCATTGATACCAAATATAATGACCCAGCTTTAAATATTACATAATCATGAATTTAAAGAAAAATTCACATTGAGTATCTTTTTAGGTTTAGAGTAATAGATAATTAGGGCATAATTATTACATTATATCTCAAAAATTAGAAAGTAGAAACTTCTACCCAGTTTCCACTTTGTCATAAAATAAAAACTCTTGAATGAAATAGGCATGTCTAGTTCCATGTTTTAGACAACATGATTTTTCGTTGATCCCATCCTTGACCCTATTCATCTTTATATCATGTAAAAAACATTTCAAAACATGGGATGAGCATAAAAATCTCAGTTAGGGTTATAAAATAATGAAAGAATATTTGTTTCCATCAAAACAGAAGATTTTTTACATACCTCATGAAATCATTAGATTTATGAATAACACATAGAAAACATAAATCATAAAGGTAACTTGTGGCATCCATAACATACTTATGTTGTAGCTTTCACAGCTACATAGGGAGTCAAATTTGGAATACCCATCACAATATATTCCCTAAATCTATTAAAGGAAACATTATCATTTATCTCTGTCATGTTACCCAATGCATTGGATATCTATCTCAGGCTCAAACGCCATATATTTATCACATAACCACCCGTATACGTAAACAGTACCCAATAACCATAACATATTCTTAACACATATTACAAACATAAAGGATATATTACATTTCCACATTTCAATCACAATATATCATTTAAATATATTGTCATATAAAATCAATTATCAAAGAAATTTTCAATATCAAAATACTTAAAATAGTTTATGGTATTTGTTTTCCTTTTAAAAACATTATGGTTTGTTAAAGAAGCCATACATCCAAAAATAATTTCCATAGAAGAGAAGGTCATTGTCACAAATTACATTAAAATAAAAAATATTATTTTTATTTTTAGTAAAATTCATCGTAGAAAAATGGCCCCTTTGAATGAAAAGAAAAGTAAAATGTATTTATAAACCATATAAAATAATGTCGTGTATGAATCAAAATATCCCTCAATGAATGGAGATTGATATGAAGTCCCTTACCTTGTATGTAACATGACATGTTTGTTCTTTAATCTCTTGAATAATAAACTAATATTAATTTCTAAATTCATAGGAACCCTTTTAATTTTAATTATTAATTTTATATCACTTATTAATATGTTATAAACATTGTGTAATAATTTATATTAATAATGGTCATTTAGTCGATATTTGGTACTTCAGTCAAAAGTGAACTTCTTAAAATAAAAAGTTGTCAATGTGGTCAAAAGTCTATTATCTCCAAGAATAATATTCAGGATTTATATATCATATATATCCTGTATATAAATTTATTTATAATATTACATCACATTTGGAGATAATAAATGAAATTCCCCATTCATAGAGATTGAAAACCGTATGTACACTTGAACGATAAAATCATTTATATTTTGTATTTAATAGAATTAAAACATAATGATAAAAAGTTATATCATAATTCTAGTATAATATCATATATAATTTAATTAGATCCATTTTTTATACATTCCACGTATGTCATGAACTAGTCATATCACTTTGAGGGGGTGGTAGTATGCACTTAATCAAGTGAAATTATCGTATTTAACAATTATGGAAAACATAAAATTATGTTATTCATGAAATATACAGAAGAATTGAGACAATATAAGTATAATATATATCACATATATATATATATATTTCCTTCATAATGGACACCATAGAAGGTGGTATGAGGATATTGAGTAATCGCTATTTCATAAGGCATTAGTTTTCCATCTACAGAAACAGTATGTTATTTACCCGATAGAAGAAGGTGTGTGTAAGTGTATTTTGAATCCTTATCATAAAAAAAACCCATTATATTTAGTATAATTGTTTTTTTATATAATAAAGGAATAAAAATATTGCAGGGGTTGGGAGATGTAAAATAAAAGAAAAGAACAAAATAAACGACGTTACCTTTAAATCGGGTAACTCCCATTGGTTTCAACCAAACAGATTTCATGAAGTGACTTATGCAAAAGGTAAGGCATATAAGTGGAAGAAAGGTATCTTGAGATATTATTTGGCATAGATTGGAAAATCCAAGGGGCTTGAGAGGTGTGAGTAATCTGTTAGAGGTGAGATATTTTTATAAGGGAGAGGAGGGACTCTTTAAGAAAGTTTGAAAATATTATTTTATTATATAATTATTTTTGGTTCTTAAAGGTCAAAATCTTATTAAATTAGAATATAAGATGACTATTGTTCTAAATAAAATCATCCAATAATAATTTTAAAGGTTTTGGATTATTTTTTAATTATTATAATCTTATTTATCTAAATCATTCATTAATGGGATAACACTGCATCATTATTGTGTCATAAATAATGTTATGTATATAAAGACTAAAAATTATAAAAAACTACCATGATGTATTAAATATATTTATCATTCAAATTAATATTTATAGTTTAAGATCTAACATATATAGGCCCATTTTTGAATATATTTACTAAATGATATATGTTTATGTCATTTTTTCCATTACTTTAAATGAATTAATATCTGTAATTATCACACCCTAATGGTTCCATGGGGTCCCAAAATCTACCCAAGGAATTCCATGGACATAAATGTATCATTAAATAGTATTAAGGAACATTTTTGAGTAATTTAGTTTTACTATAATATTATTTTTACCATAAATTACCCTATTTACCTTTAACTGTGTTAAATAAAAGTCAAATGATACTATTCAACAAAAATTATTTTCATCATATTTAACATAATTTTACTTAATAATATCATATTTTATGTTGGGGTTTCTAAATTCAATTCACAAAAGTGGTAAAATATCATCTGAATGTAGAAGTCAGTTTTTTTAACTACAACTAAGTGTTTTCACTATTCATCAAAAATTGATGGTTTTATGAAAATTACCAAAAAATCAGCCTAAAATATTTTTGATATTCCAAATTCAAAAACGACATATATTTTACCAAATTAAAAACATAGAAGTTGAATTAATTAATTTAAAATTAATTCACACTCTCAAAACGAAAAAAATATTTTTAAGAAATAATAAATATCAAAAATTGGCACTTGTTTTTGTTCGAATTCAAAGTGAAATTACTTCATGTGAAAAATATTGGATTAAATGTTAAAAATATATACTAATTAAAATTTCAAAACAAATAAAATTATAATAAAACCGTAAAAATAAATGTGATTAAAAGGATGTTTTGAATTTAAAATACAGTCTTTTCACTATTCATTAAAAATGAATTTTATCAGAAAATAACAACAATTTACCCAAATTAAATTTTTGATGACCCTATTCTAAAGAAGAATTTTATATTGTCAATATAACATATAAAATTGACCAATAATATATTTAATTAGGGTTCTCCATCAAAATGAGGTAAATTAACAATTTAAAGAATATTAGGGTATTTTTTCTTATGATTAAATTAATTCGCATTTTAAGCCTCTAAATTTTATTGTATAAATGTAAAAAGATTTAACAAACTTATATAATCATTGTTTAGTTGGTTCTTTTCATTCTCACTAATACAACGACTAGGAATTAACTATCATTTAAATAATATTATATTATTATTTTCTAGTATGACTCAATGTTGTGTGTGACATTATACTTAAAGAAAATTGTTGTTGCATGTCGGGTACTTCATCATAAATAGAATACCATTTTAATTATAATTAATATTTAATTAAAAATTATTATTAAATATAAAAATATCATATTCTATATTTAAACGAGATGCTACATTTGGGGATATGGGTCTTGTGAATAGTTAGTGCACAATTTTCTTATTTCTGTTCTTCATCTATACACAAAAAAAATTCAGATCAACAAATTTTAGATCTAACTAAAAGTTTATCCTTAATTAAATTTTTCTATATAATTTGACACTGAATTTAATTACTCTCTTCGTGAAGTATTTGGATACCATTTTTCTTGGTCCAAGTGTGATCCTTTGGAAAATCATGGTGTGCTGAAGATTGGATTCCTTGCCAAGCCCCCATTCACAGTTGTTTTCCTTAGATAACTCCTTATTCCATCTATTAAGTTCCTATATTTATTCAATTTGGGGAAGATATGTGGTGTTTATTTTTAATCATGATCATATGTGGGTTTGTTTCTGATAGGGAATGAAATCTAAGGCTTGTTATTCGAGTTTCACCAATTTTGTTGAAGAATTCGTGCAATTATTTATTTTCTGCTAAATTTATGTGGTAGTTGGATTCAATCTCAACTACTCATTATATAAATTTAATTAATAGTTTAAAATTGATTATATTACATAAAATAGATTGTAAAATTTATTTCAGTAGAGTGGTAGAAACCGTCTTTATTGATGGTTTGAAAAATTGTGGATATTGGTCGTGAAATGTTCTTGTTTTATGAGTTTAAAATAATGTTTTAAAGATATGGAAAGGTTTTTATTTATTGAAGTGGATTTATATAATGGTTTTCTATAAAATGAATTTTTAATTTATTTAAAATAAAATTGTTTAATTTTCAATTGTTTTGTCTTAATTTGTTAGAGTGTGTTTATTTCTATTAACATGCCCTTGTTGAAAGGGCGTGTGCCACTAGGGAACATGGTATATAGAAACCTTGTGATGACTTGGAAGATCTATGAGAGACCTCTTATGAGTATTGAACCATATACTGGGATTTCATGTGTGGTTGTGTGGATTATTTTGAACCGGTAATGTGTATAATGATGGATTGAGAAAGGATTTGAAGGTATTTTTTGGTTTATTTTCTTGCAAATGGATTTGGTTTTTGAGAAAATACTTTAGTGTGAAGAATATTTTCATAGTTATTTATTATATTAATAAAACCAATATCAAATACTTTTTAATAAATTATCTTATATAAATTTTTTGACATTTTCAATCCTAGTAGAATGAGTAGGGAATTCATTTGAGGAAAACCTAATGAGTTTCATTACTCAACCCATGCTTGGGAACCATAGTGAATTAGAAGATTTTGTATATCATGACATAGGTAAAAGAAAATTAACATATTTATTTATTGATGAATTATGATAAAATGAGCATGGTTTTTGTACGTAGATCATGGATCATGTTAGGATCCATGGAGTTGGTGTCTTTGTAATATTGGATTTTTAATTGTTTTGTCTTCTACATTATAATTTGATATTTGATTACATCTCTACATTGTACTCTAGTTTGGTTTATTGCTGGTTTGGATATGTTAAGTTTATATAAATTGTACTCATGAGTCATTTAGTGTTTGTTTGGTTATTTTATATCTTTTTTAGTTGTTTTTTAACAGTAATATCATCCCCAATTTTTTATTGAATCCCTTCTCATTTATTTATTGCCTTTTCTTTAATGGGTGTGTCAACTAAGGCCAAATAGAATTTCTACATCATCTCAGTACAATTATGAGAGGAAGGATGTTAAATAATTTATTTTTAATACTAATTTATTATTGATTAATAAATTTATTATATTATAATTTCATTAATGTAATGTTATTCTCAAATTCAAATTTTTCGAATTGTTATAAAACAAAATTTAATATTATTTAATGTTAATTATATTTTATTAAATTATATAATAATAATGAACATTATAAAATGGAAAATTAGGATGTAAAATGGTGTAAAATTTATCTTCTTGTTCATTTATTATCCAATGTTAAACTTATAAGTAATATGATAACCCTTTAATATAAAAAATAGCATTACCATCATTAAGGTCAAATTTGGTTAACTATCGGGTTAATGTAAAATATGATGATTAAAATAATATATAAACAACAAAAAATTAATTATGAAATTATATTAAGACCATATAGACTTTATATTTAAATAAATTTTATTATTGAAAAATTTTAAACAAGTTATATTCATATTGGTTATGTTATTTTATGTACTTACAAAAAAAAATACAATAATGTTATTTTATAATATATAAATATTTATTAAATGATTTATAAATTTTGAAAAAAAAATTTATTCATCCGAGAGAATTTAATTTTGTTTATAATATAAAACATTTTCTATTTTGTAGATCACATTTTATTTTATAGATACATTCTTGAGTCCTTTTAGGTAAACAATATTGATTATTTACTATGAGTCAAAAGGTTTAATTGGGGGTTAAAACCCAATGTTAAAAGTGAATACACAACCAAATGTTATAAAAATAATATTTTATGACATTATTTTGGAAATTGATCATATTATATTTTAATTATTTTATTTTGTATCATTTTATCCTATGAAAAGTAATTTATACTAATTTAATAATTTATGTAATTATATGTGTATACATCCCCTCACTTATAAAAGAGAACATCATCTCCTCTATTACTCACACCTATTGATCAATATATTCATTCCAATACCCACCAATGTCACTTATGTAAATCCTTCCATATATTGTGGATTATTTTTTTGGGAATAATAAAATCCTTAGATTGATTATGGTCTAAAACAAGGAGGTTGTATAATGAAGAGATATAACATTTAAATGACTATTTTGGATTTATTTATTCTTCTACCACCATAAAATTATCATCAAATTTGTCGAAATTTTAACATAAGAATATTTTATATAATCATATTCAATTATGTTAATTTTATAATATATTTAATTCTCCTCACATAAAATGGTAATTTAATCTAATTTTCGTTTGTGCAACAAACCACCACCACACGATCAAATGTAATTAATTTTTCATAAAAATATATTATGTTAGTATAAAATGATGGATATAATGAATATATATGATATTTATGAAATAATTATCATTTTTAAGTATAATATATCATTTATTTTCTTAAATTTTCTTTTATTTTATAATATTCTTACGTTATTTGCGTGTAAATGTGGATTTTCACCTCCACAAAGTGATGTGATTCATTATTCATCCATGCAGGAAATAGATAATGTATATAATGAATTAAATTATATAAAATTATATTTATGTTAAAATAATGATTATTTAAATATAGTAAAACACTTACCCTTTTTCCTCATGTTCATTAGAAAATTGAAAAGTTACTCATGTGTACGTATGTCTTACCATAATTATTCATTCTTTTATAAAACTATAATTGATGAATAAAATCAATAAATTTATCATGGATATTATATTATAGATGGAGTAAAAATATATCGCTTTAAACACGGTCAACATATCAAAATTATTTCGAAATTATGAACTGAATGTTCTCAAAACACCAAACATAGAATTAACTGATTATGTAATTTAATATGTCATTAAAATTAGTGAAATATATGGTTCTATTTTATGGGATAATACATAGAAAAATTTATTAACAAATTAAATAATTTATATAAGTTTATAAAATGTGAGTTAAATGACATACATGACCTGGCTTGACTCAACGAAAGTGATTCTATCTCAATTTCCCTTCGTTGAAACATATTTTAATGCTACGCGTCTAATCAATTTTATCTTATGTCTATAATTATACATTTATAAGATTTATCTAGAATATATAATTCTTTATGTTATATTATATTTTAATTCAATGTGTTTTATCCAAGGGTACTTGACTTGAATGTAACCAAGTGGTAAGGGTTTCACAACTCATTTTTCGTTCATTAGGTTATATACTATGTTGGTTGATTATATTATTCCAATATTTTGTGTTACATGAGATTTGATTTATTTTTTGACTTGTTTTATAATTATTTATAATAACCATATATAATCTATCCATTGATTAATTCACAATTCAATGATATAATCAATGTAAGGGTTATTTTTTTTAAATTCTCATTCCTTAGGAGAAATGTTTATGCTATTCCCCTTCATAGTTTTATAATGTGTTTATGCTTTAAATAGTGATATTATAATAGAACTTCTATTTGATCGTGATATTAAAATTTCAATGTTAGTCTTATATTTCATGGGATATTCATTATTATATTCAAAAAGTTTTAAGGGTTTATGTGGTCTCAATATAAACTACTTGAGGAACAATTCATTTTATGTTCCACGATTTATATTACATGCTATAAGAATTTTCCATTAATTATTTCTAAAATATTATTTCATGAAAAATATTTTATTACAGTATCATGTTATGTTACATTAATTAATGCATTTTTCATCTAGGCATTACCCAATTTGTAAGGGTTTATTTTCTAAAACATCCTACATTGATCCATGTTTTTATTGATGAACTGATATTAATTAATATATTGTATATATTAACTATTTACATATAATATCATGACACATTTTATAAACATGGTATTTTCTTTTCATTTTTTATAATTATATCAATAATTGTTTCTTGTATACAGATTGTGAATTGTGTTTCATTATAAATGATTTTTTAATCGCTTTCAATGATTTTAACCAAACACTTACCGCATTATCTTCATCATATTTCAATAAATTTATTTTATAAAAAAAATTTAAAATAATTTTTATATTACTGTTTCCATTATAAAATGTTTTAATGTAAATTTGATAATGTTAATTTGAAGGGTCACTTTTGACTTTCTTTACAAAGGATTATAATGAATACTTATTTTTAACATATAAAACATGAAAATTATTTCCTACATACCCTTTATAATTTTCAATTTTATATTCCATGAAAATATTTTTCTATTTATATTTTACATTATTATAAAAAATAACATAAATGAAAATTAAGTTTCTCTAATTTTAAAATAGGAATTTTAAAAATTATTTTATAGGTATTTTTATCTATGTCAACATCATTTAATTATTCCAATGGTTCATTGGGATTATGTTATTATAATATCATCAATATTATTTATCGATATGTCTTCTGATGATTTTTTAAAAGATATTTTTAGGAAACTAATTAATATTCATTGTCATCACTATGATATGATGTAATTATGGTTTTTTCTTATTTTATTATGACGAAAATGTACAATAATAATGATTTTTATTCATTAAATAGTACATGAGAATTTTCGATCATGATGGGTAAACCCAATACTGTTTAAAGGATATTTCATCCCAATATTGATTATAAAATGTGTGAAACAACTATAGAACTAAAATGCATTGGGTAATGTTCCTTTCGTTCAGAGGAAAGAAGTAGTGACTTAACTAAGGGGGTTTCTACTAATGATTTTTATGAAATATATATATATGTAAAGACCCGTAAAATTCAAAGAAATATTTTTTCTTAATTTTCGTTGGAATTTTACAAGAACGCAGTTTCAAAAGACACCTGATTTCGAGGCTCGGTGTGCCCGGAATCATTTTCCGAAGTTTGGCTCGGGTACGTTCAGTGAACGAAGGAGTGGGTTTTTCTAACTTTTGAACCAGTGCTCGAAATCGAATTCTGAGGGCACTGATAGAATTGCAGCGCCAGTATTTTCTTAGAAACGCCTTTTACGGAGTTGCGTTTTCTCAGGTGTGGTTTTTGATTTTTGTGGTTATGTTAATAAAATAAAATAAAGTGGTGTGGCAACTTTATTTTATTTCACTTAATGCCACTTAAGCTAAGTTGAAGCGGATAGGGTGGAACCCAAAATATCTTACCCTCTTGGTTGGATATTTGTGAGGTGGGGCCCGCACGAGCCCCACCATTTCTTTTCCTCTAAGTAACGCACCTGTGAAAACCACTTTTAAATGAAGGTCAACCAGTGCATTTTCTTAAACTCTTAACACCCCTATTAATTGGACAGTTAAGATGTTACCATTAATTCACCGAATTAATGGTTCGTTTCTTATCTTGTTTTTCAAATTGTTGGCATGTAATAAAATGAGACCAACACATGTCCTTCTTGGGTGTGGCTTGTTGAGAGGATTTAGTGAAACTCTATCTTCATCCTGTTTCGAGAAAAACGTGAAGAACGCGAAGAATGCCGACCTTCGACGAAAGGCGACGAAGAACGCCGAACCCTCGGAGATCGAAGACATGACATCGTGTACCGTGACGCCGACGACTCTCCTTCCACGACGTTCCTTCCCCGCGACAATCTTCGATCAACAACTGATTGAGGACGGTGATTGTGGTTCTTTAATTTTTCATTTTGAATTCTTTTATCCTCAACACGGATTTAATTGGTGCAATTAAATCTGTGTGTTTTTAACCCTCGGAGATCGTCGATGCGATGTCGTGTACCGCGACGACAGCGACACACCTTCCGCGACGTGACGATCCTCTTCTTCCGTGATGGTCAATTCTATGAAGAACACACTTTCAATGACTACTACAAGGTAGGGGTTTGATTCATTTAAATATTTGTGATTTAAACCCATGACATTGATTAAAAATTGTTGTGAGACTTTTAAAATCACAAACGCGGTGGGTGCGGATTAATGAACAAGTCTGAACCCACCGCCCCTTTCGTTTTTGGTGTGAGAAACGACAGACGTCGACAAAATCAGCCGCACAGGTTATGTATGGTCCTCGCAGGGAAGGACGAACCCCATGAGGGATTTTGGAGAAGACAGAAAGGAATTCCAACCACCAGGTCTCGTCCTGTGGTCCGCGGAGAATCCCGCCGGCATGGCGGCGCCGGCTGTGGGAGGCGGCATCGCCCGGTGCGCCGCCGAGAAGAACCGTCGCGGCTTCAGGCGCGGCGGTGGGCCGACCGTCCCATGACCGCGCGGGACAGGCGAAGGACGGGACGTGGCAGGCCGCTGCGTCCACTAGCAAGGGCGGACCCACGCGGGGTCGCGGTCCCTTCATGCGGGGGCAGCGCGCCCCTGCACCGCTCGGTCGTAACCGGCCGACCCGAACCGCCTGGCGGCCGGGCCGCGCCCGCTCCGGATGGGCCGGGTCATGCCCAAGCCGGGCCGGGCCACCCTGGCCAGGTCGGACCCGGGTCTGGTCGGGTCGACCCGGGGGGGGGGGTTGGGTCGGGTCGGTCCGGGCCCAGAACCACCGTTTTCGGACCTTTTTGGTCATTTGCTCATAACTTTAGCTACATGCCTCCTATCGATGTACCGTCAGCGGAGATGGTATCCTTGGATCGAGACTGTAGTTTCGGTACATCGCAATTAAGGTTTCAGAATACTTTGGGTTCGGCCAGGTTGGTTCGTACATGAAACCAACCGGGACCTCGGAGGGGAAACACTTATAACTTAATCTTCGGACGTCTGATTGACGTTCCGTCGACTTTGTTGGATTCCTATTGATGAGACGGACCTTTTGGATTACTCCTCTCAAGGATTGGATGTCATCGGAGTGCGGTCGGGTTGGTTCGCTCACGAAACCAACCGGGCCCCTGGAACAAAAAAGCCAATAACTCACAGACCGGGCGTCCGATTGACGCACCATCTGTCTCGTTGATTTCATATTGATGAGACGGGAACTTTTGGCTTACTCCGCTTGAGTTTCAGATGCAGTTGGATAGAGGCCAGGTTGGATTGCACCCGAAATCCAACTGGGCCCCTGGAACAGAAAAGCTGATAACTCTCAGACCAGACGTCTGATTGACGCGCCGTCTGTGACGTTGAGTTCCTGTTGACGATACAGAACTTTTGGATATATCAACTCTATACTATGTGTCAGTTGATGCATCTACCTCTTGGCTCGTTGAGTGGACCCTCCCGGAACGAGCATGCTTTGTGCGGAAACCCTAGAGCCGGTTGAGACATGACGACTGCTGATTGAACGACTCAGTGTGTTACAGATAGCCCAGTGGGAAGCGCTTGGTTGTTGCAGCAGACTCATGGAGGAGGAGCCCTTGGTTGTAGTGTCAGACCCATGGTACTCAACAGAAAGAGTACCTCTAGAGGCTATGAGGGGGAGCGCTTGGTTGTAGTGGTAGACCCAGGACGGAGGAGCGCTTGGATGTAGCAGCACTGGGGAGCGCTTGGTTATAGCGGCAGACCCACAAAGGAGGAGCCTTTGGTTGTAGCGACTGACCCATGGTACTCAACAGAAGGAGTACCTCTAGGGCTATGAGGGGGAGTGCATGGTTGTAGCGGCATACCCATGGTGGGAAGCGATTGGTTGTAGCAGCAGACCCACAGTACTCGATAAGTGGAGTACTACAGCAGTCCAAGGTTAGAGAGAAGTGCTTGGTTGTAGCGGCATACCCACTATACTTGATGGAGAAGGAGTTTCCCAATATATATGGTTTCAAATTCATGATCGATCCTGTGTGGGTCATTGCGGGGGTTAGTACCTTCTGATCCTTTGTGGGTCCGATATCTTAGATGAATCTGTGGCTAAATATGATCATCTCTATCGTCTTACGAAGCAGTATTCCTGTGTGAGCTGAATCCTGTTTTGCTTTTATATGTGGATTGTGTTGTGCTGTCCTGTGTGGATTTACGTTTTTCTTTCCTATGTGGATTGTGTTGTGCAATCCTGTGTGGATTTACGTTTTGCTTTCCTGTGTGGACTGGGTTGTACTTGGGCTCGGATGTTGGAGCCGAACATGGAATTGATGTCTTAGGTATATGTATGGGCATATACCTAAGGAGTGTTGGATGTTACTTCGTGATTGTATCTTACCTTTTTGGATCATCTGTTGTGGATTCTGGGAGACCTTCGGGGGTCTCGGGGTCCCTACTAAGTATCTTATACTGACCCCTGCACAGGCTATGCCCGCACTACGTTGTGTTGGTTGCAGATGACGGAAAACGCTGATGGTGGTTGAGGCTTGCTGAGGAGGACGGTACTTGGAGGTGGAACACTGGGAAGGACGTACTCGGAGCGGTCGGCTGGACCCGAGGAGCAGTGGAGGCTATCTGTACCCACCCTTCAGGTGGGATTCCCAGTAGACAGCTCGACGTTGCGGCTTTACTTTTCAATTGTTGTTTTCCCTTTCCAGTTTTACTTTACTTTCAGTTTGGGTTTGTATACTGGCCCACTTGCTTTTCTGCACTTACTGTTGTACTCAGTTTTTACTTAGTGTTTACTTCTGCATTCGTTCTCTGTGGTGTTTGTGGTTTACATTACAAAGGCAATGCCTTCCCTTTTTATCGGGATTTACGTCTCGGTGCTAGTCGCCAGCCCCTAGCATATGGAAGGCAGGCTTGGGTAGTTACGGAACGGGCCCTGAGGATGAGTCGGGACAATATATATTTCTAACTCGAATTTAATATAGGTTATTAATATCATTCTATAAGATGGATATGATATCTATTTCGTAATAGTATTTATATTTTCTTTATATGGGTCTTTAATTTTTATCAAGGATTAACATCACAATAATAATGATTATTGATTTTTATGACTCATTTTTTATGATAATGATTTATTCCATGTTTTATAATTTATATTTTATATGTTGATCCGTATAAGTTGTCTTATGTTATCTTTATACACATTTATTATTTCCTCTAAACATCATCCTCATATTATTCCAAATGTTGATAGTAAATTTTTAATGCTTATGTTTACACTTAAAAAGTTATTAAACTAACCATTATTATATTTCAATTCCCCTAGGTTATGTAGAATGATGTTAATGGATTATTGACTAGAGAGGTCCACGGTGTGGATAATTAATTATGATATTTTTAAGACATAATATGGTATATAACATGCTCTGAATAGTAAGAAAAATTTTCACTTTATGAAATGGGTTATATTATATATGATTTCATCCAAATTATCTAAAAATATTTTATGAAATTTATAATGGTTATATAAGTGATCCAATATGTTATTTTTATGTTGTGAGTTTTGGATGGGTGAAATTGGGTCACATTTTTCGGTATAAAAGCTAGAAATATAATTACTTTGTTTTTATAACTATATGCATAAATGCTAGTTTAATGTTTTTATTAATGGTTTTAGAGGTAATATCATATGACATTAGGAATTGTCATTTTTTCATGTGGTCTTAACATATTATTTACAGATACCTGTAAGGGTTTACAAATGTATGGTTGATCTTAATTTAAAAATCATATACACTAGTTTTTAGATTTTCATTAATGGGATTTTGAGTCAGTTAATTATATTCTGGAAAATCTTTTACAACAATAATGTATATGAAAAAATTATTATTAACATTATGGATTATTTAAGAAGATTATTATTAGACTTTTGGTATTTGAAATTAAAGGTATGATAAGAACAATAATTATGATATATCATATAAATTTTGGTTATTCATATTAATTGAGATATAATATGTTTTCTATTACATAAGGTTTCATTTCTAACCTTTGGAGTTATTGTTAAATATTAGTTATTTATTTGTTATTTATTCTTATTATGGTTTATTGAACATGGTTATTATCTTAATCATTGATAAACATTTGGTTTTTCTTAATTTATAAATAATTTAGGAAATATTGTAATATAATTTTTCAATTAAGTTATCTATAAAAAGTTGATTTATCATATTTTGGATAGAAAATGACATCTTAAATAATTCTTAATTAGATAAAAAAGTCGATTTTGTTGTGGAAATTGATTATTAGATGAAATTATACATGTTAGATTAGTATATTTTGTTATTATATTAGTCTAGGTGGAAAATTAATTCCTAAAATCTAAGAAGAAGGATCTTGAAACAAAAAAATACCATTACCTCCAATTCTAATAAGTCGAGTGTCTTTTTTAGGCCCCATTTGTTAATAGTTTTATAGTATTTGACTTCCTCATGATCATTCAATTAAATGTGATCAATTTACACTCTCATTATATATTGTTATTCAGATTATAAATTTTTCCTCCATGTCCTTATTTTCACCCACCACTAATGTTCTCTTATTTTGAAACCTAATTCTATGTTTTTTTGAATGTCCTTCACATTTATTTTTCCCTCCCTTTAAGTGTATTTTTTATTTACCATTTTATGATGTGTAATTTAATAAATGGTATTTTAAAATAAAAAACCATGATTAAAAAAATTATGTTCAAATTTGAGGATGAAATTTATTAAAGGGTAGAATATATTTTCATATTATTTAAAATAATATTTTATTAGAAAGCATATACAGTTGGGAACACCGAGATTAAATAAACTATTAAATAATATTAATTTAATTGTCATGGTTATAACCTAGATTTTAATATTTTAATGTATTAATATAAATGATAACATGAAGGAATATATATATATATATATATATTATTTATACTCAATAAAAATTCATTGATAAATTATTATTAAGTAATCACTTAATATTTATTAAATTTATTTGTTACCTCAAAAAAACATTTCTAAAAAAATATTTACTTCAATATATATTTATATATTATAATTATTTTCATGATATTTTATAAAATATATTCTATAAATTAAAATTTCATTTTTAAATCATAATAGAATAATTATTTTCTTGTGAAATTTCTTGATTTTCCTGAAAGAAATTATTATTATAAGAATATTAAAATATATAAATATTTATAAAATGTCATTTATATTCATTTAAAAATGTAATTTGAAATCTTTATATTATATTTATATACAAATATTTAATATAATTATAAATAATACAATTATTTATATAAGAGTAATAATTATAACTGATTTTCATATAAATTAATTTTTAGGCTTAAAAAACATTTATCTACAAATTGTTTTTCATTGCATTTGTCATTTTAACAAGAAATTATTTTCTTATTCTTTTAAAAAATCCATATTGTGAAATTAAATCCATATTTATAATCAATTGGAAGAAATTGGATATATATATATATATATATCCCATTTTTTTCGTTCTGAGTAGTAATTGTAGTAAATTTTGTTCCCCTTATGAATGGTTTATTTGTTACTTAAGGTTAAAAATTATTTTAGGACTAAAAACCCCTAAAATTTACATTTATATATTTTATGGTTGTGGTTCTACAATAGTCATAATTTTTTTCTTTATATATCTTTTCTCAATTTTTCTTCAAAAATGTAATATATTATTTCATGTAAATTAATGTCAAAATTGCCACTCATTTTCAATTAACATCTATATCATTTTTTAATAGAGAAAACTAATAATATTTAGTTTTAAAGGTATATTTTAAAGATAAATTATTTATTTATTATGATAATGGTTTTATATTTTTAGTGATGAAAAAAAATTCTTTTATGATTATGCAATGATGACAGAATGATGGTGCATGTAGAAAAAAGATTATGTCACTGATTCTAAAAGCAATAAAAGTATTATTTTTGATTGATTTATAGTTCCAAAATATTTTTATAATGAATACTAATATATAATTGATTGTTAAATGGATTATAATCTAATTTATATGATGTCGTTTTCCATCGAATTCAAAGTATGTAAATAGTTATAAAAATGAATATAATATTATATTTATAAAATATAGTTTTATAAAATATATAAAATAATGAAAATAATGAAATATGTCCATTGGGATGATAAATTACTTAATAAATTATCCATTGACAATTAATTATATAAATTTTACCTTTTATGTAATGTTATATCTCTTAAATATTAAATGTCATTACAATGATTATGGTTAATATTTCTTAACCAAGGGGTCAATCCAAATGATGTTGTTTAAAATGATATCTAAACCCTATAAAATTATTATTTTATGAAACAATTATGACTATATACTCATTATATTGGAATAAATGTAATTTTGGGAGAATTGTACATGATTTAGAAACATATTATTTTATAACTTATTATTTATATATATAAGAAAATAACATCATTGATATTTACAACTAATAATTTTTTATTATATTGTTTATAATTCATAAAAATATTATATTTATCCAGGTGATTGATATGTGGCTGATAATATCATCCATGGTCCTTTTATGGATTAGTTTCTTATGTTAATATTCATTATTCTTTTATTGTAGAAAACCACGATACCAAAGTAAGTGTCACAAGGTTTAACAATGGTTAAAATAATGATGTAATGGTGCATAAATCACATAAATGTGTAAAAATATTTATTATGTTATTCAGACACATAATAATATATTTTTATATTTTTATCAGGTTTTAGAATTTTTTTACCTGAAAATCAATTTAAATTAATTTCATACTATACTTAATTACAATATTGATCCACCTCCAACTTATAAATAAGAACCGCATATCCTCAATTATACACACCATTTATCCATAACATTCAAAAAATAACAACAGTATTACTTTAATAACATCAATCCCCACACACTAGTGGAATTATTTTTGGCATAATTACATTATTATATAATTTATGGAGTAAAGGAGTAGTGGTTATCCAAAACATATGTATACTTTTTATCTGAATGTTTTAGATTTATTTAATTTTCTATATCATTGAAATCATCTTAAAATATTAAAAAAATAATAAACCCATTATCTTAAATATACTATAATGTTTTATTTTAATTTAATAACTTATTTTTATATCCAAGTTACATAAAATGAGAAATGAATAAATCATTCATCTGTAAGGAAGAGTAGCACCTCACGAAATGATGTGATTCATTTTCCATACCAACCACTTATTACGACCTCTATGATTCCATGTGATTCATTTTTCATCACCACATCACATGGATAACATATGTATATATCTATAATATTTATATATGTATTATTATATTTACTATGTAATCAGAATTCTATAAATTTAAATTAATATTTACACTCATTCATGCATGTTCGTTGAAAATGAAAGCCTTACTCAAGAATACGTATAACTCACTATCTCCATGATTATTACATAGTACATTATTCATGAACATATTTCAGGATTGATGTTAAAATTAAAATTTATTATTAAATTTTATAACCATTTAAATATTTTAATTTTTGATATGATGGAAGAATGACCCCTTTACCATGATCGACATACCGAATTCATTCTGAAATAATGAACTGAACATCCTTAAAATTGCCGAAATGTAATTCATTTATTGTGTAATTAAATATATAAATAAAAGAAATTAGATATGTTTTTATGTATAATATATTATTTCTAGAACTTTTTGTTTATGAATCAAACAAATTTATAAATAAATCTAATATATGAGTTAATGGACATACATGGAATGTCTACACTCAAGGTAATCGATTTAATACTAATTTCATATTAAAGAGGA
The DNA here is from genome assembly GCA_963277665.1 of Viscum album. Lineage (NCBI taxonomy): Eukaryota > Viridiplantae > Streptophyta > Magnoliopsida > Santalales > Viscaceae > Viscum > Viscum album. The sequence goes on along the minus strand of OY728157.1, from coordinate 722,376,248 downwards.
ACATTTTAATGATTCAGAAATAATTTATTTCATATGGTCTATAAAAATAACCTTCCTATTTTTTCCCTCAATACTTTAAACATCATGCTAATTTCTGTTTTACATAAAATTATTTCCTCCTTTGTGATTTAACTTGATGGTTACCAACCTGTAAGGAATTTTTTATATCAATTTTCTTATATTGCGTATACCACTTCATCATGGATTATGTTCGAACAATAATATTTAGGAGATAAATATTTATTGATTAATTTTTTTTACACTGGTTCTTATTAGATTTAAATTCATTAGATAAAATCTATCCATATATGTTTTCTAAATTCAGGGATATGATCATTATAAGGGTAATTTATCTGAAATTATCATTCTTTAATATACACATTTATACTATGAACCTATTTCCTTTTATCAGGGCTAAATGATTCTAATAAAAATTTTATATCATATATTAATCATTGATCATTGTATTTAGTTTCCTTTTATATACTCTCTTTCAGGGTATATTTATGCGAGTGTTATAAATGTTACAAGGGTTTTCATGGTTTCAATATCAATTATTTTAGACAAAAATGATGTAATACACAATGATTTATTTTATATGGTTTAATTATTTGAAATTCTTTTATTTTAAAATGTATTTTCATATAAATTATTTTTTACACATAATCACGATTTGTTTATTCGTTAAATGGATTTTTGAAATAAACATTACCCAAGTTCCAAGGGTTTTTCACCACAAACATTCGTTTGTGAGTTCTTTTTTATTGATGCAACAATATTAATTTATATGGTGTATATATTGACTCGTGAAATATAATATCTTGAATATTTTTATACTCATGTTATTTTATATCCCTCGTTATGTTCTTGGTTTCTATTATTTTTGGTTTTAAATGTCTGTAAATGATATATCATTAAAATATGATTTAATCAACTAAATGACTTTAAACAATACTCATACACAATAATATTTAAAATATATTAATTATATTTTTTAATAAAAATAATATATTTCTTGAAAATATGACCCAAAAAAATTTCCCTTCTATCAAATAGCTATAAAATAAAATTTATAATCATTTTTCACACATATAACTTTTGAATATCTTTATAAAACTCTGAAAAATATTGTCAATTATTAATATATATGTCATGAATGAATTTTTCTACTTTTTAAAAACATTAATTTTTTTCATTAACTTTATATAATTTTCATGGTTATTTTCCTTTAAAACATTTTTTCAGTATTCACAAAAATATTGTAAAATATTACCATTATAAATAGTAATTTTACCATGTTTTTTAATGTATGATTTATATTTTTTTTAATGTTATTTTCATCTATTTAAACATCCATTAATGATTCCTATAGTTCAATGAGATTGTAATCTTATAATATTATTCATCTTCTTTTATGTCTTATGATAATTTTTTAAAATATTTTATCAGGAAACCTATAACAACCCAAGATTTCATAGTACATTATTTTTTTTAAATTAATTCAATAACTTTCACTACACACAACACTGATTTTAAGCACATCACGACTTACCAAACTAGTCGCTCAAAAGCAGTTAAGAATAATATTAACTAAATTTTGAGCTTTATATAATCTTTATAATTTTAAAATCCATATTATGAGTTTCTTAGACATAATGTAAGAACAAATTAATTTTTTTTAGATAAAAGAAGTATTTTTTAAAACATTAATTTTTACCACCTTTTAGTAGAGAACCCTTTTTAAATTCAATATTTGAACATTTATATATTCAATTTGACAAAATAAAATTCTTTCTTTAGAATTGGGAAATAATAATTTAGTTTCAATAAATATTTGGTGTTTTCTAATAACATTCATATTTGGGTGAATAGTGAAAAAATACTATATTTTTACTGAAAACAACTTTTTTAATCAAAATAATTTATACTATTTAATTATAAATTTTAATGGTTTCGAAGTATAATTAGATTATATTTTTACCATTTAATCCAATTATGGTCATTTTAATTAATTTAACATTGAAATTGGATATAAACTAACTGTCAATATTTTGATAGTTATTAATTCTTAAAAATGCGCATTTTGGTTTTGACAACGGGAAATAATTTTAAATTAATTTATGACACATTTGTATTTTGAATTTGGAAAAATGGATCCAATATTTAGAATCATGAGGTCCAAATTGTGTAAATAGGTATCTTTTATTTTTAGACATTTGGAATCTTTACTTCAGTAAATATTTTATTTACTATGGTTAAAGTGGTAAATCCAGTAAATAAGGATAAATAGTAATAATATAATAATATTTAATTACCTTAACATGTGTACTAACCATATTTTCTGATACATTTCCGACCATGGACATCCTTGGGTCATTTTGGGGACCCCATAGATCCACTTGTGTGTGATAATGACATTTTATATTAAATAATCTAATGTAAAGACAGAAATAACAAAAGAAATTATCATTTAATAAAACAATTTTTATATGTGGTTATATAATTTTTATTTTTGAGTATAAATATTTATTAGAAAGATAAAAATATTTCCTACCTCAGGATATTTTATTTATAATTTTTAGACATACAATAAATATATTTATGTATGACACAATGATCATGAAGTATTTTCTTTATTAATGAATGAATCAAATAAATGGTATTATAAATGTCAGAATAAATATAATTTGAAAGTTTTGATGCTATAAACGAATTTTATCGGCCAATATGACATGTTAGGATTTATTAAATTAATTTACATATAATTAATAACGTTTTTATGACATTATAAAAATCAATAATTATATTGTTTCAAAATTGACATAAAGGAGTTGTTAAAAGAAATATTATATTCCTAATTGATATAATATTCATAAAAATCTATGGTTCGACCAAATGACTCATATAATGGTTGGTGTATAATTAATTAACCACTCGGGGTTCTTTTATAATTTTATAGTCTTTTTATTAAACATATAATATAAAAATACAAGGAGACATGATAAATGTAAAACTATTTAACTAAGAGTTAATTCTAAACGATAAAGTTAATATAGTGACACAGACCAATCTAAAACCTATTGGTTGAGTGGGTTTTTACCCATAAAAGCCATATCCTTTAAATAATTCATTTTTGAGCAGTAATTAACCGAAAATGATTTTATTATAAAATCATATTTCTAACTTTTCCTAAGGTCCCCCTCACCCCTCTTATAAAAGGGCACTATCAGTTCTCTCTAAATCACACCTCAAAAGCCATTTGAAGCTGCCAAAACCTAACCAAATACCTTCTTAACTGTCATCCATTCATCTTAGAGGCCTTCATTTAGTTATAAAGCCAGCCTAAAAAGACCTTTTGATCAAATCAAAAGGAATAACTCAAAAAAGAGGTAAATATTTAATCACCTCTTCCAAGTTCCTTTCTTATTTCACATCCTCTTTCTTTTTTATTTCAATTATAAAATAATAACTCAAGTATCCTCTATATAATGTGATTTAATTATAATTATGTTATAACAATATTCATTATATTATCCATCTTTTAAATGACATGTCACCATACGTTCGTACGTACGGCTTACCGTCTCTACGCTGTGGTGAAATTTTAATTCAATACATTACTATTTGGATGGGTATAATAATGATGTGTAATTGATATAATATTATAATGATTCTATATATATTATATACCATCCAATTATATAATATTTTAATATCAAAATAATGATATTGTTGCTCGTGCATAAGTACAGATTACCGTCTCTACGAACGTGATAAGATTCATTCCCCATCGTATCCATTCATGAATAATTTTCATTAGATGATTAAAGATAATTTTTAAAGACTTAATATCATTCTGAATATGAATAAGATACATCATATCCATAACAAACATTACTTATGTAACTAATCTTATAAGGGAAAACAAACCAGTTAACACCTGAAACGATGATAATACAATGATATTATTAACAAAGATATTTTAAAAGAACATATATGATATCATATTAATGTAAATGATTATTTTACAATTTTATAACAATTATTTAACCATTATACAGGTGGTTAACCTACCCTCGACCAAATAAATGTACAAGGTAAGGGTAAATTTCACAATCTATTTATTATCTGAGGTTGTTTTTACGTATGTATCTATTTTGACCTCTTTATCATCCACATCCATGTTTCATAAAAATTTATTCCAAAACATTTTTAATATTTACTAGAATATGGGTTAAATTCAATTATACCATTTTTTTACTTTTTATAAAATGGTTGTCAATTAATCTTTACGTCGTTTTCCCAATAAGGTACTTTATGACCTTTTTCACAAAATTATGGTAAGATTGTTTTTTTAACTTATACGAAGGTTGTGGCTATTTTCCGCCATTATAACGTCATCAAAGCTTCCATTACAAGACTATAAGGATATTTTCAAATATAATTTTTTTCTTTTATAATTACGTGACCATTAAATGATTTAACAATAAATAGAGATATTAATCTAAAAAGGTTTTGATTTCATCTATGTCAACATCCATTGATGGATTTTATGATTGTTTGAAGTTGAATTATTATGATACAAAACTTCTATATTGTTTTGAAGGTTTTGTGACATGTTCGAATATGGATGTGTTATTTCATACAATTCATGGTTTATAGATAAAGTATTGACATTTCATATGCTAGTTTTAAAATTAATGTTTATGTTATATTCAAACCTTTTCATATGTGGAATGCATTGGACTTAGTAAGTGACAGGTGGAGCTCTCTATAACTTCTCGATTCATCAGTAGGTCTTTTGCGATAGATTAGTGTCTTGCACAAGGCCTTGACATAATTTTATTTGTAGTCTTGGCACAAGGCCTTGACTATGTGGTTATGAAAGTATGACATTACGAATTCCATCATTATGAAAGTGGATGTTGATATTTCATTTGATTATTCTAATAGTACAATATCCATGTCAGTAAGTAAATGGAATTATTTTGATATATAATTACCTTATTATGATGATGTTTATCTTAAAAATGATTTGTGTTAGTTCTATACATTGCCTTAAATTTTTATGCTTATTTATGAATGTTTCCACTATATTGTTATCCATACTGAGCATTTGATCTCACCCATTTCTATGTTATATTTTTCTCAGGATACGAAGAATTATATTATGACTGACCTATAGGGATATTCTATGGGATCTTAGGATTATCAATGGAAACAATGTTGTTGTAGTTTTCCAATTAATGATGTAATTTAATACTTATGAATGTACATATCACTTCCAAGGATACTAAACTAATCGGTCATTCGAGACATGATCATTTATAATCATGCCAATGTTTTGTAATAATGCACCGTCTATGGATAACTAGGGTCAGGGTGTTACAGTTGGTATCAGAGAAATTTTAGTACAATCCATGGAAACTAGATTTAGATAAACTCTGATTAGAGCACATTTACCTATGATAGACATTGATGATTAGTATTGAATATCTTCCTATAATTTTAGTGATTTTGTGATTTTAACAAGAAATACATCCCCGTCTGGATACAAGTAGGTATAAGTGGCTCTTGAATAGATGTACCCAGGGGTAAATCTTGAAAAAACCTCTTTGATCCAGACTCGAATGAGAACAGGTGCATGCCAACGGGCCTTACAATAATCTTGGTTACGAAACTCCCATGGGATATTCTTAGGATAATTCTCAATTTCATTACAAATAATTATGAATGATTTGCGAGTATATACCACCTCAAAGAAAATATTTTTGTGATTATGGATCATATCCATCAACTATTCAATTTATATTAGGTAATTTACATGTTTTGGAATTATTCATTGCAATTCATAAACTGACCTAGTGTTTTCCATTGGTTAGAAATGGCGCCTAGTAGAAGGAATGTGAACACTAGAAATATGTATGATAAAAATAGTAATAAGTATCATATATTTCATGGTATTAATCCAAAACTTAGAAGGGTAATAGTCTCCGATGTATTCTTAAAATATGAAAAAAATAGTATCATGTGTTAATAAGATAAGTAAATAATTTTCTGAGTCCTATGTATTTGAAGGAAAGCAAGAGAAGAAAAGGATGGAATAGTGAAAGATGGATAAATGGAAGAGGGAAAAGAAGGATTTTCCCATATGTGATAATTGTGGAAAGAATGACCTTGGTAAATGAATTAAGGGAATGTGAGTCTGTTATAATTGTGGAGAAAAAGGACACCAAGTATGTTGTTGCAAGGGTAAGAAAAATGTTTCAAATATACAATGCTTCATACACAAAGAGTTGGGACACTACGCGAATCACTGTCCAAGTCATCAGAGTATACCCCAAATGTTGTTACTGGATAATAATAATGTTATGATACTACCGATGATAAAGAGGAATAATTTGATTTCTTACGTTGTAATTAAATTATTGTTTCATTTTAATATTGTATTAATGATGTACATGTTATAAGAATTATAGAGTATATAAGGATTGTACTGCAGTACTATTTCATTGTGGACTTGAGATTGTGTCGAACCAAAAAAAGTGACTCAATATAGGTTAATTTTTTTTAAAAATATATGGTTGAGGGAAATATAATTAATAATATGTTTCTAATACTGTGGTAGTGATTTTTAGAATAATACATGATTGATTTTGATAAATTATATTGGATATTCTTAACTACCTTGAAACTAATTAATGATTTGTATATTCTATCATTGTTGTATATTAAAACATTTTTCGATAGAAAGAGTGTATCCATTATTCTACTAGGAATAAGGGAGCATGAATTTAATCAAAAGGGTTTTATGGTAATTTTGGATGTTGTAGTGATTTAATAGAATACATGATGATGGTGTTCCCATGTTATTACGTGGAAAAAAGGACCTTCATTTTGTTTACCTTGATTATACATTTTGGACTTTGAGTTTGGATAGATTTATTTTTGATAATTCTAGTTTGATATTATTTTTGAATTTCCAAAAAAGGACAACCCGGAGGTCGGGCGACAACCCGTCGCATCTGGCAAGGCTGCGAGACTTGAACCCGCAACCAAAGGGCCACAAGGGTGTATCACCTACCACTGGACCACGTGATGTCCTGGATTGAATAATGTAGTTTTTTTTAAAAATTTCTGGTAGATGGATTGTAAATTCAATTTTTGGGAATCTTACATGAATAGGATAAATAGAATATTCTTTAATTTGTATTATCTTTTATAGTGAAACTTATGTTTGTGGTAGAAATTAGTTAAATGATGGAACTCTACATGCCAAGTATATATTTTTTTCTTCACTTATTCTATGAATAAATTAATTCCTAAACTTTAGGTAAGGGATATTAAAATATAATTTTTTTTATCCTAATACCTTATGTTTTGTTGAAACGATGATATTTTAAATCATCATAGATTGATTGCATTGACTCCCTCAATTCTATAATTATTTTTTACTGATGATCTCAATCACTCCTTATAAATATTTACAGTCTTCCTCCAATTATATGTCCCTAATTTCCAGCAATGGTCTTCTAATCTAGATCATAATTTGGTGGTGAATTTTTCATTCCTCCTTTCCTCTTATTAAGACTAAATTTTATTCACCCAATTTCTGATGTGGGGTTTCCCACAAAGTTATTTTCTATTTCAAACCATTTATTTTCAATGAAAAATTTCAAATTGAGAGGAATCAATTTATTGAAGGAGGTAATAATGTAACACCCAGATATTTCATAGTGCATTATTTCATTAAGGTAATTCAATAAAATGCACCACACACAACACTGAGTTCATGCGAACCACAAATTACCAAGATAGCATTTCAAAAGAAATTATTAATAGAATTAACTGATTTTTGAACCTTATATAATACTTATAATTTTAGAATCCATATTATGAGTTTCATTGAGATATTGTAAGAACAAATTAATTTTTTTAGATAAAAGAAGTATTTTTCAAAAAATGGAATTTTACTTCCTTTTAATGGTGAACCCTTTTTAAATTAAATATTTGAAACTTTTATATATTAAATTTGAAAAAATAAACATCTTTAGAATAGGCGCATAATAATTTAGTTTTAATAAATATTTGGTGTTTTTATGATAACTTTCATATTTGGGTGAATATTGAAAAATACAATATTTTAACTGAAAACAACTTTTTTAATCTAAATAATTTATATTGTTGAATTATAAATTTTAATGGTTTGGAAGTATAATTATATTATATTTTAACCATTTAATCCAATTATGGTCATTCTAGGTAATTTTAATTTGGAACTGGACATAATCAAGTGTCAATCTTTTTATAGTTATTATTTCGTAAAAATACGCTTATTTTTTTTGACAAAAAAATTAATTTTAAATGAATTTAAGCCACTTTTGTGTTTTGAATTTTGAAAAATGGATCCCATATTTAAATTCAGGTGTTCCAAATTGTGTAAATAAGTAACTTTTATTTTTAGTGATTTAGAATATTTACTATAGTAAATATTTTAATTACAGTGGTTAAAGGGGTAAATCCAGTTAATAAGGTTAAAAAATATTATAATAATATTTAATTACCCTAACACATGTCTGTTTCGGTGCGGATGTGCGTCGGGTTACGCTGTTCCGCCAGGACGCGTTCGCGCGTGCACCCGTCAACCCGAGGGGATGGGCGCGCGGCTTGTGGTCCCGCAGTCCCGCTTTCCAAGGGCGGGCGGCATTCGTCCCTTATTCAGGGGCGTCTGCTCCTTGATCGAAACCGGGATGATGGGATGTCGGCTCCTCCTTCCTTGGACGTCTCCTCGGAACTCGTCGCCTAATCCGGGTCTCCCTCATAGACTTAAGAATGTTCGTGAATCTCGTTCCCGGCGCCATATCTTCATGGACACCGGTTAATTACGCTGCTTCCGCCCGGATGCTCCAAGGAGTCTGGTCGGGGCAGCAACCTGCGGTGAGAAGGCCGGGTGGCTCTGGGTGCTGGGGGCGTGTCGTAACACTGCGGCTCTGCACGTTTGTCTTCCATCCCTAATAGGGCTTCTCGAAGGCATGATGGCCTGAGGCATCCCGCACTGGGTGCGAGGAACTGTGTCACCTGAGGTTTTCCTCAGCTTCCCATGTTTAACACGGGGTATGCCGCGAGTTTAACGTCCAGCGGGGACGGCATCGGACCGATCAACACGAAAAGTGGATCAGATGACAGAACCCCTTGCGGGGAACCTCCGACGCTGGGGCCAGCACATGGGCGGCTTCCCAAGTAACGTGGAGTGGAGTGAAGCGGCATGACCCCACCGGGATGTGGCGGCCCGGGTAAGGATCAGGATGGATGATGGAGTGAAG